>OX383944.1:421058-1671058 GCA_947532085.1 Elegia similella
GCCTATTCGCCCACTATAAAAAACCCGCCCGCGAGTAAGTCTCCAACTTCAACAATTTTAAGTCACAAGTACAATCGCCCAGCATTGGGCTAGGATAAGGTACTTCTAAAATTAAGTAAGACTTAAAATTAATGAAGGAGGAAGGTCACCCGCGGGCGGCTTTTATAGGAGGTGAATTGGCAACTAAGCCATCATACGAGCCGAATAAATCTATCACGTCAACACACATATATTAAAAACAAGACCAACGTCCCTTTGGGTCTCCAGAGAGTGAACTGGATTCATGGCACATTGCTGGTTTTAAAGCCTGGCTCCGATGTATGTAGTGCACAAAAAACAAGCTGTTTTTATTTAAATGGTTACAATGTTATTCTGTAAGGTGTACCTATGGGTAGGATGCCTGAAATAAATTCAATGATTATTATGTTATTTATATACTATTTATTCAAACATTCTCCTTGCTAAAAATGGTTGTAATACGAGTATCTTGAGCGTACTGCAGCAGTGTTGAACTGGATGTCCTTTACAATAATGTTGAATATCTTTCTACGACTATTACTTGATAACAGTCCACTTTCAGAATCTAACTCTTTTAGTCCCTAGAAATAAAAAAAAAATGTATTATACAAGGGTGTTATTAAAAAAAGCTTACAATTTATATTATTGTTATAAAGTGCCTATTTAAAAACTTACGGTACTGGTAGGTGAGTCACTTAATGCACACATTGTGGTTGAAGTACTTGCAGGTGATTCAACAATACTATAGTGTGGAGTTACGCTTCCTTTTTGTGTTGATTTGCTGGACGTAGATGAGAACCACATAAAGTTATATATAATTACGAAACGAGTTCAATTTTACTAAGTTGCAGTGTCAATTTTACACCAACCGCACAAAAACCACAAATTAGAAAGAATATGTGCACAAAAATGGCCCGCCTGCGCACACGACACACGATAAATAAAAAATGGCTCGAAAAGTGCGCCACAATGTTTTTGACAAACGTAAACAACGTTTCGTTTGATGCACGGTATTTATGTTACACAAAACCATTATATGATAACCTTTATTAATTTAAATAGTAGTTCCAACTTTTAGTACAGTGGTTAACATAATACGCCTCATTTAATAGTTAGAACCATATTGCTGGTTAATACAAAATACATTGATAGGCACAGTGAAAAATAACCTGGTTGATAGTACTATAAGAATCTAGCATATTCTAGCTTAGTTAACCTTACTTGCATTATTTTAGAGATTACAAAAATATTGTAGTTTTCAATAGACAGCTAGTAAAAACAAACAAACTATACAGGTAGACTTTATAATTATTACAATTTTCTTTTTACAATAATAAAATGTACTTGTAAATAGGTTTAAGTATTGTTTACGAAAAATACGATTACTATAATATTCTGGCATACCCTACAATATGATTATTAGATGTTAAAAGTAAATCTGGTGAAAATAACATAATTCTGTTTCTTTATACTAGAATGATATTTACGATACGTTCTGGTAGTATTGTTAAAATTATTTTTCTCCGTGCATAATTTTAGAAGTACCTTATCCTAGCCCAATGCTGGGCGATTGTACTTGTGACTTAAAATTGTTGAAGTTGGAGACTTACTCGCGGGCGGGTTTTTTATAGTGGGCGAATAGGCACCTAAGTCGTCATGAGAGCCCGAGTCGTACAAATCTGTCACGTCTTCACTACTTAACGTAGGTAAAGTAAAAAATAAAGTATTGCTGTAATAAAAAAAATATAGTAAACTGCACAATATTTTTTCATTTTTTTAGTAAACTTAACCATTGCATATGATGATAACTAAGTAAATGTAAGTAAACACAAAATAAAATTATATTCAACTGAACAATATACTCATTCTGTTATGTTTAAAATAAAACTAATGTAATTTATACAAATGAATGCAATGTGCACGATACCAAAATGTTATTCATATGTACCAGCATTATGTTTATCTGTGCTAGATATTTTGGTAAGCTATTACCAGATTTTTCTAGTAAAGTCAACAAAACAGTTAGCTGTCATATATATTACAATAAAATCTAGTAAAATTAACTATATTCTAGTTAACTAAACGAGAATTTTCTCTCAGTGTCGAAGAATAAAAGAATTCGGGGTTTAAATGTACGCTCAATATGTTCTTAACGGTGTGATTAGCTCGTCTATGTGAACAACTTTTCCAATAGGACTAATGCTGGGATGTCGAGACGTCTAGTGTACATTTACATCTTGTAGAGGTTTTTAAAGTAGGAATGATTGAACAACCCGACTTAATTATAGTACAATTTGTGCACGAAGAGGAACCAATGATTGGAAAGTGAAAAGGTCCAACATAAAATAAAATGTGTTTAATTTAAACAAAGATTTTATTTTATTTATTACTAAACTAGCTGTTGCCCGCGACTTTGTCCGCAGCAATTTCTGTTATTATAATTAATTAGATTTTTTTTATTAGTATAGATGAATAATTTTCCCCCGTTTTCAAAACAATTTTTATTGATGCTTCGCTGCTATTAGTTGCAGCGTGATGTTTTATAGTCTCAAGCCTTCTTCAATAAATGGACTATCCAACACAAAAATAATTTTCCAATTTGAACCAGTAAATCCTGAGATTAGTGCGTTCAAACAAACAAACAAACTCTTCAGCTTTATAATAGTAGTATAGATTACATTACATTAATAAGAGATTTTATTTATTTTACCACTTTAGGTGTATTGTAAACTATATTTAAATTTTCAGTAAAAAAATATTATCTAAATCTAAAAAAATATAGTCTCCCATTTTATCATGAAAAGCATCTACTTAAACTATACAAAGATCGAGTTTCAAGATTTTAAAACTCTCTACAATATTTTCTCTTCGACTTCACGTATTGTTCTTTAAAAGTGGTCAGTCAAGGAGTTGAACAACTCCTTGAGAGCGCCGCGCCGGCCAAGCGTCACGGCTATGAAAGCAAATTTCAAAAAACAATCGCCAACAAATATAAGTTTAGCCGACAAGAAGCCATTAGCTGGTAGACAATGGAGCTGTGGAAGTTTGTTTGCCGCTGGTTAATATTTAAGCTAAGTTGTTTTTAACAAAACTAAATAATATTGTTTTGAAAAGAGACATGATATTTTTGACAGAAATACATATATTGAGTGTAAATTCAATCCAATGTTAATTAACTGAATAAGTATGTTTTTTAATCTAATATGGCCGACTCTTAGTAATGTCTCATATTCCTGAGATTTCTCCCTGCTATGGTTTTCCCGAGAGACTAAGTGTAACATGGTGTTTTTTTTAAAGGGATTAAAAATATTTATTTAGGGACGGCAACGCATTGTAGTTAGCGTGTATAGGCTACGGTAACTGTTTCTAACAGGTCGTGTGTCTGTTTGCCTTCTTTGTTACATAAAAAAGCCTTGAAGTTCTGTAAAAAGGTAAATATTACCTACGTAACCTGTCACAATATTTTTATTTTTCGTAAATTAAAATCTTTATGTTCTGTTGGCTATACGAGTCATACCGTTTTTAATCACTATATCACCATGCAATTAAAATAAGTCCTACATGTAAACATGTAATTTAAATAGTGGAAAATAGATGTTTGTACTATTTAAAAGAAATTCACTTTCGAGTCACCTACCTACTTATAATGAAGCTGCAATTTTCGCACACTGTTATCTCTGCGCCTTTCTATTCACAAGCCACATACAAGAGATTTTCAGAAAGGAATTTGAGAAGCTAAAATTTTCAAATTTTCTTTTAATTTTCTTGATTTTTCAAAGCTTGTGAATTATGGTACTCCTGGGACAAAGAAAATAGCGACTCTTCTTCTCTTAATATAAACAAGATTTGAATTTTTGCTATGAAATGCTTGTGATTTGTTGCTAGAATAACCACAATTTTATAACTAATCAAAGCTGTAATAGACCTGTTATGTTCATAAGTTTTCTAGCTTTTGCCCGCGGCTCCACGTGCGACAAGGTCATCTCTCTGGGACAGTCCTTAAAACTAGCTTTTGTCCCTCTCCAAACTACAGACAACGTGTAAAAAAATTATAAAAAGAGGATCGGTTTAGTAGTTAAGGTGAGTAAGGTAGAAAGTTTTACAAACAAATTCACCTTTTATTTTACAATATACGAGTATGTTACATACTAACAGGGACTATATTTTTTTAAGTTGGCTGTATTCGGCCCTTGTGCTAAATCTTTGTGTATTTGGTACAAGCCTAGTTACTCTAGTCAATGTTAATACTACATGTGTTATACTGCATATAGCAGCTTATAGCATATATAATAACACATAAATGCTGGAAAATGCACGCCAAATTTTAATTCACTTCAAAAATTAAACCTGTTAGTTTGTGCTTTTCTAAATGTACCGAAACGATAAACTAAAGTACTTTTTATGCGTTATTTTAGACAAGTACCTTACTTTACAGAATTATCATCGAAATTTGCAAAATAATAGCTTTGTTGATACCTTGCTCTTTTTCGGACGGATCCAGCTTTTTTAAACAAATATACTGATAGACTGTTAAAATCACTCCGGTAGTGTTTGAGTTTATCCATTACAAACAGACACACACACAAATATTTTATCTTTATAATACTGTTTTTTCATAATATTCGTCTGGAAGTCTTCTTGACTAATAATATGAAAAACAACCTTATTTAAAACAAACTAGCTAATTAATGAACTTAAAAATCTCAATACAGCGAAATCGAGATGTAACAAGATTAGACAGTAGAATCCCCCACTCTTTTAAGCGTATTGATTTAGTTACTGCAAGTTAGGGTAATTATCCGGAGCGACGCACAATTCGTTAACACGATTACGTTGTGAGACAATATTGCTTGAAGGTGACAATGTGATAATGCCGAAGGGTCTTACGCCTCTTGAAGCGTTATGAGGCAAAGATTCTTAAAACTCTCATCACAGTGATGAGATGTAACAACGGAGGATAGTAGACAACTGAAGCTCCAACCCGTTTATCGGCGTATCAACTTACTCGTACCTTCACTCGTGTGTTATGCCAGTTAGGGTTATTACCCAGAGCGACGCACCGTTCTTAACACGATTATACGTGAGTCATTATTGTTTGAAGGTGACAATGTGATACTGACGAAGGCTTTAAGATTTTTTTTAAATTTATTTATTCAACTCTACTGCATTAAAATTGGTATTTACTTATAATAAAATATATATGGACAATAGGAGAGGTGAAACTGGATTTGTAAGGCACAAGATCAAATGGATGGCGTGCATTGAGACGATACCATCGATGCCTTATTCAGCATTGGGGTATAGAGGGCTGTCGATGATGATAATAATTATGACGATAGTGACAAATCACACGGATGGAGCTAGCCCTGTAAGTTGTGAACTTGTGTCGTAGGATACTAACTCAACGATACTATACTTTATCATAGATACTTCTTTAGATAAACATCGATACCCAGTATAATATATTAAAAAGTTCGTTTTCTATCTTGACCTGGCCGGGGATTGGACTCAGGACCTGCGATTCAAAGGAACTTGCGGTACGACTGCGTTACAGATGTCGTCAAACGCCTTTTTAAAATACTTAGTAATAAGAACTTATGGAATATTAAAGGCTAAATTACAGATTCGTTAGAAATAACGCTGAAGTAATAAAAAGCTTAGTGCACTGTTCAAAATAGTATTTGATTAAAATAATAAGCCGTGTGGTATACGGCAGAGTAGAATAGGACCACTCCAAGTCTTCCCGTGGATGTCGTAGAAGGCGACTTAAGAAATACAAGCTAAACAAAGCTGTTAAAATCTGTGAGACCTCTCCAACCCGTCTGGCCAGCGTGGAGAGTGTGGGCCGATTCCTCTGGCTGCTCTGGCCGAGTGTGGCTCTAGTAGTACAGAGAGGGTCGTGCTCCTGTAGTGGAGACTAAAAAGGACCTGATGATGATGATGATGATGAAAATAATAACAAACAAACTATGGGTTGCACTCCGGGATTGCAGGCAGAAGTGAAAACTTACTTCGCGAAGTAGAATTAACTGAACTACGTCGCGCCGGCGGTCTCAGGCCACGTGTACGTCTTACGAATTTTCGATACGGTCACGTGTCCTGACGTGAGTTTAACATTTTTTACCCTTCTCAAAGAGGTGCTCATCGTGGATAAAAAGTTTTTACTTAAAAAAAATATGTATAGAAGCAAGCGGTACAAAAGCATACCTGTATATAATTAAAACTTAAATCAAGTGCGAGTTGGTACTAGCACATGCAAAATATGAAGTTATAAATCTTTGGAGATAAAATTATACGCAGAAAACTTGAATACAGTTCATTTTCCATTAAAAGTTTAAGAACAAATATAAACTCACATAAGTAATATTTTAAATTGATTACTCTTTTTCCTTGTCTATCGGTTTATAAGAAAAGCCTGAAATTCTAAACATAAAAGGAAAATCTAAAAATACGAAAATGAGCTATCGCAAATTCGGTGGTTCGGACTTAAGCTTCTTCCGTTTATTCTTTACAGGGTTTTTTAAAAAGTGCCAAGAGGGCTTTTACCGGATTGGATCGGCTTTGGAATTCTTTGTTATAGAAAGGTTCGTTTCATTGGTTCCGTAGGAAAACGGGTGTATTGTGAGGGCTGGCTTGACAATGGAGGCGAAGTTAATTTTACGGTTACTGCTAGGTGTTTCCCTTCAAATTAAAGTTTATTAGGAGCGCTGCTATAGCCCCCGCTATTAGCACTCTTCGTGTGACGACCTCTGCAGCGTTGGAAAAGAGTTGTTAAATTACTTATGCCGTATTTTCATAGGTTTGTTCTGCTGTCGGTTTTGCACATATTTTCAGTTTAATTTTAGACACACATTTAGTTCTAAGTATGTCGTAGATTGTTAATTGATGTTATTTGGAGAAAATGCGCTGTGCAGTTTGTTGCCGCTTCTTCTGCACTCTGCCTTGGAAGCGGCGTAAACTTAGCTCTAAGTAAGTTATTAACGTCAACAATAATAATGTTGCACATAATAACGTGTAACTTAACGTTCACCAAATGGTATTTAAAGTATCTTTTTTTTATTATTTAATATTATTATACTTTGACTTTGAGACGCAAGAAATACAACGTGTGAAATACATTATCCTTATCCTTACTAATATTATATCCTTACTAATATTATATCCTTACTAATATTATAAATGCGAAAGTGAGTTTGTTTGTTTGTTTGTTTGTTACGCTTTCACGCCGTAACTACTGAACCGATCATCATGAAATGTTGCATAAAAGTTCTCTGGAGTGCGGAGAAGGACATAGGGTACCTTTTATCCCGGGAAAAAGTACTATTCCCGAGGAATCGACATTGACGCGGGCGGAGCCGCGGGCGAAAGCTAGTAAGTAATAAATCAAACCACTGGCTAAACTAGAGCACTAATAGTAGGTATAATGAAACAACACCCTACTTTTTAAGCACTCGTGTTTTTAAAATATTAGTGAAAAGATGCGTTATTTCATACAAAAGTGGACAGCCGCCGCCGGTGCAATTTAACTCGGAATGTCTTATATGTTTTATGACGCTTATTTAAATTTTTTATACAATAGTAATAGCTTGTCGTTCTATTTATTGCGCATTTGTCTTTTACAGTTGAAAAATACGCAAGTGAGTAGATAATTTTATGATATATACAGCTACTTGCGTGACTGCAACGTCACGCAAGTAGCTGTTATTGCATATATATATATTTAATGGACCCTTCACACGTTTGGCCATCATCGCGCCGAACGCACTGTACCTATGTACTGCACCATTGCTGTTTAACTCATAAAAAGCTTTTGAGAGTTTGCTATCCAATTGAGCAATGTGCAGTGAATCGCCGCGATTATGACCGGACGTGTGTAGTTTCCATAACAGTTGTTGTTCTTGTCAAATATTCGGGGTCCACAATATAAGAACTCAGTTATTGTAATGTTATTGACATAAAAAAGAAAAAGTTCATTCCGTTTTCGGGGTACATACCGTAAACAATAAATATACCTGCAACGTTCCGTTGCTCAGCAAGTCTTCTTCACTTAATTCCACAAGTCTATTTATTTCGGTTTCCCGCCCAAGCTTTCTGTTTACGAGGATACTTTTTTCATAAGAAACGAGCGAGAATTTATTCAAGGAACTGGGTCTCTAGTTACAAAAAGGTTACATCATCAGGCTCATAATCGAAACTCGATAAAGTCGGTAAAATACATGCACGCCATTCACGGCGGCCGGCGTAACGTTATTTGCCCCACGCGTTTCAGCGCCGTTGTGTATCCACTTGCGACGGATAGAAACATTTCCTAAGACCCTTTAGCGTAACCGACCTTATCTGGATGCACAGTGAACTCTGAGCCAAGTTCCAAACGAACAGGATTTTTAATTCCTGTACTATGTAGAATTTAACATAGTTAAGAAATTAAAAATCCTGTAAAATTTTTCTATAACTGAATCGCGTTATAGGTAAATTTGTTCTATATCCACTTGCTACAGATAGAGGCATTTATTTTATCTGGATGCACAACAAAGTCTGCGCCAAGTTCTGAAGAAATATTACCAGTTCTTTGACGTTTTGACGAAAGTGAAAAAAGCTAAGCTAACAGTCAATGAAATGAAATGAAATGAAATGAAATAGAATTTTATTCAAATTTGGATATCATGTATCTCTTTCTGAACGTCATATTATTATTTTTAATATTTGCAAAATCGGTAAGCTACTAGCGTTTCGAAACGACCACTGCTGAGAAGAATACGCCGAAAGAAACTCAGTCCACTTTCACATATTCCAAAAGAGAATGGATTTAATTTTTTTTAGGCAGTATGGCAAGTATTTTATAAACTTATTATTTATTTACTCGTATGTCAAAGTGTGGATTTTATCTGTAATGTCAATGAAGAAAATCTTTGCACCTACTCGGGTAATTATCGATAGGTCATGGCCAAAGCACGATGTTAAAATGATAATAAAAGAAAAACTTCAGCTATGCCGTAGTAAAATACCTATAAAATCTAAAGGTTTGTCATTGTCAAGTTTAAAAAGCGTTCAATTTTACGACGATGTCGAGACTTGTCCTTGTTTTAACATAAACTGTTTTTGATCGGATAGTATCTTCACGCTTGAAGTAAACGAATACCCTATTTTTGATGAGCAATTTTTTTCAGCAACAGATAAATTTACACTCTGCTCTCTGAGAATAAGATTCATTTTAGTTTGTTTTGAAGTGAAGACAGTAGGCCACATGTCGACGTGATGGTGACAAATTGGGGAAAACCCGAGAATGACAAATTTTGTTGCGTGTCCTTGCATCATTAAGCAAGATTTAGTTTCTTTGCATTCCTTGACCTAAAAAATGTTTTTCGTAAAGCCATTTTGTTTACGCCTCGGGTACTGTGGGTAGCATCTCAAGCGTGGCAATTTTAAAAAGGATTCTTCCCGTCCGTTACCCGGTTTCACAAAGTACCATTGTTATGGTTGCTGCACTAAGATGTTTCAGTAAGAATTTGCAAGGCGTTTTTAAATATAATTTTAATTTCGATGTATCTACATAATTGTGTCAATCATACATTTCATCATGGATTGGAGGAGTGAAACTGGAGCTTTATTAGAAGGCAGTACTTAATTATATAAAAACAAAGGGAGGCCTTTGTTTTTTCAATAAGGAAAATACAGTCGAGTCGTCTTTTTCCTATTCCACATCTTGAATCTCGACCGAAATTGGAGCGGTATATCTGAAAAACTGTGGCCATGATAAATTATTTTCAGGAGCTCGATGGCCCAGTTGTCTTGTCTTGAGTAAAAATGCACGCATCCCACTATGATAACTTTTGCCCAATCGTATGACACAACATGACTACTTTTATAGTAGCGGTCACCCGATTCTGACGCGTCACAGCTATGTAATAGGGAATATCTCCGTTGAGAGAGAGAGAGATAGAGGTAGAAATATTTGAATACTAGATTGGTAGCCAGTAACCTTAAAAAGTGTAAGCTTCTTATTTATATTATTAAATTATTTACGGGTTTTATCGCGTTTATTACTACAAATGGTTTTAAACACACATTTAAGAACATTTGTAGTAATGTAATAGACGCTAGTAGTCCGTAGCTTTTGCATATTAAGTAATAATATAATTATGACAAAATTAGGTCCTTTTAAATGTGATTTGACGTGAAAAAGTGCCTGCAAAGGCCTATTTTCTGAATAAACGTTTTGATTTTGATAGAAGACTGTTTTAAACGTTGTAATTCACGACAATCGTAAAAACATAGGAAAACATTAAGTGTAAGTCTCGTTTTCCATACTCGTTAGAAGGGCCTATAAAAATACGTACACAGGCAGTGGATCAAACAATTTATTGAAAAAAATCATCGACAGTAGATGGGAAAATGTGACCAGCCAGGCGTAGTTGATGGAGTTATGCACTTTACACGGAAAAAACATCGCCCTGACGTCCGACGAAGTCACAGTGCGTTTATTGAAAACCTATTCCAGGATTTTTATGAAAAAACTGACTTTAATAAATGACGATACGTTGTCATTTATCAATATGTCAAAGTTTATTAGTTTCAAAATATTTGCAACATTTATAGCTTTTTCGTGTTACGTTTTTGTCAGGTTTTTCAAAACATTTATTTTAACGATTTAAGTTTCGGGTTCCATATACTTTAAGGCTTAAATCATTAATATCTGTCATAAGTTAATTATGTGAACTTTTCAGAATGTTCATTAATTTTTTACAAATAAATTATGTGCGCCCATATATAAAAGAAACAATTACGATCGATACATGTCGACGAGTAGAACTATAGTGATTAACCCGTTTACCGATGCTGCATGTCTCCTATATGCTATCCACCTCATTACTCCACCATATCATCATGTACACCATTTTAGAAACTACATTTCCAAATTGGACTGTAGTGGCATATCCCTTCCCATTATCTCTTATTTTACTTCTATCGTTACTCTTAGAGGTTTAGAAAACTATTAATTCATAAATTTGTATTGTAATTTTATAATAGTCAAGTCAGTATAAAAAGGCGTGGACGAGTAGCACAAACATTTGACCGTCTCCGTGCTTCGCAAGGCACTTTAAGCCGTTGATCCCGGCTGTCATTAGATGGCGGTTGTTAAACTATGTTATATTCCTTTATGCAGCTTGAAAAATCTGACACACTACCGCAAAAAGCAAAGCAAAACAGTAATTAGTATGTAGTGTTCTTATAAATTGTAAACGAGAGCCTTCTGCTGCCGTTCCTATTTTCCCTTGATCGACTACCTTCAACTATCTACTTAATTTTATCTATGTGATGCCCGCTCTATCAGAGCTCACAATGACCTCACAACACTACAGTTATGGTTATATTATAAGAGCGTTCTTATGAAAAATTCTTTTTCGGTTTTATATAAAACGCTTTTTGTATTTAAGTCCGTCTCGAACTTATCCAAGTTTGAGACGGATCTATGTTACATGGGTTTGATTTATAAAACAAAAAAAAATTGTCCTGATATACCTATAATCGCAACCAAAATACACTTAAATTGATAATGTACTTTAATACGAATAAGGTTCAATATAAAATTAGACACAATATTCGACGTGCAACATGTCTGGAAACTGAATAATTGGACAGCAGTACCTGTAATGGAATGGCACTCGATTTTGTTCTTTGCCAATAGTTTTATTCGGCTGTTATATTGCGCATAAATACTACATTTTATAGGTATTTATCTTCGGTTCTAGACCTACCTAGAAGCTGGACGCCAGAAAAGAGGATGTTGTGGAAAACTTTGCTAATTACAGCAGGAATAGTATTTAATATTTAAGGACGCAACCGGAAATACCCGTACAACGAAGATAGGAAAGACGTGTAAAAATACGTTTTAAATGAAGGATAATTAAGTGTTCCTTAATTATCATTCATTTAAAACGTACGTTACTTCAATACAAATATGGTTCAATATGAAATCAGGATCGTTCGATGTGCAACATTTCCAGAAACTGCAAATAGGGTTAGAAGCGCCTGTAATGGACTGGCGACCAATCTAGTTCTTTGCCGCGCTGTGTGGGATCACTTTTATTCGGCTGATACAGTACGAGGATAGTTTTTGTTGCGTCCCCGATACTGTTTATGGTTATTGCTAGGATCACTAGGTATTTTGGGATATTCCATTTCAATGAAAGGTTGACATTCGGACAAAAACGAGACAAATATAAACAGTTTTTTCTCCGAGAAGAAATATAGCCTATGCCTACTTACTCTTGAGAACGTGTATGAATTATTTGATCGATTCAGTAGTTCAGCGAAATAGCGTAAGAAACAAACAAACTTAATAAAAATAAAACATAATAAATAAACTAACAAGGAACTCGCTTTCACGTTAATAATATTATAAATAAATATATAAGGACATATCACACAAATTGCACTAGCCCCACAGTAAGTTGTGAAACTTTTGCGTAGGATACTAACTCAACGATACTATATTTTATAATAGATACTTATATAGATACTTATAAACATCCAAGACCCAGGTCAATCTTAAAATATCGTTTTCCATCATGACCTGACCGGGGATCGAACCGGGCACCCTCGTGTCGCAGGCTGGCGTGTTGACCACTGCGCCACGGAGCTCGCATATTATAGTTAGGATACTTAGAATACGATATGGTTAGGATAGTTAGATCTAGATCAAGCGAGCTGGTTCTTAGCTATGGCTGTTGAATATTTAGCGACCGTCAGACAGGATCAAAGGCAACTGATTAAATATTGTGGCTACAATATCTGTTCATCATATATTTATCTTGAGATGGAATAATAGGACACAACGAAAATGGGATGTTTTTTTTTAATTGGTTTAAATACGACATCATAAAGTTTTTATCAGACAACTGAAAGCGCACACGCGATCGTTATATTGTAATACCTTACATAGACATACTCACACAATAGGCATTCTGACCGCGTCGGTCCACCAGAATGCGCGAGAACGTGTTCAAGCGCGCAAATTGGAAGGAAAATTGTATCTTACGTCTCTTAGTAAGTCTGAGGTATAACTATGATTAAAAAATGATATCACGTAAATGTGGACCGAGTAGGTGGGTTTTAAAATTCCAGCCAGATAAAACGCTAGACAGGCAGATTAAAAAAAATGCCCTTTCCTACAGTAGAGTAGTGCAGACCACGGATTACGGATGTTCTTGCCAAAGGGCAACCCGATGCATGAAGAGATTGCTGGATGTAGATGAAGCAAGCAAATGAGGTTTGTAAGGATCGTAGTAAGTGGAGGTCCCTAGTCTCTGCCTACCCCTATGGGAAAGAGGCATGATAATATGTATGTATGTATGTCTTCAGATGAAAATCTGTCGTCGAAACACGTAGTCACAGCAGTGGTACCGCGTAGAGTCTACGCACCCCGCTATAGAACTGTCTACGGCGTAGACCGTTCTACAGCGGGGCGTAGGCAATTGTATGCTCGCACACAGAACGCGAACCTGGAACGTTTGGACGCGTAACCGCTCTTAGTCTGATAATACCCTAAAAGTCGAGCCATATTTCAGTAAGTATCGTCAAACTTAACTTAACTATGCCAGCTGCACCGAGTTAGAATTAAACAGCTTTGCATAGCGCTAAACGTATGCATGGATTCCAGAAGTTAGCTGCAGTTGTTTGATACAGGTGCTAAACAATAATTTGTAGGTTGGCTAACAAGTAAGGTTTTTGTAATGGACTATTTCTTTCCTAAATTGTTTTTAAATAGCATTACAATGTTCGGTATATTATTAAAATTGAAAATATGTGATGTAAAAGAACTCAGTGTCAGGTAGGATTCGAACCCACGTCCCTCAGGTTTACGCCCTAAGTGTGATACCATTGCCCTAAGCATGACCCCACCGTGACTTCGAATCACCGCGTCGAATTCTCTCATCACATAATACCCCGTAGCGTATAGACGCATTTAAAGCATGTGTGAAGTACGAATGCTTGATGATTGAAAGAGATGATTCAATATTACCGAATATTTCGTAGTATGGTATTCTACTTCATTCATATCCGATGAATAGAAAGTTGATTAAATTGAAGAAAGCTTTTTAATTAAAGGCGCCGAGGTCAGAACAGGCGGTGGCTCAGTTAGAAGAGCGTAAGTCGTACATAGACTTAAGGTCGCGGGTTCAAATCCCGCCCGCTTGAAAATACTTTCACCAAATTTTATTTCTTAATTTAATAACAGGAAAACATCTGCTGCTTGGGTTCTGATGAAATACAAGTCGGGTTGTAACATTACCTTTCAAAGTATTTTATTTTCAAAGGTACCAGAGTGAGTTCAACGAATAAACAAAGAGTTTTGAAAGCATTTCTTGGCCGCAAATATTTTAAGGGTTGGCACACATAGGTCCAAGAAATGCTTTAGTAGTAAATTTTAAGAAATATACACGCTAGTTTTTGTTTAAGCCTTTACATACAAAAAAATTTATAAAAGTCTATAAATCAGCTGTTTTGATTGTTGACGTCAGTGACTTAGTATTCATAAAAATAAGAGTAAAAAGTTGTACAAGAAACTGTCTTTTCGTAGTTCGTACACAGGGTTTTGGTTTTGTGCATATGTTTTTTTTTAATGTTAAAGTTAAGATATCTCAAAAACTAATGTGTCGATTGTTTTGAATTTGCTTCTAAAGCATTTTTCTAGATTATTTTTGCTAGCTCTTAAAATATTTGCACTTATTTTAAAGTGACCAAGTGACCTTGTATATTGTTTGACCCAGTTTAATTTGAGGACAATACGTGTCATCTAGGCTTCATTGAGTTTCTAAGTTACGCCGCGCTGAAACTACTGACGGAGAAGTTAGCTTCTTACAGTAACGGCACACAGACCGGCTTTGCGTTGGTATTTCACAACGCACACTGACATGATTCCTCGGATCAGATTTTCGCCTATTCCTCTGATTGGATTTTACGGCAACTTTAACGGAATTTACGACTAACAATCTATCGCTATTTATTAATTAATTTACAAGATGTCTCAAAATAGGACCTGTAAAGTTTATAGCTTATAAGGCTCTGACTGCGCCGCAAGGGATAAATATGTTGGTTGCGCGAATGGGGTTTAAATGGACTGTATATTTAGGGAATAATTACGGGATAAAGGGGGCTATTATGTAGGAAAAATGAAGGAATCTCTCACCTCGCAATACTGCAACTGGCGATCACGTGACAACTCGTGGCTGCACTTTCCGACGAGCACGAATCTTCAAATCCTGGTTTTAGCACTTTTAGAGGGGCCCCTTAACTTTCTCGAACACAATAGCACAAATAATTAGTGTTTATGCGACAAATCACTCGTATTTCGTTCGCGATGTGAATCGAGTTATGCGGCGGTAAGCGTGTATTTTTATTAGGCGCGCGCGAGGCTTGCGCTCGGAGCGGAGCGGGTGACTGGTGAAAACTATCTTCGCTAGTGAAGGGAGTAGTGATGCGGACGAAACGATAATATAGTGAAGCGAATCAGGTTCAATAAATAAGAACGGCGCAACCATTTCCCCCCGGCTTGAAGGGATCTGAGATGCCTTCGAAACAAATAAATTAAAGAAGTAAGACTAAATAAACTAAACCTAAACAAAAGTAATTGAAATGAAAGCTATTGCCTAGGTAGCGGGCACAGACGTACAACTGGGCGTAAATACGAGCCAGTAGCAGTCTTTACTCGAGCAACACGCACTATGCCATCAGTGGCAGGAAAAACTTCCTCTATAACCCCTAGAGGCCAATGAAGAGGAGGCGCGTTATCTGTAATAAGGATTACGACAGTGCCCGTTGTGATCGGGTTAGTAGGTGTATTCCATTTATCGCGAGACTGCAAAGTATGTAAATACTCGGACCTCCAACGCTTCCAAAACGATTGGACTAACTTGTCCAACAAATCATGACGAGAGAGAACATGAAGTCTATCCTCATCGATGTCGCGAGCGGGTAAATATTTTAAAGGAGTTAAACTTAAAAAGTGTGCGGGCGTCAGCGCAAGCGGTTCAGAAGGATCGCTTGAGAGCGTTCTACAAAGAGGTCGAGTATTCATTATAGCTTCGATTTGTGCGAGTACAGTTGTCATTTCTTCAAACGATAAGATTTGTTCACCTATCACGCGAAATAAGTGCATTTTAAGTGTTTTTATTCGACTCCCAGCTGCCTCCGAAGTGACTTGCAGCGGGAACATTGAGCGACCAGGTTATGCGATTTTCGCTCAACATGTGAGCAAATTCTGAATTAAAGTTTAGATTGTAATAATACGTATAGCTCTGATAGCATGCGCTTAGCCCCAACGAAGTTTGTTCCGTTATCGGAGTAAACGCATCCCACAGGCCCACGTCGCGATAAAAAGCGTTTAAAAGCCAACATAAAGCTAGCAGTACTCAAATCACCTGCTAGTTCTATATGGACAGCGCGAGTTGTCATACAGACAAATAAGCAGACGTATGCTTTAACTGCTCTCATGCCACGCCCACGCGTAATGGTTACCCTAAATGGACCGGCGTAATCAATTCCGACATTAATGAAAGGTTTAGCTGATTGTAGGACACGAAACGATTTGTGGTCTGACATTTCAGGGAACGTTGGCTTAGGGCGAAGCCGGAAACAAGGAATACATTTATGTATCCTGTTGCGTATCAAGTTGCGTGCGGACAAAATCCAATACTTATGGCGCAAGATTGACATCAGTAAATCTGGCCCTGCGTGACAATTTACTTTATGATTATAGTCAACTATCAAATTTAGTATATGATGTTTACGCGGTAGAACTATGAGGTGTTTCTGGTCGAATCTCAAATTTGAGTTTGACAAACGACCGCCAACTCTAATAAGATTATCTTTTAGAAACGGCTTCAATCTTTGAAGTGTGCGCCCACAAGGTTTCCCAGCCTGAAGATTAGAAAACTCGTTCGAAAAATATAAATTCTGCAACTCGCGAATGACTTTATGTTCAGCGAATTCTAAGTCTGCAGCTGCTACAAACTCACGTCGAGGCAACAATCCCAGAAATCGATAAACATATACTACACAACGCAGTAGTTTAGACCATGAGGAGCAACGATTTGCCAGAGCAATAATAGGAGTTTCCTCCAGCGGGCTGCTAGAAACCAAAGCATGTTTCTTTTCTTCAGGTGGATTAGAAACCCTTGAAGGGTCAAAAGCGATCACTGGCCACTCCGACGGATCCGAAGTGATCCAAAGCGGGCCATGAAACCAAAGCGGATGATCGATGATCTGCGCGGATCTGAGTCCACGTGACAGACAATCGGCAGGGTTCTCTATGCCGGATACATGGTAAAACGATTGAGAAGATATTAATGACTGAATCTTCGAGACTCGGTTAGCGACAAAGGTATCCCACCTATGTGGGGATCCATGGATCCAACATAGAGCGACCGTTGAGTCAGAAAACGTGTACACGCTCTTAATAGGTATGCGGTTGTTACAAGCGGTTATTATGTTATTTAATAACTTTGCGAGCAAGAGTGCTGCGCAGAGCTCGAGCCTAGCCAAAGAGACTACTTTGCGAGGTGCAACTTTTGATTTAGCACCCATAAGATACACCTTGTGGACGTCATTGACTTTGACTAGGAAGTACACTACGCCTCCATATGCCTTTTCGCTAGCATCAGCGAAGCCGACGATGATTACTTCATTACCTCTGGTAATGCCAACGTGGCGTGGGATTTCAATTCGTTCCAATGATGATAGCTCCTCTCTGAAACGCTTCCATGAGGAAACAATATTGTCAGGAGGTACGTCATCCCAACCGCAACCGTTTAACCAAAGCTCTTTAATGAGTAGCTTTGCAAATAACACGACTGGGGCTACGAATCCCATTAAATCCCAGATTCTAGCGACGCAGGACAAAATGGCGCGTTTTGTACACTTCTCAGCGGGTTTAAAAATTGTAATACTGAACAAGTCAGATTTGTGTGACCAATTTAAACCAAGTACCTTATGCGAATCAGACTCGGCAAATTCCTTGACGGACGAGAGCCTGTGCGAAGTAGGTATAGAGTCCAAGACAGTTTGCGAATTGCTGGTCCACTTCACGAGGTCGAATTGACCAGCCTTCATGAGCGCGATGACTTCAGCTGCTATAGATATGGCTTTCACCTCATCTTCTACAGAATAGACGTAATCGTCCATATATATCCCCGTTTGAAGCGTCTCATTCGCGTTGGGGAAGGTCTCAGCTTCGTCAGAAGCCAACTGTCTTGTTGTGCGGAGAGCGTGAAAGGGACTTGATTTAAGGCCAAAACAAACGCGGTTGAACTGATAAACCTTAAGTGGTTCGTCAGGCGAAAAGCGGTAAAGAATGCGCTGGAATCTACGATCGCATTCGCGGATTCCAATGCATAAAAACATTTAATATCGGCTGAAAGCGCAATAGGAAACAATCGAAAATTAATGATTATATTGAATAAATTTCCTTGTAAATTTTGATCATTATATAAAAGATCATTAAGCGAAACGGATGTGCTAGTTTTAGCACTCGCGTTTAAAACAATACGAAGCTTGGAAGTGAGCTTATCCTCCCGAATGACTCCGTGATGCGGAATTATGTAAGATGGTTCCTCCATTTCGGGAGGTGCGGGTGAGAGGTAGCCCTTCTCTAAATATTCTCGAATTATATCATCGTAAGCTTGTTTCAATTTAGGTGAAGCAAGCATTTTGCGTTCAAGACAGAAAAAACATTTTTCTGCTAAGCGGCGCGAGTCACCGAGAGTCGATGGGTCGCCCTTAAATGGGAGCGCGACAGTATAACGACCATCCACATCGCGTGACGTAGTGCGACGATAAATATCCTCACACTCCTTATCATCTGGGCTCAGAATCGGCGGAACGTCCACCTCCTCGAGTTCCCAGAATTTGCGGATGGCGGCCTCCATGGGCTCGCCGAAACAACAATTTGAAACAGTAGTGGATGCGGGTGCGGTAGCGGGAGCGGTACCCATAATTACGTACCCTAGAACGGTTTGTAATGCGACAGGTGCGATATTTGCGGACTCACATTGAATCTTTTGAGATAATAGGAGGTGCGGGAAAATTGATGCACCGACTAAAACGTCGATTTCTCCTGGAATGTGATATGTATCATCAGCCAATGGCAACCCCTCAAAGTTTGTGAGCATAGACACATTGACGTTGACTGTAGGCAGACGCTCGGTTACCTTGTCGACGATTTGTGATTCCATATTGAACTTTATGGCTTTATTTAGCCGCGAATAAAATTCCAGGTGTACGGAACCTTGGATAGTCTTAGTGGTACCTCCTATACCTTTAACAATAGTGTTAGTCGCTCTTTGACGCGATTTTAACCCTAGGCGTTCGCAACATTTTCTTGAAACGAAATTACTCTGCGAAGCGCTGTCTAATAAAGCGCGTATGTAATGTTCACGACCCTGAGTGTCAAGCATCACAACGCGCGCGGTAGCCAACAAAACTGTGGTAGGTACATGTAGGTTATTTGCCGAAAAGGTACACAACGAGACATCATCCGTGTGGCCACTAGCAGGCGACGTCACAGGTGCCCGTGGGCATGGGCTGCTCACATGCGACGGTGGCGCCGCGGGTACTGTACTACCACTAACATCATTGGCATTTATAGTAGGCGTAGCGGGTTTATTTTCGAAATGTAACATCGTGTGATGCTTAAGCTGACATTTACGGCAAAGCAAATTAGACTTACAGTCAGATACACGGTGCTTTGCGCTCAAACAGTTAACACAACACGATTGCGACTTAACAAATTTAAAACACTCGATAGGAGTTAAATTTTGAAAGCTCGAACATTTATACAAATGTTCATGCGCGGAGTTGCATAATGAACAAATAAAGGTTGAGAGGGCGCGGTAGACGTATTTATATAACTATGCGTTGATTTATGCGGTTTTGATGTCGTGTCTGTGGGACGATCGACAATCTTCTTAACTTCCTTGGAAGTGCGTTGCAAAATTTTAAGTTGATCGCGAACAAATGTAACTAGGGTGTCGAAAGACGGAATATTAGATCCCCTATTATCTAATTCAAAGGAGCGAGCGGGTTCGGGATCCAACTTCTTCAAAGCGATATACAAAAATACTAAGTCTGACAGGTCATCAACCTTCAGGTTTTTGAGTGCTGAAACCGAAGTGACCAATTTATCAAGAAATATCTGTAAATTATTTACATGAGCGGAATTAGAAGGCTTTAACTCAAAAATTTGTACTAAATATGAAGTTGCAAGCAACCTTTTATCTTCATATCTATTTATTAAAGTCTCTAAAATAATTTTGTAGTTCTCAGCGCACGGAGTAATACCTGCGAATACCGATTGAGCCTTATTTGTCAATTTGCCTATCAAATAATGTAATTTTTCAGAGTCCGACAGGGTCGGGTTATCATGTACGACAGTTTTAAATGAAGAATAAAATAGCGGCCATGACTTAATGTCTCCATTAAATTCAGGAAGCTGAATTGGTGGCAGTTTTGGTCTGTCACGCTTGATAAAGAGTGAATTATTCTGTAATTCAGGCATAGGCTCAAGCGATTTTGCGGCGCGTTTAATTCGACAATATAAATCCTCAAAAGTAAGAAGCGGCTGGTAGTTAACCATGTATTTAGGATTTAAGCTCGATTCAATGGAATTAATTTTATCCAAAATATTTTCAAAGTCCGTACGCAACCTGTCTACGGTTTCAATATCACATAAAAACGATTCTTTAATGCGTGGATCAGATAAATCTTTCGACCTATCAGCGATAGTTTGTATGCGTGTGAAAATTATATCTCGCTTCGCGTGAAGAAGTGACAACTTGCTTTCGTCTTTCTCCATGATCAACTATGCGCGAAATAAACAACAAGAAACGAATTAATATTGCACTTTCCGGTTTGTCAGCCTGTATAATTTATACGATTGATCACCCTGTATATTGTATACGGTAACACCTTGTATAACGGTGGTGCGGCGCGGTTTTATTAATATAAGTTAGTACTTTGACTTGAGTTTCAGAATTAATGACAAACTGTGCAATATTAATCCGCAATAACACCCTATTAATTAATGAGCGTAATTGCGTAAAGAAAATATAAAAGTTTTTTAACCTCGATTACAACGACGAAACAAATACGTGTATCCAAACTCGTTATGTAACTAATAACTTAATTACAAAGTTTTATTATTAGAAAATTAAACTTATGTATTTTGTATTATATATATAACACATAAGTTTTGCGGTGCGGCTCATTTACAAATTGCAGCAGCTATACTTCCTATTTAGGTATGTATAGTGCGGTGCGTATATACGTATATATTAACAATAGCTGCAATTATGTAAAATGACATTAGTATGTAACTGACCCATTACCTAGTGAATAGCTTTGAATTAAGCGGAGCGGGGGGGTGTATTATAATAAAATAGACAAAGTATCACTAGATCAGGTTTGATTACGTAGGATAATCGTATAAAACGATCATGAGACAACGAAATTAATGTTGAAAATTGTGGGAGGTAGATTTGAAATTAATTATCACTCCACTTCGATTTTCAAGTAAAACATGAATTAAGCAATAATAGTATGCTATATGAACACAATATTAATTTACTAATGCGAATATTAATATCCGAATTTGGAATACTGACGTTGATTCGTAAAAATGTTATGGGAAAAGATTGTTCGATATCCCGTTATGGAACCAAATTACTGGATTTATCCGGCTCGTAATGACCAAAAATATGACTTTATCCGGCTCGTAATGACCAAAAATATGGTTTTAGGGAATAATTACGGGATAAAGGGGACCACTATGCAGGAAAAATGAAGGAATTTCCCACCTCGCAAAAACTGCAACTGGCGATCACGTGACAACTCGTGGCTGCACTTTCCGACGAGCACGAATCTTCAAATCCTGGTTTTCAGCAATTACGACTACCCCTTAACTTTCTCAAACACAATAGCACAAATAATTAGTGTTTATGCGACAAATCACTCGTATTTCGTTCGCGTTGTGAATCGAGTATTGCGGTATGCGAATTGCGTGTAATAGGCGCGTGCGCGGCTTGCGCTCGGAGCGGAGCGGGTGACTGGTGAAAACTATCTTCGCTAGTGAAGGGAGTAGTGATGCGGACGAAACGATAATATAGTGAAGCGAATCAGGTTTAATAAATAAGAACGGCGCAACCATATGTGATTAGAATGCATGTACTCTTAGTTCTAGAATGTGCAGCGTGAAAGGTATCTATTTAGTACTTTATTTTTCAAAAACTTATTGAAAAAATAGCAAATTTAAAATCACTAACCCTTATTAAATTTAACTGCAGTCTATAAAGAAAACGCATGAATTTCCTCATTCCCTCAAACAAAATGAAAAGGGTTGAGCATCTCAAACATGAAATCCCGAGGGCAATATTATCGGAGGATTTTTAATCCTCCTCCTCTTAAAACCACGTTAACGGACCACAAAACCTTCAGAAGATAGATAAATTATGTGCGGAGAATAAATCATGACCTCCGCGGATCCTTGGACGATTCCGCTCCTTTTGTAGGAAAAACTGCTTGTTTTAAGTGAATTGCCGACCTTTGGGGAATAATTGAGCAATGTTTTTGCTCGGGAGACTGCCAGATTTATGGCGCCGGTATAATCCGATAGCCTTTATCGGCGTCGGGTTTTATTGCGTGTTTGCAGCTGATTGACCGATGTCGCGGCGAGAGCCCTCCATCAATCTATAATGACGTAAAGTCATTCAAATACTGCCACTTGATGCAAATGCAAATGCTGTAGATCGCGGCTTTCTTTACATTAATATACATCAATCAGGAATAGTAGATAGTACCCTTAGTATTAGTTTAAACCTCGTTCAAGCGTAGCTTTTATCGATGTCGGGCAAAAGATATTCAAAGCGTTTATTTACAAAATAGGCTTTTGCAGGCATTTTTTTCTTAAAGTATTTTTTTATGTTATAAATAAGTTCAACAGCTACAAACTACGTGTGATATATATGTATATTTTAACGTAAGAGTCTTTTTAAACTATTGAGCAAAAGTCATGAGATGCTTAATATGCGCTAATAATGGGCTGGGCGGACTTTCTTGAAAATATACTGTAAAATCACAAAAAAATAGAATCTAGGTAAAATACGACTGAATTGATTAAATATTATAAATCGTATTTTGCCAATGCTATATTTATGTTGCCAACGTTTATATTACGAAAAGTTCCAATTATTTAAATTCATAAAACTGTGTATCTTTAATCAATACTATACCCACTAATAATAAATCTGTAAGAGTTGGTCATGGAGTAAGTTACTTTGTTTTCAAAGATATCGTGTTTATAAGCTCTATAAATGATACTGAAACTAAATTGTTGAAATTATTTTTTAACATGATACTGAAACTAAATTGTTAAATTTTGTTTTTTTGTATGTATGTCTGTATGTTGAATTTTATGAAACTTGGTAGATAAAATTTTGACGTACAGGACATACGAGTAGGATAGGCACAGGATATTCTAAGCTAAATAAAAACTAAAAAAAAAATGAAGTATATTTTTTTTAGTTTTTGTTTAGCTTAGAATTCGTAATGTACGCGAACGGAGTCGCGGGCACAGCTAACCTTGACATAAAAATGGTTATTTTAATAAGAAGAATGAGAAATACTAAAATACAGGAGAAAAAAACTATAGCAGGAGTTAAATTATTACGGGTAAAATCAGTATTTAATAACCATATAATTGCCTGGACCCAGGTTGGGCAGTTTCTCTTTGTTTTCAGATAATTACGTTTGTGACTACAAACGTAAATAATTACCAATTTATTAGTGGATGATAATCGAATAAAATTGTCCAGTTCAATAATACTCGTAGAAATGCTAAAACGTAATTTCAACTGCAGTTATACGGTAATACAATGATTTTGACACTGGCAAACGTTCATAGTATACATTTTATTTCATTATTTTTCGTTGTCCTTTGGAAACACCTTTCAAAAATAGGTACAAAAACTTTTTTAGGATTCCGTTCCCAAATGGTAAAAATAGAAGCCTATTACTATAACTCCACTGTCCGTCTGAGTGTCATCAGACTGTATCTCATGAATCGTGATAGCTAGATAGCTGAATTTTTTTCATATCTGTTGCCGCTATAACAACAAATACTAAAAACAGAATAAAATAAACGTTGAATTGTGCGCCTATACAACAATCGTGATTCTTTTTGCCGTTTTTTGCTCGATATTACTCGTAATAACGGCAATAGGTAGACGCTTGAAATAAATATTCACAGAAATTTAGTTTAATATTTACTTTAAAAATAAATAATTAAATTAAAATAATACAAATGGAGGGCGTGGGGAACGTGAAACTAAAAAAAGGTTATAATATAGTCTCTAATGTTGCATAGATAATGGTACGTGACCTTCGTGCGCGAAATTCTTCACCATTTTAGCAACTGTGATATCAGAGACAGTCATCATACGGCAAAATAGGCCTCAAACTTGTAATACTCCTTTTTGTGGGGTTCAAAAGCATTAAGACAGCTTAAGTCACTTCAAGTACTACCCTTGAGATATTAAGCCCAAGTCGTTGAACTGTTCAAGTTAACCCCAAATTAATTCAAACTCGGAGGTCATTAGACCCCAAAAGTTCGGGGTTCTTCATAACTAGCCCCTATGGCCGCTGTAACCATGTTGAGTGAAACACCATTAAGATGTTTCTTTGTTTTTCGTGTGTGTGTGAGTGGAAACACTGATGTCAGTTTGTTTTTCAGGTTGGCTTAAGGCATCATTGATGATGATGAGGCACGGAGGAACTCCAGAAAATTTTATGCCACTTGCGGTCATCCATCCTGAAGACTGCGCCCAGGGTCGCTTAACATTTGTAAGCGCTTATTATGCTAACGCCCACTAGACCATCGAGAGCATTAAGATGGAATCAATTTACTTGGATTTAGAGAAAATTGACTTGATAATCCTTTCTAAAGCGATATTTTATACTCGATAAGCGCTGAGATTTAGTCGGAGAGTCGGGAAAGTATTTATTGGTTTTACGTTAACCAATTTGTCAAAGTTTAAAGACTTTGCTCCAATAAAGAGACAAGATATGAAAATTCCATGCGAGCCGGACTTGAACCTGCGACAGGTCTTTGTATGACCTACCTTCTTCCAAAATAATTAACTATTTTTTTATGATATGGGACGGCAAAGGAACAAGCGAGTCACCTGATGGTAAGCGAACAGCGCTGCCCATGGACAACTGCAACACCAGGGTGTGACAGGAGCGTTGCCGACCTTTCAAGGAGTTGGGCGAAGGACATGAAGGAAATGTATTTATAGCACAAAAGAAGTGCATACGTGCTATATGTGGTATTGGTCCTTATGAATCTTGCTGGCCTTATTTCAAAGAATTACAAATTTTACCGGTACCGTGTATATACATAAAAGAGGTATGCATGTTTGTCAAGCAAAATCCACATATATTTAAGCAAGCGCGGGATCTATTTCCAAGGTGTGTTAGAAACCCTACGAGGCTTGTACTAGATGTCGTACCGAAACATGAACGGTTCAAGAAAAATTGCTATGGCATGTGCATCAGCATATACAACAAACTACCAGATCATATAAAACAGCTAACACTAAATAAATTTAAAAAAGCTTTGCATCAACTTTTACAACAAAACATATTTTACTCAATAAATGACTTTCTGGCGCGGGACTAGACAATAATACATTTTGTTTGTCACTAATTTATTTAATGTTATATCAAATGTAATTAAAAATGTTTTTACAATTGGAAAATGCATGTGTGTAAGAAATAAGTATAATAAGAAGTAGTAGATAATTATAAAGAAAAAAAAAATTGCATACTGTTTTCAACAGTTGAATAGGTTTGCTCTATTATTTATGTATCATCTGTTATTGACCCTATTACAGCAAATAAACGATTTGTATTTGTATTTGAAAGAAATGGGGTGATGATGTGCCTCCAGCTCTCTCACTCACCGAGATAAGCATAGAAGTGGTAAAGCTTCTACTCAAACATCTATTTTCTGTAAGTGTGTGGTACTTCCCCGGACGAGCCGGCCCATTTATGCAACTAGCAAAAATGAATTTTGCCGGTAGCGTGGCTCTACCACAACTAAATAACTTAGCGAAAGACGATAAGCTATGGGAATAGGCTTTAGGTAGCTTCTGTCTAGTGCGTGTAGTGGCTGTTACAGATAGACGCTACCTCAACGAAATTTAAAAACAGGATACTCCAGGCAAAGGCCCTTTACAGTAAATATTTCTAAGGGAAAATAATTTTTCATGAAATAACAACATTATTTCAATTAAGCGTTCATCAAGTTATTTTCTTATTAACGCTGTTAAAATACATAACTAAACCACCTTTTTAGGGAGAAAATATGAAAATTATGAATTTTGAGGGAACTTTTAAGTTAATCTAAACTTTTTATGGTTTATGTATGATATATTTATGTATATGTATATGTATGATAATAAATTATAAGGTAAATGTTACTCGAAAAAAAAGAATATAATTTTTACTTCTAAAACGCACACGCCAAACACCACTTTAACTAAAACGTAAATTTAGGAACCGTTTTGGACTTTTATTCAAAAGCCTCTACCTTTTCACAACTTTTCGCCATCGCTTTAGCTTTTAAACTGTCAAGCATAAGTTTCAAATGCAAAATAAAATTGCACGTAACTGCAAATTACTGCTACTACAGAAATAAAGCTTACACCAATGGTACCCACTAAACACATAAATAATAGAAAAAACCGGCCAAGTGCGAGTCGGACTCGCGCACGAAGGGTTCCGTACCTTCTATAAAAACGGCAAAAAAACATGTTTGTTGTATGGAAGCCCCTTTAATATTAGTTTAATTTTTATTTAATTATTTATTTTTAAAGTGAATATTGATCTAAATATTCTGTAAATATTTCAAGCGTCTACCTGTTGCCGTTATCAATATTGAGCAAAAACAAACGAAAAAATCACGTTTGTTGTCTGGGAGCCCCCTTAAATACTTATTTTATTCTATTTTTTAGTATTAATTGTTATAGCAGCAACAGACATACATCATCTGTGAAAATTTCAACTGTCTTACTATCACGGTTCATGAGATACCTGGTGCCAGAGATAAAAGCCTGGTGACAGACGGACAGACAGACTGACAGAGAGATAGACGAACAGCGGATATTAATAGGGTCCCGCGTTTACCCTTTGGGTATGGAACCCTAAAAAAGTATAAAACTTACACTCATATGCCATACCTGTAACCACCGGCCCAGCATTTGACGATGGTCAAGGACCATATGCGTGTTAATAGAAGGTTTTTAATTTTCAACTAGCTATAACATATAATATGATATAAAACTTTATTTGCCAATACATAACATTTGTAGGTATTACAGTCAATGCAGATCTTAGGACAAATCGAAGTCATCTGGTAGACCATCCCTGAAGCTATGTTTTATGCCTAGAGTGAACAAGCAAACTTTAAGCGCTATTTAAAAGCTACGAGCTTATTACTGGCCTATTTTTGTTAATTCCCCTGGAGCGACACACGTATATTTTGTTCCATTTTTTAAAGTCAGCTTTCCAACAGTTTTAAACGCTACGTCGACAGTTTTGCATGATTGAGATACCTTTCCTGTGAAATTCACATTTTCATGGGCCCAGAATGTATGTACCAAAGTCTACCTTAGTTACACAAATGTATCTGTATAGTATTAGTGCTTTCTTGACGTGACGTGGATACGCCACAGATTGCTACAGACTTTAACGCGGCGTATTCGTAGATCATCTACAATTGCTTACTCGTAGAGCATTTATAATTGCGACATATTCGTAGATCACCTACAATTACTACATAATGTATGATATACAATAGCTACGTGTTTATAGCCCATTTACTGTATCCGTAGAACACCTACAATCGCGACGTTCTTGTAGAACATCTACGTTTATAACACATATACGAATAATACAGGTAGGTAATTAAATTTACTTTTTGCCGGGTGTTACATAAGACCTTGACTTATTTTGAACAAACTTAGTTGATGTAAAGCCCTATTACTTGTTTACGTGTAATTTTATCTTGAGCTCCATCGTACTTTTGATTTCAAAAGAGAAATCCGACTTATTAAAAATTGCATATGAATAATTAAAACAGAGAAATAGAAAAAAAAAAAGTATTTGGAGCCGAATAAAACAAACAACAATACTTTTTTCTTCGACAAAATACTAAGGCACCAAAAGGAGTCACCCACACTCTCAATTATCTCAATAAAATATAATTAAGTAAGTACCTGAGTTATTATCACGCCGCGGCGAATGCACGGTGCAGGTTTTAAAATGGAGTTGGTAACGAACTTTGAGCTTTGACATTCGAAAGTTCGTTATATCGCTGTTTAGTGAAAAAGTCAAGGCTCATGAACCGCTCAGCGTCGGAATTTCAGCTTTGAAATCTATTTCCTAGTGTTATGAACAGATAAACCATTTTATAAGGGCAAAGTTTGTAAAATTGGTTATCCTGTGACAATATTTTTAGAATGTAACCCACTTTTCTAGTTTCAAATTACAGGTATTTCATAACAGTGATCGTAGATAATCTATAACCTTTACGAAAATCTCATTTTTTACTTAGGAGCGACCCGTCCTAGCTTGACGGGTGCAATATAGATACAAATATGGGGCAGTAAATTACACATATAAACCTTCTTCTTGAATCACTCTATCTACTGCTGAAAACTGCATTTAAATCCGTTGAGTAGTTTAAAAGATCTAAGCGAACAGACAGCGGTAGCGACTTCATTACTATATAGTATAAAATACTATGTAATGATTAGTTGTAACAAAGATGTTGCAAATCAACAAAACGAAACAAGAAAAAAATTTATTTTTGCGAAGTGTGTATATATTTATTATTATTCACTGTTTAGCAAAACCACTGTCTAGCTATTATCTTCTTTTATAGACATACATCATTTTCTATTCATCTTCTACATCAGAATTTTCTGGATTGTATAAATTTGGACTTAATGTTGGATTAAAAATTGGTAAAAATAAATGCCTAATACTCAATCGATAATAAAGATGGTTTCATGAAATGTTATATCACCAGATGGCAGTATCGTAGGTGTAACTATTGAGAATAAATTTTTGTCACTTTACAGTTTGATTCTAATATCATAGAAAAGTTTATTTTCATGTGTACGAACTCCACAAGAGGGCGCTGTTGATTCCGCCTTCTCGTTTTCTTGTTGCTTAAAGATGTATGTGTTGATTGATGATTGATAAATTACATATATAAAAATAATCAGTGACTTTATCTGAAAAGCCGTTTCGTTCGTCCCGAGAAGATAAAATCTGATACAATTTTGGCAACTTACACATACGAATACTAAGAATCTTTCATATAAAAATTTGATACTGAACTGATTTTGATGAAATTTTAATGAGACCAATTGGAAAGCATACCTGTTTAAATAAAAAAGATTTTTCAAATAAATGACGAAGATACGAGGTTACAAACATAAAAAAAAATACAATCGAATTGAGCACCTCCTTGATTCTTGAAGTCACTAGAAAGAGAGGCTACGTTTTTCCTGTAGTATATTGATCTAAAAAGTAGAATTTTAGCTCATGCACTAGCAGGTTAGTTCTAAAATGGAGTTATATGCGAACTCTGCGCTCTGAAATTTGAAAAGTTGGTTTTATCGTTCAATCAAAAAGTCAAGCGTAACGTACCGGATAACCGGGACTTTCGGCTTTTAAATCTACTCTATAGTGTTATGGACTGATAAATCGTTTATAAGCTCATAGCTTGTGTGTTTGCCCGCGATGTTATTTAGTTTTACTAGTGTTTTATTTAGCTTATGTTTCATCTACATAAAATTGAATAGTTGTTAGTTTTAATACTTCAAAGAAAATCAAATGTCTCAAACTTTTATACGATAAGGAGTAAAAATGTTTAATAAATCCACCATGGATGGTCTTTATATGAATTCTCGACGTCAATACAAATCCTTTAAACATATTGTACTGGATGTAATGTTCAATCAGATCCTGTCACCCTGCTCTAGGTGGCCAAGCTTCCACTAACTGTAGCTTAGACTCTAGCCCGCTCAAAAGTAAAAAAAAAGTAATCAAATCCATCTTTTCATTTGACAGCTATGGAGTAACAGACAAACTAACACACGCACACATACTCCGACTGACATGTGAAACTTAGTATTTTGTTCGGGGTAAAAAAATAGAAAACTTTTTGCTGTGTACATATAATGAATTGCCAGAATCAGTCCTTGGAATGTTCTGTCTGATGGAAAGTTAACGAGTTGTAAAAGGCTTATTGAAGGACTGATGTAAACGATAAAAATATTTGCCCAGAGCATGGCGTCGGACCCTCATAAAGAAATTGTATATGAAAATGACATGAATTGGTACAATTTGTACATATTTTGATAAAATAAACATTAAATTTAACATTTTTGAATTTTAAATTATGACATGACAATGTAAGCTAAAGTCGTAGATTGTAAGTTGACGTTACTTGGAGAAAATGCGCTGTGCAGTTTATTGCCGTATTTTCTGCACTCCGCTTTGGAAGAGGCGCTAAATTTAGCTGTAAGTAAGTTATTGACATCAACAATAATAATATTCTTAATAATGTGTCATGAAAGTTAATGTTCTCCAAATGACGTTTAAAATATCTTACGATGAATAAAATATTTGACTATTACACTGTTTGGTGTTGTTTTTTTTTGTTACCAATCTAGGTCTCATTGCTGAGCAAAAGCCCTTTTAAATTTGTTTTTAATATTTTTTTGTTAGCTATCTAGGTCTCATTGCTGAGCAAAAGCCCTTTTAAAATTGTTTTTAATATTTTTTTGTTAGCTATCTAGGTCTCATTGCTGAGCAAAAGACCTTTTAAATTTGTTTTTAATATTTTTTTGGTAAATCTATATAAAAAAGTAATATACATATTAGTTTTTAATGCATCTGCAATAAGTTTCAAGTTAGTTCTTTATGGAGTTACGAGTAGACGCGGACTTTGTTGAAATCCGAAAAGTTCGGATTTATCGCTCTTTAGTCAAAAAGTCAGGCGTGATGTACTAGATAACGCAGAGTTTCAGGTTTTAAATCTACTGGTACTATGAACTGGTTTGCAATATTATATATTATATATTTAGTTTTCGCTTGCTTATACCTGAGTCTTCGGTCACTTACGATAACTCATATTACATCATGTGCGCACTTCTCCTGTCCTCAACTGAGGATGCAAACGGATAAATGCTTAAAAAGAGAAGAGATGGTGTGTGTGTGTATGTGTGTTTGTGAGAGAGAGGGAGATTAAGATAGTCCTTATACTCGTATTTTTTCAAGAAAGTCTTATTATTTTTTAATAATAATATATAAATAAATATATACGGACAAATCACACAGATTAAGCTAGCCCCAAAGTAAGTTCGAGACTTGTGTTATGGGATACTAACTCAACGATACTATATTTTATAACAAATACATATATAGATACACATCCAAGACCCAGGACAATCTGAAAAAGATCATTTTCCATCTTAACCTGGCCGGGGATCGAACCCGGTCACTCCGTGTCGCAAGCTGGCGACCGCTGCGCCACGTAGCTAGTCATTATTATATAAACTTAATTGTTAGTTTAACATTCAATGATTTATTACAAACATTAGATTCTCCACAAAAGAGAGTTGAACTGATATGGTTGTTGATACGTAATTGAACTGTCATCACTTTGCTTTTTATCTATAAAATAGATATTCTTTCATGTGACAAATATTACTGTAACTTACATCAAGTGGACCCAAATCTATCGAGCAGTCAGCCAGAAGGGTCCTTAAAGAGCGGGATATTACAATCCGACATTCATTTTAGCAGCCAAAAAATGACAAGGGACCGGACATATTATTTTTTAAAAGGTCTAGACTTTTATTTTAAAAATGGTTACTAGGTACATCACTATAACATAATGTCTCCTCGTTTGTAGCTATTTATACACTCCGATCGAAAAGTCATAATATAATTAATCAGTTTTGTCACCGAGTATATATATGTATGTGTGCATGCTGGCGAATCAAACAACATTGGAAATTTCATTTTATGGACAATTTTATCGGCGGAAGCATCATGTGTTGGCTTAGGTTGTTAGACGGGAGACTAAAGGTCAGCACACTTATCAACTCTGAAAGGGATCGACACCGTATGCGACGTCTACCAAGCGTCAACCTGACGTAGGCACGTAACCAAATCGGGTCAGCTTCGGCTCGTTGCTCGGCTACGGCTAGGCGACGCCGCCGCGCTACCACTCGCCGACCGGTCTGGTCTGGCTCATCATCATCATCATTTCGAGTAGGTGACACGGTCAATCGACCACGCACATCCTAGTGTCAAAGTTCTTCGGAACCGCCTCTCGGCCTCTGACGTGGTTCCTTTAACGACTACCAGATGGCAGCTGTGACCAACGGCTTAACGTGCCTTCTGAAGCACGGAATCATCTTAATTAAAAGACAATCAGGTGATTCAAGCCTGCAATGTCCTAACCAAACTGGAAACAACTAAACGAAGTATGTTTCCCGTGGGAATCGAACCCACGAACCCCTTGTCTACAGGCAAACGCCTTAACTACTGGACCACGGAGGCAGTTGGTCTGGCTGGCATCAGATCATTTTGAATCCAAACGTGAATAGCGCACGGTTATGGTCCGGTTCATAACACGCGGGTAATCATAGCCATTGCACTTGATGAAAAAAAAAATAGAAAATAACGTAGAAGAAGATGTTACGTACACAATATGTACCCAACGAAAGGTAGGTAGGTAGGACGGCAGAATTGACCGCCCCGCAAAGCAGTTCGTGAGCTTGTCCCGAGGCGAGGCGATTACGATACGATCCGAATAGTGTGCGTTGCAGTAGGGAGTTTCACACAAAGAATACTGAACTGCTCGAGTTGATACGTTTACGTTCCGTTTACGAGTTGATAGTTGTGCGGCGACCTTTATGAGCTTGAGGTCGACGGTTCATGTCTTATTTCAGAATTATAATTTTTTCGTTGTTTTTTTTTAATTAATTATAAATATATTATATTATATATTATACAAAAAAATACGGATTTTTAATTTTTTATTCAGTGTCGAAGAAAAGCGTAAGGAACTTTGTCCTTGACTGTAGTCCTACGATATAAAAACCTTTTTTAAACGCTGCGTTTCAATAGCATAAATCCTATAATAGTGTTTGAAGAGAAAAGTGTTTTTATCGGGCGGCTTACACGAAAGGTCGCAGGTGAGCACTAGTTCACTGGCTTTATGTAGATTTACGCGTGAGAAGGGTTGACGGCTGCGGCCGATGGAAATTTGAATGAGAATTAGGTCTACGGTATTTACTGAAAGGAGATTTAAAACCGGGACTGAGCGTTATTAACGCCTGGATGTTGTATATTTTTAACGCAATTTTAAGTCTTATATTTAACTACTCGTAGCTTCGGCCGTGGATTGTATTTCCTTTATGAATAGTTCCCTTTTCCCAGACGGATATACCCTATATAAGTACTCGCGTCAATGTTGATCCCTCGGGATCAGTACTTTTCCGGGATGAAAGGTAGCCTATGTTCTTCTCCGTACTCCAGAGAACTTGTATGCAAAATTTCATGATTGGTTCAGTAGTTACGGCGTATAAGCGTTACAAGCAAACAAACTAACTGACGTCGCATTTATAATATTAGTATTATGTATTATATAGTTAAGACTAATTACAGTAAGAAATAAAATATGTTGAAAAAATTCCACGCGGGTGGGGTTCAAACCTGCGTCTCTGTATGACCTATGCTCTGTCAATTGAGCCACCGCGTGTTCCTTCTTCCGGGACAAAATAAACCCTATGTCCTTTTCTATACCTCACACAACGAGAAGGCAAAATTTCACGATGATCGGTTCATTAATTACGGCGTGAAAGCGTAATAAAAACAAACTCACTTTCGCATTTATAATATTAATTAGGATTAGGATTACTAAATTAGATCGAGATAGATTAATCGAGAGTGTAATGATAATAAGTTTTATACAGAGTAATCTCAAAGAGTCCCAGACTGTCCTGCCTGGCAGAGTCGGTTCACGAGTTGACGCATGGATCAGCCATTGCTGACCATAATATTAGAAGGAACTCAACAAAACTCAACGACCCGTCACATGCAAAACTTACTTTACTTAATAAGTTCAAATATTATTATTGTTATTAAGAAAATAGACACAATATATACACACAAACTGTAAAACATCTTACATTTGTACATTTGGGAAGACACTGGTCGCCACGACACAGGGAATCCTAGTGTAACGGACAGTGCCACTGTTGTTTGATACTCTAGTATTCTCTGTACTAAATAAATATTTCTTATTTAAACACTACATATGTACTAGTTCCACATTAAAGCTTGTGGTGTGCTAACATTAGAATATCTCGAGTTGACCCAGTTGAAGTTCAGCGGACATCCGGCCTGTTATGGCTCCATTAAGACCAAAGTTACATAGTGATCGCATACTGAGGGTACCTGCGTACTTATAAGATTTATAACTATATTAATGTGGTACTTATTTTTAAACTTTCGCATTTTAAACTCATAATTATGTATATAAACAGCACCTAGCACGAACCTTAAAAAAATTGTTAGTGAAACTGCGTCCATCACTGCAAGATGACACCGCAGTACTCCAGTCTCGTTGCGACCACGATGGATGTAACTCCATTGAAACGTCAACGGAAACAAATAATAAAAAGGTTCGTGCTAAGTCCTGTTTATATACCTAATTATGATATTGATGTGGCGTTTGTTTCTTTTCTATAATGAGGTGCATTTTTAAACAGTTGTATATAATACGTTTTATTGAGTATTTGAGACTAGAATAGGTTTGTTGCGACTACACTCACAACGTTATCGCATACTTAGCACATTCACGGACAGACACACATATCAAACAAACTCCAGTCGCCACAATAATTCAGTAAATACACCAACAACTGGAGTCGCCTCGCAAACAGAGCGCACGTAGAGTCTGCACAACTAAATGGAATACATTTACTTTGTTCAAAAAACAGTGATTTTATTGTTCTTAAGAGTTGTAACAATAGACGACAGTCAAAAATATCAAACAAACTAGCTGTTGCCCGACTTCGTCCGCGGCAATTTCTGTTATGATAATTAGTTTTTTTATTAGTATAGATAAATAATTTTCCTCCGTTTTTAAAACATTTTTTATTGATTCTTTGCTCCTATTGGTTGCAGTGTGATGTTTTATAGTCTAAAACCTTCCTCAATAAATAGACTATCCAGCACAAAAATAATTTTTCAATTTGAACCAGTAGTTCCTGAGATTAGCGCGTTCTAACAAACAAACTCTTGAGCTTTATAATATTAAGTATAGATATACATATATCACGTCCTCTTCCCTTGCGAGGTAGACAGAGCCTAGGTCTATAAGACCTGAAGGCTACGTTTAGCATGTTGGTGGGCATTAGGTGGAAAACGGAATCAAAATAGTGATGGGTTGCTATAATACACTTCTACAATAATAGGCTAGATTCCTGGGTCAATATATTAACATTAAAATTAGTTCGTCAATTAGATAGTTAAGAAATATTGGACTCGTATTTTTATTTTATCAATTAATCAATAAATGATGAAGATTAAGCGTATCGAAGTTCTTGAGTGGTGGGTCATGCGTGACGTCAAAGTTTGCTAAAAAGTGTAGAAAAATATTACGTCACAATAAATTTCAAAGAGCTATGTCTTTATCATCATCATCATCAGGTCTTTTTAGTCTCCACTGTAGGAGCATGACCCTCTCTGTACTACCGGACCCATACTTGGCCAAAGCAGACAGAGGATTTGGCCTGCACTCTCCTCGCTGGCCAGACGGGTTGATAATGATGATGATGTCTTTATAATTTTTTTTATTAATCGATATAAGAAAAAATACGCATACAATATTTTTAGATTATTTAACTTATATTTTTTTAGAAAACTAGCATATTCATTCAAATGCACCAACAATTATTTTATTAAACGCCTTAAACTTAGCCGTATGTAAATTTTTGACGTCCACAATTGTTGAGAAGTGAAATATGACAATTAATAAGTGTTCAAAGAAACCAATATAAAATAAACTTTTTTGACTTTTGAATTTATGTCCCATCGCAAACAAATCGCATGCAATGCACAACCGAGTGAATTCCAGTTATTTTATTAGATATTCAGTAATTTTGTTGTTCTTTAGAGTTGTCACAGGCAAGAGTCACATATGAAACAAATTTCAAGTTGTCATCACTACACTGCATAATGCAGTGAATACACCAACAACTGGAGTCCCATCGCAAACAGATCGCAAACATCCAGTGTGTGAACAACTGAATAAAGACCATTTTCTTTGCAAATTTGTATTGTAAGTTTGCAGTAATGTTAGTGTACTATATTATACTACTCGTTGCTTTTATAATTATTTACACATATTTTTCAAATGCCACACAAAGAAGGTTACTTACATTTGGTCAAGGCCAAAGTACCTGAGGCTCAGTGGTACCGCTATTGGCTTTGAATCGCAGGATTCTCGGTTCGATCCCCGTTCAGGACAAGATAGATTTTTTATTTTCAGATTGTCATATATGTATAGAAACTTAAGTTTATATCATACAAATTTTATATCGTTGAGTTAGTATCCCATGACATAAGTTTACAACTTACTGTGGGGTTAGCTGAATCTGTATAATTTGGTTCCTATATATTTATTTTATTAATGATTAAACGAACTTACCTGTACGTGAAGTTCAATCATAATTATACGAAGTGTTTCGTCCTCAAGATTAGTAATATCACACTATGTAGTAACGCCTGTGGTGTCACTAGGCCTTACTACATAGTGTAATATTACTAATCTTGAGGACGAAACACGAGTATAATTATTATTATTTATACTAACTATTTAAATCCTTTCCTAAAGCTTTAGAAAATAGGGTTCTAAATAGCTTGTATATCATAGTATCTATGCTGGGAGATATGGCTGTGTAGCAGGGCGTATTTTTGAAAGAAATTCTGGTCGATTCTTTCGACCAGAATTTATTTCAAAAATACGCCCTGCTACACTGGCCAATTGAATCGTTATTGTACAAGAGCTGTTACTTCACAAAGATATTCGTTATAGTTTAATGCTATATCTGATACTTGTGTTGTAGTGAAAGATAACTTAAGATTAGCAATAGACCTCTTGCAACAGCTTGCGATTAGTGAAACAGCCAAGTCGCGAAGTTAGCTTCACTAACCACGTGAGTTGTACATCATTGTCGCTAGACTCGAAACTTCCTCCTTCAGGTTACCCTATAGGGCTTAAGACACAAGAAGATACAGGTATAAATATCGGGTGTAATTTATCATTTCAAGCATGCATGAAGATAGTGATGGATCTAGATGAAGCGAGAGAGGTTTGTAATCGTAGCAAGTGGAGGGCACTAGTCTCTGCCTACTCCTGTGGGAAAGAGCTGTAATAATATGTATGTAAATTTATCCTAAACACTCCCTAGAGGAGGCAACTCGGCCTGATATGAACAACTTTTCCCATGAGACCAAATCTCCGGGTACTCAAAAAAAAAAAACATATCCTTATCCTTTCCTTACTAATATTATAAATGCGAAAGTGAGTTTGTTTGTTTGTTTGTTTGTTTGTTTGTTTGTTTGTTTGTTACGCTTTCACGCCGTAACTACTGAACCGATCATCATGAAATTTTGCATACAAGTTCTCTGGAGTACAGAGAAGGACATAGGTTACCTTTTATCCCGGGAAAAAGTACTATTCCCGAGGGATCGACATTAACGCGGGCGGAGCCGCGGGCGAAAGCTAGTAAATTATAATTATAACTCTTATAAAGGTCAATTTAAATAAAGCGCAAATATTTTTAAGGCTGGCACCCACAAGATAGAAAAATGATTTAGTAGCGAAATAAAAAAAAATCGACATGCTCGTTTTCAAGATATCTGGACCTGACCATTAAGAAAAGCAGTCGAAAGAACACTCTGTGTACAAAAAACACCTTCTTGGCAAACAACTTTTTGCTATTATCTACTATGGATACTAAGTCACTGACGTCGATAAAACAGCTGATTTCTTGCTTTTAATTTAAATAAAATATTAATCTGTGTGAAACACCAAAACAAAAACTAGCATGTCGACTTAAAATTAGCCCAGCCCTTAAAGTATTTGCGCTTTATTTAAATGGACCTTGTATAAGATATTCATATTGACGGGCTGAGCCACCCCTTCAAAGGAATTTCGAGGGTAAATTTACTGTATAATGCATTTACAGGTATAGTACGAAATGACCAAGCTTTCTTATTTTGACTAAGGTGTAAAGTTAACATATTCCGAGAATTTTCTTTATCTGGTAACTATAGGAGAAAAAGTGAGTAGTGCTCCTTCGCTCCGCTTGGGTTGGCTTGGTGCGGGCACTAACGTGCTTCTAGATATAAATCGGTTCATAAATAACGGGCATACAACCGAATTAAGAACAACCTCCTTTTTTAAGGCGTTTAGAAACCAACTGTAAATATTTAGAATAGACTTTTTGTTAACTTTTCCTTATGCTTACCATATTTCATGCTTCAGCTAACTAATAATTTAGTAAAGTGTGGTCTGCGCCCGCATTATTTTTTTCTTACAAACTTCATTAGTCATTTCGTAAGTAAACAAAAATAAAATAAAAACTCGCACGCGTAATTCTTGTAACCTAGCGGTCAGTTACAAGACTTTTTTTTTTATGTATATAAATAAATCACACAGATTGTATATTTGACGGCAAACGAGCAGACGAGCCACATGATGGAAAATTATGCGTGCGAGTAGGCAGGATTATCATATTATTGACCACGGGACCATATCACAGACAATCAGAGTATAAATAAAGATGTGTAAGCGTCTATTGCCTGTTTTGAAATTTGAATTTTACCTGTGGAAGTCTAGTAAGGCTAACCTCCCAAGCCTTGCGCCAAGCGCCAGCTTCCCACGGCGCCCAGCCGGACATGTCGCCGTTCATTTAAGTTTTTATTCCGCGACTCCAGGATTTAAGTTCCAAATGAGTGTAATTTAAACTCGGCTCAGAGCCGACTTCATTTACATCCGGCTAGTTTTTGTTTCATTAACGGCGTCTTTGCCGTGTGCAGGTTCCCAGTTCTTTGAGCTAAATTTAATTACAACCAGTCAATGGAGGCGGGTGCTAAAAGTTGTTTTTATAAACGACGTGAATAAAATGGTGACATAAAATTCTGCTTGTACTTGGTTCCTTGATTGAGCATTTCATGTATACCAACGATGGTTAAGATTATAACTGAACACCTTTTCAGTGCATGAGTAATCTTACATACAAAAAAGCTGTTAAATAAAATACAGATTCAATTGATCTTAACTATTAGATTACCAAAAAGTGTTTTCGAGTTTCCAAACTGCTGGATACGTCCACCCACAGAAAAACAAACACATCTCAGATTGGCCCTTCAGGCCTGCATGCACGTATACGCGGCCCATCAGGCAATATGAGAGTTTGCTGTCTCTCCAAGCCTTGCGCACATAGGCAACGCCCAAAGCCGAGGTCTTTCCCTCCTGGGGCTTTGGTAATGTTGCCTATAAAGGTTGAGGGCACTCTGCTCTCGTCACAAACGCCCGGTGAAGTAGCGAAAGCTCATTTGGAGCTAGCTACAGTCATTTTTGAAAAAAACAACAAACACATGGTCCGCCAACTAGTACAGACGTCTCATCTCACATACACAATTGGCTATTCTACTATTTTTCAATATTTTGACAACTGGCATTCTTATTATATGATTAAAATATGAACGAGAAATATTCGCGGCAGAATGGCAGCCGCCATTACTGTAAATTGTGGAATCTTATGATTGAAACTACAAAAAATATAAATAAAATAATTAAATTATTGATTTATGATAATAGCATATTGGCGCGCTTGTGTATGCGCGTACAGTCAGCCAAGGAGATATCTGACCCCCCTACAACAGCGCCATTTTTCGCAAACTAAAGAACGCGAACTAAAGGTGTAATTTTGGTTATTTTAATGTTACCAAGCTAATTACTGTTAATAAAAAGCATTTTAAATGTTTAGTTACTTTATTACATCAAAAAAATTTAACAGTGAAATAAATACCTGCCTACTTAATTCAAACTATGATTAATCTTCTGTAGAGAGAACCAACATGTAACTTAATAAGTAACAATTTACATCTCTCATTTTTTTTTTAATCATAGTGTTATATTTTTTTAATAACTGTAATGTGTAGGGTCAAATAGTGCTATGTGAATAACTTTGCTTCGATAATAGTATAAGAATAAATATGTAAACCTATGGCATTAAATGAATTTTTATATGGGAGAGGGTAACCTCCATTTTGAAGCTCTTGTTCAAGTCTATTTGTCATTTCACTTACCATGTTAAATCAGATCACATATCACTTATGCGCATATTTATTAATTTAGTATAACCTCTTTGTCTAAATTGATTTAAGTTCAAACTTCACTCGTGTCTCGTGTCCCAGTTAAGCACTATTTGACCCTAAAATCTGGGATTTTAATTGGTCACTCAATAACAGTTAGATCACAGAACAATTGTCTTAAATAAAATATATTCTACATTGCACACTGTTGGAATCACCACATCTCATAAAATTTCCAAGTATTTTTCTTTATTCATCCGACCGCCGAATTCTACCAGCTCCCCTGGGCTCATTGAAGACATCTGTCCCCAATAACCTGCAAAACAATAATACGATCAGTTACCTAATAATCTACACTGCGTAATACACTAGGTATAAAATATTATTATTATTTTAACTATTTAATGAATATTTTTACCTAATGTTATCCTGCCACTGTTCTCAAAGGCAAATTATTTTGATGGCTATACGCTGGCCATGTCTTCTCCGCAATATTTTTCTGCCATCATCATCAGACTTAAACTTTTTTCATCAGAATAAAATACGATCTCGTTCTTGTTGAATGTTTCCTCACTGTTTCAATTGATATATTATATATTACGCCAGTTGATCGAGTCTTCTTAAATCTCCGAATCCACAAACGGACGGTGTTTCTCTGTAAGAGATATATTTATCTTAGACATTTATCACAAACCATATGTTTTACGGAACAAAAAATAGTGTGACAATTAAGTAAGTATATTAAATACTTATAATTTCTACTTACCACGATACCTAACTCTATAGATATAGATACTTTAAATACTGTGGTTGTCTTCACAATACACTATTAGCATTCACAAAATCTGCTATATGAGATGAAACGGGATGCCTAATAACTGGTGGGGTTTTGGATCACTACACAGTAATCGCAGTATCGTGAATGTAATTGTGACGCGAGTGAACAATATTTTTGATTAGTTGGTATCGGGTATAAATAAATCTAATAGATTACCCTCAATTTATTTGTTAAAGCAATGCGTTGCAGTTGGTGACAATGATGTCATAGCAGTAGAAATAGATATCCAATTTCGCCCGAGACGTCATATCGTCGGTTGGCGTATTGAGATGAGCGCTAGCTTCTCAAGTCGTAGGTCCATGGTTCGAATCGAACTTCACGTAGGATTGTTTTTGATTCTTTCTTGTTCTTACCATTGACGATTACTTGAATTATTAGCTGAGATTATTAGAAATACAAAATTTGCAACTGAGCAGGTTATCAGAAACAAGTTTATACTAGCAGTTGTCTGTCTACTTGCCAAAAATCACAGTAGGTGGCGCTTCACAGCAAAGTGTGAATTTACGTTTTAAAAGTCAGGGGGTCAGGTATCTGCTTGGCTAACTGTACATTTTGACATTACATGGTTCTATTAGTTAACATTTTAGTTTGCTGATGACAATTTAATGACATGACATGACAATGTAATCTCAGTCCACATATAAATATATGTAGTTTTAAGGGGTACATATTAAAATCCCAAAATTAATAACACCTTTATTTAAAATGTACGAGCCCAAAATACCCGAACTCAAAATACCTTAAGATTTAAAATACCTGAACCGATTACACCTTACTGTACAATGCCAGAATTTGAAATACTAAAACATTATTATGTCAGATTTTTAAAATACCAAACCTTTAAATATAAAATTTTCAATTAACCTTACATTAAAATTCCAAAATATGATATGCATAAAATAAATAACCCAACCTAACCTAATACTCGTATTCTGGTAGCAGCTCGAAACTGACGGCGATTTGTTTTCTGGTGGAGTCGCAGTTCTAACCCAACCGAACGTACTATTCTGGTAGCAACTTCTCACCACCACATCAAAGGTCGAGAGGTGGTTCCGAAGAACTCTGATACCAGCGTGTGTATGGTTAATTGACCATGTCACCTACACGAAATGATGATGAACCTAATATTCTGGTAGCAGCTCGTTTCTGTCGGCAATTCGGTTTCTGGTGGGGTCGCAGTTCTCATCCAACCTAACTTAATATTCGGGTAGCAGCTCGTTTTTTCTTCGAACTTATAAAATCAGTTAAATTAGGTTAAGTCTTTTTAAAGTCAGGTATTTATGGATAAGGTATTCCGTAATAAGATGTTTTGAGCTTGAGCTATTCAACCATAAGGTAATTTAAATATTATTTTTTTTAAATACTTGGTATTTTAAATATACGGTAATTAGAGTTCGGGTATTTTGGGCTCGTACATTTTGAATAAAGGTGTTATGTCCTTTGGGATTTTAATATGTACCCAGTTTTAAGTGATATACTATAAATTGTAAGTTGACGTCTGGAAAAATGCGCTGTGCAGTTCGTTGCTGCTTCTTCTGCACTCCGCTTTGAAAGCGGCTCTAAACTTAGCTTTAAGTAAACTAACGTCAACAATATTTTGTTGTAAAATAAATGTTAACGTTCACCAAATGATACGTAAAGTATCTTATGATGAATAAATAATATTTGATTTGATTTGCGGAATAACCTAAAACAAAAATCGTCACACAAGTAAAACATTGTAATAAGTATAATCGTCTCAAACATTGAAATTATCGAAATTAGTAAGGGGCGTTTATTTTTAGAGGATTATAAAACGGCTCTCGATATTTGTATGGAAGGTACGGGTTTGTCTCGGGTTTTGTGACTTGAAACTTTTCATATAAAACGGTTGGTTTTGTCGTTTAACTTTCTTCCAGTTTAGAAAGCTCTAAGTTTCTCAATGATATTCCTTGGATTTTAAAAAACCACAATATATTGCAAAACTTATATTATTGTCTTAGAAATTGTTTGCGCTGGTCCTAAGAACCGTAGAATGTACTGCTAGACTAGAGGAATACCTAAGGATTACGTAAGTATTTCAGTAGGCGATCAGGCTGAAACACAAACCTCTGTCTGCTCAGTAAATAAATTATTTAGAAAAGGGAGAATTTTCCCGTAAGTAAACCAGATTTTTAAATCACTTGCGTCTTCGCACAATTGGTACATTGGGTGCACCATGCAGCTATATATGTACAAGCACAGAGTATTGAATAGTTCATGGATAGTGTACGCAGAGCACGTACACATCGCGATGAAGCGAGACCGTTAGTAGAAAATCAATGCAAATTGCGGCGTTTGACGCCTCGGACGCTGCAGCTTGCAGCTACTCCACAGACGGTGCATCTTTTGGGTCTTTGGGGTGATTTAGCTTCTGGCACAATATCAAAATTAACATTGTCCCCAAAGGGAATGCTTAGCATTTCGTTAAAAAATGTCTTTTTGGTCCAACAGTTTACAGCCGTCCGGTCCCAGCCTTAATAACATAGAAAAAAGTAATTCAAAAGACAGTACAAGTCACATTTTGAAGCTTGTGTGGACTGTATACATATTTACACACTGAGGCCGAGTTTGGACCAAATTAAGAACTGGTGCTTCAGACTAAAAGTTGACGATATACGATATATTTTTTTCCGTTGCTTTGTCCACCACCATCATCATCATCATCATCATCACTACAACCGTAAATAGTCCACTGCTGTACAAAGGCCTCTCTCTAGGATATTTCGTTTCATGGGAGGATATTGCCATACTCACCACGCTTGACAGGCGGGTTGGCGATAGCAGTTTCTAGACTCAGGTGTTACTTTGCGGAAGTCAAAGCTACATTTACTTTGAGACAATTTACTTTGCGTGCTTCCGCCACCAGTTAGTTCATGCAAACTATTGCTGGCCAGCGCCCACCCACTACTGTTAGTCCCTTCATACCCGCCACCAATAGTTGATGCATGCAACCCTGGTCGATACTGCTAACGAATATTCGTTGCTTGTCATTCGAAGGATCAACATCTAGGGTTCACTGCCTGAAGATGCCTCGTGTAGAGGCGAAACACGTGTCGCGAGCACGACGGCCGACATTGCTGCAGCCTCAACGGATGCAGCAGTATCGACCAGGGTTGCATGCATCAACTATTGGTGGCGGGTATGAAGGGACTAACAGTAGTGGGTGGGCGCTGGCCAGCAATAGTTTGCATGAACTAACTGGTGGCGGAAGCACGCAAAGTAAATTGTCTCAAAGTAAAGATAGCAGTTTCTTTGGCTTCTTGTGCTTTCGACGCTGCTGCCCATCAGAACCATTTAAAGCTGGGAAAGGATAGGAATTTGTTGGATCTGGAAAGGGATTGAAGGTATTGGTATACTACTCACTCGGATGAATGGAGGAAAAGTAAGTAGCAGCTTACAATACACGATATCCTCGGGTATATCGTGTGTTTTAAGATATCAGATATAGTGAATATGAAAAAAAAAAACTTGATCTAGCAAAACCGCAAGTCACAGGACTCGCCTCAAGGAATAACAAAAATCACGACAGCTATGCAAAGTTTGACATTTAGAATATCATTAATTGAATAATCGTTTCAAAATATACCCTTGGGGGATGCCATTATAACCAAAACAATGTATGGCATTGAGTAAGGCTTTATAAGTCTATCAGATAAGTATTTGATCTACAAACATATGAAAGGAAAGATCAATTATACTTTGGAAAACGAACAGAAGAACTGTTGTCTTTGTGAAAACTTTATGTTTCGGACGAGTTGGCCATAAGTTGATCAGGAAATGTTGTAACACGTTACATGGAAATTGGCGCCGATTCAACCTTAATTCCATTGCTCTTTCGTAACGATAAATAAGACACGACTTCCGTTACAAAAGTTAAATTGTTTGCGCGAAAGATTTGGCAAGATTTGTAAAATACTAATTTTACAGTTGGATATTCCAGAATGTGTTATACATTACATTTTTCATTATAAAACAGCACTCATTCGACAAGCTTAACTTAGTAAATCCCAATTTGCTGAAGTGACATATTATCGTAAAGGATAGAATAATTGTTTGGATTCCTCGTATTTTTTTCATACTTTTTATTTTATATTTAACTAGCTTTCGCCCGCGGCTCCGCCCGCGTCAATGTCGATCCCTCGGAAACAGTACTTTTCCCGAGATAAAATGTACCCCATGTCCTTCTTCGTACCCCAGATAAATTGTATGCAAAATTGAATGATGATCGGTTCAGTAGTTACATCGTGAAAGCGTAACAAACAAACTCACTTTCACATTTATAATATTAGTTAGGATATTTATACTTACACATAGTGTATGGATTATTAAGATACTTATGGATCTTTGTTATCTGAATACAAAAGATTTTCATTTTATTTATGTTTAAAGCTAACTTGACTAAATGATGAAGTTATGAGATAATAATACAAAAAAAAAGAAGTAAAAGAATCCGACGAATTGAGAAACTCCCGTGTCGGCTGATGAAGGCAAATTTATATTTATACGACTACTTTTACATGACTGCCAAAAAAGGCGTGTATCGTTTTTGAGTTATTTTATTCCACCATATCTTGTTAATACTTTAACTGATTTAGATGTATTGGATATCTATAGAATCCTTATAGCCTGTTACCTGGGTGTGTGTAAAAAAGTTAGCGTAGATTTTAACGTCGAAACTTGTTAATTTAACAACGAAAATGATATAATGGAGCGTATCTCTTTTAGTTGCATTTACGACTTTGTTGGAAAAGAAAGCGTATTTATCTTTACTCCTATGATGTTTGTTTGTGAGTTTGTTTGTAATGCATAAACTCAAACTAGCTGAACTTTTTTTAATACTGCTTTCACCTATGGAAAGATACAATACCAGCGGGTAACTTAAGCTATAATTTACGAGCACAGAGTAGCGGAAAAACCACTAGTTCTAACTAATGGTAGAAGTAACGCAGACGATCACAAATAGGTTTACGTAACAATTTGAAATGATACGGAACACACGAGTCTCACGGCAAACAGCTGCAGACCGAGTGTTTGCTCTCCACACAGCACATCGGCGTCTCCTGGAGTGGGTGTGTTACTCCATCATTATACCTACGCCGTTTACTAAAGGTGGGTGTTAGTAGATAACACTGGTGATTTTTGAAACTGACTGAGCTTTTTACTTAATGTGGTCTAGTTACATTTATTATCTGCACTCCGCTTTAACAATTCTCAGTTGAAAATGTATGACAGTTAATAGGTGTCTAAATGACCTAGATACTAATATTAAATAAACGATTTGAACTATACAATTTTCAACGCGTGTTATTAACAAAATGATGGAGGCGATAATTTCCACAAATCCACTGGTTTAATCATAAGCGACGCAGCAAGGCGGACAACCACCAGCCTGCTAAGTAAATCTCGCTACAGCCACACCATGACTGTTTAATTTACTTATTTCACACATTGTTATAACACCGTACTACACTGATTTCGCATTACAAATTCTACTAGAACCAATTTGCAAAACAATCCAAAACAAAAACTGTGCAGTCCGTCGAAATTTGAAGCATGTTTTGATATTTAAATTTGATTTATTATCTTTCAATTTTTGTAGTATAATATTGTTCTTTTAATTTAAAACATCTCTTAACTTCCTAATATTATATAATTTTAATGGTAACTTGACACAAATTAGACTTATATGTTCACTCAAAAAATAAGACTTCGCAACACCCTGCCTGGGTTCATGTACTTACGAACACAATATTTACCAGCACCTATTGTAATCATGTACATGTAAGCGAGAAATAAAGAAAAAAAAAGAAATTCCAGCCAAGAACTTTACAAGTCGAGAATTATTAAATGCGATTTCTTTATTGGAACAAATTGTGCAAATGAAACTGAGACTTGATCAATAATTATGACTGCAAGAACCACTCGCGGCACGGAGGTAGTCAATATATTCTTATATTCCTACTAGAACATCCATTCTAGTGGGGACCACGACCGAGGTTGCTTAATATGCTATAAAGCTCGTATAAAGACTTGACAAAGTTGATAAAATACAAAATAATATTGTGATTAGCTCATCACACCTCCTCGTATCTCATTACACATCATAGGTCACCTGGTCTGATGGAAATCAAAATTGCATATTTACCTCTCTAGTTATAATTAAAAAAAAAACTTAATCCCATAGCTTCAAAAAAAAACACTGCACACTCGTTCAATTCGGCGTTGAGTAAGCCGGTCCAATTACGCTTCTTAATTTCGCCCCGTCACGTTAATTAAGCCTGAATTATTCCAGTTGTATGACATTTTATAATGAGACACACAGAGTTATTAACGAATGAAAAATTAACTGAAGAGTCAAAGAGTAAACTCTCTTGACCGACTGCACTAAGAGGAGAGTTCGTCACTGTAATAATAATTAAGAGAGAATTATTTTCAACCGCATTTTACTATGACATGCAAGATAAGACAAATTTTATTATAAGGCGTAGTTGGCAGTATTTGAATAAATTATAAAGATATCAAATTATCTCTTATAAGTAATTTTAGCACATTATAATTATCTTTATTACTTTTATGGCTGCAGTGTCAAATTACTTGAGTTTTCAAAAGGCAATCGGCAATTACATACAAAGTGACGGTTGGGACATTCATACACGAATTTAGATATTCTGCGGGGTGGAATCGATAGTACTGACTTTCGTCTTCGTTATAACTATGCCTTTAAATCAAAATTGCGCAACATTTATACTATTCGCATTTTATTTCTTTTTTGGTTGTACAAAATTTAAAACGTTTGTTCTTTATTTTGTCCTTTCCTTAATGTCTTATAACGCGAGTTGTATGTTAATTTAAATGAATTATAATTTGAAAATTATATACCTATGTGAATCTTTGAAAATCATATTTTGAAGAAGAAGAAAGCGCTTAATTAAATCCAATTCACATAAATAACAATCTCGTACTACATTATTCTTAATTTTCTTCGAGTTAAGTTACATAATATTCTTAATTACTTTATCATTCTAATAAATGAATAGCTTTTTAAAAATTATTGTATTTTTTGCAGGAATTGTATGCACTAAAAGCACAGTAGTCGCTTAATAAAAAAAAATAATGAAACGACTTGAATCTCAAAAACCTTTGCAACTTAATTGGCATCCTTTTTTTTTCACCCAGAATTTATGAAATAAGTATTTTTGACATGTGCAAAGTTATAAAATACTTATCTGTGCATCTGTCTGACTCATCGACGTTATCAAGCCTCTGCTTGAGATGCACTTGCACATAATTTTTCGACGGGTTTGTCCTTGTATAGGGCTTACCCGTCGGAATATTCTAGTAGGTATATACATAAAATAAAGTTTGCTGGTTCCTTTGAACTTGAATGTAATTCTAAAGATAACCTAACTAAATTAGTTAATATCACAAGACCCGTGCTAAGATATACTAAAACTTGTCTCGTAGAAATATTAGGATATTTTGTCTGGCATTGTTGAGCAGCTTTTCATTTCTCTAATTAACCAACCAAGAAGGTTTCAGACTGAAACTGTCTGAGAACTGCTGAGTTCATCTTAAATTTCATCACATCTCGTTAAGTTGTGAAATCTACGAAACTAGCGCTGGAGTTAATTAGTGAAAGCTTGCAGTCAAATATTTTCATTAGTTTCAGAAACATTAATTTTAGGAACAAATTAGTTTCGCTAATGTAAAGTCGTACTTGCTTTGAAAGGCAAAAATGCGGAGTGTATAGCAAAAATCTTTAAGCGTAAATATTACGGAATGAGCTGAATTTGTGATGTTTTGGGATGAAGTTACACGTAGGCGATTCTGGGACTCGAGAAACATGCATTTGCAAACTTTCCCAGTGTATTATAGCCCTTAGCAGTGATCCATCACTTCATACTAGAAGAGCTATAAGATTTAAAGATTTATTTAGAAAATAGGCCTTTTCAGGCAATTTTTCACGTCAATTCACATTTTAATTATTACTTATATTCAAATTATTAATTATTGTTCAAAAGCTACAAACTACTAGCGTTTCGGATTTGACCACTGCAGAGAAAAAGACGCCGTAAGATAATCTTTTCAACAGTACGTATACTGCTACTTATGTCTATACACTCAATAGACACACGTCAAAGTAATAATAATAATTTAATATCTCTTTATATACATATATAATCTCTTTTTATACATATATATTTTTAGGGCCTCCATACGCTGACGTAGTATGGCCCTAGTAGTACAGAGAGGGTCGTGCTCCTGTAGTGGAGACTAAAAAGGACCTGATGATGATGAAACGCTGACTTGTAACTTTCGCAACTTCCGAACTTGAAGTAAAAACTTGTATTCATTATATAAATGAGATATGTTTCATTCCATGCTTGCTGGTCTGAGAAAAGAAAAAAGTTGAATGTACTAACTGCATTTCTTTCTTTTCTTTCTATACAGACTGTAAAAGCCGATCAGGGGAATGGGCGAATACGTCAGGAATTGCTAGTGGCTAGCAACCCATCACTATTTTTATGCCGTTTTCTACCTAATCGCATAAACACGGTCAATATGGCATTTTAATCTAATGGCCCTAGAGCCTGTAGACAGTACCTAGGTACTATCTACCCTGTAAGGGATAAAAACGTAATTTATATGTTGTATCTATAAAGAACTATTGGCCAAGTAAGATACACCTGGTTGAATGAATAAATGAAATATTCTTTATTGCACCAAAATTAGTTACCACATTATTTAAAATTATTATATATAAAGTAGCACAAGAGGCGGTCTTATCGCTTATGTATAGCAATCTCTTCCAGACAGCCCTTGAAATTGTTATTTGAAAGAGCGCCTGTATGCCTATTTGTCTATTTATAAGTAAAATAATCTTTCATATAAAAAACCGACTTCAAACAAAGTATTGAACTGATTTTGATGAAATTTAAATGGGACGAATCTAAAAGGTTATGCTTTTAAATAAAAAAAAAAACTTTCTTATCGGTTCATAACGGAGTTATGTGGTAACAGGTGGTAACAGACATAAAAAAACCTTATCGAATTGAGGATCTTCTATTTCTTTCCTCCTTTTTTTTGGAGGAGTCGGTTAAAAAATAGAACATTGCGTAATTCTATACAACCGCCGTCGGAGTATCATATCTGCATTACGGAGTCTCCAGCGAGCCGCACAATTTTACTACGTCGTATTTTAAATGCCTCCTTTTGCTGCTTTTGATATTATATTTTTATTTCGTTGTGAAAGGTTATTCTGTTTGTGATGCACTTATTTGCCTATTTCTGATGCCTAAGTTTACGGTTCCTTAACTCAATTGGTCAAAAGGATCGCTGATGACACCTGATGACCTTATAAAATATGTAATACCGCGCCCCATTGTCTCAAATACGTCTCTGGCGCAGTGGTTAATATTATTGCTTTTGAAATTTCGAGAGTTTAGGGTTTGGCCCCCGATTTGAGTATGAACTTCAACCCATTTTCATCACAGAAAAGATTTTGTGATATTTATATTTCTACCGGGTTGTCTTTACAACAGCTCAGCACGAATTTAGATATTCTGCGTATTAATATCGATAGAACTCGCTATCCTCTTCATTAAAACACTATTTTTAAAACGCAGTAAAAAAATAAAATGACGCAACTCGTCATTTTATTTTTTTTATTTCCATACAGTGGCTATACAAAATTACTATTGTTTACATTTGGTATTTTTTTCATTTTCTTTAAAATACGATGCCTATGGAGCTCAGGGACAAAGCCCGCGCCATTAAAAAATTGGTTGTCTGTGAAGTTGGTTTACGGAAGATAATTTCACGTGATAACGGTGGAAGAGATATAGATGCATCACAAGCCGAACGCTTAGACCAATCATGCCTCTCTATCGCTTGTTCCGTGCTCTAGCTTGCACGCGGAACGTGATACTTTTTCGGCGTTCATCGATTTATAAGACATGACGTCAAAAATTTTTACCAGTAGGTTAGGTTCGTAGGTTTTCTTGTGACCAAAGCAGAGCGAGGAAGCGTCGATAATTTAGAGCAAACCCTCCAAACACAAACCAAAAATTGTGCTATTTTACTTCTATTTTGTAAATATAAATTATTTACTGCAACGGCGCAGCGACCCAAAGTGGATCTTGGCCTCCGACACTAGAAGGCGCCATTTCTTGCGGTCATGTGCCACCCTTGGCCAATCGCAAACTCCGAGGTAAGCCTCATCATGAAAAACATACTTAGGTATGTCTTTCATGATCTCGTCACACCAGCGATACCTAGGACGGATACATTACTTGCCTAAAAAATTGTATTGAGAAAAAGAGCGAATTCAATTAGATCCAATCATCAGAAATTACGAATTCGCTCACATGTTCTGCTGAATGTTACATTAATTTAGGTTTCAATTTACCCTTTTCAGGAATTATTTCAGCGTGCCCAATGTCACGTTTGGATTGAATTTGAACATTTTGTCAGAGCAATCGTGTACTCGTGTATTTTAAATTTTACACGAGGGACCTAATAAGTGTTTATTAGTTTCAGATTACATGTAGAAAGTACGCGAGTCCACCCTTAATACGATTTTATCGCGTTTATAACATATTTTTTTTACCTAAAGTTTCGAAAACTTTACAGTTTTCATGGTCGCCGGTAGACTAAGTTGACATTTGTCTTTTGTGTTATAAGATTTATTCAAAACTACCGCCTACAACCTACAATATTATTGATAACGTTCCGGATGTACGCAGTATTGGCTCACGGTGTCTGAAGGTTTTGCAGTCTTGTGATGAGCTTGAGTTTTTTTAAATTGTTGAAAGGATCCCAATAATCAAACAAAATCGCAAAATCATTAGAAACCATTACTTTTTAATAAATCAACGGATTTGGACGTATGGGGTATTGCAAGAATCTAACACCCTTGCGAGTAACAAAGGCTATACATATTTTGGTAGAGCAGAAAAAAAAGTAAAAATATTTTTTTAACAAATCTGGCATACATATTATCACGTCTTTATCCCTTATGGGGTAGACAGAGCCTAAAGTCATAAGACCGAAAGGCCACTTTTAGCGTAAGGTGGTAAATGGAATCAAAATAATGATGGGTTGCAAGCCGCATCGGGTATTGTCATGATTTTTTAGATTTTCGCCCATTCCTTTGACCGGCTTCTACGGTCTGCGCGGGGATAGAAGCAGCTGGCATCTTCTACGTTTTTTCTTTTCACCCAGACCAGCGTGGAAGATTCTTCAAGAAATCTTGCATGAAATCAAAAATATCCCTTATCTTAAACAAAAAAGTATAAAGTCACGTTCATTTCCTTGTTCTACGGAAGTAACAAACAAACTTACAATTCCTTTCAGCCGCGAACTCTGGCGCCATCTGAATCTAGTTTTATTTGAAGCGGAACAAGAATTAATTTAAAGAGGTCAGTCTTGTCGCGGCTGTGCGTAATTAACGAGCGACTGGCTGTATGGATGAACAAAAACCCCACTGCCTTGCCTTTGAAAAAATATCCAGTGTTATGTGAAAAAATAAGAGATTTCTTGGCTTGCGGCGTTTTTAGCAGACTGCACGGTTTTTGTTTTGGATTGCTTTGCGAATTGATTCTAGACTGTAAACTTTATAATGTAGAGTCGGTGTAATTTGGTCTAAAAAATACCCTTGTTTACGATCAAACGATCCACATATAGTATGTTGAAAAAGTAAAATAAGTTGTTGTGGTGTGGTTGTAGTGAAATTTATTTAGTGGGCTGGTGAAAGTCCGCCTTGCTGCGTCGTCTATGATTAAACAAGTGGATTCGTGGGAATTGGCTACGTCGAATTAACGAAATGAATTTACATCATAATTTCGCCGATACACAATAATAATTCAAAGAATGAATAAATGGCACCATTGGTTACACTATAGGCTACAGATAGACACTGCTAAAATAAACTTTGATGGCCACATAGAAGAAAGGAAGAAGAATATCGAATAAATTCCTTTTTGTTGTCCTTCCCAAGCGATATGATAGAGAAGATTTTCTATGTAGTTGCGGAGCGCCCCTCTTCGCCACTCAAGCTGTCTATGTTATAAAACGTATCCATAGTTATAACGCAGAGGGCAAAAAGGCTTGACCGTTTAACGTTTACTTCTTGTATTTTTGCCTAATAATACATATTTCTTTTGACATTTCGTAGCAGAATATATATCTAATGATACCTCTCACGAGATTCGGTCATGAGGTTAAAGCTAGATACAAAAAAAAGATACATGCTAAAATTATTGACCTCTTTATGTGCAAAAATACGTGTTGTCTATACAGATGAAAAGTGTCATTTTACTTCATACATGTAAAAAAGATTCACTCCGCTGAGAGTCTGTGCCTTGCTCACTCAGCGGCACCAACTCCGGTCGTTAAAAACTCAAAAACTAGACAGTAACTATTGTTGATGTGATTCATTCGCTGCGACTGAGTAATTTTAGAGCATTTCTCAGAAACTTATCGGAATATTCCAACTTCGGACTTACTGCGCCGCGACTCACTTCACTCTTGGTTTTACGCCTTATTCGTTTGTATGTTTCAAGTTGGATTCAATGGCATTTTGTAAATTTTTTTAAGATAATAAAGTCAGAATGTAGGCGAAACTACTTTTAACGGAAATTAACGCAACCGTATAGCTTTTCTACCGATGATTCAGTCATGGTTAGTTGGGTTACACTGACCATGGTCACTGGATGACTCATTATTGAGGACAATTATTTAGTATGACCTACGGATCTACTCGCTACTATTTGATAACTACGTTGCTCAACGATTTGACTATCACTTCAGTGTACATCGCGGCTTTCGGTAGATTGTTTATTATTTATTTAAGATGTATAAGATGTATATAACCCATAATGGATGTTAAAGAAATCATCAAAACGTAGTTTTCAAAAGTTAGTGAGAAGCCCTGCTGATTGAGAAGAAGAAAAAGAAGGTCAAGAAAAATTAAACATAAATAAAATGTCTGGTATCATATTGGCCAAACTCTAGTTTGAAATTAATTGTTTACACTGTTGGTCACACACTAGGCAACACTGTCTCCTGTCTTGTGCTAGCCTGATTACAATTCCAATCAGCGCTAAAATAGTGCCGAAAATAAGGTTTAGTACAAATAACAAGAATAAGCTTAGAGATAGGAAACAATTTGTGCCTAATTCTGCTTTTTTTTTCTTTATGAAAAGAAATTGCTAAGATTTGGTTTCTTTTACCATCTAATCTATCGAATGTAATGTCTCTAGGTATGTCGTCTGTCATCTCTTCATGATGATGAAGACGTGACTAGTTTGTTTGTATGAATGCAGCAGCATGAATAAATCTCCAGACCTGCTGGCCTATTTGCTAACTCAGTGTACAAAGTTTTGATAGTCATTTTAAAATACACTACGTTTTATATACCTTAAATAAAAATAGTCAATCATACGAAACCCGTAATGTATTTTGAAGTGACTATCAAAACGTTGGTCACTGAGTCAGCAAATAGGCCCGCTGGCCTTGAAGGAATTTATTCTGTATCTACGTTTTAAGATACAAAGCTTGTATTTCCTAAGTCGCCTCTTACGACATCCATGGGAAGACTTGGAGTGGTCCTATTCTACTCTGCCGGAAACCACACGGCTTAGGAAATGCATGCTAAACAACGCTCATAACATCAATAAGACTTCTCCAACCTGACTGGCCAGCGAGGAGAGTGTAGGCAAAATCCGCTGTCTGCTCTGGTCAAGTATGGTTCCGGTAGTACAGAGAGGGCGATGCTTCTGCAGTGGAGACTAAAAAATCTGAAGATGATGCCTTTCAAAGCAAATACGAGTTTACATTAACAAAAAATAATGTTTATAAAAGTAATGAAGATATTTGACTAGAAGCTTTTGCTAATTAACTCCGGAGCTAGTTTCGCAGATTTCTCAACGTAACGGGATACGATGAAATTTAAGATGAACTCGCCAGTTCTCAGACAGTTAACTTTAGCTTGGTTAGACAAACTGAAGGTTGCTTTTGTAATTTTACTCACACAAGCTTGCTCTGTATATCTCATCACTCGTTTTACTAGGTAAGGCATGTCAGTTGGTTTCAAAGCAAGGAAACTTAATAACTAAACAAATCTATCGTAGATGTGTTTCGATTCTTAGTTTCTTTGATTTATGAGCTTAATAAAAGCAAATTAATGAGAATTCATGTGATTTCGCGCCACAAGGCACTGCTGCTTGCTGTTGTGGTTTCACGTAGCATATTAATTCCGCGGTTTGGTGAATCGTTCACATCGTTGTTTGTAGCTCGAAAGTACGATGATAATCATTCCAAGAGTTTATGCAAACACAAGAGAAGTTAAAGTTTTTGTTGTCGCCATGCAGATTTGTACGTATATACATATATTAAAGTCAATTTCTTATGCAACGAGACTTCATGTGAGATCGTGCAAGGCACTGTCGCTGGCTGTTGAAGTTTGAGCGTATAACTTCCACAGTTTAGAGCATGGTTCCTCAGATTAGAAAAATTAAGAACCAAATCACAAAGATGATAAATAAATAAATGTCATGTTGTGTCAATTTCTTTACTCCGCACTTCACCTGTTACCACCGGGTTCAACACCGCGTGTTCTGAGGCGTGCATCACGCAATCAAATGTCATATCTTAGCAATCGCACGAAAAAGCTTCCCACTGAAAAGCGCCCATACTTTGCCATCTAGTTGAGATTTTTACAGCACACATCATTTCACGCACCGCACGACGCGTCGCTTTTACAATAAACGGGTAACAGTATAGTTATAATACTTATAATATTAATTGGCTCATGATTCTTAACGTTGATTGTAGTTGGAATACGCAAAAACGCGCAGTGGGCGCGTTTTTGCGATGACAAGCTCGGTTGCAGTTTTTGTCAACGCAGATTTAAGGTTGATTTGACACTACGTATGCAGCTGGGGTCACACTATTCGATAAGACTTAAATTGATTTAGATCGGTGGTGAAAGCAAACAAATTCAAAATGAATTTATCGTAATGTAGCAGTCGCAACTTGTGTAGGAAGGGCGGTAAGGATGATAGTAACAAACGAGTGATTACTATCAAGCCGATAGCTTTTAAAAGTCCGAGTTTGTAATATCTATACCGCTCGTGAAACACAAAATATTTTTTATTATACTTAATAAAAATATTTTTCTTGGAAATAAAAGGCGCCAAAGTGCAGTGAGCTGAAAATGCATCTGAAATTGCGCAGATTATAAAAATGGGTTTTCCAGAAATTAAAAGTCGAAGACTTTTGAATACATGGAATTCATACAGCCAGCCATGACCATTAACAATTCCAAATTTGAATTAAGGTGAAAAAATTAAACATCGTAATATAGTAAGTATCACATTTTTTTCTAGTTCCATAACTATTCAAAATTTTAGTTTCTGTACGTCAAAAATCTCCATTTTATTCGGATTAGTAGTTTGAATAAAGTCAGCTTATCAGTTTTTTTTTCTGAAAGATTATCAATTACCGACTTAGATGTAGTTAACTTGTGAAAGCTTATTAACTATTTCATGCAAACAATACAATATCAATTTCATAACTTTCCTAGTGGCATGATCCTCGCGTTATCCACAATGTCTACTAAAAAACAAAGATACAATTTATACCGCAAAGAGCCATTACATAATATTATATCCCGCTTCGGTTTCCACGAACTCGTTTCCCCATATTAAACCCGCTTTGAGACGCCGAGAGCTATACCTACCATGCAAATTGGTTTACCTCCTACCTTTGTCCATATTATTTTGGTGCTCAAACGACTCATATATATTATATTCATCAATTCTAGACAGACCTAGTAAGAGTCTGTCGTTGCGATTTAAGCCCCACAGTAAGTTGTGAACTTTTGTTGTGGGATATTATACCGTATATTATAATAGATACATATTAAATATATATCCCAGACCCAGGCCAGTCTGCCATCATTTTCCATCTCGACCTGACAGGGGATTGAACCTGTGCGAAAGCTTCTGCAATTTAGAGGCACTGAGCCACAAATTCGATGGCAATAACTTCCTCTTCATTTTTCTACTATTCCTCGTCATTTGAGCGTTCCCCAGGTTGCATCCAAAGCCCGAAGTTCGCTAGACAGCTGTGCAGCATTCATGGTGTAATAGGATCTGGTTTTTACGGCCGGCGGCCTGCCTGACGGTATCCCTCCTTGGGTAGCTCCTGAACCGTAGTTCCTGTAAAAAATAAGTACAACTATATTCCCGATCTTAGTTTATCAGAATGGTGAGTACCACTACGCAATGGTGCTCGCTTTGCTTGTATTTATTATTGTTTCCTCCCTTACGGCGTAGACAGAGGCAAAGGCAAGGCAAAGGTGACAAGGCCAAAGGCCACGATTATCAAAAGTCTCTGATTGTTCATTGATTTTCTTAAATATTGTCATTTAATGTTACAATGCTTCTCGTTTTATTTGCACATTACCGCAAGGGAATAATAACTCGTCCGATATTTTTTTAAATTTATTGATAGGTTTTATTTATAAGCAAGTTTAAGTTTTAGATAGGACTTTTGATTAATCGTTAGATTTTAGGTTAATATAATATCTTAATTTATAATAATGCCCGCAATTCAAATATTTAATAACCAAGCAATATTTAAATCCTTCAAAATAAAAGCGATTCAAGATGGCGCAGGACACTAACTAAGACCCGTTCTGATCCATTTCCGCAGCAAACGAGCGACGCCGCGGGACAAACAACTCATTAGCTTTGTCGCGAACCCGTTTTTATTCCTTACGACAGTACGCAAGAGTTGGAGAACGGGGCTGCAGACTGAACACTTATTCTTTTCTTCGAAAATTATTTTTTTTCAAATGCAGTTAAAATAATTGACGAAAAAAATATTCGTTCAAAACATACATTTTCTTGAATTCCAAGATTGCCTAGGGTACTAGACCTCTTCCAATCAGTTTCCACAACAAACTCATTAGATTTGTCGCACAGTCACTTGTTTTTATTCTTAACGATAATATGTATGGTTCAGGTAGTACAGAGAGGGTCATGCTCCTCCTGTGGAGATTAAAAAGACCTGATGATGATGATGATGATAATATGTAGGTAGGTACGAATTAGAGAACAGGGCTACTATTTAGGAATGGGTGACTTCACAGGAAAAAATTATTAGCTTCGAGTCATTTGTTCAATAATAGCACTCCAGGGCTTCCAACGAAGACGGTCTATACTTAATTTTACATGTTTACATACTGTTAAAATAATATTGAAAGGAAGCAAATAACTTAGGATTCACTAGCTGGTTCTCTTCCTATGCAGATTTTAAATCTAGTAGAGGAAAACAGTTCAAGTTTGAGGAATCTGTTTTCAATATTTTTTTTACGTACCTTTTTGTTATTTTACCTCTTTTTATTTTGAGGAGCCAGTAGTCTGTTGTTTGAACTATTATAATTCACAATTATTTTATTGTGAATTGATTTATTGTGAAAAGTATATTTGGGTGGTGATTTCATTTAAAATATGTTGTTATCTTTCTGACTTCCATAGCGCAGTGATTAACACGGCATCCTGATTACACGAGGGGCACCGGGTTCGACTCCCGCTGCGGGTCAATACAAGTATTTACCACAGATTATTTGATCATGTTCCACATAGTACTTCATTTTTAACCTACTTAAAAAATAAGAGAAGGTTATTAATTCGGTTGTATGGTTTTTTTTTTATGTTTGTTATCTCAAGCCTCAGACCTTCATACCTTATAAACCGATTTTGAAAATTCTTTTTTGTTTGAAAGGGTGTACTTTGGTCCCATTTAAATATTATTTAGTAGGTTTAGTATTTTGATTGAAGTTGGTTTTTTATATGAAAGATTTTCACTAGTATTTTTCTGCGGTTCTGAAGCTACACCGGCAGACAGCCAACCGTAAGAAACTTTCGCCAAATCGTGTTTCAGTCGTTCCACCTAAGTTTGGTTTGAAGGACATAGTTACATGCCTTTTGAAAGAGAATGTATTTTACAGGAACGTTTTGAATTCAGCATTCAATCGCACAAAGCCTCGGAATAAAATTCAAATATCAATGTATCTTTGTATGTGTCATTTCATATTGCACTTGGAGATTCGCTAAGTTTCTTTTTTTTCTGTTAAATCTTAAACTAAGATGCTTTATCTTGAGAAATTTCAAAACAATAATATTTATCTATATATAATGAAAATAATATAAAAGGGTTGGAAAATTAATAGTTAGAATATTTTCGAATTTCACATATAAACTATTGACTAGTTGTCTGAATTCTTTTGCTTTGGATGTCGATTCATTGTTTTCAAGTTTTACGGGTCACATTCCAGTAAGTTTTAATGTAATTTTATACTCGGAAACAAAAAACGGAAGCATACTGAGCAATGACACTCAAGGGCTTACATTAAAAAAATTAAAAAAATAAAAACTTTTTTTTTATGAAGAAAAAAATAAAAATAATGGAATGAAGTATTTTTATTTATTTGGTTTAAATCATGATCACGGCTAAATCTCTTCCAGTAAAATTTAGCTGAAAACATCTTCAATTTTTTTATTAAAATAAGTAGACAAAAAACTTTGCATAGGCAATTCCCGTAGTTACATTTCCATCGAGGTCGTTTCGTGCTGGAATCGTGTTTGAATTGTTGCACTCGCAGACGATTTAAAATCGCTGAGTCAATTGAGAGTTTTAGTCACTGAGTAAATGCATTCTAGAATTGACCTGTTATAAGTTAGAACTGACCCTTACAGCTATAATATTTACAGTTTACTATGTACTAAAACATATTTTTTTCAAAAATATAACGCGCTATATTCAATAATAGACATACCGTGCACTATTTCGAATATAGACAAATATTTTAACTAACCCATAATCAACTCTATGTTAAAATCTCCATTGAATGTAAGATTTAGATATTGATGTAATTGCGCACATCTCTTATAAGTACTTGTATGTCGCCGAATGTAACATATAGGGCAAGTGTCTACTGTCTTCGCTTCCGATGTTTTAGGCCCAGCGCGAACTGTCATCGCTTCCGATATTTTAAGCACTCAGACTTTGGTTGATTTTTTTTATATTATCAACTCCATGTTTTATAACTCTAAGTAAAATTTAAAGCGAGATTCTGATATAATAGCGCACGTTCGCTAGATATCGCCGAATGTAACATATCGGGCGAGTGTGACTGTCGTCGCTTCTGATGGTTTATGCTCGGCACGAACATTAAATGCTCGTACATTTTGTTTGAAGTTAATATGTTAGCAACTCCATACTAATATCTCTAGTCAATGTAAGAGAAAATCTGACCCATTTTTTTAAATCTTTATAATATCAACTCCATATTTAATAACTCTAGGTAAATGTAAAATCTAGATTCTGATATAATAGCGCACGTCCGCTAGATATCGCCGAATGTAACATATCGGTAGCGTGTGACTGTCGTCGCTTCTGATGGTTTATGCTCGGCGCGAACTTTAAATGCTTAGACACTTTCAAATTACTGCATGAGCTTTCGATCGCCTGTTTTGTAAGACAAAGTGATTTTAATAATAAGAAATAAATATATACGGGCAAATCACACAGATTGAGCTAGCCCCAAAGTAAGTTCGAGACTTGTGTTATGGGATACTAACTCAATGATACTATATTTTATAACAAATACATATATAGATAAACATCCAAGATCTTTCTGAAAAAGATCATTTTCCATCTTGATCTGACCGGGGTTCGAACCCGGGGCCCTCGTGTCGCAGGCTGGCGTGTTAACCACTACGCCACGGAACTCGGAAAAAATAATGTGCTTAATTATTATAAAAACACCTATTAAAAGCTTTATTATCTATATTTTAACAAAATTATTTTAAAAGCAGCAATATCAAGTTACCTACGGTTAAGTCAATTATTTAATTTTTTAATATACCGGTTTGTTTTTCTTTTTTACCATAATCTAGCTTCGACAGATTTAAGGATTTCTTAGTCATACATATATTATTTGCATGATATGACGCCTACAAGTGTACATTTCTTTGCCAAAGGGTACATCATTGAACAATATCAAATAAGTAGTGTTTATATTTTCAGCAGGCTTCCAGCCTGTGCCATGTTTTATCCCCTGTTGTTTTGTTTAACACAAGGAAATATGTTCCAAGAATTCTCTTTTTTGAAAATCGGCTATCGGTAAAATTAGCACAGAAATATAGGTAGTCTGCGCTTCAAAGTAATATAGACAAAGAGGAGGTAAACCAATTTGCATGGTTATAGCTCGTCTCAAAGCGGGTTTAATATAGGAAAACGTTAGGCAGGATATCATGATACGGTTATTTGAGGGATAAATTCTTTTAGTATTAGTAGGGATATGGGGTTGTGCCGATATGCCCTAGTACAGCCAGGCCACACTAAATACCTACCCAAAAGTGCCGATATGCTTAATCTTTCATTATGATTATGAATGAAGATACAGTAAAATTAAAAATACAGTATACACTGCATTAAACACAGTACAATAATCCTTATCCTTATCGTTATCCTTACTAATATTATAAATGCGAAAGTGAGTTTGTTTGTTTGTTTATTTGTTTGTTTGTATGTTTGTTTGTTTGTTACGCTTTCACGCCGTAACTACTGAACCGATTATTATTAAATTTTGCATACTAGTTCTCTGGAGTACGGAGAAGGACATAGGCTACCTTTTATCTCGGGTAAAAGTACTATTCCCGAGGGATCGACACTGACGCGGGCAGAGCCGCGGGCGAAAGCTAGTTAAAAATAAAATAAGTTCCGTATTATAGTGTTTATGCTATTATTATATAAAAAAAACAACGGTTTGTACTCCGGGAGTGCCAGCAGAAGTGAAAACTCCGCGTGGTAGAAAGAGAGGGCGATATTACTTCCTCTCCTACGCCGCGCCGGCGGTCTCAGGTCACGAGTCCGTCTTACGAATTTTCGATCAGGTCATATGTCCTGGCGCGAGTTTAGCATTTATTACCCATCCCAAACAGTGCATAACACCGCTATTAGAAGTTTTCACTTCATAAATATACCGTATGTAGAGTGATGTCAATCAAAACCACTTTTAATCATAAGATACTCTTTAATTTTGAAATTCTGGTACCGTAAATACATTTTACATTTCTTCGTGATAAAGCTAACTAAACAACCATAAAGTAATAGTTGATTTTTAAACAAATAATATACATGATGAACAAAAGATTTAGTATCACAAATGAAATAATTATGACCGTACTAGCTTTCGCTCGCGGCTGATTATTAGTATGGATAAATCAACGAAAGTAACTAAAACATATATTTAAAAATACTGACTAATAATGTGATATAATTTAAATATTTCTTTTGTATTTCTAAAATTGTATTTATTTCTTTTATGAACAGTAGGAAGGTGTCCAACAAGGCACGTCTTGCTATACATCAGGGAGTGTTGTTGTCCACATTTATGTCACTTCCGTATGTGAGAGTTGGGTATGACAGAAATCGCATGAAAGTAGAATAAATGCGTGCGCTTAGGAATATTGTAAATTGAATATTGTTAGTGTAAATTTGAAAAATCGAATGAGCAACCTACGTCGTTGCTCATTCGATTTTCCAAATTCACGGGAGCGATGTAAAGTAAAAAGGGATTTAGTGACAAAAATTTTAAAAGGAATTTTAAGGTGGTAGGTATATTATAATAAATCAATGAAAGAAGACTTACCTATAAAGAAATTTTATAATTCAGTTGTGACTGAAAGGGTTGGTCAGGGCCGGCCTCGACGCACATACCGGGACCAGATTGCAGACGTTCATGCCAAAGGACAAGCTAGGAGTACCAGAAACCGGCGAGCCTGCATGAAGGGAGTGATGGATGTAGATGAAGCGAGAGATCGTAGCAAGTGGAGGTCCTTAGTCTCTGCCTACCCCCATAGGAAAGAGGATATATACGTGATAATATGTATGTATGTATTTTTTAACTAAAAAACCAGACAACTAGAAATAACATTGAATATGCATATATAAATAAGTATAATTAAAAAAAAATACGTCAAGAACACGAGATAAATGATCCTTCAGATGAGTAAATATATGTTAAATGATTATCTTCCCCAGAGAGTACAGGTATTTCATTGTTTTATCTCTGTCTTTCAAAATAACCGGTTCGATCACTAACTTTTTGAACCCTAAACATGTTTATAAGTGGTTAAAATTCACAAATTGAATATATCATCAAACAATGATGACCATAATATTCTTTTCATTCAACAATTACATTATACTAAATAGTCAATTGTTAATTAATTTATTCTTAATAGCACAAATTTAAATAAAAATGTACAAATGGTGTACTTAATGCCTAAATACTAAAAAATTAAGACTATTCCTTTAGGCGATAAATATCTATTATTTATCTTGCTCATTTAACGTTATTTTAGGAGTCAACTCTATTAGAGCTGTTGGTAAGATTTATAAGACTTTGTTTAAAAGTCCACGGATGTAATTTCGGGCATAGTCGGGCCTTTTGGTAGTTATTTTTGGAGTGTGGCATAGCGGGACTGACGCGGACTAACCCGGATAATATCACAGTGCAATTAAATTTAATATTGTTCACGTGATAATCAATATAGATAGACAGTTATTTTGTACTAATATAGTTTGTTATAACCAATACATGTTTAACAAATAAATTTATCTTTAAGATAAAACTTTTTGAGACGATGTTTGCAAGTAGGATTGCAGTAGGAGTGATTCCCGACATTGTATCACGTAACAGCAATACAATATGTAAAGAAAACCGTGTCCGATCTTGAAGAGTAGAGGTGATTCTGTCGCGGAGCCACCCACGCACGGGTGGAGACGGGCGGGTGGAGACGCGCCGGAGGAGGGACCTACGACGTCATCACGGACGGCGGCGAGCAGTCTTGCTGAACCCCCACTAGACACACATCTCACGAACTCCACCTAAGAACGACGCGCCTTCCTAGTCCCCCTAATTTTGGCCTCATCATCTTCAGGTTTTTTTAGTCTCCACTGCAGGAGCATGACTCTCTCTGTACTACCGGAGCCATACTTGGCCAGAGCAGCCAGAGGATTTGGCCTACACTCTCCTCGCTAGCCAGACGAGTTGGAGAGGTCTCATTGATGTTTATGAGTTTTGTTCAGCTTGTATTTCTTAAGTCGCCTCTTACGACCTCCATGGGAAGACTAGGAGTGGTCCTATTATACTCTGCCGGAAACCATACAGCTAAATTTTGGCCTAATTGGTATAAAATAAACCAGTATTAGATTCACAGAACACTCTTATTTCAACGTCCCAAATATAGGGCCTAAACAGATTAAGCCCGTCGATATCAACAACTTTTCCTATGGGACCAAAGCTGGGAACTCAAAAATTTTTTTGACGTTCCTGTACAAATTAGCCGGGCGGCTAAACATTTTTTTGTACAATATGCTCCTAGAGAACGAACAATTCTTGGGAGAAGCCTTTGTCCAGCAGAGGACTTCTTCAGCTTAAAATGATGATGATGATATTTGGATATTCAAAGATTCAAAGATTTATTCAGAAAATAGGCCTTTTCAGGCACTTTTTCACGTCAATTCACATTTTAAATAATACTTATTATATTATATTTAAATTATTAATTATTGTTCAAAAGCTACAAACTACTAGCGTTTCGGAACCGACCACTGCAGAGAAGAAGACGCCGAAAGAAACTCTTTTCAACAGTATTGGTCGCCTACTTGCCTGAAGGGCTTTGTATGATATTTAATATTTTTCTTTTTTCTTTTTTTTTCTGATGTCATGTTATATACAATTTTAATTAAACATATTTTTGTGGAACACGTTATGTTAGCGATCGAGCGTGCAACAACAACAGATATGATAAAAGTCTCAAAGATAGGTAGAAGTCTCAAAGAGGCCGATATTGTTTGTTAGGGGGTACGGAATCCTAAGGAATCTTTCACAGTAGGTCGCAACCAACGCTGCAGAAGCGTGGCTGCAGCAGCAGAGTTCTTTCTATAGTTGTAATAAGAACGCATCTACTGCAGTTGCGGCTGCTGCCGCGCTGTTTGCGGCCTAGTGTGAAGTAGCGCTTAGCATGTGCGAATTCGACTCGCATTTGGCTGGTTTCATTCGTTTATTTGATTTTCAATACAAAATCTACTTTCATCTATTTCGTCGGGATTGCCGTCTTTAACATAAACAGTTCTGAAATATCAAGTACGACCAATAAAATTTTACAAAACACACAAAAAACAGACGCTCAATGTATTTGCTGACGCAATTATTTCGCCAATATAAAGTTTAGCTCACATTTAACACACTACAGTTACAATGCATACTTAATATCATAAATGCAATAGTAACTCTGTCTGTCTGTTACCTCTTCATGCTTTGACCTCTGAACCGATTTCAGTGAATTTTGGTATGTTAGCTTGAGGCTCGGGGAAGGACATAGGATACCTTCTGTCCCGGAGAAAGTACCCGAGAGATCGACTCTCACGCGAACGGAACCGCGGGTAAAGGCTAGTTACATATAAAACAGCGAGTACCGACCAGAATTTCATGGAACATTTTCCAAAGCACACAAACAACAGACGCTCAGTTGTTTGCTGAGCGATGTAGCAATTGTTTCACCATTAAAGAATAAAGTTGAGCTCACACTGAACTATTCTGTATCATCCTGTCCAATTACAGAAAGTTTGACGAAATAACGTCCTATATGAACGCCGGCTGCACACGATAAAGTGTCACCTTCAGTGAGCAAGCGAGAGCGCGAACAGGCGATAGACAGGCACGATCGGCTTAAGCGGTTGGCTTGTGACGCATCTACCTCTCTTACATACACCGTTGTCACGTAAAATTATCGTACGTCGATTTCTGAAATGTGTGACACTAGGTGACTGCACTGATAAGTCTTTCTAATGATCTACCCTTCTAGTCTCGGAGAAAAGCTTCTGCTAATTATGATATATTCTAAGTTTTTTTTTATTATCGATAAATTATAAGTTTTGAATCTAATCTAATTTAAATTGTTTTACGATCTAATGATCTTAATTCATTCACGAACTCTAGACCAGGCACAGTAAATATAACAATAGAAGTCTACGTCTACACGCGGAGCGGCCCAGAAAGTGTTAAACATGTTGAGTTAATGAGTAAAAAAATCGAGGATTTTGGCAATTGGCTACTTGATGGCGTGATTCTGCTGCAGAGTTTGAATTTAGAAATTTGTTACGTAAATTCTATGAAATTAATAATATTTCATTGCAAATGATATTTATATCATTGCTTTTTATTTTTTCATTTAAATGAAGTGACTCCCATTCACTAACATTCCTTAATAAAAGGCAAAAAGTTTTGAAATCGCACAGCATTTTATTTGACCCAATGATCACGATACTAATACAATGAACAAGGTGAAACTAAGTGTAGATACACCTTTACGTGGTACATAGATATCTTTATTTATTTCTCAAATAGAACAAAACAAACAAAATATCTTGATATACGCTATTAAACGATATTATATTCGTACAAATACTTTTCATACTAATGTAACTTTATTTGTGAAACTATGTGTAAACACCCTAACCGTACGTCTACAAGATATTTTTATTTATTATCTCAAATCACAAATGCAAACCCATTATCTAGAAATACGCTACTAAACTTGAATGTGTTCGTACAAATACCTTTGTTTGTAGATTTATCAAATAGGAGACGAGACTGCGATATTTTGAACTGAATAACTGATAATATACCTACAATTTGAATGTAACATTCGTAATTTAATATTGAATGAAAACACGGCTCACTCACTAGCTACAAGTATTTGCTTGGGATTTGGTTTACTATGGTTTTTTCAACGCTGCAAAAGTGTTCGTAACAAATCTATCACTCGGAGTTAGCGGGCGGTGGCCGGCAATGGCGTATGCACGCGTCATGAAATTGGCCGATTTTAAAATCTGCATAGCAAACATACATAGTATCACGTCTTTTCCCTTGCGGGGTAGACAGAGCCCAGGTCTATAGCCACGTTTAGCATGTTTGTGGGCATTAGGTGAAAAACGGAATCAAAATAGTGATTGCATTGATTGAAGGGTTGCTAGCCGCATCGCCTATTAACATGATTACTCAGATTTTACCCATTAACTCGGTCGGCTTTTACGATTTGCGCGGGAAGAGAAGCATCTGGTTCATGGTTTTCTCCCAGACCATGAAAGAGTCTGCAATCCGATCCAAATATATTCACGTGTCTCGTTTTCTCAAACCACGTCTCTGTTCCAGTCTAATCATATTATAAGGGCAATGTAAATTTATATACCAACCCATATTTCAAGATGGTGTTCGCCACCAGGGGAGTGCAATGTCAATATTAATGGAATCACCTTTTCTTTAAGTGCTATGCGCCATTACGCTCAATTGTAAGTTGTTTATCCAATTCCTGGCAGGTGACTATTCTAATAATTTATAAAACCGATGCAAATGTATAGAATTTAAATTTTTTGATACGATTTGGCGACTACTATTTTTGTCGACGTCAAATTGTCCATAAACAATAATGACTTACTAACATACGCATTGTTTGCTCGTCCGTTCGCCTCATGTTTTAGAACTTAGACTTTATTATTCTGGTTTTTGTAATACAAAAGTAATATTACAATCTCTCTCTTCCCCACTTTTACGCGAGATATAAATCAATATACCTATCTATATTTATTATAATATATAAAGCTATTATTAATATTATAAAGCTGAAGAGTTTGTTTGTCTGTTTGAACGCGCTAATCTCAGGAACTACTGGTTCAAATTGGAAAATTATTTTTGTGTTGGATATTTCATTTATTGAGGAAGGCTTTAGGCTATAAAACATCACGCTGTGACCAACAGGAGCGAAGCATCAATAAAAAATGTCTTGAATTGCTGTACCTACTAATGTTGGTAAACCTCAATAAAAAATAAAAAAATGTCTGTAATAAATATTGATCGACCTTGAACATTTTAAAATCGGAGGAAACCGACATCAAATATTGATTGTTATTATTCAGAAAAATATGACGGGGGAAAACGCTGCTAACCCAGATAGCCCCCGAGAAATCGCTTGCCATGCAATATAATGTTTAATCATCATGATGGGTAGATTTTGACAGGTGCTGTCAAAAATACTTCTCATCACACTGTCCCCACCTGGACGAGACATTTATTCCGATAACCCTCATTGAATCGCAACAGGTGCGTGCATTAAAAACATCTCAATATTTCCCCACTCCGCAGATTTGAGGATAGCCCCACGAAGACTCACTCGCCATGCCAGTCTCGTAGCAATATAGTTAATGGAAGTGCAACAAGTGCGTGAATTAAAATCCACCTCGGGAATTCAAGTTTTTTTTTTCGTCCGTTCGTATTTTACATCCTTTCTTTGCTCTTTTTGTGTGGCGATTAAAACGATGTTAAATATTTCTCTTCCTTCATGAGAAAATCTTCACATAATCGAGAGAGGACTCTCGATTATTTGAAGATTTTCTCAGTTGCATCCTCCACCCTTGATGTTTCGGAGCTTGGGCTGCGCTTTACATATGCGAGCAAATACAATGTCTTATTTATTTTAAAAGGATTTTTTTCAGTAATTAATATATATAAAAAATTGTCTTTACTGGACTCCTAAGATAACTCCCCGAGGATTTACTTGCCATTCCAGTCTCCTAGCAATATATATATATAGGCGCAACAAATGCTTGTATAATTAAGATCCAACTGAATTAAGGGGTAAGGACGGGTTTCCAAGTTTCAATGAATTTTTCGGTATTTTACATGATCAGCAGATCTTTATATGATGTCGTCAAAAACAGAATCAATGCTTTGATCGCTGAGGTCTATGTCTCAGTGAATGAACGCATTACAAGTGCCTGCAATTTATGAATAATTTAATATTTTAAAAAGAATAAATTAATAGGGGTGGCAACTGTCAATGGTAGCGAGTTTAAGATTTTTCATATAAAAATACAAGAATTTGGCAAATATACCTACGGGTTTATGACTAATAACCAGGTGAAACTTTGCAAAATAGCTTGGAAAAATAGTCTTCAGCCAAGTCCGTAGCCGGAGGTAATAACACCTCCGCGAACTTTTCCCTCATAATGGCAAAGTTGAACGTAAATTATCAATTTAATCCTACAAGCCATGACTCGTTTAATTTTGAAGCAACAGCTACATAACATTTAGTCTTCAAAATGGGTAATTCAATGAGAGATTACAAAAACCAAACAATGCGGGATTAATTTGTAATTTTTTTTTCAATTCTATTTTTTGGAAAGCTCTCTCCCATTTCCCTCCACTACCTCTATCCAATGCAGCAACCACATTTTATATTATAATTTACGTTAAATCTTCCATTTGAACTATTAACGTCTATAAAACGTCTAAAGAATAAAATACAGCAAACTGAACTAGCTGTTTCACGTCGTAAAAGCCGGTCGAGGAAATATTTCAATATAATCTCAGGAATATAAACAGGCGATTCTATTTGATATCCTTTTTCAACCATTACGCTAAATGAAGCCGGTCTTTCCCGTTCCGTCACCAGTACCGTTTAAGTACATACATGACGATAATGAAACAACAGTCCTGAAAAAAAAATGTATTGATACGTAAAATATCCTCAATGTTTTTTCGTATATTCACTTGAAGACATTAGTAACAAACACTGAAATAAACATTTAAGCCCTAGAAACATTTGGGACTGTTTATATAACAACTTACCTAAGTAAACTGTAGAACTATTAAAGAGCTCAAGAAAACTAAAGAAATAGATCTTCTTGTTGTTCTGCCTTATCCTTATCCCACTATTTATGTGGGGTCGGCACAGCATCTACGTTTTTTCCATTTCTTTCTATATCCAGTAAACTCGTCTAAAAAAATAGATAAGGCAAAAAAAATGGTTAAGAAAAAAAAAGTAACGTACTTGAAAAGAAAATGACACTGTCAATAACAATTTTTTGATCAGCTTCGAAGCTATCAATAACAGACTAAAATGTGTTTCACTTAAATTTTTACACGTCTGTGTATAAAAAGGAGTGTATTGTTTTGAGAGTTCATGTATGTATAAAAGTACTTACTTAAAACGGAATTTGGATTTCGAACGTTAAGGATTTACGAATCGTGAAAATTTCCAGCCTTTTCAGCAGACGTTTAAAAGGACAGTCGGTAGAATAATATTTCAATAAGCGTTTGTTCGTGTCCCACTCTGCTAAGGGGGCAGAATTGTACAGACGCAGGTTATAATGATCCGAGCCAGAGAGTTTGTGATGAGTTCGAGTCAACAATATCACTCGCGTACGATAAGTACGATTGTTTCGAGCGAGATACTTCGCGAAACGGATTAGGCATTTATCGGCATTACGGAATAAGCATTTGTTGTTGCTGAAGTTTGTGAATTGGCTTTTAAGCGAAAAATAAGACAATTGTTACTTTTGCTTCTTGCGATACAAGTTTAGATCAAATAGACTGATTTGAAAACCATTTTGTTGTTAATATAATCAGTAAATTTTGAAGGTTTTGTATCTAGGGAAACAAACACATTTTACTTCCAAGTGTTTAAGTGATTGACTGTGGTATTAAGCTTAAAACTTTATAATCCTGCCGAAAGATATTTGAGGTTACTTCAGGAATGCTATCTAATGTAATCGTTTTTATACCCTAATGATCAAACGTCGCGGGTACGACGGTTTCTGCAGGATATTTCTCTTGAAATTAAATTAAATGACCTTTCTTGAGTCCATTTGGACACAAAAAGAAAACCGCCAACCAGTACCAATCTATATATATAAAAGAAGAAGCTGACTGACTGAATGACATAACAATGCAGGGCCTAAACCATAAGGGTTAGAAACTTAAAATTTTGCACAGAGGTTCCTTTTATAACGTAGGGGAGCACTAAGAAGGGATTTTGGAAATTCATCTCCTAAGGGGGTAAAACGTGGGTGCAAAGTTAGTATGAAATTTTGCTTTTTTTTAAGTTATTCGAATTAAATTCAGCATGAAGGTTTTTACTGAAAGGTATGAAACATGAGGAAATTTTTTTTTTAAATTCATCCCTTTTGGATTAAAGTTTATATGCAAAGTTAGTATGAAACTTTCCGTTCTTGACCATTGAAACAATTTGGATGAAATCCGGTATAGTTTGAAGCCTGGGGAAGAATATAGGGTACCTTTAATTCCGGGAAATTCCACTGTTTCTTAGGGATCGATATAAACGCGGATGAAGCCGTGGGCAACAACTAGTAAATAAATAAAATAATAAATAAGTAAACATATACGAACAAATCACATAGATTTGTGAACACACAGTAAGTTGTAAATTTGTGTCGTTGTCGTGGGATACTAATTTTTATAATAAATACTTATGTAGACAAACGTAACCCAGCCGGAAATAGAACCCAGGAGCCTGCATCTTCGGTACCACGGAGCCACAGACGTCGTCACAAAAAATTTTCGGTATAAAGATCTTTTTCTCAAATTATCATTTCATTGATTAATCAATACCTAGATTATGTGAAGAATTTTTAAAAATAGATTTTTTTTACTCCGGCAGTCAATAGTACTCAGAATATTTATTATGAAAGATTATAAATCATATTTTTTTTACAAGTGTCATTAACTTTTTCGATGTTTATAATATCATAATATCAAATATTTTTGTTTTCGATATTTTTGGGTAATATAAAACTTATAACCAAGAAACACATTTTATCTTGTTTTAATAATAAATGAAGTAGGCATTTGTCTCCCATCTCACCTAATGGTAAGTGATGATAAAGACGAGGATGTTACATGCCTATCCAAGAGATACCCGTAACCTACTTTTCTTTTCTACTATTTAATTATATATTTCTTAACTCTGAATTAATCTTTTTGAATATTTTTAAATTTTAAATAATATATAAAATTATGAAAAATAACGTATATGTTTAAATTTTCAGTAAAATAAAATTTCATGAAAGAATATACCGAATACACAATATTCTTTAAAAAATATTTTACTGTTTTGTTTAGTTTGTTACATGATAATAGGTATGAGATTATAAAATTCATTGAACTGTGTTTCTATAAATTATTTTCATTCACGTAAATAGTCTTTGAAACAATATTAGAAATAAAAATACAAGAATTAAATATTCTATGAACATTTTCCGCGAATCGAAATTCTATGAAATTTCTGTCTGTGTAACAGGGTACACCAAGAAAAGACAAATAAACTCAAGTAAGAAAAAGTTGCCAGAAAAGGAAAATAAATCCTACTCGGAAAATTCGACATTCGGAAATTCTTGCCTTGCTCAATTTACGACACAAGTGCAATAACCGCATTAAACGGAACATTTGCCGAACGCTAAAAAATACGGGAATTCTATATTCTCAGAAAATTCCCACATCGCGGTACATTGACCGAAATCATAGTAATCATAGTCAAAGTATAATCATTCACAGAAATTGGCCTCTGCTCTTTTTTCGGCGCGACCCGCATACTTAGCGGCGGAATTGGAAAACACAAAGATATACGCTTTGACAAAAACAAGAAACGCCGCGAAATTAAAACCGTTTGGAATGTGCGAATAAAGTGCCTTTATGTCATGCTCAGGGATATCCGATATACGTATACTCAGATATAGTTCAAACGGTTTTTCATGTTTGCAAAACGTTTTGAAAATAACACCGTGGTAAATTATACGCGTGTATTTCAATGTGCTATTTTATATGAATGATTCTTATTACTTTTCTACGCTGGTCTGGGAGAAAAATACACAGAATCATTATCCTTACTAATATTATAAATGCGAAAGTGAGTTTGTTTGTTTGTTTGTTTGTCACGCTTTCACGCCGTAACTACTGACACCGACCATCATGAAATTTTGCATACAAGTTCTCTGGAGTGCGGAGAAGGACATATGCTACCTTTTATCCCGGGAAAAAATACTATTCCCGAGGGATCGACTACGACGCGGGCGGAGCCGCGGGCGAAAGCTAGTTTATCATATATATATTCAGGTATAAATCAGTAGCCTTTGTCCTTCTCCGTACTCAAGAGAACATGTATGCAAATTTTTATGATGATCGGTTCAGTAGTTACGGCGTGAAAGCGTAACAAACAAATAAACTCACTTTCGCATTTATAATATTAGTAAGGAGTAAGGATAAGGAAGTAATGATATGTCTAGGTTATGAAATATCAAGGAAACTCCGGTGCGACGGCCATGTCATGAGGAAGCCCGAAGACATATAACAAAAAAAATGTGCTGCACTTTGACTTATGACCTAGAAAACGTGGAAAACCCCCTACATAGATGACTGTTATAAAAAAGGATCTTGCCGGAGATTCATTAGATCCGATGACGACCCAGACAAGAAATACCTGGCGAATGATGATTAGGAGAGCCGACCCCAAATATGTTTGGGATAAGGTCTGAAGAGGAAGAAGAAGAGAAGTCTAGGTTACAGCATGCCACAGTTTATAATATGTCACGGGTACGCTAAACGATAAATTTTAATATATCGTTAGGACGGCAAACGAGCAAGCGCTCGTATATATAGATCTCCGCTGCCCATAGACAACTGCAACATCCGGAGTATAAAAAGAGCATTGCAGGTCTTTCAGGAAAACATAGAGAATCGTTTTTCAACCTTCTGTTGGACAGGAAGCGGTAGAAACTTAGTGTTCTAAGAGCGCAATCCATAATCGGAAGGTCCTGGGTTCAAACCCCACCAAGCTCGAGCTGCACTTTTGTGTTTGTGATTATGCATTTATTTTGAGATAATTTACTTTGCGTGCTTCAGCCACCAGTTAGTTCATGCAAACTATTGCTGGCCAGCGCCCACCCACTACGGTTAGTCCCTTCATACCCGCCACCAATAGTTGATGCATGCAACCGTAATAGTAGTACAATAGTTGATGCAAGTAAATTGTCTCAAAGTAAATGTGGCTTTGACATCCGCAATGTAACTATTAACTAACTTGAGTATGGTAATTTTTATCGACCACTGCTTCTCATTAAGGAATAAATCGGGAGGCTACCGGCACACTACTGAAATGTTCACTAGTCTGTGACTCTGAGCACGTTTATCTAATTTTTTTGTCATCATACCAAATGTTAAACGAGCGCTGAATTTTACAAGTGGATTACCTCAGTGGGTTTGTGGGTATTTATTTAATTTATTGCACATACAATTAATTTTTCTTCTAGTGCAAAAGTGTATCAACTTTGTGCTTAGCGTTGTCTTTCAGTTTAACCTAAGGGATGTGGTAAAAAGTAATAGAAGTTTTAGGTTTATCAAGTAGTTATAGTTCTAAGCATATTTAAAAGAAGTTGAAGTATATCTATACTAGAAGTCACATCCAGTGACGCCCAGTCACAGGCGTACGTCAACGCAAAAGATTCGATCGAAGGAGTTGGTAAGAAGCAAAAATCTATTTATCAAAGTATCGGCCTGCATCTTCAGGCCATTTCTCAAATAAGATTAATTACCCCGATACGACAAAAGCGTAAAATAACGAGGGTTCAGTAAAACACTGCATACATTGTGACAATAGGCAGCGCAGGTGGAATGCATTTTAATTGGATACGCGTCAACCACGCTTTGTATACTTTTCTAGCTTTGTTTCGCAACTTTGTCCGCATAATTTGTCTATGTACTATTTATGTATCTGATATAATATGTTAAAGTTTCATTAAATATATCCAGTATTGTTTGAGAAAAAACAAAAACATCTTTAATTTTACTTTGTGTCTATATAAAAAGGTTTAATTGAGTTATTATCTCACGGCACAAGTCTTAGTGTGCTACTAGCTCAATCTGTGTGCAGAAACCAATATTCTACATACAATTTTAAGACAATTTTCTTAAAGCTTTTGTCTTTTAAAGTATAGTCGGAAGCTTTTTTTCTGACTGTACAAAACAATTTTTCTTTATTGGTGTCTGAACTTTTTGTGAAAAAAATATTAAAATTAAAAAGTGTCAATTCGGACAGTGTGTCCAAGTCATCAGCAAGTCGATTTGACGCTCGGTATTTATTTATTTATTATAAAAGCTATGTCTTTGGATGTTGACACATAATAACCGCAGGACTTGGATTGTTTACTTTAAGTGGTATAAAATATCTTGAGCTAATGATTTTTCCTTCTCCATTAATGAAGACATTCACATCTTACATCTATCCTTTTGTTACCTCGTGAGTTTGTATCTCAACTGCGGCCCATATTTATGGCGGAGGCTAGGCTCGTGGGACTTGAAATAGGCTGCGGTATGGAACTGAAGCATGTTTGCTCAATTAATTTTAGCTTTTGACACAAAAATCGGTATTTCCATCGATCATATTTCCTCGTTAGGGCGAGGGAGATTAAAAGTTCGATGTATTTTTAAAATAAGCAAGCTAGCAGAGATTTATCAAACCGGAATGGAACCAAAATTACACCTGCTGATCTGACCATTTTCCCTGTTGTACTGATGTACTAGCTTGCGTCCATGGCTCCGCTCGTGTCAATTGCGATCTTTCGGGACCTGTTCGGGATCATCATTTCGAGTAGGTGTCACGGTCAATCGAGCATGCACATCCTGGTGTCAGAGTTCTTCGATTCCATTATACAATTATCAGGCACAAATATAAAATAAATAATAATAATTGTTTTATTTCAGAAATAAATTTTCATACGTGAGTACCAAAAATAAGCTTATAAACTAGGTTTAATAAAAAGAGCCAAATAAAATATTAATAACTAAACTTATTTTACATTGACACGAGCAGGTCTCGAGTCAACGTGGACTCTGTTCCAGTGCCTCAAGATAGGGCAGCAATAGTGACTCCCTATCGCTGCCAAGAGGCTGTTGGAGCTGTCTCGGGCGCGGCCAGTCGCTTGCGCATAATGGCTTGAAAGCTGTCAATGCGAGCCTCTGCAAACATTGAAGATGCGGTGCAGTACCGAGGCAGCCCCATCAGCTTCCCGAACCCGTTATTATATAGAACACGCAGGGCTCCAAGCGTCTGCTGAGTGTACTCGACCCATAGACATACATAAATAAAGTCAACTTATAAATAAAAATAAAATTATTATAACAAACGGTTTCTCTCACGTATCGTTAGTCGGTATCGCTGACAAGTTTCAGCCAATTCAGATGGCCATCTTCAGGGAGAGTGTCAAGGATGTCGCGACCCGGCAGTCCCTTGATCACCGAGGTTCGCCGCCCGCGCCGCCCGTCGCTCCGCGCGAAGCACTCGCGCCGATGCGTTGATAAGGGGGTCAGAATTTGTCGGAACATGTCAGGAAAAAAAAATCTTTGAGCGATAAAAATCTGCTGCGAGATTTTGTTTTTAAATAGATAAATATCTACCTACCTGAAAATGAAAACAAAAACCTTTGTTTCATCATCACAAATCACCAGCAGCCTAGTCGCCACCTCATCGAACCAGGCCAGGTCAACGCCGAACAAAGATGTACAAGGTAAACCAACTAAAAACTGAATTTTGGTCATGTAGCCCACGTTCCGGTAAAATGAATTGCTAGTAGCATGAACGGGCCGGCTCGTCCGGGAAAGGGGAAGTATTACACTCTCACAGAAAATCGACGTCTAAGTAGAAGTTTTAACATTTCTATGCTTCGTTCGGTGAGTGATAGAGCCGCAGGCCCATCCTTCCCCCTCCCTTCCCCATTTCCTTCCCCCAACTCCTTGAAAGGCCGACAACGCACCTGTCACACCCTGGTGTTGCAGTTATCCATGGGCAGCGGTGATCACTTACCATCAGGTGACCCGCTTGCTTGTTTGCCGTCCTATATTAAAAAAATCGTTATAATAATCGTTTCTAAGGGTTCACGTTTCGAGGGTCAAAACATCCCATTATACTGGTGTCTGCCCACAGACAACCCTATATGTAGCAAGCAATTATAACGTGATCCACCCCTAACGCAGCTAGCTACAATCTTATTATATATACTTTATCATTATATATACTTTAAGCAGAAACAAGAAACTGCAAGGAAACAGCCGAGTAAAATAAAAAGAGATTTCCGTACATCGTTTTACTTAACCGCCGAGTTAATTGGCGTTAATTAAAAAGGAGAATCGGCGGCAAATTGGATTCCTCTTTAATGAAGATAAAGTAAGTTAATGCTTGTAGTTGGCTAATACAAAGACAAGAGTAAAAAAATAAGGGCTAAGTCACCTTTTAAAATTGCTATCCACATAATTTTTTTGAAGCGTTTGTTTGGTTTTCAGATTTTTTCTCATTCTTTCGTCGGGCTTTTACCATCTGAAATTCAGGAGTGAAACAGCTGGCACACTCAACGTTTTTCTTAGCACTCAGATCAGCATGGAAAAGTTAATAATAAATACCCATCAAATCACCATCATCATCATATCAGCCGCAAGAAGGAGGTCCATCATATAAGCTGCTGGACCTAGGCCTCCTCCAAGGATTTTCAATACAACCGGTTGGAAGTGGCATGCATCCAGCGTGTTTTTGCGACCTTACCCAGGTCGTTCGACCATCTAGTCGGGGGGTGTTCAACGCTGCGTTTGCCGGTACGTGGTTGCAATTCGAGAACTCTTCTGTCACATATGCTATGTATAGTATATGGTATATACAATAGCAAATACTCATAACCTTAAAACTACACACACCAAAAGCTTAGTAAGTACTCTGTCTCGCCAAAAATAAGATGAGTGAGGAAAATAATAATTCAAAAAATACATAGGTAGAGAATTCGTGGGATGAGTACGGAATAACCCCTTGAAACTCAATGGCGGGTCGAAACACTAAAAACAATTTCAATCGTCATTTCCGTTACTGGCGTGATCCCAAAAACATTACACAATAGTTAAGAAACCTACAAATACACCCTCTAACATATCTTATTCTGCAGGAAGCAGCCATCCCCAATACCTGCCGATTGTAAGATAATTCCTATCCCTTGAGTAACTGATCTTCATTACCTAGCTACTATTTCTAAAACATTTTTGCTTGACCAAAAGCCCGTAAAAATATTTAAATCCCCCAAAAAGATTGTAATAAAAAACATAGATTTGCTAAATATAGGCTTAATTTATTCCATAAATAGTATTCCTATTGTCAATTTAACACAACTGTCAATATAGTTGTAATTATTGTTACCACGGGACTATTATTATTATTCCTCTGATAGTGATTGTGAGCGCGAAAGCTTCAAATCGTTTTTGTTTGCAAAAGTTGCAGTCTACCTTTCAATAGAAGTAGGTAAGAGTAAGGTACCTGCTCAGACGCCACGGTTTTCTACCTTTGCACTATTTAAATAAAAAATGCCAGTCTTCTTTTGGCATTCAGCGGCAGATACCTTATCGAGCGGCGACGGCGTTACTTTTTATTGTAATGCGCTTGTAGGCGACGATGGCATTCTAGCAACATACGAGAAGAAACACGGACAGACACGCTTAAGGAAAAATAGAATTGGTGAGCGCAAAACTTTGTGCCCGATTGATTGATTGAGGTTGAAAAAAGCTAAAACAAAGAAAAATAAATAATGTGTTTTACACAAATTAAAAATTATTTATTTACTGCCTGAATATTGCGCTAACACGTATTTCTTGACAGGTAATCAAACATAATGATGGATTCATATTTCAAAATAACGCAGAGAGCACGCTGCCAGACCTGTCTCAGTCGCCGTGTCGGTAAAGACAAAAGACAAAGACAAAGAATATTTATTTGCATAAACATGTGTAAACTACATTAAATGGATGGATATATTATAAAAGACCGACATGTTTACCATTACTGGTGTGCAAATACATATAGGTTCAGAAGGCATGCAATTAAATTTAAAAAATTACAAAAAATTTTGAATAAAAGTGCAAAGAAAGTTTTTATATTTACATCGAATTTATGTCAAAACATATATAACAACTACTACAGATTGTCAGATAAGAATTCGTTAATACTATAATAACATTTTTCAGATAACAATATTTTAAGCTTTTTCTTAAAGAGTGTCAAGTTTAAATCTCTATACTGTTTTGATATTTTATTATAAATCATTGGTGCCATACATACTACACTTTTATGGAGCAATGCAGTTTTTGACGGATGGAGACTTAGTCTATCACCACCACGTCGATTTCTTACTATTATATCAGATAAACTCGGAAATAAATTAGGATTTTGTTTTACAAATGTTGCCAGCTCCAGTACATATAGTGAAGGAAGTGTGAGAATTTTATGTTTCTTAAATAGGGGTTTACAACTATCGCTACTTTTTAACCCAAACATTGCTCGAATACAGCGCTTTTGTTTTAAATGCTACTTCTTTATCAGTAGAGTTACCCCAGAAAATTATACCATACCTAAGAATGGATTGTACTAAGCCATAATATGCAGTTAATAGTGCATCATTGTCTACTTTCCCTGAAAGTCTATATAAAGCATAACTTGAAGTACTTAGTCTTTTGCAAAGATTTTCTATCTGTGGTTTCCAATTTAATCGCGAGTCAATTATTATGCCGAGAAACCTAGTTGCATCGACATTATTTACTATGCTACCATGATATTCTAATTCAAATTTATCTGTATTTTTAGGTCTTTGGCTAAAATGCATTATATTTGTTTTATCAAGATTTATTTTCAAGTTATTATTATCTAACCACGTTATAATTGATGCTAATGTTGAATTTACATTAAATTTGTACGAATTGTTGTCAGTTGATTTAATAGTGACTGTGCTATCATCGGCAAATAGTGTCATGCTATGTTCGATATTATTGGGAAGGTCATTTATATAAATTACAAAAAGAAAAGGACCTAAAACACTCCCCTGTGGAACACCATACTTAACATAGCGTTCGACAGACGTATATCTTTTTTCTGTTTTAGAGTAAAAATCCAGTTTGGTTATTTCTGTGATTTGACGACGATCTGATAAATAAGATTTGACCAATTGTAATACATTACCTCGAATACCATAGACTTCAAGCTTGTTTAATAGTATATCATGATGCACATAATCAAATGCTTGCGTCATATCGCAATAGACGGCACAGACAGGTTTTCTTTTGTCCACTTCAGTTAAAATATTTTTCAAAAAATCAAATATTGCCATATTTATAGTTTTTTTGCGCCGAAATCCTTTTTGTTCTCTACACAAAATGTGTTTTTCTTCAAAATAACAATAAATTTCATTTGAGAAATATTTTTCAAAAACTTTAGAGAAAATAGAATTAAGAGCAATTGGTCTAAAATATTGCATTAACACTCTATTATCTTTTTTAAATAAAGGTTTTATAACAGATATTTTCAGATCTTGTGGGAAGATGCCAGATTCTATACAAAGATTTATAATATGACTGAGATGATGGCATATATATTTATTTACTGCTTTAATTATTTTAGTTGAAATGCCATCATTACCAACACTTTCAGTGTTTTATAGATTTTTTATTATCACGTATATGTCTTGTGGTATACTAGGGGACATAAACATAGATTTTGAACTACGTGTAATATTAGAGGTAATGTTTAATCCACAGTTCTGTACGGTATCAATAATAATACCTACGCGCGGCGACCACATCGAAGCGCTAAACCCGGGCAAATGCTGTAGGAACGAAGTGCGTTTAGTCAAATGTGTACACCAACTTCCTTAGTACACGTTAATGATTATATAAGTATACTTCAGTAAATTTTTGACAAATACAAGTTTACTATAAATAAATTCGTATGTTTTCTACTGAATATTACAGAAAGAATGTACCTAACGGCCATTTGAACAAATATAACCGTCCCGAGTATCCGTCCGTATGTTTCCACGAGAACATTGCCATAACCGCCATATTAAGATGTAACGACACACTGTTAAGTGATTTGAATATAATACTCGCTTACTCGCTTAACGTTACACCGACACGATGTTATTGCTGTTTTAAACTTTAAAACACATTTTTGAGACAAATCAGACAAGCATTATCTTTATTTAAAAAAATGTTTCTTATTAAAGCACCAAATTAAAAAATAACTGGATATATCATTATCATTTCAGCCGTATGAAGTCCACTGTTGGACAAACGCTTCTCCCTAGGATTCTTCGTTCTATGGGAGGATATTGCCATACTCACCAGGCTTGGTAGGCGGGTTGGTGAGCGCAGTGTCTTTGGCTTCTTGTGCTTCCAATGCTGCTGCCTATCAGCATTAGAAGCTGGGGAAGGATAGAAATTTTGATAGAAATTTGCCGGCAGCGTGGCTCTACCACAACTAAATAACCAAGCTTGTTCAACGACAGATTCTGTGGCTATCTGATACCAACCCTCCTAGGGTATGCTTTTACATGAGAAATAAGTGCTTGCCGCTAAATGAGAATTATTTTACAATTATGATTTATTAAAGTATTTAATCTGTAAATCTACAACACAACACATGTTGTACACGTAAGCTGACAAAAGGTACACGTCCACAGCGCGAGTAAATCAATTCAGAGCATCACAAAGCGCGGGCAATCGGTGAACAATCGGCATTGTCCAGATCTAAAGCTTTAGGTTTAGGAGGGATGTACAGCCTATGTGCAATGTCTAGTCAAACCGTGACAATGTCGAATCGGGGTTCAAATTGCCCATTGCTGTAGATTACATACAAGTCTGTTCGTTCATTGTCTCCTAATCGACTTTCCGTGGCAATATCGCGACTGCCATACATAAAGACTATCTGAATTTGCTTCAAGCAATATTTATTTTTTATAGATTTAATATAAGGATCTAGACGAGGCAAATGACAGAGGCCGTAGCCGCATACTACATTACAATATGCTTTTTACCGGACAACGTCGTGCCGTTGAACGGTACGGCAAAATTAGTGCCGACGACACGGCGCCGCGCCGTCGACCGGCACGATACCGCACCGTACCGTAAAGATTGGTTGATTTGGCCGGGCTTTTAAAGACTGAAACCACAAGACACGAATAATTTTAGGATTCGAACCCACGTCCCTTAGGTTTACGCCCTATGTGTGATACCAATACATCACCGTGACTTCGAATCACCGCGTCGTATTTTCTCATTACATATTACCCCGTAGGTACGTACCCGTACCGATACTGATCACCAAAATAATTTAATTTGTAAATCTACAACACTTAATATGTTGTAGACCTAAGCAGACAAAAGGTACATGTCCATAGCACGAGTAAATCAATTCAAAGCATCACAAACTTTGTTTATGTCCGGATCCAAAGCTTTAGGAGGGATGTACACTATTGGCTAGTTAAATCGTGACAATTTCGTGTCATATTAAAATTGACCAGCGCCATCTTATTACTAATTCGTAGAGCGCCATAGATTATACAAGTCATGTGATGCTTTGTGTTCTAAACCATTTTCCGAGGTGATAAGTAGCGCAAACGTGTGCGCAAAATACACAATATTTTTCTTAATGTGATAACGTTTTATAAATCCAGGAACGGAGGCTGCACGCACGAAAACGTGTCACGTTTCGCGTGCAAGCGAGAGCGTAGAACAAGCGATAGAGAGGCACGATCGGCCTAAGCGTTTGGATTGTGACGCATCTATCTCCCTTCCGTCGTTATCACGCACAATTATCGTCCGTAAACCGAGTTTAGACACAACCAATTTTTTTTAATAACTAATACATGACTCGGGAATATAGCTTTTCAAAAAAGCTATATTCCCGGTTCTGTGAATTTGATAGTTTTAGAAGAACTTTACTCTTTTTAGGGTTCCGTACCCAAAGGGTAAAAACGGGACCCTATTAATATCGCTCCGCTGTCTGTCTGTCTGTCTGTCTGTCATCACCAGGCTGTATCTCATGAACCGTGATAGTTAGACTAATCAAATTTTCACAGGTGATGTATTTCTACTGTCACTATAACAACAAATACTAAAAATAGAATAAAATAAATAATTAAGGGGGCTCCCATATAACAAACGTTATTTTTTTGCTTGTTTTTGCTCGATATTGATACCGGAACAAGGTACGGAACCCTACGTGCGCGAGTCCGACTCGCACTTGGCCGGTTTTTATTAATATCTCCTGTATATTTATTTAAGTTTAAACATAAACTGATTATTTCGTATTACTTTTGATACTTTTTAAATACGAAAACACCGTCACTAAGTTCTGAACTTGTCCTAACAAAGCTTATGGACTTTTTCAGTATATCTTATATATTAATCATAATAAGAAATACTAAATCGATTAGTAGATAAAGTTATCAGATAGATACAGAGCTTCCTTTGGCCGTGCAATGTCTACGGAAGCGGTCTAGAGCTGGCTGCGGTTCCGGCGCCGGATTGGCACAACTTGCAACGGGTGAGACGAATCTTGATTAATTAATACTTTGAAGGATACCTATATGCAGTATACTCATAGTTTATAGTAAGAGTAGACTGAAAAAAAATTACAATATAACCACAGCAGATACAGAGCGGTACAATAAAGACCGGAATCGGTCTAGAGCTCGCTGCGGTCGCGGCAGTGGATTGTGCGAAATCTGGCAGCGACTTCTCAAAAGAGGTAAGAGTAAGACGAATCTTGATTAAGTAATACATTGATGGATAGCAGTAAGCAGTCACTCATAGTTTATAGTTAGAGCAGACTCAAGAAAAATCTCAATTAAAAGATAACCACAGCAGATACAGAGCGGTACAATAGAGGCCGGAAACGGTCTCGAGCTGGCTGTGGCCCCGGCGCGGCGGTGGATTGTGCGAAAACTTGCAACGACTTCAGACAAAGAGTCGCACCGAATCTTGATTTCATTTCTTGTAAAGGTTGCTGGCTTATGTCAAACTTACTTTTGTTTGTTTTACTAGCCGCGGGCACTATACGTTTTTCTTGTTACTATTGAACTAAACTTCAAAGACTCTCATAGAATTTCTTAAGTCAAGATAAGATATGAAATTTTTGAAAATAAGTGTATACTGAATTTTTGAGGTTCAGTCTAAAAATATATAAAAAAATAGCATTGAGACGTTCTCTGCCATAAAGTAATCTTCTTTTCATTTTTATGACTAAAAGTGGTAAATAAATCTTGCTTTGTTCTAACCAAGTCTCAAAAGATATTTTATTCTTTTAATATCAGTGTAAAAGATTCAAAGTTATGTCTATGTTCTAGTGTTAAAAGCATTGGAAAAAAATTTAAAAATTATTAAGTGACACAGGTACTTGATTTTGAAATTTAAAGCAAATGGGGATAAAATATAACTAGCCTTTGCCCTATATGCCAAGATTCATTCAACATTGTTCCCAGTATAAAACTACTGAATACGCTAACATTCACTTAATAACATGCAAAATATAACATTTATAAAGGTGTTATTCTCAACACTTTTCCCGCGACTCTTTCCCTGTTATGCAAAAAATGTAGCCAGTGAGTACTATTTGCGACAAAAAGGGATACTGTCACAATTGTTTTACATAATTGTGTTTGTTTTTTACATAATTGTTTGTTTTTTACATAATTATGTTTGTTTTGACATCTTTGAATGCATCGTGTTTTTTCGACAAATGATGCATTCAAAGATGTCAAAACAAACGCGCTCTTGGCATCCTTAAAATTAAACCAGTACTTTTTATGGTAGGCGACAGATCAAAATGGAGAAAACTGACATACTGTGCCGACCCTACGTGAAAAAGTGGGATAAGGTAAACGAAGAAGAAGACTTTTTGTGTGAAGGAGTCATCATCATCATTATCATTAGGTCTTTTTAGTCTCCACTGCAGGAGCATGACCCTCTCTGTATTACCGGAGCCATACTTGGTCAGAGCAGACAGAGGATTTGGCCTATACCCTCCTCGCTGGCCAGACGGGGTAGAGACGTCTCACTGTTTGTTTGTAGACGCTTTGTTTAGCTTGTATTTCCGAAGTCTTGTGGGAAGATGCCAGATTCTATACAAAGATTTATAATATGACTGAGATGATGGCATATATATTTATTTACTGCTTTAATTATTTTAGTTGAAATGCCATCATTACCAACACTTTCAGTGTTTTTTAGATTTTTTATTATCACGTATATGTCTTGTGGTATACTAGGGGACATAAACATAGATTGTGAACTACGTGTAATATTAGAGGTAATGTTTAATCCACAGTTCTGTACGGTATCAATAATAATACCTACGCGCGGCGACCACATCGAAGCGCTAAACCCGGGCAAATGCTGTAGGAACGAAGTGCGTTTAGTCAAATGTGTACACCAACTTCCTTAGTACACGTTAATGATTATATAAGTATACTTCAGTAAATTTTTGACAAGAAATACAAGTTTACTATAAATAAATTCGTATGTTTTCTACTGAATATTACAGAAAGAATGTACCTAACGGCCATTTGAACAAATATAACCGTCCCGAGTATCCGTCCGTATGTTTCCACGAGAACATTGCCATAACCGCCATATTAAGATGTAACGACACACTGTTAAGTGATTTGAATATAATACTCGCTTACTCGCTTAACGTTACACCGACACGATGTTATTGCTGTTTTAAACTTTAAAACACATTTTTGAGACAAATCAGACAAGCATTATCTTTATTTAAAAAAATGTTTCTTATTAAAGCACCAAATTAAAAAATAACTGGATATATCATTATCATTTCAGCCGTATGAAGTCCACTGTTGGACAAACGCTTCTCCCTAGGATTCTTCGTTCTATGGGAGGATATTGCCATACTCACCAGGCTTGGTAGGCGGGTTGGTGAGCGCAGTGTCTTTGGCTTCTTGTGCTTCCAATGCTGCTGCCTATCAGCATTAGAAGCTGGGGAAGGATAGAAATTTTGATAGAAATTTGCCGGCAGCGTGGCTCTACCACAACTAAATAACCAAGCTTGTTCAACGACAGATTCTGTGGCTATCTGATACCAACCCTCCTAGGGTATGCTTTTACATGAGAAATAAGTGCTTGCCGCTAAATGAGAATTATTTTACAATTATGATTTATTAAAGTATTTAATCTGTAAATCTACAACACAACACATGTTGTACACGTAAGCTGACAAAAGGTACACGTCCACAGCGCGAGTAAATCAATTCAGAGCATCACAAAGCGCGGGCAATCGGTGAACAATCGGCATTGTCCAGATCTAAAGCTTTAGGTTTAGGAGGGATGTACAGCCTATGTGCAATGTCTAGTCAAACCGTGACAATGTCGAATCGGGGTTCAAATTGCCCATTGCTGTAGATTACATACAAGTCTGTTCGTTCATTGTCTCCTAATCGACTTTCCGTGGCAATATCGCGACTGCCATACATAAAGACTATCTGAATTTGCTTCAAGCAATATTTATTTTTTATAGATTTAATATAAGGATCTAGACGAGGCAAATGACAGGGGCCGTAGCCGCATACTAAATTACAATATGCTTTTTACCGGACAACGTCGTGCCGTTGAACGGTACGGCAAAATTAGTGCCGACGACACGGCGCCGCGCCGTCGACCGGCACGATACCGCACCGTCCCGTAGAGATTGGTTGATTTGGCCGGGCTTTTAAAGACTGAAACCACAAGACACGAATAATTTTAGGATTCGAACCCACGTCCCTTAGGTTTACGCCCTATGTGTGATACCAATACATCACCGTGACTTCGAATCACCGCGTCGTATTTTCTCATTACATATTACCCCGTAGGTACGTACCCTTACCGATACTGATCACCAAAATAATTTAATTTGTAAATCTACAACACTTAATATGTTGTAGACCTAAGCAGACAAAAGGTACATGTCCATAGCACAAGTAAATCAATTCAAAGCATCACAAACTTTGTTTATGTCCGGATCCAAAGCTTTAGGAGGGATGTACACTATTGGCTAGTTAAATCGTGACAATTTCGTGTCATATTAAAATTGACCAGCGCCATCTTATTACTAATTCGTAGAGCGCCATAGATTATACAAGTCATGTGATGCTTTGTGTTCTAAACCATTTTCCGAGGTGATAAGTAGCGCAAACGTGTGCGCAAAATACACAATATTTTTCTTAATGTGATAACGTTTTATAAATCCAGGAACGGAGGCTGCACGCACGAAAACGTGTCACGTTTCGCGTGCAAGCGAGAGCGTAGAACAAGCGATAGAGAGGCACGATCGGCCTAAGCGTTTGGATTGTGACGCATCTATCTCCCTTCCGTCGTTATCACGCACAATTATCGTCCGTAAACCGAGTTTAGACACAACCAATTTTTTTTAATAACTAATACATGACTCGGGAATATAGCTTTTCAAAAAAGCTATATTCCCGGTTCTGTGAATTTGATAGTTTTAGAAGAACTTTACTCTTTTTAGGGTTCCGTACCCAAAGGGTAAAAACGGGACCCTATTAATATCGCTCCGCTGTCTGTCTGTCTGTCTGTCATCACCAGGCTGTATCTCATGAACCGTGATAGTTAGACAAATCAAATTTTCACAGGTGATGTATTTCTACTGTCACTATAACAACAAATACTAAAAATATAATAAAATAAATAATTAAGGGGGCTCCCATATAACAAACGTTATTTTTTTGCTTGTTTTTGCTCGATATTGATACCGGAACAAGATACGGAACCCTACGTGCGCGAGTCCGACTCGCACTTGGCCGGTTTTTATTAATATCTCCTGTATATTTATTTAAGTTTAAACATAAACTGATTATTTCGTATTACTTTTGATACTTTTTAAATACGAAAACACCGTCACTAAGTTCTGAACTTGTCCTAACAAAGCTTATGGACTTTTTCAGTATATCTTATATATTAATCATAATAAGAAATACTAAATCGATTAGTAGATAAAGTTATCAGATAGATACAGAGCTTCCTTTGGCCGTGCAATGTCTACGGAAGCGGTCTAGAGCTGGCTGCGGTTCCGGCGCCGGATTGGCACAACTTGCAACGGGTGAGACGAATCTTGATTAATTAATACTTTGAAGGATACCTATATGCAGTATACTCATAGTTTATAGTAAGAGTAGACTGAAAAAAAATTACAATATAACCACAGCAGATACAGAGCGGTACAATAAAGACCGGAATCGGTCTAGAGCTCGCTGCGGTCGCGGCAGTGGATTGTGCGAAATCTGGCAGCGACTTCTCAAAAGAGGTAAGAGTAAGACGAATCTTGATTAAGTAATACATTGATGGATAGCAGTAAGCAGTCACTCATAGTTTATAGTTAGAGCAGACTCAAGAAAAATCTCAATTAAAAGATAACCACAGCAGATACAGAGCGGTACAATAGAGGCCGGAAACGGTCTCGAGCTGGCTGTGGCCCCGGCGCGGCGGTGGATTGTGCGAAAACTTGCAACGACTTCAGACAAAGAGTCGGACCGAATCTTGATTTCATTTCTTGTAAAGGTTGCTGGCTTATGTCAAACTTACTTTTGTTTGTTTTACTAGCCGCGGGCACTATACGTTTTTCTTGTTACTATTGAACTAAACTTCAAAGACTCTCATAGAATTTCTTAATTCAAGATAAGATATGAAATTTTTGAAAATAAGTGTATACTGAATTTTTGAGGTTCAGTCTAAAAATATATAAAAAAATAGCATTGAGACGTTCTCTGCCATAAAGTAATCTTCTTTTCATTTTTATGACTAAAAGTGGTAAATAAATCTTGCTTTGTTCTAACCAAGTCTCAAAAGATATTTTATTCTTTTAATATCAGTGTAAAAGATTCAAAGTTATGTCTATGTTCTAGTGTTAAAAGCATTGGAAAAAAATTTAAAAATTATTAAGTGACACAGGTACTTGATTTTGAAATTTAAAGCAAATGGGGATAAAATATAACTAGCCTTTGCCCTATATGCCAAGATTCATTCAACATTGTTCCCAGTATAAAACTACTGAATACGCTAACATTCACTTAATAACATGCAAAATATAACATTTATAAAGGTGTTATTCTCAACACTTTTCCCGCGACTCTTTCCCTGTTATGCAAAAAATGTAGCCAGTGAGTACTATTTGCGACAAAAAGGGATACTGTCACAATTGTTTTACATAATTGTGTTTGTTTTTTACATAATTGTTTGTTTTTTACATAATTATGTTTGTTTTGACATCTTTGAATGCATCGTGTTTTTTCGACAAATGATGCATTCAAAGATGTCAAAACAAACGCGCTCTTGGCATCCTTAAAATTAAACCAGTACTTTTTATGGTAGGCGACAGATCAAAATGGAGAAAACTGACATACTGTGCCGACCCTACGTGAAAAAGTGGGATAAGGTAAACGAAGAAGAAGACTTTTTGTGTGAAGGAGTCATCATCATCATTATCATTAGGTCTTTTTAGTCTCCACTGCAGGAGCATGACCCTCTCTGTATTACCGGAGCCATACTTGGTCAGAGCAGACAGAGGATTTGGCCTATACCCTCCTCGCTGGCCAGACGGGGTAGAGACGTCTCACTGTTTGTTTGTAGACGCTTTGTTTAGCTTGTATTTCCGAAGTCGCCTCTTACGACCTCCATGGGAAGACTAGGAGTGGTCCTATTCTACTCTGCCGGAAACCACACGGGTACCGGAAACCACACGGATATATATGTGTAAAGGAGTAATAGACACCTTCACAAACTTTCTAGTGTATCATAGTTGTAGGATTAAGTAAATAAGTAATGTTCTACTCCACATTGTGAAGCATTCAGAGTTGTGAAAACAAACGCGCTCCTTGGCGCTATAATAATTATATTATTTCGCTGACCGGCGGACTGTTCATGAAAGCCAAATGAAAGGACCGTGCTCACTAAACTTGCCAAGGAAACCAGTGTACTGGAAGAACTTTTTGCGAGTAGCATGAATGGGCTGGCTCGTCCGGGGAAATGCCACACTCTCAAAAAATTTGAGTAGAAGCTTTACCGCTTCTGTGCTTCGAGCCTGGATCAATTGATCCATTCCGTACACAGCTTCAAGGATGGAGTTACCAACAGATTCCAGTGAAGACGAAACATAGACATCCGACATTATTTTCGTCATGTCCGCGCTCACTTTCTGGAAACTTCATTGAGGTCATTAAGCATGGTACTTAAGTCCTCCAGCGACTTCGCCATGAGATCGATGTCTTAAGCTAATCGAAGGCGAGTGATACACTCGCTGTTGATATTAATGCCAAGTCCAACCCATTCCAGGAGCTAAAGGCAGCAGTGAACAGGTTCGGAGATATTACGTCTTTTCGAAACTGGCTTTCGAAGTTGGCAATCAAAGTGTATAAGACGACCCTTTTTACGAGCTGATCAACATATCGCATAAGGCTACACCGTTTACGATCTGATCAAATGACTTCAGTAAGTCATTTCTAGTAAATCGTTTCCGTTTCTACGGACATGGTCGCATTGTGTCGGCGACACGGCCGCACTGCATGTAATGTTGGCACGAATGCGACATTGCCATGCAAATTGTGACTTTCATTCCCTCACGAATAACTACGACAAACGACTCATATTAGCTTATATGATTAGCTGGAGGAATCTTCTTTTGTGACCGCTTTATATAAGTGTTGTGGAAAGGTAACAAGGTAAAAAAGTATGTACTTGTGCCAATGTATACTGTAAGGAGAATTAGCGTCAAGCAAAAAGAAAGAGATAGGAAAAAAACTCAGAATAAAATATCTCAGCGACCAGATTTCGCTCGCGGCTTTGACCCTGTTAATGTAGATTCCTGGAAAAGAGTACCCTATTTCCAAGAAGAAAGGTACCTTATGTCTTTTTCCGGCTAACTATTTCTTTACGAAATCTCGTCTAATCGGTGGCAGACGTTTCGATGACTATGACTGTACCTAAGTCAGATTGGGTTACAAACTCAGAGATAACAAAAAAGGAACCCATCCATGCCCGCATAGATAGGTTCGATCTTTGGACTTTTTGCTTTTGGGTTGCGCTCTCTAAGCCACAACAACTTTAACAAATAAACAACAGTGACCTACGAATAAGTAATAAGACAGTGACCAAATACCCTATTTTGAGGAAAAAGGTGACTTTTTCACACGCGACTTTGGGCCCCTGTAATCAATACCCAAGGGGTAGTATGGCGCATTATTTGGTGTGAATGGAGGCAGCGGACGATTTAACTTGCTTAAGCCTGGATTTGCCGGCTGATCGACCCCGCTCCGAAGCGGACGGCTACGAAAATCAGAGGTGGGGTTTAGATATTGCCTTTATGTCACTCTATTCATATTGATTATATGATAAACTACCATCGAACAAGCGAGTTGGCGAGGCGAGCTTCGTGGTGCAGTGGTTAAAAAGCCAGCCTGCGACGAGGGTGCCCGGGTTAGATCTCCGGGCAGGTGAAGCTGGAAAATGATCTTTTTCAGATTGGCCTGGGTCTTGGATGTTTATTTATAAATATATTTTTTAGAAAATATAGTATCGTTGAGTTAGTATCCCATAACGCAAGTCTCGAACTTACTTTGGAATAGCTCAATCTGTGTGATTTGTCCGCATATATACATAAATAATATTTATTTATTTAAACATAGAATTAATGGCGTCAGCTGTATTTAGTGCCTTCTTTTAATAAATATTAAAAAATCCGTTCCGTAAACGTATAAATAGAAATTATAATATTAAATGTATTAGAAAGAGATTCAAAATAAACAAAAAACCTAAAATGGCTTAAAATATATATTATATAACCATTCAACGCAACTGACCGGGGCAGAGTTCTCAAAACACTGGCAGCGTTGCCTTTCTGAATAGTCAGATCACTTTAGGCAAATCTGGCAGCAATCTAGTTCAAAGAAATTACTGAATTTTATTCCATTTTGTTACTTAGCAAATTTATGTACGGTACGCCTGAGCCTGCTGTAGACACAGCCACCAACAATGTTTGTTTCTATCGCAGTGAACGTTTTGTAATACCTACGCTATATTCTTCATAGTGAATAAACTATAACCACAGACATTACACAAATTAAACACTGCGTAAAATAGACACATCAGCTGAAAAGCTGCTCGTCTATATTTAAATAAATAAATACTTTTAGGATATATCAAACGATATATTTATTTGCTAATAATTTAAGCTAAATGGCGTCAATGTCTTAATAAGATCTTGTATCTACTTTTTTGCTGGAAACTTGTATTAGCTTTTTTAACATTCGTAAAGTTCTCCTCTAAGCCGTAATCTAGTGTCTTCGTAAGCTAGTTGCTTTCCATGTGTAAGGGGCTAACACAGCTATCAGATTTTCAAACTGCCTAATGGCATCTGATATATTTTAACGACTGCCATCATTACTGGCAGCCGGGACCAACTTGACGTGTCAGTTGAGGGAGATGACCTCGAAATATTTCTGTGTTATTTGTTTTTTTTTACTAAATATTGACATATGCATTTGTCTCCCATCTCACCTGATGATAAGTGGCGATGAAGACGAGGATGCTACATGCCTATTCAAGAGATACCCATTTATTCTAGTTTTGAATGTCCCGTGACTGTACTTGGAATATAGACGCAGGCTATAAATTCCACACCTTAGCTACTCGAACCAAAAAGGAAGTATCAAGGCGTTTAGTTCGACTCTTTGGTATTCCAACGATAAAAGGATGAAATCTCTGTCTGCGCCTCGTAGTCCGATGGAATGTTAAGGGTTCTACTAGCTCAAAGAGCGCTTTATTTTTTTTTATTTAAAAACTTTATTACAAAATGTAATTGGCGGACTTAAAGCCAAAGGCTTTATCTACCAGTCAACCAACAGGTGATGCCGAGAAAAAAATATGTAGTAGAAGTAAGTGCAAAATATTATTATATTAATTAAAAGTCATACTGCGAATGCTGGCTGGGAGGGAGTTCCAAAGCTGCACGGCTTGCACGTTCGCACACTCTCCAAGATGGATCCTATAAAAAAGGATAGGCAAGCGACTTTACGGCGATGCTCAAGGGATTGCAATTTATGATTCTAAACCACGTTGTTTACTTGTTGCCGGTCACCAATTCGACTGGGTACTATGCTCGGGGTACTTAACCGCTAATAATGCTTACGACTGGGCTGTTGATCTCCTCTGAAACAGTAATGTGTATGTCTGTTTCAATTTATTCCCGTTTTTTACGTTTCGTAACTCTGCGTCCGGCATTTGTAACAATTTGTTTGCAAAATCGGCGGCCTAATGGGCGTAGCCGTAGCTTCCTATTCCGAGCTTTTATGTGAATGTTTTTTCGATGGCCCGATATTAATCGGGAAATATATCCCTTTCAATGACGCTGAAAATAATGTTTGCTTTGGGGAGATCATCAATTTTTATTTAAAAGGGTTTGAATTTTCATATAAAAGGGATTAAATACATAAATTCAATCACTATGATATAATCATTATTTAAGCCGTAAAAAGTCAATGGCCTCTCCAAGGATTCCTCGTTCCAGGGAGGATATACTCACCACGGTTTGCAGGTTGCACGGGTTGGCGAGCACCAGTTTATTTCTCCTTGGCTTCTTGTGGTTCCGATGCTGCTGCCCATCGGAAGCATTTTAAGCTGGGGCAGGATAGGAATTTGATGGATCTGGGAAGGCCCTTAAGGTATTGGGATACAACTCAATCGGATGAATGTGTAACCAGTAGCAGCTCAAGAGTCCCGATGTCATACAAGTAACCTCAGGGCAAGCAGTAGGAGATGACACCGCCCTGACCATCACTAGGTACTAGTTGATAAAGTCCACTTGGTTGTAATTTAATGCTCCTATACTAACAAATGTTATATTATTGATTGATGACATCATCATCCGGTCTTTTTAGTCTCCACTACAGGAGCACGACCCTCTCTGTACTACTAGAAGCCATACTTGGCCAAAGCAGACAGAGGACATACATATTGTAATACACATATTCCCTTTCGCGGTAGACAGAGCCTAAGTCTTTAAAACCTTTAAGCCACGTTTAGTGTTGGTGGGCATTAAGTGGAAAACGGAATCAAAATAGTGATGGGTTGCTAGCCGCAACGCCTACTAATATGACTTTTCAGATTTTCGCCCATTCCCTTGATAGCGATTTTAACTTAAAATGCATCGAATTTAATTTTATTCAAATGTTTACCAAGTCTTTGTATATAATATTTATCATATCATAAAGATTTTTTGAAGTCAATAACTTCGATTCATGTTGATATGCTAGCCGTGTGGTATCCGGCAGAGTAGAATAGGACCACTCCAAGTCTTCCCGTGGATGTCGTAGAAGGCGACTTACGAAATACAAGCTAAACAAATCTTATAAACATCTGAGAGACCTCTCCCACCCGTCTGGCCAGCGTGGAGAGTGTAGGCCAAGTCCTCTGGCTGCTCTGGCCAAGTATGGCTCTAGTAGTACAGAGAGGGTCGTGCTCCTGTAGTGGAGACTAAAAAGGACCTGATGATGATGATGATAATGATCTTGATATGAATAAACCAGTCAGGCAAGCGGCTGGCCGTAAAAACTTGGCCGAGGCTTATTACAGCTGGAATGCTATCAAATAACCTGCTTTAATGCACTTCAGAGAAGGATGCAATAAGGAAAACGCTCATTTCAGACAGACATTTAAAATCAATAGTACAACCTCAAGACGATCATCTCCACTTACTATATGATCCAAACACTCCATTCAGTTTAAGTAAAATCTAAAATGAGGAAAAGTACCTTTATAAAATAAAATAAACGCGAACACCGAGCAAACAGAAAGATGAGCGCTATTTCCTAATTCCAACTCGAGGGGAACCTGTTGGGCGCTTAATTGAAAAAAAAAGACGAAGGCGCTCGATAAATATGTCGGGGACCCACGGGGCTGTCTTTTTCCTGAGCTCCTAGAGGGCACTGCATAAATCTTGACTGAGCACACTTGCGACTGAATGAAATGATTATTAGCGACGGATACATGAGGGACCACAGTTCTAATGCTTTTGAAGAACTTTTTAAGACAAAGTGAACACATGAGATTATTCGTGTTGTGGATTCGTAGGAGTTACAGAATGTACGATTTACTAAAATAAGTCATCATTTCATCATTAGATTACTAAATAAGTACACACATACATACATACACGCTCTTTTTAACTTTACTCTTATTTTTACTCTTTTTTAACTTTTTTTTTATTATTTTACTCTTATTTAACTACAAAATCCACGTTTTTTTTGTACGAAGAACTTTGATGTATAAGTACGCTTAAAACCTCTTCCAAGCGACCTATCATAAGAGTTAACAAACCTTTTTTTGAGCACGAATACTATTACTCTTTATTATCTGTGGTTGGATGTATCGGTAATAAATAAGCAGCAATTTTATTAGAACCGAGAGGAAACGCCAAAAGGACACGTTCCTTGTACGGGGACTTTTAATATTCTTTGTCGAATTGTCTTTTTTTTTTAACAGAGGCAATAAATAGATATACACATTCTGTAAAAAGAACAAATTTCGGACGATTGGCTGACGAATGTTGGTGGCTTTAGTAATAGGGTTCTTTTTTACACCTTTAGAATACGAAACCCTAAAAAGGATCTACAAAAACATGAATTTATCCATGCATAGTGCATGAATGTATAAATATGAATGGGAACTATAACACAATCGCAAATCGGCAAAGTAGCGAGTCTGTGCAGCCCATAAATTCAGTAGAAAATAACTAGTGCGATGATATTTTCGACAGCGCCGTGATGAATGGCCCGAGTGTTGTTTTTCTGGACTCCGACGTGTTGGGAATTTAGTAATATTTGATTTATACTCTAGTTTTTGTGACCTGCGGCTAGTAATTGGTGAAATATGACTCCCAATTTGGAAATTTCGAAAATGATACAATGATAATTTCTATATACTTTTTTTGTAGTTAAATATTCTCACGAATCAAGTTCACAACGTACTGTGGGGCTATCTCAATCTGTTTCATTCGTCCTTATATACTATTATTACTCAATATCCTACGGGAATACAAAATTTACAGAATCCCTAATGAAATACAGATTTGCAAGAAAAAAGGTAAAAACGATAAAAAACATTTGACCTTATAGACCATAGAAATTCGTCTAGCTGATCGGCAACTTTGTATGGAACACCAATTTTTTGCAATCAGCTTTATTTCTTGCCATTCTGTATTCCATTAGAGATTCTGATTCTGAGATTCCAATACAGCTAGGAGGTTCAAAATCACGTTGTGTAAAAGTACGAAAGAAAAGTTTTGAAGGCAAATTTGTAGATATAGATTTTTTACTGTGAAATTAAGCTTTAATTAATGACAAAGTACCCAAAGCCATAATAATAAAATATAAACCAGAGATGGTACTGGAAAACAATCAGCATAAAATCTATTGGGACAGAACAATACTTACAGATAAAACCGTACATTTCAATAGAGCCGATATAACTGTTCATGATAGAGAAATAAATACAGTATACCTCATAGATATAGCCGTCTCTAATTCACATAAGTAATATTCAAAAGACACTATCAGAGAAACTAAGTAAATATCTGGCCATAGAACTCAATGGAGAGCACAAACAGTACACATAGTTCCAATAGTTTTATCATCTACAGGTTACAACCTATATACCGAAATCACTCACACTAAGTATTAAAACATTACAAATACCAACCTACATAATTTACACGGTGTAATTAAATTCACTAGCAAACGTTTAAGGGGTGACTCGGACCACGAATCTGAACAACATTCATTATGGGACCAACTTCGACATCGTGATAAAATTATCTGCTCTTTCATACAAAAGTGGAATATCGACTTGGCCAAAATCTGTGTTTTTTTTGTAATTTCGGTGTATTTATTACTAAAAGCAACAATCCTTAACACATGCCGCATAACCCTAAAGTATCTAACATCATCTAGTGTGTCATCTACCTTTTCGATATAGTTTCTTCAGCTTCTATGGCTACGGCCCGCCTTAGTTACCTAAATTTATCGCCTTACCAGGAGACAAAAACATAAAAAGAATAATAATAATAACCATAAATATTTATAAATATTTCCAGAAACAGGTTCTGGCTGGAGACCAACATTACATCAACTTCTCCAAAGGTCCTCTACGTGTTCCAACACGTAGAGGCCCTTATATCCCGTATATTCCACGCAAGCCTCTCAAAGGACCGGGGTAACCCGTGAACCGTAAGGAAATACATATAAAAATATTAAAATAAAATATTTATAATAAAATAATTTTATTCATTATAAATATTTTGTATTTGGTATAAACCATGGTATAATAAGATGTAACAAATATACAAAAGAACAGACATGTTTTGCTAAAAGTAAACCAATAAAAAAAATATGGTTTCATATATCGGTGAAATTACATACATATATCAAAGGCGAGCTCCGTGGCGCAGTGGTTAACACGCCAGCCTGTGACACGAGGGTGTCCGGGTTCGATCCCCAGTCTGGAAAAGATTGACCTGGGTCTTGGATGTTTATCATATAAGTATCTATTAAAAAATAATATCGTTGAGTTAGTATCCTACGACACAAGTTCACAACTATAGGGCTAGCTCAATTTGTGTGATTATGTCTCTATATATTTATTTATCTATTTATTGTTATGCCCTTGCGGGAAGACATAGCATTATTAAAATTAAAATATTCTATTTAAAACTTTCAACTCCCATAAAACACAACATAACCTACCCAAAAACTTCTAACTGCATGAATTTATAATATGTTCATACAACATGTTAATAAAAAGCGTGTAAAAGGCCCGGGGACTCCCCGTACATGCCCCATACATAATATATGAGGACCCTAATAATGGTTCATTTGGCAGGCCGCAGGGAAATCTGTCTATATTAATTTGGTGGCGACTTCGACATGTTGCCGATTTTAGAAGCAACTTCTCTACGCGTTTTTCCTGTTTTTGCTACCTACCTGTTTTTGCCGAGTCAATCCATTCTAATATTATAAATGAAGAAACTTCGTGTTTTTTTAAACATTTCAAGCAGTCGTATACAATTTTGCCTACATGTAGGTATATGATGTTAGGAGGCGTACGAAAAAGATAATACCTTTCCTTCCAGAAACAAGTAGGTATTTCCAAACAAATAAACATAATAATAAATAAATTATACTAGCTTTTGCCCGCGGTTCAGCCCGCATCAATATCGATCCCTCGAGAATACCCTTATTCCCGGGATAAAAGATAGCCTAGACCTTCTCCGTATTCCAGAGAACTTGTATGCAAAATTTCATGATGATCGGTTCAGTAGTTACGGCGTGAAAGCGTAACAAACAAACAAACTCACTTTCGCATTTATAATACTAGCTTTCGCCCGCGGCTCCGCCCGCGTCAATGTTGATCCCTCGGGAATAGTACTTTTTCCCGGGATAAAAGGTAGCCTCTGTCCTTCTCCATACTCCAGAGAACTTGTATGTAAAATTTTATGATGATCGGTTCAGTAGATACGGCGTGAAAGCGTAACAAACAAACAAACAAACAAACTCACTTTCGCATTAATAATATTAGTTAGGATTAGTAAGGATAAGGATGGACAAATCATAGCCCCACACTCAGTTGTACTGGTGTCGTTGGATATAGGTACATAATGATACTTTATTTTATAATAGACTAGCGACCGGGATCCCGGCTTCGCACGGGTGCAATGTAGCTATATACAGGATAAAATTGAATTCATTAGCAAACGTTTAAGGAGTGAATCAGGCCACAAATCTGAACAACATTCATTATGGGACCAACTTCGACATCGTGAAAAAATTATCTGCTCTTTCATACAAAAGTGGAATCTACTTGGCTAATATCTATGGAACAGCTGATTTTTTTATTTGCAATTTCGAAGTTGATCGCATAATGAAAGTTGTTCAGATTCATGGTCTGAGTCACTCCTTAAACGTATGCTAATGAATTTAATTTCAGCCGGTATTAAGCTTCCTCTTGAATCACTCTATCTATTAAAAAAACCGCATCACAATTTGTTGCGTAGTTTTAAAGCTCTAAGCATACATAGGGACAGACAGACAGCAGGAAGCGACTTTGTCTTATGCTATGTAGTGATACATACATAAATAAATATGCAAGACCGGGGATCGAACCCGGGCAACTGCGATTTAAAGGTACTGCGGCATCATTCAGCCAGAGGTCGTCAGAATCCTCAAGTATATCAATCCGAGTGGAGCCGCGGACGAAGGCTAGTTACTTTATATTTTAAGAACAGTTAATGTACATACTTAAATATCCTTCTGGTAGTTACTTCAAGCAAGCTTTTAAATAAATAATAGCTGCCAGATAATTAAACAAATTGTTTGACCTTGAGAAGTCGAGAGTCGAGAGTAATGCACAACCTCAATCGCTCTGCGTTATGAGGCGTGGAGAAAGCGGTAATTTTCTGAGAAAACTTAGCATTCAGCATTTTGAAAGCTGAGATTTTTTGTATTTTACTAAATTATTTCATTGCGATACAAAGTGAAAATTAAGAATGTATTGGGTTTCTGAAAATTGTTTTGGTATCATGAAATATGACTTCTTTTGTTTTAGGCGTTGTGATAAATAAATGATGAATAAACTCGATTTTTTTGTGTTTTATTGCCAACAATATTTTCAGGCTGCCAAAAGGCATCTGACATAGCTTTACGACTGTTGCGACAGCGTTGGAACAAGAATCCGAAGAAATTGCGGTCACCAACCCGCCTGCCCAACTGCCGCGTGGTAAGTATGGTAATGTCTTCACATGGAACGAAGAAACCTTGGGAGAGGCTTTTGTCCCACAGTGGACTACAACGGCTGAAATGATGTCGTAAAGCTATGTTAGATATCTCTTGACAGCTTTAAAAAAGAAAAAAATAAAATATACCAACATACAAAATGCTTCTTTTTCCACGCAGATCATTAAACTGACTGTAGAAAAGGGGAAGAATCTGCAGAATAATGCCAATAGATGATACGGCTAGCATCCCATCACTATTTAGATTCCGTTTTCCATATTACACCATAACGTTAAACGTTATCTTTGGACCTAGTGATCTAAAGCTCTGTCTACCCCGCACTAAAGACGTGATTAGATTGTATGAAACAACTGACATGCACGATAAAAATTAACAAATATGTGAAACCCTATCCCGTCTAGACCCAACCTTTCTCTGTATTTATAGTGGGGGCATGGAGCACACCTAAATCGCAACACCCTAGATAAGCGATAACAGGAGTTATATGGCCCACGCCGACAGATTGCCCGCTTTATGCCCAATTTACATGATCCCGCAGGACTTTATTTATGTTGACGCACGATATACTGCCTTTTACACTAAAAATCAAACATGGAAAGTACTACGTTGTCAGTGACTGAAACTTTGTTTTTTAAATTATAGGATTATTGGGTGAATTTTCGAAACGGGTTTATTACCGTCATTGCGGTGGCGATTTTTTTTCTAACATTTTACACAATCCTAATGCGCTAGGTTGTAGATTATGATGCTGCGAATGTAATAAATTGGGAGGCGCACTTTAAAACACAGTACTTTACAAAGTATATAATTTGCGCCACCGTAATGACTAATATTTTAATAAATTGTCTCTAATTTATTATGTTATAATATATAATACATTATTTAATTCCTGACATCATTTAATGGATTCCTAATTATTAATTAGGTATCTAATATTTGTTACATAATTTAATAGGTGGTGTATATGATATATTTTGTTACATTTTCGATCTTGTATCGAAAATGAAGCTTTTTATTATTTGGATTGTTATTAATATAAAATATTGTAAATGTATGTATTAAAAGTTTATATAGTATTGGTTAGACCGGAATTCATCATAATGGTGGCTCATTCGTCATTCCGGTAGTCCACTGCGCCACCACAATGACGCCACTATAATGACGACAAAAATTTTGTAATAAGTTTTTTTTTCGTAATAATTACCCGACTACCAAATTAATTAATGAGATATTTACAAGTCGTAATATCGAGGCGATTATCTGCAACATGTGACTTGACGATACAATACATTACTTTTTTCATTATCTAAAACTTGCCACCGAACTGACCGCTCACGGTAACCAAAACACATTTCATGAGAAACATTCCTCAGGAACATGTTATTTGTGTATGCGCCGTCGTTTCTACACACAAGTTGGGGCCCGACTAACTATCTGGTGATCCGATACAAAATATAGCGTGACATCGCTTGACAAATTAAAAAAAGAAACAAGTATTCAACCGCGAACAGCGGAAGCGTAGTTTTACACGGGACAAAACATATTAGCGTCTCAGATTTTTAATTTTAATCAATGAGTTTTTATGATAGCGCGCCTCTGTCCTGAGAAACGGGTGGGGTACGATTACGCCATATCTCAGGGGACGCCCTGAACTTGCGTTCTGTACGTACTGATATTAATTATGTTTGTACGTTACCATTTCGACAACAAATCGAGCACCTGAAGCAAGTGTTAACACGCGATGGAATCAGTCCAGGTGGCGGTGATTTCCCGCGGGAGCTCGCGTCCAATCAGCCATGATGTGCTGCTACGTGTACGATTGATTAATCTTGTTCAAGTCAAGAAAACGTATGCATACATTATTGTAAGGTGTGTTGTTTTTCGTGTGTGTAAGTGGCCAAAACTGGTATCAGATTTTTCAAGCTGCCTAGCTTCACGACTGCCATCAGTGATTACAGCCGGGACCAACATAGCTTAACATGCCTTCCGAAGTACGGAGGAGCTCGAGATATTTTATGCCACTTGCGGTCACCCATCCAAGTGGGGGCTGCGCCCGGAGTTGCTTAACATAGCCACAACAACACTAGGCCACTGACCTATTCTTCGAGAGGTCGGTGGTCCAGTGAGCTCTATCGTATATCTTTCAGAACAAACTCTTACTGTGACAAAAAACTGATTACATTGTATATTTACATACATACATAGTGTCACGTCTTTTTCCCTTACGGGGAAGACAGAGCTGGGTCTATAAGACCTCAAAGCCACGTTTAGTATGTTGGTGGGCATTATGTGGAAAACGGAATCAAAATAGTGATGGGTTGCTAGTCGCATCGCCTGTTAACATGATTCCTCAGATTTTACCCATTCAATCGATCGGGTTTTACGATTTGCGCAAGAAGAGAAGCAGCTGGCACATTCTAGGTTTTTCTTTTCTTCCAGACCAGCATGGAAGAGAGATTGTATATTTTGTAGCAAAAGCTACATTTTACATCATCTAAGCGTGTTCTCAATGTTTCCCACCCGGGTTTCGCTACCAATTGATAGCAAATTACGCTATACTATACGACACTTTTCCAGCAGGTCACCTGCCTTTCTTGGGTAGCTTCATAACTGCACAAAATCACCTGAGGTACCACACTGATCTCATCATCTCAGCCGCAAGAAGTCCACTTCTGAACATAGGCCTCCCTAAGGATTTTCAATATGACCGGTGCACTGATCTCAGAGCCTCTCATATAGCATAATAAAGTAAAATTAACCTTTATGCCACGAACGCAGTTAATTTTATAACTTCGTACTTTAATTTTACAACTCTTGTTGCGTTATATTAAGTACTTATATAAGAAAAAAATCGACCTTAAACTAAAAAATGCTTATAGACTCGGGATTAAAATATTCATTCACAGCTGCGAAGTAAAGTGCAAGTATGCAGCAAAAAGTGCAATACTGCGGATGCGATAAACAGTGAGCAAGCAAAGCAGTATATTGGAGCTGTTAGTATCGAGTGTTCAAGTTTGGTAGCGGTACAAGTTACGTACGCAGAACGGAGCGCCCAGCTTCAAAATATTTGCGATGGGCAGCCGCGTCAGAAGCACAAGAAGCCAAAGAAACTGCCCTCGCAAATCCGCCTGCCAAGCGTGGCGAGTATGGCAATATCCCCCCATAGAACAAAGAGGCCAGCAGTGGATTTTTTTCAGCTGTAATGATAATACTTACTTACTTACTGTCCTGGCTCAGCGACCCAAAGTGAGTCTTGGCCTCCAGCACAAGAGAATGCCAGAATGTCGGTCTTGTGCTAGCTCTTGCCAGTTGTCGCCAACTTTCAGCTCGGGCAGGTCCGCCATCACTATGACGACTGGAGCGACGTAGTGCAATGATGGTGATGATGAATTTTACCTAGATATGTATCTTTGTTCTTCATTATCTCCAAAATTACTGAATAGATCTTATACAGCTTTTATTGCTGTAATTTACGTATTTTTTACTCACCTCCTTGTTTCCTGACAAAAACAGCACCGTTTCTTTGCTTGGTATACAACTGCCGCACTCTATGTGTTCAAAAATTCTCATTTTATAAGGCAATTTCGTCATCACGATCGATTTGACTTTGCCCCTGTGAATGGGAATCTACACGCGCCACTACCACAAAGTCACGGGTAACAGCTAGTTTTTAATAAGACCAGTTAGAAGCGGCCTATAACTTTCTGAGGTCAGGTCATCCGACCACCGGTTCACTACTATGTACTGATAAGCGGTCAGCACATTTAAATTCTTCCTGTAACCAATCTGCTAGCTAAACCCTTGTCAGTATCACAGAGTGGAAAGAAACACACAACAAATGTTTTGGTGGTAATAATGAACGCCTTCTCCATTTTACAGACTAATGAAAAATTCACTAGTGTGCAGGTTTCTTCAAGATATTTTACTTCATTAAAGTAGTAGTCGATGGAAATGACTGTATATTGTCAGAGTGGACTATGATTTCAGAGATAGGTACAGTAGAGGCCCGCTTCTAGCTAGACCACTAAGGCTCTTCTGCTTGATCTTGTATCCAACACTGTATATAATTTTTACCGCTATTTGCTTGTTCCTTGGACCCGGAAAAGTTGCAACTGGGCGAAAAGCCTGGCTCAAGAAGTTTGTAGGGATCTGAATTAATTCAAGAACTCGATACTAGAGCTATGTTTATTACTTATTAAATAGAATGCAGAGAATATAATCCTTCCATAATTTATAGATTATAGAATTTGTAGTAGAATATACTTCATCAGGTTAGGAGTGTCATCCTAACCTGATGAACTGCTTGTCCGGTTACAGCTATGGCATCGGGTACACGCCCCCAGCCTCCTGTGCCGCTGCTTCCTTTTCCCCCATTCAAGCGGTTGGAATCCCAATACCTTCATTCCCTTCCCAAATTCAACAAAATCCCATCCTTCCCTAGCTTACAATGTTTCCAATGGGCAGGAAAAACAAGAAACCAAAAAAACTTTGCTCGCCAATCCGCCTGCCAAACGTCATGGTGAATATGGCAATATCAGAACGAAAAGTCCTTGGGTGAGGCCTTTGTCCAGCAGTGGACTTCTCGCGGCTGCAATGATGATGATCATCATCATTTCAGATCAGATAATGATGATACTTATATTCATTCCTTTGGCTCATCGCTTCCTCGTTAAAAAGCCTTAAAGGTTTAACATTGCGTTCGTGGGTTGTGGGTCGTGCTCCTGTAGTGGAGACTAAAAAGGACCTGATGATGATGATGATGATGATTGCGTTCGTAATACGTAGTATTTTTTTTTTCTGTAATAAGCAAATTTTTCAAAGCTCCAACCAAATACAGTTGGCTTTAACACGACTACCCAAGAAAAGAGTGTAGTGTTTCCAGCTTTCATGTTTGGATTCTTGCATACTAAATCCTCTATCTGCTCTAGCCAAGTATGGCTCCGGTAGTACAGAGAGGGTCATGCTCCTGCAGTGGAGACTAAAAGGACCTGATGATGATGATGATGATACTAAATCTGTCTATATCTCCTACTACATATGCTGTATATATACATTAAGAAAGCAATAAACGATTGAATTGAATTGAATACCTGCGCTTACAGAGTTTGTAAGCGTGTAATTGGAAAATGTATGTATTTATATGTTTTATTTTGCGTCCATGAAAAGATTTATATGGCCATAATTTCTCCAAACATATTCTTTAAAATGAAAATTTTCGCGCGTTCTAGTTACACGTGTAAATCCGTTCCAAATCCTTAGTCTTGACTGAACATTTCTCATAAAAGTCTGCATAAACAAAATTAATTTCTCTCTGTAAAGGGGTGTACCCACTTGCTAGCGGGTCTGGAGTCACTTAGGAGTTGGATGAAGTTTTGAGAGTCAATCTGTATCTGAATTTGAGTTTGGTAATTATGCTAAGCGGTTGTAAGACGTCGTTTAGGTGTTTCGTCAATCAATTATCAGAAACGTGTATTTCGAAAATAAAACGATAGCGGTTATTATCTTTTAGGTAATATAAAGTTATAAACATTTTGCGATAAGGTTGTAGCAATCGAGTGCATCTAAAGTTTATGCCAAAGAAATCAGAAAGTTATTTTGACAAAAATAAAAAGTTAAGTTGTGAAAATTAAATAATTAATTAAAAATGGCCAGTTATATTATACATTTGCTATATATGTTTTTGTTCGTTAAGTATTTTTTTCTGAATCTCCCAGACCCTGGTATATATCATGGTGTGCCTAAAGATCTCTTCAAAAGTCGTATAACACAGATATAAACTGCAACGCATGAAAATTTATACTTATAACAATTTGTAATGAAAATTGTGCCTAATATTCTTTAAGCGAATAACCTTTATATCGAAGAAACTAATATAGTTTGAAGTTAATAGTATGGTGGTGGTTTGAGATCAAAATGCAGAAAGCTGAAAATACATCTAACACTAAATAATAGCCTCAGATATCTTCTGAGGCTTGGGTGACCTCGAGATACTTTATGCCACATGTCATCAATCCAAGTGCGCTACTGTGCGCTACTGCCCGGGGTTGCTTCACACGGATAAGTGCTAACAACGTCAACGTACGAGCCCCGTCAGTGTGAAATCCCTTTTAAATTAGGATCTCCATCGTCACGGGATCCGACAAGGGTTGCAGCCCGGCAAACAACATGCAGAATTTATAATTCCCGGGATATTAAAACAGGAATAATTCTCACGCAGGTACCTTTCCACACCTCGGGATGTTGCCGTTATTATTGTAGATTGTGGGGATAAATTCATTTCAGAATTAAGGCCCTTTACTTACTTATATAACATTTACTTACATAATTAATTTAAATTTTAAGTTTGGTAAACATTCCGTCTAAATTACCTTGTGAGATGATTGTATTCTGGAGAACATTTACATAATGGATTGAATAAATTACTTATCGCAAGTCATTATTATTCGCATTTTGTTATATATGACTTTGTGTGCTTTCGCCAAGCGTGAGGTCATGCAAATTTCAGCGGCTTACGTCGATCCACTTCTGATTGCTCCCTGCATGTTGTACATGTCCCCCATCAACAATTGATAAGTAATAAGTATTTTGATAAGATAAGTTATAAATTGATAGCCTAAATCTAACACCATTTCGAGATAAGAACGAAAAATTACTGAGATATTCATGAAATCATTTTTAGCGTCTTATGACGTCATTCGTTACAACAAACTCATTCTTCCTACCCCTATTTAGCCCTGTTTATTTAGATTTTTCTATCGAATAATTATTATAGATAACCTACATGAAGTCCAGGAATTTTCATTAAAGAATCGTGATTCTATAGTGAAAATTACTAAAATTAAAAGCTGTGGCTTTACTCTCTTTTTAAACGTCTTTAAAATCGGTACTATACACGGGGTACCATGTCAGAAAAACCGGACGGTTACGAATTGGTCCATATCGTCTGGCATTAATAACTACAAAACTATTAATCGTAGAAACATGATTTAAGTGACATTATTATTACATAGTCAGCTCGCTGCTAAGACCTTGAATTTACATCGTGGCATCTGGTTTTCTTTCAAATTATAATACTAAAAGCGACTTGCTGATTTAGACGTTTCACGTTAAAACCAACGGCCGTGTGAACCGACGCAGCCCCACACGATTTTTCTTAACAAACTACCTCAAGAATTTTAAAAACACCATCCCTTTTTACAAGAACACGTCCCACCGTAAACGAAAACAATAAAATAGTTTAAAACATCACCCTTTCATGTCAACATATCGATCTGCCCGTTTCACTGCAAAACACGTAATAAAACTTTTTGGGTAGTTGGATTTGGAAGGGCGTGAAAAAAGAGGTTTTACGAGGGCTCCCGAGGGCCCGCGATATTGCCATCTAAACTGCATTTAATATTTATTCGGTGTTGCCAGTGTTAATAGAAAATGCGGCGTTCATTTGATAGGGTGTTTGTTCGGAATTTTTGAATGCGTTGCCGACTTTTCATTGGAATTTGGAAATAATAAATTGTATTTGTGTGGCGTGCTGGTTTTATGTTTGAGATTTGAATGCGTTTCACACTCAAATAAGGATGACGACCATTACGACATAACGTAAGACCATTTTTAGGGTTCCGTATCCAAAGGGTAAAAACGGGATTCATATGGCTCCGCTGTCCGTCTGTCTGTTTGTCCGCCTGTCACCAGGCTGTATCTCATGAACCGTGATAGTTAGACAGTTGAAATTTTGATAGACGATGTATTTCTGTTGCCCCTATAACAACAAATACTAAAAATAGAATAAAACAAATATTAAAGGGGGTTCCCATCCCATACAACAGACATGATATTTTAGATAATAGATAATGGTACGGAACCCTTCGTGCGCGAGTCCGACTCGCACTTGGTTTAAGCTAATCATCATTACGAACGACCTTTGTGGCTAAGTGGACCACAAGTGTCTTTGAATCGTAGGGAGGAACCCTGTACTTGTGGTTTGATCCCCGGCCAGGTCATGATGAAAAACTATTTTTTTCAGATTGCCTAATTTTTTTTATATATAAATCTTCACCTTGGTATTTTTTCTGGTTGCATCCTTGGCTTTGTAGCGTTGGGAACCAGGTTTGCTATTATAACATAATACATGTTGTAACGTACACGTGAACGTGGTCCCTTACTATGGGCCTCATAAGAAAGCTCAAAGTCGCTCAAAGAGCTATGGAGAGGGCTATGCTCGGTGTTGCTTTGTAAAATCTTATCAGAAACGAGGAGATTCGTACAAGAACTAAGATTACCTACTGACATAGGTCAGCGGATTATCTCTTTGAAGTGGGCGGGGCACATAGCGCGTAGAACAGATGGCGGATGGGGCAGAAAGCAAGCGCAGAGTTGGACACCCACGTTTTTAGCACTTTCGCTGTCGGAATTATTATAATAACAATGAATGTATGAATGAATGAATATACTTTATTGCACCAACACTTAAAAGTAAACAAAATAGGATAATGTCTGTTTATGGAAGGTACAACGGCGGGCTTATCGCATAACGCAATCTCTTCCAGCCAACCTTTGGGTAGAAGATACTGTAAACAGAGGCATGGTAGGCGCAGATTTCATAAAGTAATAAAAAATAACCATATTAATAATTATTTAAATTATATATATATATTTATATATGCATATGTATACTTATATAGATATTTAATGTACATATATTTATAACCTAGTGAAAAAAAAAAATGTAATAAGAGTCAAAGAGAAGAAAAGTAATGTGACGATACTAGACTTTTGAATTTCGATACTGTCTGGGCCTTCCGAATGTCTAATGGCAAAGCATTCCAGAGTTTAATAGCCTGTACAGTAAAAGAATTTGCATAATAGGAACTGGAATGTGTAGGATATCTAAGCCGTAGGGAAACTGAATCACGTGAACACGAATCACCCACCTCACGCAGAAAGGAAAAGCGTTCTTTAAGGTAACAAGGGGTAGCAGGATTAAACAAAATGGAATAAAGTAAAGAAAGGATATGGAAATGGCGACGTTGCCTGATTGGGAGCCACTTGAGATCGGAAAGAAAATTAGAGACGTGATCAAACTTATCATGCATAACAATGTCATGTCTTACTAAGAATATACTTGAAATTGGCAGTAAACGTGTTAGCTAACCTTAGATATAAAGCGGGTTATTAAGTTTCTTGCACGTAAAAATCCATGTTGTTAAAGACAACAACTACAACCCTCTGGTTGCTTCGAGGGCACGTTAAGCTGTTTTTCTCGGCTGATATCATTGATGGCAGATGTGACTGTATGAGTAAATGTTTTAAAAGAGTTTTAAAAATGAAGAACATTATTGTGCAAATGGGTGAAGGTATGGCATCGGGTACGCGCGCGTACTTGCTTTTCCTCCATTCATCCGAGTGAGTTAGTAACCCAATACTCTTCATTTCCTTCCCAAATCCAACAAATTCTTACCCTACCCGAGCTTAAAACTGCATCAGAAGTCGCAGCAGCGTCAGAAGCACGATATAAAACTGTACTCGTCTAACTGCCTACCAAGCAAGCTTGGTAGGCAGTTAGACGAGCACAGTTACAGTGAGTATGGTAATATCCTCCCACAGAGCAAAGAATTCTTGGGAGAGGCCTTTGTCTAAGAAAAGAACCATCGCACTATGGTATATCGTAAGCAGTGGTAACACTCACCATCCAAACTATAAGACAGATTGAGATTTTTCTCCTCGCTTTACCCTTAACCAGATCACAGACAAATAGACAGAAGGTTCAATTTAAAGTGGGCTTTATATGTTAGATGTTTATCTATACATGTATTTGTTATAAAATATAGTATCGTTGAGTTAGTATCCCTTAAAACACGTCTCGAACTCACTTTGGGGATAGCTCAATCTGTGTGTTTGTCCGTCTATATTTATTTATTTATACACGTATGTCCTCTGCCTGGTAAAGGGAATGTGCGAACCTACACTTGTTGAGTCATCTAGGTATACTGAAGGCGACGAGCTAAGTCAGGGGGAACATATTAATCCAACCGAAACAATAATGCTAGACACAGTTTCACATTGAAGCAAAGGTACCTAATTCCCTTACATACAGTAGTTTTGTTAGACCTAACAATAGACCAACCCTCGGTACTTAGCTAAACTTACACACTTGTAATTATGTTAGAAGATTCGCGAGATCTAATCTGAATCTGAGAATCTTGTCACAAACTAAAGATGGTAACAAATGCGCCGTTCGTCCATTGTTTTCTCATTTACAATTCCTACGTAGTTAGATTACACCTAATTGTTTGTAGCCAAACGATTAAATTAGAACTTAAGAGGATATAAACTATATATGCAAAGAGCATATATAGTTTATATATCCCTGTAAGTTTTGAATCTGTTTAAATAAAACGTAATAATAAAACGAAAGTTCTACAGTGGAGATCGCAATAGGGAAACGAAGTGTGGGATGCCCCCGGCTAGATGGAGCGGCGATCTGCGTAGGGCGGCTGGCAACAACTGGATGAGCATAGCTGGTGATCGAGAAAAGTAGTTTTAGTCGTAGAGCCACGCTACCGGCAAAATAAATTGCTAGTAGCATGAACGGGCTGGCTCATTCGGGAAAGTACTACACTCTCACAGAAAATCGACGTCTAAGTAGAAGCTTTACCTCTATGCTTCGTTCGGTGAGTGAGAGAGCCGCAGGCCTATCCTTCCCCCTCCCCTCCCTATTTTCTTCCCCCAACTCCTTGAAAGACTGAAAACGCACCTGTCACACCCTGGTGTTGCAGTTGTCGATGGGCAGCGGTGATTACTTACCATCAGATGACCCGCTTGCTCGTTTGCCGCCCCATATCATGAAAAAAGTGGCGCATCTGGGGTGAGGCCTACGACCAATAGTGGACTACCGTAGGCTGCTAATGATCATAATAGAAAAAATATACGAATATACTTCTGTAATGTATTTAATTTACGTCTTTATAATAGGAATCCTTGGAGTCAGCCGCATTGCGGCCGTATTCCATTCTTAGTTGTGACAAATGGACTTGACAATTTGTTTTACTGTCATACGTTTTGCTACAAAAGGAAGAATACTTATAAAATCGTTTGTTTTACCACAAGAGCCAAAACTATATCTATAAATAAATATATACGGACAAATCACACAGATTGAGCTAGCCCCAAAGTTAGTTCAAAACTTGTGTTATGGGATACTAACTCCACGATACTATATTTTATAACAAATACATATATAGATACTCATCCAAGACCCAGGCCAATCTGAAAAAGATCATATTCTATCTTGACCTGGCCGGGGATCGAACCCAGGCACTCTCGTGTCACAGGCTGGCGTGTTGACCGCTGCGCCACGGAGCTAGCTAAATGTTCTGATCTAAAATGTTTGAATCAGAAAGTAACGTCTAGAGGGGATGAGGAACTTATACACACGTATTACCATACATGTATACATATATATTACCACGTCTGTTTCATTTACGGGGTAGATAGAGCTTAGGTTTATGCCATCTAAAAGCTACGTTTAATATGATGGCGGGCGTGAAGGTGGAAAACGGAACGGAACATTTTCTTTTTAGGGTTCCGTACCCAAAACATGGGGTAAAAACGGAACAATTGAAATTTTCACAGATGACGTATCTCTATTAACCGGCCGGCCAAGTGCAAGTCCACTCGACGAAGGTTTCCGTATCACTACGAGTATCTATAATAAGTTTCTTTTTTTTATTACATGATTAACAAAAAATTTATGCCTCTGGCAATTTTTTCCTTTATCTGTGCTATGAGATATCGCTTCGTACTAAATTTCAAGGTTTTGAGTTCACGGGAAGTACCCTGTAGGTTTTGATTGCCCTGCAAATGTCGAAAATTTGCGGCATAAACGGCTGTATCTTTTGATTGCGTTGACTTTGAACTTTGATTTCATCACAGCTCCTAAGGACAGTAGAGTTGAGTATTTGATATGAATTTCACCTTAATACCCCCCCAAATAAAGCCGAGAAAAAGGCTCTTGGCAGACAGACGGACAACAAAGTGATCCTATAAAAGTTCCGTTTTAACGTTTGAGGTACGGCACCCTTAAAATACTAAAATCAGAAAGATATGTATATTTTTTGCTAATAAAATTAATTTTTGCTAGTAGCATGAATGGGTCGGCTCGTCCGGGGAAGTACCACACTCTCACAGAAAATCGACGTTTGAGTAGGAACTTTACCGCTTCTATGCTTCGTTCGGTGAGTGAGAGAGCCGGAGGCCCATCCTTCCCCCATTTCCTCCCCCCATGTCCTTTCCTCAATTCCTTGAAAGGCCGGCAACGCTCCTGTTACACCCTGGTGTTGCAGTTGTCCATGGGCAGCGGTGGTCGCTTACCATCAGGTGACCCGCTTGCTCGTTTGCTGCCCTATAACATAAAAAAAAATTAAGGGCTCCAATACAACGAACGTGATTTTTTGCCGTTTGTAGCTCGATATTATAAGAATATCAGGTAGACGCTTGAAATATCCCCAGAATATTTAATTGTAAATCCTTTAAAAATAAATAATAAAATTTAAACCAAATAAATAACAAGTTTAACGGGTGCGATACAACAAAAGTAATTCTTACGTTACGGAAGCCTTCGTGTGTGAGTCCGACTCGCACTTGGCCGATTTTATTTATATGACTGTCAAAGCAGGAGTGTCTGGCCAGTGTGGCATAGGCTATCATCTTCTTGGATGGCATTTAAAACAACTTTAAAAAATAATACTAACATGACCTCTTTGACAAAAATTTATAGTATGTCACTCGGGAGGCTGTAAGGATTCTATCCTATGCATCAAAATCCGTATATAGAATTAAGAAGGCATTTAGAAGTTATAGTGGTATAAAGAAACCCACATACATTATACTTCGTAGCAGATTTATACAGTTTGTTCACACGCTCTTGTGCAAACAACCTTTGCAATGTCAAACGTGTGGGGTGGGACCTGGTAACTCAAGATACAGGCTTCGGCCTAGTTTGGTGTCTCCAAAGCTCCCAACAAGCAGCCCCCAACAAGCTTATTTAAAAAAAAGTTAACATTATTTCTATTGTATTGTAGAACTTATGAATTTTAAATAAGGACATTTTGAATTGTATACATACTTACATGCATATACATTATAAACTCGAAAAACAATACTCTATTTTGGCAGTATTGTAAAAAGCTTGTAATTTTTTTGACAATAATTTTCTTTAGTTCAAGCTTATCTCCGAAAACATACAAAACTTCTAGAAATACGAGTAGCTCGTTTATCAATGAAAAAGACGTCTCTGAGACACTGAACAAATCTTTTTTTCGCGGGATTAAAAATAAGTTCCTCCGCAAACTATTTATATGCCGCAATTGCGTTCTATTCAGGGGTGCTCAACCGTCGTCGCGCACAATGGCTCGTAATAAATATACATCAGACCGATCGGGTTAAAGAAAGTTCGTACGCTTTTTGTGGCGCTATCGCCGATGAATGATGGAGGGAAAAGTTGGGAACTCCTGCTTCGGTATTAGTTACAATTTCATGGGTAACAAGCGGAATAGATAATGTTTTTGACAGAGAGTTTAAGACGTTTCAATGTTTTGTTTTTACACGATTGCCCAAAACGAGAGTGTCATATTTTTGGGTGCTTAGGCGCTCAGTGGTCTAAAACGCAACTCATAAGCGAAAACTCCCGGGTTCGAAAACTCAGCAGAGATCGGGCCACCAAGCCCGAACTTGTATTATAAAAAAAATAAAGAGTTGCTTTATTACATATGTATATAATTACATACTTATATTAAATACTCCTCCCTTTTTTGGCCATCGTGTATAACTTATCCGTAATCTTTACTGATATTATAGTTTATTAAAGCAAAATACATTCAAAGTTCTTACGACTAATTCAATTATTATGATAACCTTCGAAGGTAAGATCGAAGATAATAACAAGCAAAACAACAAGCAAATCATAATGATGTTTTATTCCACAAACGGTCCGCATTACGGGCACACATGGGAATGTGTAGGATCAGTGAGGTATTATGTTCTTTACGTGGTATTTAATTATATTTGTTTGGTAAGTAAATATATTTGAGAAAGTTATCTTTTAAAGTTACGGGTGGGCTTTACAATAGCTTAGCATGTATTTAGATATTTTGCGAATTAAACGTGCTACTTCCATGCTGGTCTGGAAGAAAAGAAAAAACGTTGAATGTACCAGCTGATTCTCTTCTCACGCAGATCGTAAAAACCGAACGAGGGAACGGAGGAGAATCAGAGGAATCATGTTAGTAGGCGGTGCGGCTACCAACCCATCACTATTTTTGGCGTAGACAGAGAAACACCCAAATACCAAACCAAAATATTTTAGTACTATTATTAAGTATGTAAATTTAAACATCTCCGAGTTTTTAAAATCATATTGTGAAGAAAAGCAAAGCGAGTTCTATTAGAATCAACTAACAGAAATTACAAATTCATGCTAAGCTATTAAAAAGCTCACAAAAGAAAACTGCGCTTACCAACCCGCCTGCCAAGCGTGATGAGTATGGCAATATGTAACGAAGAATCCCTCCCATGTAACGAAGAATCCAAGGGAGATGCCTTTGTCCAGCAGTGGACTTCTAACTGATGGAATTATGAATGATGATGATGATTAAAAGATAAATAAAATATGTAATAATGTAAGTTTAGAGTAGACAGGTATGGATATAAATATACTTACGGATTCACCTCGAGAAGACCCACTGTATACAGATAAAACTCTCCACGAGAAGATATTTCTAAGATCACGTATTGCTCTGATTTAGGCCGCTATCGACCATGCCTGGGATTGGACATGTCTGATCCAAATTAGTTTATCCGGGAAATGTAGGATGTCAGTCTTGGCCTTATTTTTCGACAACTTGATTTGCTATCCGTGTTTTGGTTCATTATCAATCGGTTTCAGAATTGTAAGGAATTAGATTTAGCACACGGCTTCACTCGCGTTTATGTTGGTCCCTCAGGAACAGTTGCTATTTTCCAAATTATAAGGTATATAATGTCCTTTTCCATATCCCTGATAAGGTGTATGCAATATTTTTAGACGACTGGTTCAATGTTCAAAAGGTAAAAAGGTTACATACCTACAGAGTTATGTACTTTCTAACTTATAATAATTCATAATATAACTCACATTTATTTATTTATTACTCACAAATCTATTTAGTGTCAGGGCCTAATAAACAATTTTTCCTTTAATCTTTTTTCTTATAAAAAGATAGTTTAGAAACTTAAATCCATCTCGTTACTATAATATTCCATAGCATATTTTAGTTTCACGGGAGCAAGGTATTACCTATATACTCGTATTTATATATTAGATATATTTGTAATTTACTTAAAAATACCTTTAATTTGATTAAAAAACACGGTGTGACGTTCTGTTTCACATAGCCTATAAGTAATGGAATTCATTATAAAGCATTCATGATTTTGCATAGTTATTACGGCCGGCCGCCTGACACCAACCCCCACTTGGAAAGCTTGAGAACCGTGCGAATCCTATGCCCCTCGTGTAGCAGACTGGCGTGTTAACCACTGAACCACTGGGGCCGTCAAGTATACTTTATTGGTATAACCACAGAATAAGTAGTAGTACTAAGTATAATTCAAAGAGCTCATCATTATCATCATATCAGCCGCAAGAAGTCCACTGCTGGATATAGGCCTCCCCCAATGATTTCCATAATGACCGGTTGGAAGCGGCCTACATCCAGCGCCTCCCTGCGACCTCAAAAAGCTCACATATAATGAAAAATACAGATTAATATGTATTTTTATAGGGAGTTTGTCAAAAAGCGTACCAAGCAGCAAAAAGTTTGTGAACTTGCATTTTACCACAAAGTGGGTTCCCTTGTCGCCGAAAAAGTCAAGTTCTTGAAGCTTTAAGGTTTTTCGCTTACGACCGCTTTAATTATCAAAGTTCGGGCTTCTGACAAAAGACGACAATATTTTACTGTTGTATCGGTGTGAGTTCGTTCTTGAATTGTTTTTATTTTAATCGACTTCAAAAGCTGGGTTTATTCGTCAATTTGAGAAACTACAATTGTAATACACGCTTTAACTCAGGCTGAAATCTATCCTTCATTAGATCAGCTCATGACTTTATAATATTGTATTTGCATTCAACTCTTCCCTGGTGATAATATAATTATCCTGTTTTTATATTTGTCCCAATGGTGATGACTATACACAGCTGTAATTGTAACGAAATGTGCGATACCAAAACTTGTTTCACACTGCTGCTGACTGACGGCGCGTCTCGCCTGCGTCACTGTGTCTAAAGTCTCAGCCTAAAGCTTCTACTGTGAGTGTGGTACGTCCCGAGAGTGTGTGTGGTACGTCCCCGGACGAGTCGGCACATTCATGCTACTAGCAAAAATTAATTTTGCCGGTGGCGCGGCTTTACCACGACTCGAATTCTACTATAAAAATATTATAAATCAGCCTGGTCTGCTCGGCCTCTTTGATACTACTGTGTATAATATTTATTATCATTGCAATGATCGCTAACATAATCATCATCATCATCATTTCGAGTAGGTGTCACGGTCAATCGACCATGCACACCCTGGTGTCAGAGTTCTTCGGAACCGCCTCTCGGCCTCTGACGTCGTTCCTTTAACATGATAATATGTTCCAAATATAATCATGTATATAATAAACATTGAAATCATTAAAAAAAAGAAAAGAAAAATAGTCATAAAATTAAAAAGACCTTCAGGTGAGTAGGCGACCAATACTGCTGAAAATATATTTTTTGGGGTTTGTTCTCTGCAGTGATCGGTTCTGAAACGCTAGTAGTCTGTAGCTTTTGCACATCAATTAATAGTATAAATATTACTAAACTAATTCCTTTAAAATGTGATTTCACTGAAAAGGTGCCTGCTTAGGCCTATTTTCTGAATAAAAGTTTTGGTTCTGAGTTATGGTTCTACTACATTTAAGAATACACAAAAGCTCTAACCAAAACAGTGAATTACCAACTCCGTCGTAAAAATCACAGCACTGACGTAGGATATTCAGTTGGTAGCGCCAACTTTCTGAAACGCACTGAAACTCTGTGAATATTAATGTGGTGGGCCTCAAAGGCAGCATGGTAACGTAACTTTTTGATAACATTAACACCTACACGTGTGTCCGTAATTATGCATGTGTCTGAAATATCCCTCGTCGTATCCCAAAGCCTAAAGTTTTATATTCAACGAGTAATTTACCTGCAATGAAAGTTTTAAAACAACTTCCTTTCCCATTTCCTGTTCAGAAAGATGTGCTAGATACAGATGTCCTCTATCAAACTGAAGGAAGGACAATGTACGAGTATATGTATATTATCACACCTGTTTTCCATGGGGTGAGCAGCGACTATGGATCTATACTTGCTACGATCCAGACATACACCTCTAGTTTCTCTACACTCGTTACTCTCCTCATACATGCTCTACGGTTTCGGGTACTTCAAACATCTCCTTTATTAAGAACGTCTGCAATCTGATCGCAGTACGTTCGACGTGGTCGACCCTGAACATTATTCTCATTTACACTGGCTTTTGATAGATATATGTATAGATACGAGTAGATAGGTTTTGCTTAGGTGCGTCGGCGCTCGGTGCCCGCTATCATGACATTTATGCTATTATATGATTTGGCAAAGTTTTTATAGCCAGCTGCCTGCCTGAAGTCAAATCTCCTTGGGTAGAGAGCCTACAGCATAGAGGTAATGCATATACAACTAAATAATTTCGATAAGACTATAACTGTTAATGTTGTTTTTCATTTTTCGTGTGCATAAGTCACGGAGTACATACAGAGTGGAGACGGCGTTAGCTACTGTGCACTGTGATTCCAACTAGGTCCTGACGTCATCACGTTAACATCGAGAGTAGGCGTGGCCTATTAGTCTGCTGTTGTAGCTGTCAATGTTCGTACGTGGTTCGTTCTGTGCACACAGTGAGATTTTCGGACTTATCTTGTTTTTTACGAAGAAAATCATGAAGTGTTGCATTATATCATGTAAAAACTACTCAGATAAACGTTCAGATGCTATGGAAGGAATAACATTTCATTTGTAAATATATTTATTCGTAGGTAATTTACTTAAATTATTTTAGAAAAATCTTTTGGCGACGTTCCGTGCTACTCATCGTTAGATGGCACCACTTTGCGTAATGGGACGTATGAACTATAAAAATATATTAAAGCTAATTATCGTAATAAACCATAAGTACTGAAATTTGTTCTAAATTTATACCTAAAGACTTTTACCTTGACAAAAAGATTATGTTTATGTTGTTTCATAATTCTCTTTTCAGCAATGCGCCACCTGTCGGCAACGTTGAATAATAGTGAACGTCAAGATGACGGGACTCCGCCCGGTTTTTCGAATATGATGTGATTAGGATGTAGTACCATATTAGTGCTATTTTATACTTACATAATAAAATGTTATTATGGAGACAGTTTTATTATGGAGGTTAGGCTCTCTCTACCCCGTAAGGGAAATAGACGTGATAATATGTATGTATGTTTTAAAATTTTGGTTTTGCACTTAATTTTTAGGCAAAGGTAAATTAAAACAAATTCAGTGTAGAATAACCTCCATAATAAAACTGTCAAACAAACGCCTAAGCAAATTGTAAGAGCAGTATAATGCTACTTGGCTTTGAAATTCACTTTTTCCTCAGGAGCTTATTCGTTTATTTATTTGTCAAACATGTGTTACAATGTGTTAAATAATATAAAAGTAGGAATCAACATGCTTACCGTTAGGGTGTATAAATATTGAATCAGATGAGCTACTGTTAGTACCACATAAAATAAACAATAAATAATATTAAATTACAAAATAAGTCAATATATGTACAATAAGCACAACAAATATATAAATAGAGAGATAAAAAAAAAACACTAAATTTTATCATTAAAAAACGCACTAATATCATAGTAACACTTCTGGTTTAGGAATGATTTCAGTTTTTTCTTAAATAAATTTATATTTAATGTTTTATATTCCTTAGGGATTTTATTATAAATTTTCGGAACAGAGCTGTTTTTGATTGATGTAGACAAAGTCTATCGCCATTTCTTCTGTTTCTTGCACACACATCCGATATACGTTTGAATAAATGGGGATTATTTTGAACAAATACAGCTATCTCAAATATATACAGTGATGGCAGTGTTAGTATTTTATATTGTTTAAAATAAGATTGACAGCTATCAGTGCTTTGTAGACCAAACACCGTTTTTGCATTTTAAAAACCAATTCTTTATCTGTAGAATTTCCCCAGAAAAATCGTTGAAAATATTTTTTATTTTTACAATTGAAGTGTTTTTTAAGAACTGAATTGTGGTCCCGCCATTTTGATATTATAATAGCGGGACCACTTTCTTTGTTGAATATCTTGAAATCATTTGAGTGTACAATTTTATTATAGCACGTATGTAAGTATAAAATAGCACTAATATTACTATGTACGTAATGGTACTACATCATATTCACAAAACCGGGCGGGGTCCCGTCATCTTGACGTTCACGAATAAAAGCCATACATGGCAAAATGTCTAGGGTTGCCAACCACCTAGTTTTCGCTAGTTAATACTTTTTACTGTTTTATCAAAAGACAGTATACAAAATACTGTTTTCTCAACCGCTGATAAAACTACGATTGGATTTTGAAATTTTATAAAAAGTTACATGGAAGATGAGGGAATAATGATGTTTCTGAGCACACCGAGAGCATTTTTCAACAAAGAAACCTACTTTCAGTGAGTGCTCACCCCATATGCAGACAGCATCGACCACAATTCTTTCATAGGTTTTTTCAAAATCTACGAATACGCAGTACATTTTTTGACCTTCGGCCAAAAATTTCTCCAAAATGAAAAAGACATGGAAAAGACCTGCCAGTCTATTTGCTAATTTAGTGTACAACGTTTTGATAGTCACTTCAAAATACATTTTGATGGTCACATCAAATACATCTTATATAAAAATTAACAATATCATACGAAAGCCGCAATGCATTTTGAAGTGTCTATCAAAACGTTGTACACCGAGTTAGCATATAGGCCGGCTGATCTGTACATCCCATTCCTTTTCTGATCCCGCTTGTTAGTTAAGTTAGTTGTAAATAAAACATGTTGTATCATTTTTTGACATTCATACAAATCGAATATTGCACTTTGGCGTTACGTGATACTTTTTCAATTGATTGAGATTATGTCTGTTAATGTAGATTTTTCATGGTAAGAAAAAAAATAATGGCTATTCTTAAGCTTATTTACACTCCATGCTATGATTATTAAATCATAATACTTCAAGAAATATATGATCGAAGCATAATAGTATTTGATTGTTACTATGTCCTTTATTATTAATGATGGAAAAATGTCATGCGATCGATGTAATTTCTTGATAAGATCAACGATCAACAAAAGATCAATCCACCAGTTTGTATATTTTTTTGACATGTGGGTCAAAAAATATACAAACTTGTGGCGGCGTCGAAGGCAGGCTAGTACTACTACTAGCTCAAGTCACCTCTAGTATGGCTAAGTTTTGGGTGGCCCGTGCGTCAACTCGTATGCTGCCTGGATTTTGACTACTCTTTTACATGATATGGTCACTGACACTATGGTTTTATTATGGAATTTGATTAATTATCTATGACAAAAAAACAGAAAGGAAATAATTTACATAAAACATATTGATTCTTTGTTTTTGTGGCTGTGAAGATGTAGTCTCCAAATAAACGATTGCTTTGAACAGGTACAGAACTATACTATATACAACAATATTATGTTATTGGAAAATTTTAAATTTATATGTTTCTAACCATATTTTTACCAGCAGTCGTGAAAACAGTGTTTTGCAAACTCTCTTATAATAGAACAGTAAAAAGCATTAACTAGCAAAAACAGTATTATACTGTTTTTAACAGTCTGGTTGGCAACCCTAATTACTCAGCTATCTGACACTAGATGTCAGTAGGTGTTAGGGACATCTAGTGACGGATAACTAAACTAAAAAGAAAGATCAACATCGAACTTATTAAGTAGTTGGGCTATTCGCCGCTAGATGGATATAAAGGAGGGAGTGAGACAGAGCAAGTAGAGTGAGACAGATAATACTCCCCTCACCCCCTGTAAGTGCCACGCATTGTTTCATAGAAAATATTCCTTAGGGCAACTCCTCTCTGTATGTACTCCGTGGCATAAGTGGCCAAAGCTAGTTTCAGATTTCCATAGCACAACGAAAAAATATATACACGTTCTGCGGATCCCTAAAATACAAATACTTATATCCACGGCGAGGAATCCATCGCGATGTAATGCCGGCCATAACGCCGGTACGTGCGCCATATATCACAGAAACTATGCCATCTCTTCACCGGGAGAGCTCAGTTTAATTCTATAGTTTTATATTTCGGAGATTTCCACCTATCTCTCCGAGGCAATAGAGAATATATTTACGGATAGGCATTATACATACATAAAGGAAAAGTTTTGGAGATGCCCCCGAACACGGCAAATTGAATTATGTCAAGTACGTTTTGTTTAAAACTTTCGTGCTTTAATCACATCTTCAGACGGAATAGAAACGTAAGCGGAAAGAAATATATAGGGACATATCACACGAATTGAACTAGCCCCACAGTAAGTTGTGAACTTGTGTCGTGGGATACTAACTTAATGATACTATATTTTATAATAGATACTATTTTGATTCTTTATTTCAGTCACTCAAACATACAAATATGTGTTCCTTAATTAGAAATAAAATAAAAATTACAAAAAAAAAATAGAGATTCCAACGCGTCACCGCGAGGCAGGGTGCCCAGTGAGCTGACAGCGTTGCCTCTCTACACTGCAATAGATACTTATAAAGGTAAATATCCAAGACCCAGATCAATCTGAAAAAGATAGTTTTCCATCATGGCCTGACCGGGGATCGAATCCGGGCACCAACGTATCGCAGGCTGGCGTGTTGACCACTGCGCCACGGAGCTTGCCATCGTCGGATTATGTCAAGTAAGGTCATAATTTAGAGTCGCACTTTGCGCGTCCCTACCCCGCAGGCATCTGTGAGAACAACCTGCTACTTTGTCTCCATCAGTCATTTATTTCCCAAGCCCAGCCTCCGAAACGCATATTTTGTTTATCAATATTCGCAATTTAGTCCCGCATTTCTAATTTAGTAATCATCATCATGATTCTTAGTCAACGTCCTTATCAATGGTCTTGGTGGTAGTATTTAACCTTAAACTATTAGTAGTATATCTAGAACTAGTTGAAGGCACAGTTAGAGTAAGCAATAGCTCGACCGAAGATATATAACCAAGAAAACGCTCAGATGAAAGATCTGAAATTGGGCGGAGAACTGGGTCAATTCTCATTGATTGAAAACAAGCCCTGCATTGTCATTGTTGTTATTTGTTGTTTTTTACAAACTAACACTTCAGCACCCGTACACTGTGTATATCGCGCGATAAACTATCGATATAACGCTCTTTCATATTGCGGAAAACAAGGTGGCAATAGTCAATAAACTTTGTCGCGGTACCATGCTACGGGGGCAGGAATTTACTTCAAACCTGAAGCATACATATTATCATGTCTTTATCCCTTTCGGGGTAGACAGGGCCTATGGCCATAAGAAACAAAGGCCAGGTTTAGCGTATTGGTGGGCGAATAGACATAAAACAGAATAAAAATAGTGAAGGGTTGCCTGCCGCATCGCCTATTAACATGATTCCTTAGCTTTTCACTCATTGCCTTGGCCGGCTTCTACAATCTGCGCAGGAAGAGAAGCGCTAGTACATTCCATGTTTTTCTTGCAATAATCTAAAGCAATCGACATAAAACGAAGGAAACATGTTTCTATGTCCACATGGCTTTTAAAAACCCATCCTCCAAACCCCACATAAACATCTGGTAGGAAGACATGGTCGTTAAAACCCCGCATTCACGGTTTTTATTCGAACATGATAAGAACAGGCTACACATTCACACATGAACCAAGAGCGCGAATAAAGTGATTCACAGATGTGACATTTGTTTAATACGAGCTCTATGCATAATTTTAACTCCCTCCGTGGTCCAGTGGTTAAGGCGTTTGTCTGTAGACCCGGGGGTCGTCGGTTCGATTCCCGCGGGAAGAGTACAGTGTATAGTTGGTCCTGGCTGCCATCTGGTAGTCGTTAAAGGAACCACAAAATTGGAAAGCGTTGACATGCAGAAGCGACACCAAATAGAGAAAAGGTAAAAAGGAATTTTAAACCTTCTTCTTAATTACTTCTAAAAATTAGACAATGATGGGGCGGGAAATAGCAAGGATTACCTCGGGACGTTCCAGAATCCTTGGGCGCTGGTCTTCTCCACCTCCGATCACTGGATTTTCGGGGCTGAAGCACTAACACTTTCACCACCGGGATAGTACACTATTAGTTATCATATTCCTATGTATAGGAATTTTTATATTCACGAGCGCGCACGCTGGGGTTTTTGCGTGGTCGGGGGCCATACGCCATCTTGAGTTAAAGCGGGGTTAGGTGGGGTAGGTGAGAAAGAGGGGAGAGTGTACGTGATAAGCGGGAAATTACAATCTATATAAAAAAAAAAATAATGTTAATTTGGCGTAGACAACAATGCTAACTTGTTAGAAGGCATATGTATATGTGTGCTAAATTAATACGTGTTTAGGCATCGCCGGCCACAATTGTTTGTAGTGCCGCGAGCGCGGACAAACTTGCTCAAAGACGCGCCACTGTCGCGGGCCGGACAGACTTTGAACGTTATATTTAGCACAGAAAGCCGATTTATTCTGTTGTTCATTAAATGTATTTACTAAAGTATTTAGCTTTATTCATATTATGTTTTTTTTTTCATCTAACCTATATCGTCCCACTGCTGGGCAAAGGTCTTCCCCATTTCCTTCCACTTTTCTGTCCAATGCAATTTCAGACCATCCACATTGAAAAACATCTTATGTTATGGAAATTAAATTATTTGGGTTTTGAAAATTTGCTCGACTCAATAGTCGAACAATAGTAATACAATTATTAGGATTAAGCCTGTAATAATAATAGTTGTAAGTTTGAAATTAAGTAAATAAAAAAAGATATAAGTCAGTACCAGTACTCTAAACGCCAACTTGTACAGCGTGTAACGTAATCATATGGGGGTGAAGAGGCGATTCAGCCCGTCAAAAAGAACAACATGTCCAATGTGACCAATGCTGGGAAATAAAAAAAAATTACATGTTCATACAAAAGTGTTCGGCCGGCCCGGCAATTAGTATGAAAATGTCAAAGAAATTGAGTTCCCAGCATTGGTCCCATAGGAAAAGTTGAAGGGCTGAGTCACCCGTTCATGGGAAAGTCGTTGGTAACGTTACACGCTGTAGAAACTGATTCTTAAATGAGGTACGTTACCGTTCTGTGAGTGTTTGTATTCTATATTTTGCGCAGGAACCTCCACGGCCTTTATGGCGTTATAGACATTTTCCTTTTTTTAACGCCCATTCGGGTACTATTGAAACCATAGATAGCGTGCGAACTGCGAGTGGACGCGAACAGCGTGGACTTTTTAAAGTCGTTTTCGTATCTGTATTGTTCTTTTAGTATATGCAAGTGAGCTTTAAATTAGGAAAGCTACGGCATACTACACTGCAGCCCCGCGCGTTTTTGCGGAGAAATCTGCATGATGATGCAAATCTGCAATCCCGCCACGACGCGCGGGGCTCCGGTGCCACGCGCCCCGCAGAGCGAAGCAGTGTGCGTGAATCACCTAATAGGCATTATCTGAGTTTGCGTGTATCTACCACCGTAGACCACATTATTGCTTTCCATCAGGCACGAAAAACGGAGTAGACCGCACTCAAATAATTAATATAAATAATAAATAAATATAAATATATACGGACAAATCACACAGATTGAGCTAGCCCCGAAGTAAGTTCGAGACTTGTTTTATGGGATTCTAATTCAACGATATTATATTTTATAACAAATACATATATAGATACACATCCAAGACCCAGGCCAATCTGAAAAACATCATCTTCCATCTTGACCTGGCCGGGGATCAAACCCGGTTACTCCGTGTCGCAGGCAGGCGTGTTGACCGCTGCGCCACGGAGCTAGTCATATAAAAGTATATTAGTTTTTTTAATGTGATCTTAGATTATCAAGACCGGGCGCGCGTACTAGATGCCATTCCTGCAACCACATGCCACGCAGTTGAGGATGTCATGCCATCACCTTCCTTGCCGAAACTAATTGGGCACACTATATAAAATATCATACAAAGCCCTTCAGGCAAGTAGGCGACCAATACTGTTGAAGAGAGTTTCTTTCGGCGTCTTCTTCTCTGCAGTGGTCGGTTCCGAAACGCTAGTAGTTTGTAGCTTTTGAACAATCCTTATCCTTACTAATATTATAAATGCGAAAGTGAGTTTGTTTGTTTGTTTATTTGTTTGTTTGTTACGCTTTCACGCCGTAACTACTGAACCGATCATCATGAAATTTTGCATACAAGTTCTCTGGAGTACGGAAAAGGACATAGGCGGTAGCCTATATTTTATCCCGGGAAAAAAGGTATTTTATCCCGGGAAAAAAGTACTATTCCCGAGGGATCGACATTAACGCGGGCGGAGCCGCGGGCGAAAGCTAGTAATTAATAATTTATTAAGTATTATTTTAAAATGTAAATTGATGAGAAAAAGTACCCGAAAAGGCCTATTTTTTTCTTAATAAATCTTTGCACCTTTTCAATTTGTTACTTGTTTCCGTTTCGATGGGCTGCCGACAGCGTGGACATGCAATTCGTATAGACAATTGGATTACAAATCTTGAGAAAATGTGGAAAACAAGAAAATTGCACAATTCGATTACAGGTGCAGACAGTAGCGGTAGCGGTGGGGGATGCCGGCGACGGTTATGGAACGGCACAGATAATAATGATGAGGTTATTGAAGGTAGATAAAAATACACACACACACACACAATATAAGGTATAATATTATTTAAATATGTTTCTTGTATGCTTGTTTTTCTTTTTTACATTTCGATAGTAGGTACAGTTAAAATGTTATTTATCACTACAGTAAAAGGCTACTGAAAATCAGTGCTTTGCTCCGTGAGTAATTCATGCGCTGAGTTACTACCCATTTGTATCACTGCGTCACATACTCACAGAGTGTCATCATATTCTTATACTAGCTGTTGCCCGCGACTTCGTCAGCGGCATACAAACAAACAAACTCTTCAGCTTAATAATATTATTATAGATATGATATGTGTATAAATTGTGTGTGAAATAGTTTGGTACTAATAAAACGATTTCTATTCTATTATATTCTCTATCATTAGCCAGGAATAAAGGTCACAACACACTTATCAACTCGGAGAGGGATTGACACCGTATCGCCTTTCGCCGCGCTTACCGCTCGTCTGGCAGGCAACAGATCATTTTGAATCCAAACCTGAAGTGTAGCTCACGGTTATGCCCCGGTTTTCAAAATGCGAGTTGGCAATCATAGGCATTGCACTTGTTGAAGAGGAAAAAGAAACGTAGAAGAAGATGGTGGGTACAAAATATGTACCCAACAAAAGGTAGCTCACGGAAAGACATTAGCGCGTGAACTGCAAGTAGACCGACCTGCAAAGCAGTTCGTGAGCTGGTCCCAAGGCGAAGCCATTACGATAAAAATCCGAATAGTTTGCGTTGCAGTTAGGAGTTTTATACAAAGAATACTGAACTGCTCGAGTTGATACGTTTACGTTTCGTTTACGAGTTGACAAGTGTGCGGCGACCTTAATTCGTCCCGGGTGCAGGTGTATGGGCACTCAGGACATAATATGAGTAAGTGCCCCATAGTTAGTGGGGAGAAGCCACACTGACAGATATTTTGCGGTGCAATTCAATCAATCATTCACTATGCTCCAAGATAGTTGGGACTGAGGGACCCGCTATCCTAACTACTCTTACTAGTACTAATGCTTCTCTTTGTTTGTCCAATGTATGATAAACCATACTTACAGTCAATTTTATATACTCCTGCATCTTGTAATAGGATATTGGATTTTACAGGTCTTGAAAATTGGTTTATTTGCTTGTGTGAGCTTCAATCAAGTACTATTAATTATTGGGTTGAGAGACTATGAGTTGACATACTATGAGCTCCCCAATAGTCTGCTATTACGACTATTCATTTTTACTAGCATTCATATGAAATTATTCGTAAGTTTTTTTAACCAGCTGCGTGCCTGACACCTACCATGTTAGGTAGTAAATCCATATTTATCATCTTCGCAGCCGCATGAAGGTTTCTGCTGGCCATAGGTCTCGGACTAAGGATTTCCAGTATGACCAGTTGAAAGCGTCCTACATCCAATGACTTCCTGCGACCTTGGTCGGGACACCCGACCAATCTGGTGGAAAAGAAATGAAATCCATATTATTCCTACTAATCCGTACAAATATTACAAAGGCGAAATTAAGTCTGTCTCACTCTTACCTCTTCACCCTTTAGCTATTAAATCAATCCAGATGAAATTTGGTTTTTTGGTTGAAGAGATAGTTTGGGGCGGTGAAAGACATTATGTTACCTTTCAACCCAAAAAAGATACCGTTCCCACCAGAACGACATTCACACGAACTTAACCTTATTTTTGCTGTGAATGAACTTTGATAACCTTATAAATATAAAGAGCAGTAACTATCATAAATTAATATGTTTCTCGCATAACCCGCGGTCATAAAAGCGTATAGCTCCTTATAAATTACTTCATATAGAAATATTATATAGAATTAATATAAAACACCAGTGTGGATAGTAACCCTTTTGTTTTTCACATTATTTCCTTTATCTACGGATGTTTGGGGAGATGTGTCCCATCGTGACCTCTTGATATAATAAACGCATAAACGGCTTGGCCGACTCTGATGTTGTGTCATTAGATTTGTATTCATACTCGGAGTTTCAAAGGATATGTGACGTAAGCAAATATATATATATATATGGAGGTCTTAAAATGTCTATAACTATAAGCCGTTACGACCTCCTGTAACTTAACACTTTCGCTGGTACTGAACCAGGCAAAAGAAATAACAATAGAAATACGTCTACAGGCGGGCAGTGTCAGCGAAAGTGTTAAACGGCTTGACCAAATCACCAATGTGGAGTGTCATTCGATCCATACATTTTTCCATAGTATTACATTATGTTTGCGACATCAGTCGGGTTTTTAAATTGAGTGCTAATTAAACTGACTTCAAATTTAAAAAATATTTTCTTAGACACTATATATCATCGATGTAAGCTACTGTAACGCCCTAACTTGATGACGCCTGCTTGCTTCTGTTTCGGTCATATCATAAGGAAACGAACCGGACCTACCCACTGTGGCTATGTTTTTTTTGTTATATTGATGGTATCGCCTAAATTGTGGAAGCGCAGATTTTTAAAAAGGCGAATTAATTTATTAGATGCCCGTGGCTTGATTATGAAGATTGATTTCCATGGTTAAAAAAAATACTGGCTTATAGGTAATTTCCCTTTTAAAGTTTTGAAATAATAGGCACTACTTATTCAGTGAAATGTAATTTGATAACCAGAAAAACCACACATATAGCAGTAACTATAAATTAATATGCATCTCGCATAACCCGCGTTCATAAAAGCTTGGCGCCTTAGAAATTATAATACGCCATATTGAAAAATAAAATCCCATTGTGGCCCGTTAACCCTTTATTCTGCAACAGTACGAACCATGCGTCCTGAGGATTTCCTTTATCTGAGTCCGCTTACGGAGGTGTATGAACTCGCATTGCTTTGTATGGACTTTCTGTATTCTTTTCTTTAAAACTTTATCGCGATATACAATGAATTTTCTCTCATACGTGTTTATGGTTGCATACATCCTTTAGCTGTGCTGTTTCATATTTTTACACGATTACTAAAAACGGAGTGTATTGTTTTTAGAGTACATTTATGTGAGTTTCTTAATTCCACCATCTTCTTTAAATACCTTAACGGATTCGGAAGTATGGGGGAAGTATCATTAAAATCCTCACACCCTCCCAAGTTGTCTATATTTTTTGGCGAGACCGTCGTTTTTTTTTTTAATCATATATCCCGAATTTATGTTCATAAGCATATCAAACGTAAGATTATTTATTCTACTATAACTCTAAATGCCTGAACAGGTATGAATGTATAGTTTTTTTTGTTAAGACAGTACATTTTTTTTAAAACTTGTTATACTAAAGTTATTTGAAAAAAAATCTGCTGTACATATATTTTTTAAATATTAGTATTGTTAAATTATTGTATCCCACGACACAAGTTCACAACTTATTGTGGAGCTGGCTCAATTTGTGTGATTCATTCTTGAACACTTGACATATTTAGACGTATAAAGGGTAATCAGTATTCGATTAAGTCTTTCGAAATATGTAAAAAATTGGTTGTTGAATTTTGACTTAATCATCCAGCAAAAGAGAGAGAAGGTGAGGAGTCGGTCGTCCAGCGATGAGACCGGTTCACGACATAGCCGTAGTGTATATATATTCTTTGACATAGCTAAGGTCGCGGATCGTAACTGAGTGAAGGACAGGACCGAGGCGGGTGGCGTGAACGAAGGAGAAGCATATGCTCGACAGAGGACAGAAAAAAGGGTTGATATGACGATGATGATGATCAAGTTAAAACAAGGACACCCGCGACGCGAGCGCATAGCTTTGCAAACGACAACACGATCGCGTGGCAAGGTACCTTCCTACAGTGACGGGCGTGAGGCTGCACGGTGCCCACACTTTTCGAGTCTTCATAATTTTTTTTCTATGCTGTTTATTGATTTCTTTTTATTTTGTTTTTTAGGGTTCCATAGCTAAATGGCAAATAGTACAGCGAATTAACTTATTAAATAATAACTGATCACTGCTGCCCATGGACAACTGCAACACCAGGGTGTGACAGGGGCGATGCCGGCCTTAGCCTTATTAAGAAATAAGGGGCAAGGGAGGATTGGCCTCCGGCTCTCTCACTCACCGAAAGAAGCATAGAAGCGGCAAAGCTTCAACTCAAACGCCGGTAGCGTGGCTCTACCACAATCACCAGTCTGTACATTAATGTATTTTTATTATTTTTTTGGAGTATTTATTCAAAAACGCAATCAGTCTTGAGAAAAGACTAATATCCCAACAAGCTTTAGAATCCCTCTTAACCCTTATATTCATAATTTCCTACTAGCTTACGCCCGCGGCTCTGCTCGCGTCAATGTCAATCCCTCGGGAACAATACCTTATTCCGGGATGTAAGACAAATACCCTATGTCCTTCTCCGTACTCCAGAGATCGTGTATGCAAAATTTCATGATGATCGGTTCAGTAGTTACGACATGAAAGCATAACAAACAAACTCACTTTCGCATTTATAATATTAGTAAGGATTACGATTTACTAATTTTCCGTCTTTGATGCAAATGTAAAAAAGTAATTTTCCTCTTGCAAAGATTAGCACTAGACGCTAAGCATCTGGAACAAGATTCAAAGATTCAAAGATTTATTCAGAAAATAGGCCTTTTCAGGCACTTTTTCACGTCAATTCACATTTAAAATTAAATAATACTTATTATATTATATTCAAATTATTAATTATTGTTTAAAAGCTACAAACTACTAGCGTTTCGGAACCGACCACTGCAGAGAAGAAGACGCCGAAAGAAACTCTTCAACAGTATTGGTCGCCTACTTGCCTGAAGGGCTTTGTATGATATTTAATATTTTTCTTTTCTTTTTTTTTGATGTCATGTTATATACAATTTTAATTAACATATTTTTGTGGAACACGTTATGTTAGCGATCGAGCGTGCAACAACAACAGATATGATAAACAACAGATATGATAAAAGTGTCAAAGAGGCCGAGCAGACCTGTCCCCCCTGGCAGCACCCGTTCACGAGTTGACGCATGGATCAGCCATCGCTGAGCTCAACCATATTAGAGGGAACTCGACGACCCGACACACAACGCCGCCACCAGTTTGAACATTTTAGTGAGCATGACTTACTCGATCTCAAGCACAAAACTCGAAAACTAATTGTCGACACTCGTTGACCGCAAACATATACATGTTTTACAATTGAGAGTTTATTTTAGACAATTATACAAAATAAAATAGCAGCAACAAAAAAAAAGAAAACAATTATAAGTAAAATTAAAATAAAAGCGTTTAGAGAAGTCCTGCATATCACTCGAGGTCTCGACTCCAAGCATTCTTATCAACGAAATAATCATTAATGCCATAATAAGCTCTTTTCAATAATATATTTTTTGTAACGTCTTTAAACTTCGGAAATGGCAAAGCTGTAATATTGTCAGGAATTTTATTATACAAACGAATACTAAGCCCTAAGAATGTATTCATAGTTTTCTGTAGTCTAAAAGCTTCATTAACTAGTTTATTTTTGTTTCTAGTATTGTATGTATGAACATGACAATTCTTAACATATTTGTGAATATTTTGATGTACGTGCAATATATTAGCAAGAATGTATTGTGACGCAACCGTTAAACAGTCATACATATTACCTACAATTTATCTTTTCTCAACTCGTAACTTTGTAAAAATCTGTGTAACTTAGTACCAGGCAGAATGAAAGAAAACGGAAGCCATGATCATCAAAACGCAAATATGAGTAAATTTACGTATCGTAAATAAGGCATACACTCCTTCCATTAGCTAGCATCTAAAATGTATTCGCGCGTATTCGTCACATTGGAGTGCTAAAATGGCGCTTTATGGCACGCAGTAAAAATCATACATTTTATTGACAGAATTCGAAATGGGTCGCAGACTTTGTAGCGAATGGATCTGATACACTGTGCAACAGTTAAGTGCCATAGTATTGTTCTTGGAACAAAGCGAGTTAAATTGTATGAACGCGTTTGTTTACTTTATATCCGCGATACCACGGAGCGCGATACATAGTAACTATCACAAAACTATATTAATCCAAATATGTGGTATTTATGGTTCCATACTTCAAAAGGAAAAAACGGAACCCTTATAGAATCACTTTGTTTTCCCACTGTCTGTCAAGACCCTTTTGCTCAGGAACGAGTAAAGGTATCAAGATGAAATTAGTATCAAATACTCAGGTCTGAGACAGTAGACCAACCATTACGCCAAACAAGACGGTACGGTCAAGTTTTTGAAATGTGACCATTTTTAAGTGTTTGGCCTATTTACCAAAATGTTCGATTAAACTAACTGGTCTGTCCGGTGTTTCACTTTGTAAGACTTTTTTATAATATAGAATGGCAAACGAGCAAGCGGGTCACCTGATGCTAGTGATCACCACTGCCCATAGACAACTGCAATACAAGGGTGTGACAGTTGTCGGCCTTTCAAGGTTGGGAACGGAAATGGGGAGGGGAGGGGAAAGGATGGGCTTCCGGCTCTCTCGCTCACCGAACAAAGCATAGAAGCGGTAAAGCTTCCTCTTCGATTTACTGTGAGAGTGTGGTACTTCCCCGGACGAGCCGGCCTATTCATGCTACTAGCAATTAATTTTGCCGGTAGCGTGGCTCTACTACGACTATGCTAACCTTAGATGTGACCCTCTTATAACTGCTACTTACTGTGTTACTTACTTTTACTGCGTAAAATATTTATAATTAAAGCAACTCCAAAATACATGTCATTAATGACAGCTCCGTGGCGCAGTAGTTAACACGCCAGCCTGCGACACGGAGTGCCCGGGTTCGATCCCCGGCCAGTACAAGATGGAAAACGATCTTTTTCAGTATTTATATGTGAATTACGGGTTACTCACGTACGAAGTCAGCTACAGGCCGACATGTTAACCCGTAATTCACATATAAATAATGTTATTATCTCGCGTTAGTTTTAATCAAAAGATCTTTTTCAGATTGGCCTGGGTCTTGGATATTTATCTATGTATGTATTTGTTATAAAATATAGTGTCGTTGAGTTAGTATCCCATAACACAAGTCTCAAACTTACCTTGGGGCTAGCTCAATCTGTGTTATTTGTCCGTATATATTTATTTATTTATTATTAAGACTCAAAGTACAAATGTTTAAATATTGCTGCTTATAAAAAAGGGTCAAAATTGGGTAAAATAAATCCCATTGTATTCGCAGAATGTGAACAAGTCAATAGTGACTAGTTGTTCAGACAGTGATTAAATGAAATAATGAATGGAACTTCATGATACATGATTTAAATATCTTAATTTATATTTCCATCAGCAGAATACTATATTCCAGCGACAAAATGGCCGAAATAATTTCCATTGTTTTGCTGGATGTGACCAACTTATTGTTACGTGTTATCCAGTGACATGAGTAAATACGGGTTTTTCCGTATTCATCTCACGTATTCTCATCGCGCGTATTTCAAAATGCTTTCCTCATTCCAAATTTTAATTCCTTACTCATCCTTTCTTTTCACATCCTTTGGTTTTGTATTCTTTCCTTTCTTTCGTCTTCATTTTTGGTTTGTCATAATTTCCCTAGATTATATGTACCTAACACACAAAATTATTGTAATAATTAGTACTTATAATATTAGATAATTTTAGAGGCGGGGGCCTGATGACTTGCAATACAGGTACAAACCTAGTGCAAGCATCAGCAGCAATTTAAATTCGATTGTTATTTAGTCTGTAAGTACCTTGTTTGTGGATAGATAAATATTATTATTATTCTTAACTCATCCCAAAGTAAATTTTAAAACACGAACAGAAAATATTTGATACAGCAAATAAATCTGCTTGTGCCTCCGCTCGTTGTAAGGCTCGGGAACAAAACGTTTTACCAGGATAAAATATAGCCTATGATATTTTTTGTAGTTCACACTACGTATATGCAAAATTTCATTAGAATCGATTTAGTATTGGCGTGAAAGCGGTGAAGCGGCAAATACGGTACGTACACAAAAAATTATAATAATAATAAAAAAACAATGAGTTGCACTACGGGAGTGCCGGCAGAAATGAAAATTCCGCGCGGTAGAAAGAAAGGGAGACTTCCACTCCTACGCCGCGCCGGCGGTCTCGGGTCACGTGTCCATCTTACGAATTTTTTATCAGGTCACATGTCCTGACGCGAGTTTAACATTTTTTACCCGTCCCAAAAAGTGCACAACGCCGCTACAGAATTTTCCCTTCGAAAATATAAACAGAGTTTCGAGTACATGGAGGGTTTATCCGAAAAATACAAAATCTGCCTGGCTAAAAATAATATAAACAGTTACGTGGGGCGATATAAAAATTCTAAAGATACTTACATCCAAACTTGTTCAGGAATTTAGGTTCAGGCATTATTTAGTTAGGGTGAAAAACAAGACTCACATGCATATATACACTCTTAAAAACATTACTCTCATATTTTTGCGCAGTCATATAAAAAAGGTACGTCATTTTGCCCTTTCATCATCAAATGCAGCTTTAAGAGGAAACACCATGCTCGAGTGAACTGAAAAATAGGTATTTGTGAAATTATATATTACTAGCTTTCGCCCGCGGCTCCGCCCGCGTCAATGTCGATCCCTCGGGAATAGTACTTTTTCCCGGGATAAAAGGTAGACTATGTCCTTCTCCGTATTCCAGAGAACTTGTATGCAAAATTTCATGATGATCGGTTCAGTAGTTACGGCGTGAAAGCGTAACAAACAAACTCACTTTCGCATTTATAATATTAGTAAGGATAAGGATATTGTTGTCGCGCTGTGTGCCCAAACAACTCCCGCAGAGTGCGATAGAGACAACTGCAGCTCGGACCGAAAATACCTATGAAAATTACACAAAGTTAACGCTTCGTAGTCCCCATAATTCTGCTCCAAAACTTAACCAATTCAATTAATTTTTATAAAAAAAATAAATTAAGCTATGGCTGTACGAGTATTTTTATGTTTTCTTTGTCTAATATAATTGCGTCAAAATTTTCTTGATGTTTGAACACAAGGGAAATTCTTACCTATTTGTCAGGTTATTGAAGGTTCATTCTTCTTTAATGCTCTTTAAATAGTTCAATAATGAAAAAAGATTAAACATAGGCCTGTAATGTACGATAGACTTTTTTTTTTGTAAAAAATCATTGCACTACTATTACTATCCGGCGAGGAATCAGGGGACTCCGCTTTTATGGAAATACGGCCCTACTATTTCCTATTCAAGAGCTAATAAATATTATAACGTTTCCTCTACTTGCGTACTCACTCACGTAGAGTCGTGTACTGCGAGTTCATTTTTGGCTGCTTTTGTTCAAAAAGTTGACGCCGGCATTGTTTTAAAATGCTCTCTTAAAATCGCGGTCATTTCACGTTTGTGCACTATCTATTCATAGCACTTTATTTAGGAGATCCTTACGCCTTTATTATTAAAACTGTTAACATTTTTGGAGTTCACTATGATCTCTACATCAGTCCCTCTCTATGTTTGCTTCATCATTATAATTACAAAATTCACTGCTGAACATAGCCTCTCCCAAGATTGTTTTGTTTCATGGGAGGATGTTGCCATTATAATCACGCTGGCAGGCGGGTTGGAGAGCGCAGTTTCTTTCGCTTCTTGTGCTTCTAACGCTGCTGCCCATCGAAAGCATTTTTGAACTGGAGAAGGATAGGAATTCGTTGAATTTGGAAAAGGCAAAAGGTACTTGGATGAATGGAGGAAAAGCCAGTTTGGGAGGCCGGGCGCGCATACTCACAGTCAGTTATGAATAGTTATGTGCCGAAAAGAAATTCTCTGTTCTCATTAATTCCTTCTCACAGAAATTGGCGGGAAATTTCTAATAATTCTCGAGAATTTCTCAATAATTCCCGCACTTGAGAGAAAGAAGAAGAAATCTCGGGAAAATTTTCTGACTCATTCTCAACGTTCTCGAAAATTTCGAGCATGGCACAACACTAGTTATGAACTTGTCTCGTATAGTGATGTGCTGAAGAGAAATTCTCTGTTCTCATGAATACTTGCGGGAAATTTCCAATAATTCTCGCGAATTTCTCAGTAATTCCCGCACTTGAGAGAAAGAAGAAAAAATTCTCGGGAAAAATTGCCGACCCGTTTCCAAAGTTCTTGAAAATGTCGAGCACGGCACAACACTAATCTTGTAGAATACTAACTAAAGCTTTGTAAAAAAAATCTAAAATTATACCGCTTCCGTGTCTTTACGTATTTCAAATATGTCTATTTGTGAAAAGACACTTGCATCTTTTCCCCCTACATGACACAGTAGTAAAAAAATTATAGCAGAAATGCAACAAAATTATATACCCCAGTGCAGAGACTAAATCTTTACAGTAACAATGTGTATTTTATGGCAATTAAATTGTGCAATAACCTACCGAGCGAAATAAGAGAAGTTAATAACATTAAAAGATTCAAATCGATTCTATTAAATTGGCTCTTAGACAAATGTTATAGTCCATGAACGATACTATATTTTACAATAGCTACTTGTCCATATATAGATAAAAATCATAGACCGAGGCTAATATGGATAACATCGTTTTTCGAATGAAGGTAGTGGAATAGTACTCGATTGAATGTGGATAAATCAAGAAGCAGGCGCATGTGTACCTGATGCCATACCTGAAACTACCCAGACCTAAGGGATCTAGACGTGATAATATCGATATATGCATAATTAAGCGCTAATAGCCGTTGCAGCCAATACGTATTTTCAAAAATATTGCTCAAACTAGCGTTCTCCCGCTGCTCCGCCTGCGTCAATGTCGATCCCTCGGGAATAGTGTTTTTTCCCGGGATAAAAGGTAGCCAATGTCCTTTTCCGTACTCCTGAGAACTTGTATGCAAAATATCATGATGATCAGTTCAGTAGTTCGCGTCTTTAGAATGAAACCGACTTAACTCAAAAAATCTTAAATTTGAGTTAATGTTTCCAAACGACTCTACACATCGTATTCTATCGCTTAGTTAATCGGAAAATGGCCCAACTGTGTTAGAAGAGTACGAACGCACAATTTTCGTCTCTTTATTACTGGACGCGAAGAGGTCCCAGGTCGGAACGTCAATGCCCCTTTTAGGGTTATTCCCGCAGAGGCAAGCGCAACACGTTGACGGAATGCAAATAAAGTGACCAATTAGTGCTTGAGGCGTTTTCATTCCGAAAAACGGTAAGAATTACATTTTAATTTTTGTTATTAAAGTGACCTAATAGGCGTTAAGTCGATACTCTTCCGAATATTGTCATTATATTTACGACTTATTCGTGCTTACGCCACTTTATTACTAAAATCTGTTTTACACGTCATGACTTAACAACAAATAAGTCACTTTTTTATAAAACTTTTCGTCATGTTCTTTGTCCTATTATGGATTAAGTCTCTTTTATATTAAAACGGTTATTGATAATACCGTCCTTTTGAGTTTTCAGTCGATTTAATTCCAATGCTACCATAAGTTTTTTATTTTAGGTCATTGTTTTTTTAATTCGTGAAAGAGGAAAAGGAGAACGCTCATGACTTTGGAAAATACTACAAAAAGAAAGAGTGTGGACGAAGACGAGAATGAGCAACAGGTAAGCATATTTCGTTTTATTCTCTTAAGTTGTGAAAATACTCTGTTTTGACCAATTTATCATTAAAATATAGATACCTATTTATAAGCATAAAAGTACGAATTGAACGGCGCATTGAAACTTTTGCTAATAGGTTAGTAACGCATATTTTTAAGATTTGGTTTGCTGCTTTTGGTGATATGAGCTTTTATTTTTTGCTTTTTCAGGAAACACAATTAAATAGTGAAAATATTTACCCGAATGCGTCGTTTATTGAAACAGCAAGATCGTGAAAAACAAGAAACTAACCATTTGAATCTGATTGAGGCTGTAAGTAAAATATTCATTAGACCGTCGTCCCAACGCTAATTTCTGATGGATAAGATAGTTTACTTTGAGACAATTTACTTTGGATAAGATAGTGTTTAGAGACTATAATACAAAGATGCGCACTTTATTGTTGAACTTAAATAACCAGTTTGTTACATCCGGATAGGAAGCGTTTAGGAGCTTTTTAAATAGTGAAAATATTTCCCCGAATGCGTCGTTTATTGAAACAGCAAGATCGTGAAAAACAAGAAACTAACCATTTGAATCTGATTGAGGCTGTAAGTAAAATATTCATTAGACCGTCGTCCCAACGCTAATTTCTGATGGATAAGATAGTTTACTTTGAGACAATTTACTTTGGATAAGATAGTGTTTAGAGACTATAATACAAAGATGCGCACTTTATTGTTGAACTTAAATAACCAGTTTGTTACATCCGGATAGGAAGCGTTTAGGAGCTAGACAGTTTGAAAAATGCAAATTTTGTCAAAACAATATAGTACGTAGTAGGTACTTGATAGTGTAAAAATCCTTATCAGCACGAACGGCAGCACTGTCCTGTGCAGGTTAAAACAATTTCTGTCACGGAGTCAGGAAGCATTTGCCCAAACAGACGCTTTTTATAGTACCTAGAGATTTTTGTTCAAAATGTATGTATTTGATAGTGTGATGAGACCTCATCCAGGAGCTAGGGCATCTTTTACACAGCCAATAAAACCATTTCTTTCTCAATTCTTACAAAGTATTGATGAGATATTAAGATTTAAATGTGGCAACCAAGCGTGGCCTAAGACAATGTTACGTATACAAAAATAGTATTTGTGCCAAAGTGACATTTTGGCTGACAAATACAAGTCTTATCAAGCATCATGTGCTAATTTATAACGACATCAGCACCCCCCTATACTCTCTTTGTTCATACTCTCCATATAACATTATACACAGGGAGCCCCTCCGTGTATAATGTTATATAGATAGTATAATATAGATTTTGTCAAAAATTTATATATTTCATAGTGTGATTGATAAGATTACATCCTTGTGTAAGTTCACCTTTTACACACTTAATATTTTTACTTACTTTATTCAACTAAACTTACAATTATACCTACTTTCTAAAGTAAATAATTGTTGTTAATTCAAAAAATACTAATATATAGAGATTGTTTATTTAAATTTGTTCTTGTTTATAAGTACATTTATTTTTTACTATCTAATCGTTACGGATAAGTAGATGTAAGAGTCCAAATGTTAAACCTTTACTTATTTAATTAATGTACTTAATCTAAAGTAAATTAAAGTAATTAAATAATATGTTACTTGTGTTTTTTTTCAATATAGCCTTATTTCACCTATCTCTGAATCCCTAGAAACCATACTAGTAATTCTAATCTGAGCGTATCGGTTTGCACCCTCTAATGACATGGGCTCGATGGGAGCTGATGTATACTGTGTGTAATTTTTGAATAAGTATAGCGTATAAATTCTTTTAAACTTTCGCGCTGCATATTTACTAAATGCAATAACGGGAATTAGCGCGAACATACCGTTTTTCTCTAGACGTTTCGACCAGGTTGCACTGGCCGTGGTCACTGAATGACTGATGCAACGGTGTCAATACTCCGTCGGCGCGGTGGTATCTTCATCCAACGGCATATTACTTTATCCAACTACCAGCACACACTACTGAAGAATAGCGGTATGTTTGCGCTAATTCCAGTTAATGCATTTGGTAAGTATAGCTTATTTTATCTTTATTTGTCTCCATGCAACCATACTAGTAACTGATAGTAATTTATTTGGAACAATGTATGTTATTAATGATGTATTTAAACGGGACTTAGGACGAACCGTTTTATTAAACCGCGTCGTCCGGAGTCATACAAAAAGTCGGACACTGTTAGTGTAGTGTGTACCGGGGCTAACGCATAAACACAATACTTTATGTGGGTAGTGAACACGAAGCAGCTATAGTGAAATTATCAAAATTATTAGTGAAACTGCGTCCACCACACGATGACACCGCAGTACTCCAGTCTCGTTGCGACCTCGATGGATGTAACTTAACTGAAACGTCGAAAACTAATAAAAAGGTTCGTGCTAAGTCCCGTTTAATACATAATTATGTGTTTAAACCGCGAAAGTTTAAAAAACAATAATTTATGTTATTCTCTGAATACAATAAATAACTTGAACACTAAAACCCAAGTTTTTATTACAAAACAGTTTTGATCTAAGTGACTTATTTTATTAGTAAACCCGACTTAGGTACTCTAACTTTAATACGAAAATGACATAATACTTAAGAGGCCATTCACCAATTTTAAGTTATTAAAACGAAACTGACTTAATACATATTAAGTCAAACGATAATAAAGAAGTTCGGTCAAAAAGTGACCTAATAGTGACAAGTTTTTGAAAATCGTTATTTCAAAATATTATTTATTAAAATAATTTAAAAAAATGTCAATGAATATCAAGCCTAATAGTTATTTAAAACATATCAGCAATCAGAGAGCAATTATCTTAATTAGTTTGAAAGATATATTTAAACGAATGCAAAAATTACTAAAACTGAAATCTTATTTGGCGATTTCCCAAAAAGTAGAGTTTATGAATTAAGCCACTTTCGTTCTAAAGAAGCGAGTTATGGCGTGAAAGCGTAAAAAACAAAAACACTCACTTTCGCATTTATAATATTTAGGATTAGGATATACGAGTATTTTGTTTTAAAATCCATTTAAGAGATTGATTTCAATCCGATCATATTACGATTCATAGTTTACATTCAATTAACGCACTTGCTATTTCCAACGAATAAAAAACCCGTGAAAGTTATAGGCTCCATTCAGAAAATATAAAATAAGAGCGGTAAATCATATAAGTTGGAATATCCGACCAAATCCGAACGGCTGAAACGTTCCAATTTAACTTATATTTCCTGTTGAGAGGCTTTCGTAATAAATCGATGTACAACTTAATTCCTCGGTGTATTTGGTGGCCAACTTTGTTTTCTCTGTTAGTAGTTTTGCGGCTATCTGTTGAACTATGATTAGAAATTGAATGAAATAGGAAGGCTTCAATTAGACGTTATCTATACTTCTATACTAATATTATAAAGCTGAAGAGGTTGTTTGTTTGTACGCGCTAATCTTAGGAACTACTGGTTTAAATTGTAAAATTTATTTTTGTGTTGAATAGTCCATTTATTGAGGAAGGCTTTAGGCTATAAAACATCACGCTGCGACCAATAGGAGCGAAGCATCAATAAAAAATGTTTTGAAAACGGAGGAAAATGATTCATCTATACTAATAAAAATACTGATTAATCATAATAACAGAAATTGCCGCGTACAAAGTCGCGGGCAAAGTATTTTATGGTTTAGGTATCAGTGCGGATCGGGACATCGGACACGCGTCTCGCCACATCCACATTCGCCCTGAGAAAGACTTCGTACATGAATAAGCCGTTGTTACATATATTGTATAATGTCTATATCTCACGTAAGTTTTAATAAAAAAAAAAAATATTATTTGTTTCATATTTACGTTTTAATTATTAAAACGATTATCAGAAAACTTTGCATACATCTTGTCTGGAGTATAGAAAAGAACGTAGGATCCCTATGTACTTTCATCATGACAAAAATATTATTCCCGAGGGCTCAACATTAACGCGAGTGAAACCGCAGGCAAATATAATTCCCCGGATGAACAAAAACTTTTTTTAAAACAAAATAACATTATTTTATGTACATAAACTAGTTTCCTATTAGAAAAAATATTATTGTAAAATTTTTTTTTACTAATGGTACAAAAAATTCGTAGAATTTTAATGAAGATTCCTTCATTTCAGTAGGTCGGTTACAAAGAAATGTTCAAAAACTTTCGACATTCAAACAGCAGGTGATGCAAAAGCAGTAATTGATTAAAAAAGTTCCGGTGGTGCGGTCTACGAAACAATTTCACAAGTCCTTTGTCCATTTTGTTTAACGTCCGAATGCGTCCAAATGAATTGTGATGGAAGATTTTTAATGAAAACTGAAAACGAATTGGTGAAATAAGATTTTAACTTTGTTTTCTTTCAATAATATAATGTTATTGCAAGTGCAAACATCTCGCAGCAATTATTTATAAAAAATTGGTTTTATAATGTAAAAATAACAACATATTTTAAGAAATATGACGGATCGTAGCGTTAAAGCAGATGTTTTTGTGAATCATCATCATTTCGAGTAGGTGTCACGGTCAATCCACCATGCACACCCTGGTGTCAGAGTTATTCGGAACCGCCTCTCGGCCTCTGACGTGGTTCCTTTAACGACTACCAGATGGCAGCCGGGACCACCGGCTTAACGTGCCTTCCGAAGCACGGAATCTTCTTAATTATCATAAAATCGGGTGATTCAAGCCTGCAATGTCCTAACCAAACTGGGAACAACTAAACAAAGTATGCTTCCGGTGGGAATCGAACTCACGACCCCCGGGTCAACAGGCAAACGCCTTAACCACTGGACCACGGAGGATGTTAATTGTTTTTGTGAATAAAGTAAGTTCATGTATTTATATTAATTAATCACTGACCAAGAGTGCGCGTAGCTCGAGCTAAGTGCCCTCGTTTTAGTATGGATAACATTGCTTTGTCGTCTTTAAATTTTGTGAGCAGTTTGATAACAGTAAATCATCAAAAAATCTGACACTAGTTTTGGCCAATTCATGAGGGCATTAGCAAATATTTTAAAGGGGTGGGGGCGGGTTGCAGTACTCACCACGCTTGGCAGAAGGGTTAGTGAGCGCAGTGTGTTTGGCCTTTCCTGGTTCTGACACTGCTGTCTATCACCCGTTCATAAGCGTGGGAGGGCAGCACTTCGTATGGTTGGGGATGTTACTCGCTCAGATGAATTGGAGTTAGTGAATAGCAGCTCGGGAGGCCGGGCTTGCGTACCACCGGACGAGCAGTTGAGTATAACACCGCTGACCACGGTCAGGGTGTTTGGTATTCTACTAGGATGGTAGGTAGAATCAAAGATACTAGTAGTATAATAGACTGTAACGATGAAAAAAAAAACTGGTACAAATCAATACGGTATGCGCGCGTTCGGTATGGAGTCCATAAGAGCAGTGGTTGTGCGATGCGGCCGCGGGCTGCGGTGACGGGGGCCCCCACTCACTGCAAAGTATTGTGGCCTAGACACAGGGGTTGGCCAATTATGACGCGAAGTAAAAAAAAACAACTTACATAGCCCCGTATGAATCTGTTAGTTTTTTAAAAAGTTAACTGAGAAAGTACGAGAATAAATTTCTTCAGTGTCAGAAATTACGGTAGATAACCGTTTTCCTCAGATAAAAGCCATTGTACGATATAAAAGTCATATGATTCAAAAACAATTATTACCAGCAAATAATTGTATCCAAACTTGAACTAATTATCGGCAACATCAATATAAATACCGTGAACATGCATTACCGCAATCTATACTAATAATGAAAGTAATGAGGAAACTTGTCCACAAATGGGCAAAGTTTGCGGCCGCGGGCAATATTGGGACACACCTGTGGGGTCGCATTGTCTTTATCTGCGTGTTAAGGTAGTGTTCATAGTGCAAATGACACTCTTGCCCAAGTATTAGATTGGTTTACTGCTAATAATCTTGTGCTTAATGCCAAAAAAACTAAATGTATCAAATTTTGTACCCCTAATGTTAGAAATGTGCCAAATAACATAGTTGTTAATAATGAAACGGTAGAATTCGTTGACTCAACAAAATTTCTAGGAATAACTCTTGACTCGAAGTTGCAATGGGGTCCCCATATAAAAACTCTTGCTGGTAAGCTTAGCTCCGCAGCATACGCCGTTTGGCGAATAAGACAACTTACAGATGTCGAAACAGCACGACTTGTTTATTTTAGCTATTTTCACAGTATAATGTCTTACGGGATATTACTTTGGGGAAAGGGAGCAGACATCAACACAATTTTCGTTCTGCAAAAGCGTGCTATTCGATCTATCTATAAACTTGGGGCTAGGGATTCCTTGAGAGAATTATTCAAAGAAATTGGAATATTAACTGTTGCGTCACAATATATTTTCGCCAACATACTTCATGTACATAAAAATATTCAAAAGTATGTTAAAAACTGTCATGTACATAAATACAACACAAGAAATAAGAATAAACTTGTCACGGGAGCTTTTAGACTACAGAAAACTAGTAATTCATTCTTAGGCCTTAGTATTCGTTTATACAACATAATACCAGAAAGTATAACAGCTTTGCCCTTTCTAAAATACAAAGAGCTTACAAAAAATATCTTATTAAAAAGAGCTTACTATAATATTAATGATTATTTAATGGATAAGAAAGCGTGGAGTCTAGACCTCGTGTGAGATACAGGACCTCCCCAAAAAAAATTGTTTAATTGCCTATTTAATAATATTTAAGGTAACCCACATACCTCAATGTAAAACATGTAAATGTTTGCGATCGACAGGTGGTGGACAGTATTGTTGTATTTATTTTTGACAAAGTCTTCGAGCCCGAGTAAGTCATGCTCACTCAAATGTTCAAACTAGTGGCGGCGTCGTGTGTCGGGTCGTTGAATTTCCTCTAATATGGTTGAGTTCAACGATGGCTGATCCATGCGTCAACTCGTGGACAGGTCTGCTCGGCCTCTTTGAGACTACTGTGTATAATGTAAAATATTATCATTGCACACTCGATCGCTAACATAATATGTTCCAATAAATAATAATGTACCTATATAATAAAAATTGTAATAATAAAATGATAAATGAAGAAATTTGATGATAAATGATAAAATAAAAAAGCCCTTCAGGCGAGTAGGCGACCAATACTGTTGAAAAGAGTTTCTTTTGGCGCTTCTTCTCTGCAGTGGTCGGTTCCGAAACGCTAGTAGTCTGTAGCTTTTGCACATTAAGTCTTAATATATATAAATCTCGTGTCACAATGTTTGTCCTCAATGGACTCCTAAACCACTTAACCGATTATAATAAAATTCGCACACCATGTGCAGTTCGATCCAACTTGAGAGATAGGATAGTTTTTAACTTATGGCGAAACGAAGTTCGCCGGGGCAGCTAGTAATAATATAAATATGACTAAATTAGATCCTTTAAAATGTGATTTGACGTGAAAAAGTGCCTGCAATGGCCTATTTTTTGAATAAACGTTTTGAATTTTTTGAATTTTGAATTTAGCGAGCAAAAAGGAAATAAGTCACCATTTGTGTGACGGCTGAAAATGTATTTATTTATTTATTATTAATAGCACACAAAACAGACTACAATCTTGAGTAGAACAGGAAATATTTAAATACATAGCGCTGATCTTAATTGCAATCCTACAGTATGTATGCCTAAAAAGATTAAACAAAAATGAAAGTCTATAAGAGTTAAAGGAATTTCGCTACAGATTTTTATAGAAACAAAAATATACTAAAACTAAAAATTAAAATAAAAGTAAGTAATGCATCTTATAAACTACAATAGTAATCATCAGTTAAATGATTCATAATTTGCCGCCTAAACTTATTTAGGGAAAAGGAGTATTTATCTATGACCCTATCGGAATCAAGCATGTTGTATTGGCGACTCATTCTATATTATATTCTATGTTACACTACGTTTTCCTAGTCCATTACTATGGACTAGGAAAACGTAGTAATCTTCAATATAATCCTCTGGTTTGAACGTTCACCATTTGTCCCTTTAGTTCTCGTGGTCCACCTTCATTTCATTCCGTTCTCAATCTGACTATATAAACTGCATGCAGGAATGGCATCTGGTACGCGGGCCGGCCTCCTTAACTACTTGCATTTCTCTCATTCATCCGAGTGCAATAAGTAGTACCCAATCCTTCAATCCTTTCCCAGATCCAATCAATTCCTGTCCTTACCTAGCTTGAAAATGCTTCCAATAGGCAGCAGTGTCAAAAACACAAGAAGCCAAAGAAACTGCGCTCGCCAACCCACCTGCCAAGTGTGGTGAGTAAGAATGGCAATATCCTTCCATGGATCGATGAATCCTTTGGAGAGGCCTTTGTCCAGCAATGGACTTCTTGCTGCTGAAATGATAAATGATGATGATGAAAAAAATTATAAAAATTTGACATTTCCATAAATATTCTTCTAATTCTGAATCCGCCTACATGTGTATCGTATTGCAACATAAAAACGTCTATAAAAACCAAATTTTTTTATACATATAAAAAATCTATAATCGTACATACCCATTGTATTTCCAAGAATCAAAAAGATACCGGTACAATAATAATAAAACTTTACTGATATTGGCGCGTTTTGATAAATACACATACACTTAAAACACTTATAATAATAGTCAAAGCTTGTCATATAGACCAAGTAGAACGAATGCGTTATTGGCTAGCCTGTTTCTTCTTACGCCTTTTAAATGTGCAGGTAAGAGCAATATAATTATACTTTGTTACGTTACGCGGAGCGGATACGATACCTTTATCATTTGGTTTGAGTAAAGAATATAATGAATAAGCTTTAGCTTATTCGCTCTTTGACGCTTTCAGCCAGGATTTTGGGTTTATAATTAGCTTCAGTTGGTTTTCCATGCACGTGTAAGAATTTACATCACGTGTTATAGAAAAATTGAAACTGATTAAGAAAAAAACTACTGGATTTCTTGCATTGGTGTTGAACAAAAAGTCTTCCTTACTCGCGATAAGACGTAAAAAGAATAAGCTCCTCTCAGCCCCCACCTTTACTTCAAGCCCGATTGCAAACAAGATTATTTAATATAGATTGCCGGCATTATTGGATTCTGATCTGTTTTTCATACGAATAAAAGAATTCGCTTACCTTCAGCGATATATTGTAATATTCCCCTGTATTCTTTGAAGAGTATATTTTGATTAAACAAATCAAAATCATAACATGTTCGAGATTTATATTGTTACAAGCTTTCGCCGGCGGCTCCGCCCACGTTAATATCGACCTTCGGGAACTTACTTTTTGTCGGGATGAAAGGTACTTGTTTATCCAAGTTATAACCTATATGTGTGCAAAATTTTGTTCTGTTTTAAACTTTTGAGCATTAAACAAATTATTATTAATTTTAACGGGCTTAGCACAAACCTTTTTATAAGTTTATTTCTAACAGCCTCCGTGGTCCAGTGGTTAAGGCGTTTGCCTCTTGACCCGGGGGTCGTGGGTTCGATTCCCACCGGAAGCATACTTTGTTTAGTTGCTTCCAGTTTAGTTAGGACATTGCAGGCTTGAATCACCTGATTGTCTGATAATAAAGATGATTCCGTGCTTCGGCAGGCATGTTAAGCCGGTGGTCCCGGCTGCCATCTGGTAGTCGTTAAAGGAACCACAGGAAATGATGATAATGATGATGAGTTTATTTCTATCATCCATCGTGGTCGCAACGAGACTGGAGTATAACTGCGGTGTCATCTTGTGGTGGTAGCCGCAGTTACACTAATAATGTCCGGCACGCACGACCCTAACAGTGACGCGACTTAATTTTAGCAATCATTGGATTCCATGGCGGTGAAATTTGTATCCGTCTTTCCTGTTAAAAGTACTAAATCTAATAAATAGAAATGCTTGCTTGAATTAAAAAATTACCACGTTTGTTCTTTTCATTCCTATTTCGCTTCTTGTGAGCATTTATTCAGCATAATATAACAAGCATCGAGTAAGGAAAGAAACCAAATGTACTAACAAACTTCGATTTTTCATGGAACTTTTATGATTCAACATCCATAGAAGTCTCCAGAGTTGGAAACCCTAGCTTGAACATTACATATATTTTGATTCCTAGGAAACAAAATCAGGCCAGACTTAGATCATTAAAGTGAAATAAAATTGAAATAACCAAGGTAAATGAACGTATCCTTCTTTGATATGATATTAAAAAGCTAGGCTCTCGTTAAAGTTACAATTCTCTTTTAATACCTTTATCTACTTATGAAAAACTGTAACATCTTTGCCTGCCAACAAATTGAAAGCAATATTACTTATCATTTTGTTTCTCAATAGAAATATGCATGTAGCATGTGTTTTAGGATTTTATATATGCTTCTGAATTTCAATATTTCATACATCGAGAATGTAGACGTGAGAATTTACGGATAGGAGAGCTGGAAAAAATATTTGGTTATATCCCTCGGGGGCGGTACAGCCGCGTCGACAAGCGTGTCGAGGGCGAACGGAACGTGTGACTGAAAAAGATTCTAGCTAAAATCTATTTTGTATTATGTATTCCTACTAACAATAAAACTGACTAACTGATCAAAGACAATTTATGATAGTGTCTTTTTAAAATCTATCTTCTTCATCAAATACCTAAAGGCATTTGCCATTGGTCATAACATCAGTCGCAAGAAGCCCACAGCTGGACACATTAAAAGAAGCCAACATTGTTGAGCGCTCGGCCACCACCGCAAAATTAAATATCTGAACTCCAATGCTAAAATATCTGACTTAGTAACAACTTAGAAGTTAGTTCCATTAATTAAATGATAAGGTAGTGGAAGGATCGAGAGAACGGCGAAAATGTAAGGAAACATGTTAGTAGGTGTTACGACTTTTTAATTCCATTTTTAACCGCGTCCACCAACACGCTAAACGAGGCCTTTAGGTTTTATGGTATTAGGGTTGATCTACCCCATATAGGATGAAGACTGTAGGAAAAGATAATATGTATGGATGCATATGTATTAAAAAGTCTTCGCAACAGTCCAATTCACACTTTTTTCTTTTACAAGTAGCAAATATTATGCAACAAAATCATCTCATTTATATTTGACCCTGGGAAAAAATTTAAATATTAAATATTTAATTTTGGCTACAGATAGTAGTAATCGTTTGTTTGTTGGTTGTAATTTATTTATTGAACAAAAATATTAACACTAAAGAAAATAAATAAAACAGATTTACGTAAAAAAAAATGCACTACAGCGGACTTATGTTGAAGGGATCTCTTTCAATCAACCAAGTGATTGAAAGGATATACGAGAGACGGGAATAGTGTCAAAATGTAAATCTAATAAATTACACGAATGTAAGTCTAATAATAACATAAAGAAATAACATTCATTTAATACATAAACGTTTTAAAATTTTCAATGAAAGTTTATAGATGACCTTATCTAATCAGTAAGATACACCGTTTTAGCAAAGTCGTAAAGATGGAGCATGAACAGAAAAGAAAAAAAAAGAACAAGACACTTAAGCACTCAACGATACAAGTGTTTGTATATTGAATAAATATTGACTTTCGATATGAAGACAAAAAGAACAGAATACAGTTTGTTCTAAATATTTGCAGCCATATACAATTTGAATTTATTTCCGGTGACTGGGAATCAAAAGAAAAACGTCATAATAGGACATCGAATATTAATGTATTAGTGATATAATATTAATAGTTACTATGAGGAGTCCGATGGTCGAGTGGATCTAATAACTAACGCATGTCAAGCAACCGCGGGCGCGGTCGCTACTTGGATGGGTGACTGCAAGTGGCATCAAAACATCTTGACCTTTTCTATGCTTGCATGCCCAGCTGTCATTATTCATGTCAATCATTAAGCTGTCTTGTAATAAAACCTGTCTGACACCTGTGTTAGCCACTTACACACACTAGAAGAAAATTTAGAATAAAATACCTATTCTCTGCTAGCGCAGGTGGTAAAATCCGATGAAGGGATTTGGCGTAGGTATAAACTGAAGAATTGTGTCTATAGGCGATGAGGCTAGCAACACGTTCTTTTAAAATAAATGAAATTAAAATAAGCATAGCTTTTTTATGTTGAAAATGTGAAAGCAAGACTATTTATGAATAACCAAAAGAGGAGGGATAATGTATTCCTCAAAACAATAACTATGATCTATTCCCAACAAAACAAACTTCAATAATTATTTTAGAAAATACAATACTAATTTCGGAATGTAAATAAGGCAATAGCCCGATAGCCAGCAATTACTAAGGGTTCTAAGGATATCCTATTCATCTAAACCTGTTCAGGCTTTCAATCTTTAGGAGGAACAATTAAATTTAAATACCTACTTAAATACATAAACAGATAGTAAAAGCCGATCGAGGGATTGGGCAGTAACTGAGGAATCATGTTAGTAGGCGATATGGCTAGCAAAATGAGTGAAAGAGGCTAGCGAAATGAATTTGTAAAAGAGAAAATTAACAATATTATTATTATTCTCCTTATTTACTTTAATACTTAGGTATAGGTTTTAACAATATTTATATAAAATTAAAATATAAAAATATAATACTAAATATAAAAACATTATAAAAACCTAAACCTAGAGTGCCGTCAGCAGCGGAGCAGGGCTCAAGCTACCGGCGGTCAGGGCCCCAGAGAAAGAAACCTTCTGACAATCCGTGCCGTATCCAGGACAACTGCCTTCTGTATAAAAAAAAAAAAAAAAAAAAAAACACCACTGCCACATGAAAATTTTGTCTGAGCTGCTCAGTAAAAATTATAGTTCTGGATTTAGATTCAGCCTCGATGACTTGACTTTCTGTTTGGTTACTTTCCAAACTATCTTATCTACCGCTTATTTTAATATAGTGACATAAAAGTTTGGCAAAACAAAAAATAAAGCCTATTTTCCTATTCATGTTTGGATTCCTACATAACTCTGTGTGCGCAGCGCTGAATATAATCATACTTATTTATCGACTAACTGAAGCTGCCTTCCGAAGAACTTCGTGTGTAGTTAATTTGGGGGTAACTTTGGCTTCTCTGACAATATTCTTTTACTCTACTCTTTTACGACTGCAAATGAGCTAGAGGGCCTTTCAAGGAGTTAGGGGGAAATGAGGGAAGGAAATGGGAGGGGGGGGGGGGGGGAATATGGGCCTCCATCTACTTACCGAACAAAGCATATAAGCGGTATCGCTCTCAGACGTCGATTTTCTGTGAGAGTGTGGTACTTCTCCGGACAAGCCGGGCCATTCATGCTACTAACAAATATGAAATTTGGCAGTAGCATGGCTCTACCACGACTAAAACTTCTCCGTGTATAAGTTATTTTAACTATCTATATAACAAGCCTGATAAAACAAACAATAAATCCGATTTCAAAATCAAGTTAGACTTCCTACATAATTCTGTGTGCACAACGCCGAACCTAATCATACTTGTTTGTCGACTAACTGAAGCAAGTCCTTTCGATGAAAAGGCTTCGTGTGTACTTAGTTTGGGGCTAACTTTGGCTTTTCTGGCAAAATATTTCATAACTAGTTTACATATTCGATTCTTATATTTGACTACAAACTGAATTGCTTCCCCTGGATTTGCTTGTCATCCCTCGTCATGATACGTGGATTAGCTTCCATGGTGGCCTGGGAGAAAATAAAAAATGCAGAATGTACCATGCTTCTCTTTCCGCGCAGATCAGCGGAAATTAGTAAAAATTTAACGAATCATATTAGTTGGCGATGCGGCTAGCAACCCATCACTATTTTGATTCCGTTCTCCACCTTACTACTACTACTACTATCTATCCCGCAAGGGAGAAGTAAGTAATAATATGTATGTAAACTAAATGAAATATCTAATTCAAATTCAAAAAGTTTATTACACACTATTTTGGTTTATATAGGTATAATTAGCTTTTAACATTAAACTCGATAGCAAATTTTATCTAAATCGGTTCAGGGATTAGTGTGATATTTAACAAAAAGAAGTTTCTTTTCACCGACGGAGTTACTTTTCCATCAATAATACTTAATATATTTGTTTTTTTGCCTTTTTTATTTGAAAAATATACTACGGATAAAAGGTATCCTATAATATTTCCCGGGTCACAAACTTCATTGCATCCGGTTCAGTGGTTAAAGCGTGAAGAGAAGGAACAGACAAACAGACAGAGTATTATTATTATGTATATATTAGTATGGATTGTAATAATAAAATACAGAAATTGAGACGGTGATTCTACCACCAACGTGTTGTGTGTGTAGTACTGCTACACAACACGCTCACTCATTTTAAAATGAGTGAATTTCATTTCACTCGCTTGTTCCAAATATATGGCGAAGCTGTGAAATCTGTGTAGTAAGGATGCGTAGCGGGTTCTTTTCAAAATGACATTGTTTACCCAGCAATACCACAAAACAAGATCTTTTAACCAAATGAAACGAGGCTAGGTAAAGAAGCTATGCTATTAATGACTTTTCTCTTGCATAGCTTTGGTGGAAACCGAGCTCAAATTTGAATTTGGAATACGATACGTGGAGTAAGCTCGCACTACTACGAGTTTTTCCCGGAGTTTCTTCACAAAAACTTACCCGCCATCCGGCCTTTATTAATGAGGTCACTAAAAACTCTTTTCAAAGAAACTTCGCGGCCCTTTTAGCTCATGCTGCGCCCTGGATTTGCTTGTCATCCCTCGTCATGATACGTGAATTAGCAGACGGGAATGATGTTTCTCAAATGTTTTATATTTGTGTCTTCCTATTAATTATTCATAATATGGCGTTATGTTCGAGTTCGAAATTTGAATATGTATGAGTATTTTATCGTACTGATCATGTGATCAGTACGATAAAATACTCATACATATTCAAATTTCGAACTCGAACATAACGCCATATTATGAATAAGAGGTAGTTAGTCTTCAAGATTAGATGTATATTGAACAGAACCATTTTATTTCATGTTTAACAACTCCATTAGATTTCTGGATCTGACACACACAACCATCTACATTTATACAGCATGTAAATTAACCATTGAGATTTTTCATTATTTAATTCTATTTTTTAGTATTTGTTGTTATAGCGGCAACAGAAATACATCATCTGTGAAAATTTCAACTAATTTTCATGGTTCATGAGATACAGCCTGGTGACAGACGGACAGCGGAGCGATATTAATAGGGTCCCGTTTTTACCCTTTGGGTACGGAACCCTAAAACAGTGTTGAAAACACTTTTCGATACCGGTAAAGGATAACGGTCCCTGTTTGTAGGATTGTACAATCACGATCTTTAAAATACATAACACATAAATATTTAGAATACAATTGTGCACTTATTGAAGCTTGTGACTTGCTTTCTTAATAACGCATTGATAAATCCACTGAGGTCGTCATATGTATCTGTATCATCATCATCATGTGATGATGATGATACAGATACATATGACGACCTCAGTGGCTCAGTGGTGCCGCAAGTGCCTTTGAATCGCAGGATCCTGGGTTCGATCCCCGGTCAGGTCAAGATGGATAACGATCTTTTTCAGATTGGCCTGGGTCTTGGATGTGTATCTATTATAAAATATAGTATCGTTGAGTTAATTTCCCAGGCCACGACACAATTTTACAACTTACAGTGGGGCTAGGTCAAACTGTGTGATTTGTTACAATATATTATTTATTAATATTTTTATTTGGATTGGACTTTCTATTCTGGTAATTGTCAGAAAATTTGCGGCATTTTATCCAACCTAACTGAGAACTATTTTGAATGCAGCCTTAGATGTAGGTGTTACGCACACCCGATCGTGGTTATTACTTTTTTTTTACTAAATATTGTATTAGGCATTTGTCTCCCATCTCACCTGATGGTAAGTGACGATGAAGACGAGGATGTTACATGCCTATCCAAGAGACCCATTTATTCTACATAGCACTTGGATTGTGTCGGTTTTTTTGGTGGATGATTGATTATTAATTTATGTTTTTATTTCAGGTTCTACGGAGTACGCCGCAGTTGTAACCATAAGTAGTCCATGCTTCTTAAGGCACGATAAATGATGGCTTGTAGCGAACCCAGGTTTTATAAAATAAACAATGGGGTTCCACTATCAATAATTTAATGATATATAAAAAAAAAACACTAGAGGTCATGAGTTAGGGCCTTCACAGTTTTCCTTGGTGGAGGTTACTTCCCGAGCGCGGCGAACGATGGGCAGGTCCAGGGGTCGCTTGAAGGTCGCCGTGCTGGTAAGGGCGTGGTGCAGTGCCGACAGCGCAGACAAGTGTGGGTTCGATCCCCAATCTCGAACCCTTGAAATTAATAATAAAAGGCGTCAGCATGATCCCGCTAAGCTGGGTTTTTGACCACACTGTGATGATATCTTGCGTTAAGCGCAGGGGAAGTTATAATGTAAGTGTGCAGTGCAGTGTGGCAATCAGAGTGGAATAGCGCAAATATTACAAATACATATGAAAAATTATAATGGGTTTAACTAATTTGTATACATTGATGTATGATTAAAGCAAATAGTAGGTGCTAAGGAAGGTAACACGGCGCTGTGCATACAAGATGGCGACGTAAGTCGTCTAACAAAGCATTGGCATGAAATATTATGCAAAATCAATTATTCTTTTATGCAACGCAAAAAAACAACATAATTTGTAGGTAAAGAAATAACAGGCTGATCGAAATGTACGATAATAAGTGTTTCCTTAATCTACGTAAATATGTTCAAAACTTACCCAATCAGGGGTCTAAATAGGTTTAAATCACGATAATGGCCGTATCGCACAATCGCTACTATAGTTCTTATAAAAAAAAGGCACTCAAAACAAAGTAAAATGTACTATTTAAGTAAAATGTAAGTACTTAAAATTTCCAATGTCGAGCATTACGTGCTCACGCGCAGAGATCGTGCCGCAGTCTGCCAACAGCCGGCGACGGGCGATGGAATGCGCTCTCGACCATTCGATGTGACGTAGCAGTAGCTATGCCATCGAACAAAAGAATCCGGCTTCGGAACAGTCAGGAGTATGAATTTAGTGCGGTGTTTATGTTTTTAGTTTATATTAGAATAAGTTTCAGTTTATTTAAGTTTTATAATTTGTAGATAGTATTCAAGTATCAGTTAGTTTATATTTTAATTAAGCAAGTATTCTTTTTTTTATAAGTTATTATTGTAAATATATATATTGTATATTAGATATTACAAATATTTAATTTATTTAATACAAGTAACGTGTATTACGTTACAGGCTTAGCATGTCTTCAGAACTAAATAAGCGCAGTTTCAGAAGTAGCTTAAACTTAAAGTGCCTTCATAAAAGTCCTAGTTGTTGTCATTAGAGTCGTCAACTGTGTGAGATGTATTTAGGCAGCTAAAAAGAACTGTAAATAATATGGGCCACTTACACACACAAAAACAAAACAATATGCAGCAGATTTAAGATTATAGAAAGGAATTAAAATGTTTGGCAGCTTTTAGTTTGCTACCAGGTTGAATCCTCCTTGGGACACAAAACTGATTTAACTTCGCTCGCGATAGTTTCTGCGGCGGTCGGTTATGTTGAGTTACGACTTGTAGACTCTTTAGAACGTATTCTGAAAACAATTCTTATTGAGTCCTCAGTCCACATAATAAAGTTACTTGCTATCCCGTTCACATATTAAATAAAGACAATTAAGGTATGGAGAAAAAACTCTGCCACACCACATCATCCATATATACGCGTATGTATATAGTTCTTTAGAATGCTTAACGATACACGCCACGCTATTCCTAATTAATCATACTGATGTTCCTTAAGGAATATAATAGTCGGGGTAGTTACAGAATTTGCGACCCATCTTGTTCAATGTTAATCAGGTAAGGTGTATACTTTGTCAAAACACATAGGTTATTTCCATCTTCATTCGTTCCTGTATACAACACAATTTTACTTGGATGATCTTCTATGTCAAATTTGAAAGCAGGGACACGGGGCAGCTGATGCACAAAAAACCTGTGTATGAAGGGTTTCACAAACGCCTATGAGGCAGCAAGACATTTTAACTGTAGTTTTTAAAAGGAACATTTCAGAATAGCCTCTTTGCACTCCCTGAGGAGTACACAACAACAAAGATCGCGCAAGTTTCACTCAACTAAATGCGCTAAGTGTTTTTGATCGACGACTTCTAGGATTAATTCTTTTTGTTTCATATACAGCTGCAAACTCATGCTATAATAATCTTCAGTAGTCAAATGATTAAATATAATGAATTATAACCTAGTCTGAAGAAACCAACCCATCTGAAGAGTTGGCTCCGGGATCTCAACTCCCATGGGCTACATGGAAGAGCCTCAACCGCCTACGAACTGGAGTAGGCCGATGCAAGCACAACCTAGCAAAGTGGGGATATGTCGAACAGGAAAACGTGCAGTGTGAATGTGGTCATGGGTGTCAGACCATGTCACACCTTTTGACGTGTCCGTTGTGCCCCACTACCTGCATAAAGTACGACCTCAATTCTGCATCAGCAAGTGGAGTGGCTGTCGCAACCTACTGGAGGGACAAAATTTAAAATATTTTTAAGATGTTTTGAGCCACCGACACGATAAGAAGAAGAAGAAGTACAATCAAAAGAACATGATGATCTACGCATCCCTTGGCAGGCCTTTGCACATGCATACATATAAGCATGTATTTATCCCTTACGGGGTACAAAGCCTCAGGCTGTAAGAACCAAAGGCCAGCCAAGGGATTCGTAGATCATCATGTTCTTCTAATATATCAGCATAACCCGTAGTCAAAGGCAGAGTCAAAGATTTTTATTCAAAATAGGATACATGTATCTCTTTTTGAACGTCATATTTGTATTTGTTTATTTCGTTTAATTAATGCAAAATCGAAATACTACTAGCGTTTCGAAACGACCACTGGTGAGAAGAATACGCCGAAAGAAACTCAATCCAGAACCGATGGCCAATGGGGCAAAAGGTTTCTCGAATTCATATCATATCATCATATTCAGGTCCTTTTTAGTCTCCACTGCAGGAGTACGACCCTCTCTGTACTACTAGAGCCATACTTGGCCAGAGCAGCCAAAGGACTTGGCCTACACTCTCCACGCTGGCCAGACGGGTTGGAGAGGTCTCTTAGATGTTTATAAGCTTTGTTTAGCTTGAATTTCCTAAGTCGCCTTCTACGACATCCACGGGAAGTCTTTTCTCGAATTGCGACCACGTAATCGCAGCGTTGGACACCCATTGGCGAGGTGATCGGACGACCTGATGAACGTCGCAGCAAGATGCTGGATGCAGGCCGCTTCCAGCCGGTTATATTGGAAATCCTTGGGGAGGCCATGTCCAGCCGTGGAGTTCTTGTGACTGAGATGATGATGATGTATGTATGTAGCAGTTGTATTGTAATCTGTTGCTAGAAGTGGAAACCACAACTTAATACTAACTTAACGATACTATATTTTATTATTGATACTTATATTGCATATAGACATTAGCCGTGTGGTATCCGGCAGAGTAGAATAGGACCACTCCAAGTCTTCCCGTGGATGTCGTAGAAGGCGACTTAGGAAATACAAGCTAAACAAAGCTTATAAACATCTAAGACACCTCTCCAACCCGTCTGGCCAGCGTGGAGAGTGTAGGCCAAGTCCTCTGGCTGCTCTGGCCAAGTATGGCCCTAGTAGTACAGAGAGGGTCGTGCTCCTGTAGTGGAGACTAAAAAGGACCTGATGATGATATAGACATTTAGAAGTAATCTTGGAATAAGGCATACCTACATACATGCGTGAACTCTAAAAAGCTTATATGGCAGTCATGAAAAATGAAAAGAGCATATTGTATATTTTAAGGCTCTTTGTTAGTTATGTCAGCTTGCGAAGGCTTAAATCAAAAGCTGCTGGCTACACCACAACACAATAGCAGGCTGCGAAATTAGCCAAACTTGCACTGCAGCTCTTTACAAACAGTTTTTGTGTTGTTCGAAGTTGCTCGAGTCTTGGGGGATAAATCATTGCTATGAATAGATAAGACGTATGAGATTAAATAAACATAAGGTTGAACTTTACTCTTATACAATATTTTAAGTTATATTTTTATTATTATATCATTCAAAGTTTTATTCAGAAAATAGGCCTTTTCAGTTAAGCTTCAGGACTATAACCCGTCGTTAAGCTTCAGGACGATAACACGTCGTTACGCTTCAGGACAATAACACGTCATAAAGCTTCAGGACAATAACACGTCGTTAAGCTTCAGGACGATAACACGTCGTTACGCTTCAGGACTATAATACGTCGTTAAGCTTCAGGACGATAACACGTCGTTACGCTTCAGGACTATAATACGTCGTTAAGCTTCAGGACTATAACACGTTTTGCATTTATTTAAAAATAATAATATGACATTCAAAGAGAGATACATGATATCCAAATTTGAATAAAATTTTATTTTATTTCATTTCGTCAATCACTATTAGCGTTTCGGAACTGACCACTGCAAAGAATATACACCGAAATAATTTTTTTCAATAGTATGGGTCGCCTACTCGCCTGAAGAGCTTTGTAGAATATTTTATATTTTCCAACTTTTTGCTACATATATGTCTCTAAATTAATCTCATATCTAAGTAATAAATAGGTAGTTGTATGCCCTACTCGCGGAATCATAATATCGCTTTAAAAATTTAAAGGTTACTTTAGTATGCATTCCTCGGGAATAGTAGGTACCTTTCCCGAGATGAAAGTACCCTATCTGCTTCCACGGGCCTCAAATTACATTCATGCTAAATTTCATCTAAATCAATTTAGCGATTGAAGCGTGAAGAAAAGACAGATAGAGTTACTTTTGCATTATTAATATAAGTATGCATAGTATAAATGTCACTCGGGATTACAATGTTATGATATCAATCTTATGATACCTCATGTTACATGTGATATAGAGCTACTTTAGGTGGTCACGACGCTCAGACATGAGGATACGACAGAGAAGAAGAAAAAGAAGAAATAAGGAATGATCAGAGGTGTCGTTCTCAACTGCTTGGCCTTACGAACTGTTACTTGTTTTTCCCCATTTATCCGAGTTAGTTGTATCGGATACCTTCGCTTCCCAAATAATAAAAAATAGTTCTTTCCCCAATTAAAAAAATCTTCTAAATGGCAGGAGCACAAGAAGCCAAAGAAACTGAGCTCAACAACCCGCCTGCCATGCATGGGGAGTATATTAATAATAAATAAATATATAGGGACAAATCACACAGATTGAGCTAGCCCCAAAGTAAGTCTGAGACTTGTGTTATGGAATACTATATTTTATAACAAATACATATATAGATAGATATACATCCAAGACTTGGGTCTGCCAATCTGAAAAAGATCATTTTCCATCTTGACCTGGCCGGGGATCGAACCACTCTCGTGTCGTAGGCTGGCGTGTTGACCGGAGCTAGCCAATATCTTCCCATGGAACGACGAACTCTTTGAAGAGGCCTTTGTCTAGCAGTGGACTTTATGCGGCTAGAATAATGATGATAATAATGATGATGTAGGAAATTTACATACGCACATTAACTCTGAAAATATAACACTCTTTATGGACAGTTTAGTAATAAATTGGAGTCATTTTTGATGCCCTCCGCACGTGGTCCATAAATGATTCTTAGGACTACGAACGTGTCGTCAGCCAGATCTTATAATTGATCACTTCATTATGCGGCCGATTATTTTATTTACTACTAGCGACCCAAACCCCGGCTTCGAACGGGTGCAATGTATATATAAACCTTCCTCTTGAATCACTCTATCTATTTAAAAAACCGCATCAAAATCCGTAGCGTAGTTTTAAAGATTTAAGCATACATAGGGACTGACAGCGGAAAGCGACCTTGTTTTATACTATGTAATGAGCATGGACGTATAAAAAAGGCGGACGGAACGTGAACTAAATATTGAGTGAAGCACAACAATGGCGGCGCCTGACGTTTGTGTGAGTTTAACCATAATTGCCATATGCGAACAATTTACCCATAATTATAAAAATATTTATTTCAATTAGTGTGATTTTTTTTCATACATTTACGTTTTTTTTACGTTATGTCTATCATATCTAATCGTATTTGTTGTTACTTTTAATTTTAATACATTCCATGTTGGTCTGGGAGAAAAGTAAAAACGTAAAATGTGCCAGCTGCTTATCTTCCCGCGCAGATAGTAAAAGCCGATCGAGGGATTGGGCTAAAATCTGCGGAATCATGTCAATAGGTGATGCGGCTAGCAACCCATCACTATTTTGATTCTGTTTTCCATCTACACGCCCTCCAACATCTTTAGCGGCATTGAGCACTTTTTGGAATGAGTAAATAATAATTAAGTATATAACGGGACTTAGCACGAACTTCTTCCACCACAAGATGACACCGCAGTACTCCAGTCTCGTTGTGACCACGATGGATGTAACTCCATAGAAAACGAAAACAAATAATAAAAAGGTTCGTGCTAAGTCCCGTTTATATACTTACATAATTATTATTTACCCATTCCAAAAAGTGCTTAACGCCGCTAAAGAAATTTTCACTTCAAATAATGACATTAAAATAAACATTATCATCTCATGACATATAAAGTTGAAAAATAATAATAGATTCAAAGATTTATTCAGAAAATAGGCCTTTTCAGGCAATTTAAATAATACTGATTAAATTATATTCAAATGATTAATTATTATATAAGCTACAAACTACTAGAGTTTTGGAATCGATCACCGCAGAAAAGAAGACGCCCTAAGAAACTCTTTTGAACAGTATTGGTCGCCTACTTGCCTGAAGGGCTTTGTATGATTTTTTTATGTTTTTATTATTTCTTTTTATATTTATTTTTCTGGTTTCAAGTTGTATACAATTTCAGTTTACATAATGTTGTGGAACACGTTATGTTAGCGATCGAGCGTGAAACAGCAGAAAAGATAAAAGATAGAAGTCTCAAAGAGGTCCAGCAGACCTGTCCCCCCCGGCAGCACCCGTTCACGAGTTGACGCATGGATCAGCAATCGCTGAGCTCAACCATATTAGAGGGAACTCAAGAACCCGACACACAAAGCCGCCACCAGTTTGAACATTTTCGTAAGCATGACTGCAAATAACACTCGATTTACTGGGATTCCAAACGTTTTCTCCCCTGCATTCTCTTATAATTTGAATCAACTAATTTTTCCATAATTCATTCGCCTTAGGAAATCTGTGAAACATGATAGAGTTTGAAAAGCGGTACCTATCTACGCGAATGAAGTCACGGGCAAAAGCTTGTTAACAAAACTAAATAAACATGAATCGTGATTATTCAGTTTTGTTTAAATTATTCAAAAATTTTAAACTTGCATTTAAAGCATAGTTGTATATATGTATAGTATGCATAGTTACATAATTTGACTTTGTTCACAAGTTTTTTTATTCAAATAGCTAACAGGTAGATACATAACACATATAACATGTAATGAAATCTCCCACAGTTTAGGGTATTTTTTCATTTGTATAAATGGCAACACCGGCGTATCAAAGAGATGTCAGCTAACATTTTTCCTCCAAATTAATAATGATTTGCATTTGTTTGTTTACGTATAAGATACAACAGAATTTACCGACTGACCTATGATAGGTTATCCCCTCATGTTTCTTAGTTAAACCACTATTGTTGCGGCAGTATTTGACGACGCAGGACGGCATTATATTTTTTTTCGAAATATGTGTATTCGTGTGTCAACTTTAACTCGCGGCAACGTAATGGCGGCCGGTCGTCTTACTTTGCTGTGAATGTGTGCGTGCGCATGTGTCGCTACGATACGCCGGCTTACTTTGAGTGCTTCACTACTAATGTTACTGAAGCGGAGTCCGGTAATGAGATATTTTTCGTGAAATAGCCAGCTAAAATCATATTGCTTAAACGTCAATGTTTGATGATATTTCAGGCCATGTTTGACAATATCTTTAATATACATTTCTATGATATCATACATTTAATAAAAAGTACAAGGTGACAAAACTTTGTTGCGTGGTCATACATTGCTTTATTTTTGTCATCAATTAGCGCATTATTCCGTTTCCGCCGCCATGGCGCATGATAAACCAAAACAATACCAGTGCTTCTACGGTCGGTGGATATCATAAATATTTTACGATATATAATGTACTAGTTACCCCTTTCGGCAAAGGCCTATGATAACAAAAGAAGTCTGAAAATAAGGCTAAAAATAAAAAAATAATGGCTGTCTCTGCGCCTCCGCTCTTGTTTTTCTCGATCTCGCCGGAACAGTATTTTTTCTCGGATGAAAGGTTTTCGTCAAAATCCGTTTAGCCGTTTTAGTGTAAAAGAGTAACAAACATCCATACACCCATCCATACATACTCACAAACTTTCGCATTTATAACATTAGTAAGGATAAGGATAACAATATCATGAAGTAGCCGAGAGTTTTGGCTGTTTATATCATCACTCATTGAGCTGGCCAGATCGTATCATGTGGGCAATGGATATTTTCCATTTCATGAAATGAAATACAGCCATTTCACGAAATCGTCGTATTTCATGTAATACAACTATTTCACGAAACTCTACATCACATAAATAAACGACAGATAAATAAATAAATACACAAATTGAGCTAGCCCCACAGTAAGTTGTGAACTTATGTCGTAGGATACTAACTCAATGATACTATATTTTTGTAATAGATAAACATCCAAGACCCAGGTCAATCTGAAAAAGATCGTTTTCCATCTTGACCTAGCCGGGGATCGAACCCGGAAACCCTCGTGTCGCAGGCTGGCGTGTTAACCACTGCGCATGGTCGCGACAGATATATCTTAAAATATTTCGGTCACTACATAAAATATGAATCCATTAATCCTTGCCTAAAAAAAGAATACTAAAACATGAAATAATAAGCTGCCTTTGAATAAATTTCAAAATCTTGAATACTGTGAAGGTCCCTTAAATTTTGCCTCCTAGTGTTTATTTTAATTCCGTGTAACTAATTGCAAAGGTCTTATTAATTTTCCGCGACGGCTGTAATAAATAATCGCGTTTAAGATTAATGGGCAAACGCTAACGATGGCCGATCGCTCTGTATTCAAGTTTTTAGTCTTATTGCGTAGCGTAGGTGGGGATATTTAATATACACCTTGTAACATATCCATCGACGTTCCTTTGAACTGGTGACTCGGCCCGTAAAAATAAACAACCTTTTACTATGGGATCAATGCTGGGAAATTAAAAAAAAATTACATGTTCATACAAAAGTGATCAGCCGGCCCGGAAAGTAATATGAAAATGTCAAAAATAAAAAGAGTTCCCAGCAATGCTGGGCCTTTTTTTTTACATACTAATCGCCTGACCGCTAGAACAATTTTGAATGAAAATGTATTTTTTTTTATTTCCCAGTATTGATCCCATACGAAAAGTTGTTCATTTAGATGACCCCCCTTCACGGGAACGTCGTTGATTATGTTACACGCTGTATAGTTTGCTTTTGCACGTGACTTTATTTATTTAGATATAAGTAGTTCAACACTCCGTAATCCCTCAAATACAAAATCATCGATTTTTTATAACGTTAAAACGTAATAAATTGAATACCTTATATTATTAAATTAGCATTTCTTATTTATATATTAATAAGGATTTATATATTATTAATGTCAGTTAAGAAAAACAATAAGGATTGTGGAAACAGCACCGAAGATTTTGATACATTTATTTGTATTATAAATTAAAATTGAATATAGGAAATTGATAATCAGGACTCAGGACAGAGGGCGCTAGTTGCCAAATAAACATCAGCCGCGAATACAAATATTTATAAATATTAGTTTGCGATAGTAATTCGGAGTTTTAATTAGTTCCATTTAAAAGTGCAATTACGATACTTATGTGGAAGTGTTATCCTTAAGAATTTAAACATACAGCATTTAAGGAAAAATCACAACATTTAAGCACAGAGGTAATGCACCAAGAAACTGGTCAACAGTATTAAATTAGAAGACCAAAGCATACCAGAAACTTAAAAGTTCCAACGAAGACCACGCTGAAACCCGCTTCATCACCACAAGGTACAATTTAATTGTATTGCAAATACATATAACCTCAAAATAATAAATACTGACCTAGCAGAAAAATTAATCCTTATTTGGCACCAACGCCATCTACCGAAGTACTTGGCAATCAAGAAGTATAAATTAAAATCAATACTGTAGCGACATCTATCGGCAGTTGCTACCAATCGTAACTAGCTTTCAAAGATTTTAACCTCAGAGATTGAGCTACTCCCCAGAAGATGGCGCTACAATGTGCGGGCTGCCGCCAAGACATACCCGATAGGAGATTTCTAACTTGCCAATTATGCTACACACACTTTGACTTAGACTGTGCTAACGTCTCCGAGGCACGGTTTTATAACACTATGTCAACCGAAAATAAGCAACAATGGAAATGCCACTATTGTCGCTCTAAAGAACCAAAAGTTGGAAACAGCGACACACCTATCATACCAAAACATCGAGAAAATGAGACACCGCAACGTAACCAACTTACGGCTGAACCTTTAGTTTCGAATAATAGAAACATAGACTCTAATGTAACTGTTAGAAAGATAATTCATATCCCAAAAATGACAGCTCCGAACTTGAGCTTTAAGCAAGGAATTCACACCCGAAACTTCAAAAAAATTGCCCCTAAGTGACGATGACGAACCCATTACAGTAAAAAAACTTAAAGCAATATTACAAGAAAATAATAAATATATATTGTCAGCGTTACATATATCTCTTGAGGAGCAAATTAAAAAAGCTATGACAGAAATAAAACAAGAGCTGCAACTAGATATTGATAAAAAATAAAAATGGAGACACAAGAGAAAATAAATAAAGTAAACAGTAAAATATTAATATTAGAACAGGAATGTCATACATTAAGAAAAGAGAATAAACAATTACAACTCGATCTAGCAAAAATTAACGTAAGTAAACAGCAGAGCTCGGAAAATATGGTAAGAACTTTAGTCTTACATGGCTTACTAGTAAATAACTGGGAGACTGATGAACAAATAATGGGTAGAATTACCAATATTTTTGGAGAAATATTGAATATAGATTTGAACGGATATATAGAAGAAATTACTTACATAGGAAAAGCACACCGATCAAGACCCATCAAAATAGAACTAATAAGCAAAAGAATGAAAAGATACATACTGGACAATTATATTTACTTCAAAGGTACTGGCATAAGCGTTACCGAGTTCTTGAACCCCACAGCTCTACAAGAACATAAAAATTTAAAGCGCGCGCTACTAGAGGCAAGGCGTAACGGGCACCATGCTATAATAAAGAATAATAAATTAATAATCAATGGGAAGAAATTAAATGAAATAGAATATAATAGACAACCTGAATTTAGTGCTTCTAACAGCGAAATAGAGTTACTACATGACGAAAAAAATACTTCAAATTCAGAATTTCAATCACGACCTTCAAATTACTCTCAAAATGAATTAAACCAACAATACACGAAACCTACTCACAGTAGTGTTGGCCCGAGAAAAGAAAAGAAGGATGCTAATCGACATACAGCAGGGAACTCTACTTTTCGCAACTGACCTTACTATTTTCGTCCAAAATATGCAAAGTATGAATAATAAGAAACATCTTTTAGAAGCACTTTTAGCGGAAAACTATAATCTACATGTACTTTGCATATCTGAAACGTGGATGAATGAAGAAAAGAAGAAGTTGTTATTTATAAGCAACTATGTTATGGGAGCGTCCTACTGCCGAGATCTACATAACGGAGGTGGAGTATGTATACTGGTCCGTAATAACCTAGAATATGTAGAGCGTTTCGATGTATCTGTATTATCAGTCGAAATGGTATTTGAAGTATGCGCAATTGAGATACATGTATTAAATTTATTAATAGTTAATATTTATTGGCCCGACAATAGTAGAAAAGTCGAAGTATTCTATACATCTCTTCAAAAACTTTTAAAATTAATATCCAAAAAAGACAAACTCAAAAATGTTATATTAACAGGCGATTTTAACATAGACTTCCTTAATAAAAAGGAAAGCAGTAGACTGTCTGAATTAATGTTAACTTATAACTTTCATCAAAAAGTTAATAAACCTACGCGAATCACAGCAACTAGTGCTAGATGTATTGACTTGGTTTTTGTAAACTTCTATAGCCGGGCGTATAAAGCAGATGTTCAGGAGTTTGCATTTTCTGATCATAAGGGGGTAATCTTCTCTACTTCATTAAATACAAAAAATTTAAAATACTTTTATATAGAAAAAAGAATATTTAGTAAGAGCAATATTTGCAAATTTAAGGAGGAAATATCCAAAATATGCTGGAACGATATACTTAGTCTTACCAATAATACTAACAAAAACTATAGCTTATTTCACGATATTATGACTAGTACCTTGAATAAATGTATGCCTCAAATATTTATTAAATATAACACGAAATGTAAAAGATCTTATATAACGCCGGGAATAAAAACATCATGTCGCAATAAAAGATTTCTAAAACAACTAATAACTAAGTCAAGACATAAGGAGTTGCGCAAAAATTACAAAATATATTGCAAAATACTAAAGAAAATTATTATTAATACGTTAATAAAGCTAAAATATTAAATAACCAACATAAGCTCAACGTTTCAGAAAATAAAACAAAAAGCATGTGGGAAATCATTAATAGAGAAACAAATAAAAATCACAATATTAGGCCCAATATAAAAATAAAAAAATATAAAAATAAAATTATAGACGATCCAAAAACCATATCCGAAGAATTTAATAGATGATTTGTATCAATAGGTAAATTGCAGACAAACCGTCAAGTCATAAACGATAGTAATAATACTTCAACATGCAGAGTGACCAACACATTCTTTCTAAGCCCGGTAAATCACGAGGAAGTTAATAAAATATTAAAAAATTTTAAAAATAAAACTCATTCGGTATTGATGAAATTCCCCTAACGCTGCTAAAAACCTGTGCCGACGAACTCACTATCCCTTACACAAAAATAATAAATCAATCTTTCGAAGAGGGCGTATTTCCGGATTTACTAAAAATCTCTATAATAAAACCAATACATAAAAAGGGATCTACCACAGACATAAATAATTTTCGACCCATATCTCTTCTACCAGCGTCCGCGAGAGTGTTCGAAACAGCTATGGTTATACGATTGTGTAATTTCTTTGAAAAATTTAAAATATTCCATGTAAACCAAAATGGAAAACCTTAGAAAGAACCACTCCACTGCCCTTGCAGTATATAAATACGTTCAAAAAATATATGAAAAAATAGATAGTAGAACATATGCCATAGGGCTTCTTTTGGACATGACCAAAGCCTACGATAGAGTCCGCCATGATATATTGTTATTTAAATTATTTGAATCTGGGATAAGGGGGCCTGCCCACCATTGGTTTATATCATATCTTGCGAACCGCTTTCAGTGTGTAGAAGTTAAACATACCAATTTTGAAACAGGACATATACAATTTATACGATCAAGCAAAGTGCTCTCTACTAACTCTATTCCACAGGGATCCGTTTTAGGATGCCTGTTGTTCCTTGTATATGTAAATAATCTTCCAAATGAATTTCAAGACGACTGCATACTTTTTGCGGACGACGTCTCGATTTTAATTGCCTGTGCTGATACAACGGAGTTGAAAAATAAACTAAACACTACTCTAGATAAAATGACTAGCTGGTTAGATAAACACAATTTAGAAATTAATCTTAACAAAACGAAAATATTGCAATTTAAACCCTCTCAGAAAAAACCATTACAAATAAACTATAGTTTCAAAGATGCAAAACTGCAAGTTGTGAACACTGCTACACTATTAGGCATCGGTTTAGATACTAACTTAACTTGGAAACCACATATTCAAAAATTGAAAAATAAATTATCCTCTTTTACATATGCTTTAAACCAATTGAAACGTGCGTCAGACCTCAAAACTTCCCTGGCAGCCTACTTTGCTTATGCACATTCCAGATTATCTTATGGTATTGTTATATGGGGTGTTGTGAAGTAAATCACGTATTTACATTACAAAAAAAATGCATTAGAATATTGGTTAATATTGAACAGACGACATCCTGCAGACCTTACTTTATTAAATATGAAATCTTGACCCTAACCTCGATATATATCCTGGAAATGTGCAAGTTTGTGAGGAAATATGAATACCTATTTACTTTAAAGGAAAATAAGAATAAAAGAAACAATAGAGACTCAAACAAATTTATATTGCCGTCTACTACATTGAAATTAGTTTCGTCTAGCCCTCATCATATGGCTATAAAACATTTACAACCATATCCCCAATAACTTCAAAACTATAAAAAAACCCTCCCTATTCAATAAACATCTAAAATTATTCCTGATCAAAAAATGTTACTACAAATTATCAGATTTTTTTGATGATAAGTTTATTTAAAAATAGCTTTCATTTCTCTACGCAGCAGGCTAAAAAATGCAATATAAATTTGTATACATTTCAATCTATTTATTTATTAGCAATTTTTTAACTATATTTATTTAACATTTATTTATTTCTAATTTTAATTTTAATTAAGTATTTAATATTTAAGTAAAGTAGTGCAAATAGGTGCCTTAACTGTTTGCAGTGCCCTTGCAGGGCGTCACTTGTATTCTAAAATTATTATGTAACACCTCTATGTAATTACTTGTGACTTGCAATAAAATCTGAATCTGAATCTAATTGGGCGAAAATCGCAAAGCTCGTAAATTTACATTTAACCAAAATGAAAATCCAACCTGATCGAACTGAACGGGAGCGCAGAGCTACGTGTTGATTCTTTGTGGTCTTGGACGAATAAACCACTGGACGCGAAATTATGACATTTGGCTCCTTACCCCTCTAGCTGGGTACCATGAAATAGTTCTTTGTTAAACAACACGCTACGTCAGTGTGACTTCAGAGACTCAAGGCAAAACATCGCGTAAAAAAGGGTGAAGTGTGCGGTATTGCTGTGTAAAAATTACAGTAATCGCACGAACCACATTTCTTTTCACCAGTAAGCATATTTTGTCCAATATTTCTTAGTATTTTCTTGTAAATTTAATTAAATGCGTAATCATCAGACCGAGTAATACGTCCATTTAAAAAATCCTTGGTTCAAACTGCAAGTCAACCAGAATGTTGTCATACTCCAACGAGTCGGATTAATTCTGTCATTGTTACATTCGTTCACTAATTCTTCAGTTCATTCCTTTCATTTAGAGCTTGCATATATCGATGAACGTGTCGATGAATGATATCGATAGGAATGACAATCGTATTACGGGCGGCGGATAAATAGCCAATTTAAATAAATACTCAAAATTTATAAATATCCGTAAATAACCAGTTCCTATTAAGATTTATCACAAACCAGGGTTGAAAACTTTTATAATACAATTAGTATCTATTTCCCTTTTCTCGTAATTTGTAATTGTATTTGTTGGTTGTTAGTTTCAGTAAGCAAAGTGACAGAATCACTTCTTTATTATTTACGGAGTAGACAAGACCTAGCTTCACGATATTAAAAAGTGGCTTTTGTATGTTTTTCTCATAAACTAAGTAATTTACCTTTACGGCTTTACTGTTTGGAAATAAATATAAATAAATTTAAATACGGACAAATCACACAGATTGAGCTAGCCCCAAAGTAAGTGCGAGAATTGTGTTATGGGATTCTAACTCAACGATACTATATTTTATAACAAATACATATAGATACACATTCAAGACCCAGGCCAATCTGAAAAAGATCATTTTCCATCTTGACCTGGCCGGGGATCGAACCCGGTCACTCCGTGTCGCAGGCAGGCGTGTTGACCGCTGTGCCACGAAGCTAGTCTCCGTGTGCTAAAATGCCTTTATATCTTATACCTTTAAACGAGCAATTCTTATATATTTATATAAATTTATTTCTATAATCTCGGAAACGGCTCTAACGATTTCGCTGAAATTTGGCATATGGGGGTTTTCGAATGTAAATAATCGATTTTGATTAGTCTTATGTTTGGAAAAACGCGTGTTTTCCAGTTTTCATACGTTTTATTTTCAAGCAGAATATGGTTGCTAATTTCGTCTTACTGGCCGCTGTCAGTCTGGTCCAGCGGTTTAAGACGCGGACGGCAAGAAACGAGTTACGGGTTCGAATCCCGCGTGTGACTTACTTTGTTTGTATTAAATTTATAATTTTTTAATTTTATTGTTAATGTTTGAGATAACTATATATATTTATCATAAATATAGATTCACCTAACCACCACCATATTACAACAAATAGTAATAACCCAACGAAGCACGGTCGCCCAGGTACTAGTTCTCTAAGGGCAAATAAGTACACATGAAGGTTCATGTATTTATCCATAACAGTGGAGATAGAGCCTGCAAATTCTTATCTGATCAAAAGGCCCTGAAAAAAATAATTGTATTTACTTTACATGTTCAAATACACTTAATCACCATCCGATTGTTTTTCCTATAGTCCGGAGTCAGCTAATATGTAAGATACATAGTTAGGGACGTCGATCACACGAATCTCGAGAAAGTAATCGAGAAACACCCAAAACGTTAATATCCGTTCGTTTTATTATAGGTTCTGTTCACATAATACTATTTGCACAAAGAGAGTTTTCTACCATAGTTTATAGTAAATATTTATTTTAAAACGGTTATCAGTATGTGCTCTGTAACTAAATTTTTAGTTTTTAACTCCATGGAAAACCTACTTCTTATTCGAGTTACATAATAAAACTCGTAAATTTCAGATTTCCTACTGATCCATCAAGAAAAAGGAAGTGGGTTGCAGCTGTCCAAAGAGATAAAACATGGATACCTACTAAACACGATCAAATTTGTAGCGTAAACAAACAAACCTGAAATAAACAAATATTTATATTCTAAAAAACCGTTTAAACTTTTATGTACACATTCTCTCTAATATTTAAGAGCTAGGCCCTTGAAGGTGTCATTGTATGTAAAGAATTTGACACAGTGACTATTTTGACCAGGAAATAATTGAATGGTTTGTCTTCTCCATTTCACATGGGTACTAGCGAAAAATCCACTTGTGTTTACGATGTTTTCTTTCATCAGAAGCAGGTATCGGTCAACAGCCTCCGTGGTCCAATGGTTAAGGCGTTTGCCTGTTGACCCAGGGGTCGTGGGTTCGATTCCCACCGGAAGCATACTTTGTTTAGTGGTTTCCAGTTTGGTTAGGACATTGCAGGCGTGAATCACCTGATTGTCTGATAATAAAGATGATTCCGTGCTTCGGAAGGCACGTTAAGCCGGTGGTCCCGGCTGCCAACTGGTAGTCGTTAAAGGAACCACGTCAGAGGCCGAGAGGCGGTTCTGAAGAACTCTGACATCAGGGTGTGCATGGTCGATTGACCGTGACACCTACTCGAAATGATGAGGTATCGGTCGATGAAAATGGTACTTGATTTAGATTTTAATACAAACTCAGAGATACAGTTCAGGCCGGGCGCGGTTTGAACCCGGGACCGTTCGGTTTAATTCGTTATGGTTCGAATTCTAAGACACCTGAACCACTAGCGCTTCTACTAGTCCTAAATATGTAATATTATTTTCAACTTGAAACCTAGTGTTCTGTAGATTGTGTGTGTGATTCAAAAGGAGATACATTTTGAAGGCCGGAATCCTAAGAGTAGGTGGTTGAAATACGAAAACGACAGTGATTATTATCATTAAATGTGTCCTTGCCAAATTCGTTTTATTTTTCAAATTAAAATTTGGTTTGGATTTGAAACAAGAATAAAATTTAAAATGCCCGCTGTAGGGCAAGATACCTTAAAAATCATAATAGTTGTTTTGTGTACCTGAAAAACATTATTTCTTTCAATAAACAGCATAGGTAACTGAGCTGAGCATATTTATAAAAAATTGAGCATAGCCCGTTACATATTTTTGCGATGCTTTAAACCAATCATTCATTCAATTTGTCGACTGTCGACTTTGTAACAACACTGTCTATGACATATGACATAACACGAATAAATTAAAAATTTTAGATATAGACGCATGTCGCAAGAGGTAAGTATGTTTCATATTTGTTCGGTTCTATGCTGTCATTACCTCCCGTCCCCCCAGTATTGGTTGAACAAGTTTTCATACATTTTTCTTTGATTTCACGTCCAGTGGTTAATTCGTCCAAGTTTGTGGTGCAGTGGTTAACACGCTATTGTGGATAACATACACAATACCCGCGCTTAAAATCGATCTAACAGACTGCTGTTGGATCGATTGTAAGCGCGGTTAGTTATTTCTGTAGGCATCCGGCAATCGTACCTACATAATTTTACAAATCGTATTAACTAAAATGTTGCCATAATCATTTTTATTGCGGATGTAACCAGGGACAAATAACAGAGGTAGTAATAACTTGTTCCCGGTTCCCGCCTGCATTTTCCGCGCTTTTGTCTTTGTTACCAAACATGTTTGTTATCTTTCTTGTAAGTGGCCAACACTGGTGTCAGATTTATAAAGCTGTCTAACAGCATCTGATATTACTTAACGACTGCCATAAATGACGGCAGCCAATGGCTTAACGTGCCTTCCGATGCAGGGAGCTCGAGATAGTAAGAAATGTTATCGTCTCGTGCAAGAGGACGGAGCTAAGTGTCGCTACAGTTTGTGCTACGCTATTCTATAGTACGTATTAATATTGTATATACGGTTACCTGCAAAAGTCTCTACATAGCCTCAATGTGAAAATCGGTTACGCTATATATTTAACATTATATTAACCTTATGCCACATGCATAAGGTTGAAATTGCTGTTATTTTTTTGATAGTATCCGTAGCTACTACACACGACTTTTTACGCAACTTCACTAAGGAAAAGGGAAATGGCATATGGTGGAGAATTTCGGCGCCGGGATTGAATTGTGCGGTAGCTCAGATGGCAGAGCATAGGTCGTACATAGACCTAGGTCGCCGGTTCAAGTCCCGCCCGCATGAAATGTTTCACCATATTTTATATCTTAATTTATTAAGAGTTCTCTATGGACTTTTGCAGGCGACCGTACGTTTATAAAATAAATGGTTGCTGCTGTAGCCATGTCTCAGGTCAGCCACCTCGACAAAGGGCGGAATGTAATCGAATCGTGCGGCGATCGAGCAAGAGGATGCAATCTTTTCCACCTAAAAGAAACCTCAATCGAACTCTTATCGTAATAGTTTTCTTTTTTTTTGTAAAATTCATTGAAATAAATATTAAAACTGGCTAAAAAGTAAAATATGCCATGTTAAAGAAGTGTCCAGTAGTTTTCCAAAGACGGGGACGAGAAGTATTTGAATGTGTTTTTTTTTTTGTCTTTTGAAAAAAAGTTTACTACTTACATTAGTTTTATTATAAGAAAGTATATTCCATTATATGTAAGATAAAAAAATATGAATCTATTTTATTCAGATATCTGGTAAAACACTTAAATGATGTGCGAAATGTGATCCAATGGAGAGCTACAGAGCTACATGTTGATATAGCTTATATTATTGTTTTCTTTAGTTTTATTTAGTAAGGTTAAATAGTATTTAACAAAGTTTATAAACGGAATGTTTTCTGCTTGCAATATCTGGAGTCTGCCACATCAACCAACTGCGGAATGTAAGCGACTGGAGAAAGATCGAACTAGAGAGCAAAGCGTTGCTCTCTATAATATCACGTAGCGACGTTGACACTTCTATACACATTTATACATGTGTGTTTTGATCAATTGGTAGTTTGATCATGTCTGGGCTAGGACAGAACTACTCGATCTTTTCATAAAGTATTCTCTTCATAATATACCTATCGATTCGAATACTTTACAATTTTTATGTTCGCAGAATGAGTTTTATCGTAAACTCTTCTTGTACGTACTTAAGTGATTTAATCAAAATGTATAACAATCGCAAAAAAATTGAAAACAAATAAAATTATAACTGTATTAAAAATCATGTTGCTGCAGTCGGAAATTTGGGCTCCAACGTGTAGGATTTGAAAATGCGATCGGGAACTCGAATGAGAGAGGTAGCTTTTGTCATTTTATTTGTCTTTGTGAACAAAGTGTGGAATGTAATCGAACCGAGCGAGGCGATGGAGCAAAGGGACTGTTCGTGTTGCTACAGCTTATGCTTTTCTATTCTGTGTACGATCACATACTTTTTAAGGTTCCGTACCCGTGAAAGTATAGGGTCTAGATTTTACCTTTTTAACATAAAAACTAGACCCTATACTTTCACTTCACTGTCCGTCTGTCTGTCTGTCACCAGGAGTATCTGCTTGCATGAACTGTGATAGATAGACTGTTGAACATTTCACAGATGATGTAGTTGTTGCCGCTTTATTAATAAATACTAAAAATAGTATGAATTAAATATTTAACTTCACAAAGTTAACACATATACAACATGTTAATGAAAAAACAATAAAACTCGAAATTCGTTTGATAAGAATCGAGAGTTGAATCGATTCCACAGATAAAAAAAAGGGTCAAATATTGCAAAGCGTCAACGTCGCGCGCGCGTAATTACCATAGACTCTTTAATTTACAATAAACAAAAAAAACCAAAAAAAAAAAATATATTCGTAAATAATTTGCGAAAATTGTATTTAATAATTTATATAATTCTTTTAGGTTTTGCGCTATTTTATTAACACGTAATTTTTATTAACATGTTTTATTTATTGTCTATGTTAATGGCCAATTAACATAGACAATAAATAAAACATACAAAGAGGTACTTATAAGTCTTGTTGAATTCTTCCTGCCCGTGCCTCGCGCGCTCTAAGCACTAGAAAGTCTTAAATAATTAAAATTCAATCGTACTTTCAATAGTCTGCGTCTCAGAGCGCTGGGACGGCAAAAATGCATTTATTCTATAGTTGCGTCTCGCAAAGGCAGCTCTTTCTTTGTAAAATTTAATTTTCTTTACCATTTCTTTAAAATGTCTTCTAATTTATTTTTATTATAACGAATTTAAATAAAATTACATAATTTTGTACAAAATGTTTGTGGTACAGTGCTTACATGTTCATCGCGTGTTCAATCACGCGCATGCCTAATTGAAAAATACAGTTTGTTAGTAATAAAAACTGATAAATAAATAAATTGCTTTCGATTACGCACTATAAATACAGTATCCTGATTAAAATAATATTTGAGAACATTCGTCGACTTATTGGAAAAAACTATGAAGTAATACAGAATGTGATGCTGACCACCGCGCCGAGTCGAAAGAACCTGATGCATATCCCTGGTAATACCACGGAAAAATGCTGCAAATGTCATGCACCTTTGCATAAGGTTGTAACGTTGCAGCATGCCACATGCATGCTGCATCTCGTCCAACCTCGTTTCTCTCATCCTGTCCATTTTTCATTCCTTATTTTAATTCAAATTTCATTTTTTAATTCAAATTTCAATCCATTCCATTTTTAGATTACTTTCTCTCTCTCTCATCACTCATTCTTCAGTCTGCTACCATCTTTCAGTCTGCTACCACCTTTTAGTCTGCTACCACCTTTCAGTCTGCTATCATCTTTCAGTCTGCTACCATCTTTCAGTTTACTATCATCATTCAGTCTACTACCATCTCTTGGAGCATATCAGTCTCTTTTATGAATTATTGAAGTCAACATCTACATAGTTGAACTTGTAAAGTGAAGTTGTAATAAAGTTATTCTCTGTGTGTTCTGTGTGTCGAGTCTTGTGTTCTCCCTAACTTCCTATTTATGTGAGAACTCGGCTAGAGCGCCGGGATAGTCGAGAGTCGAGCCCTCACAAGGTACTATTCCTGGCAGAGGTTTTGACTAAAATGGGACAGATAGCCAGTAATGTTCATTGACGTGTACTTATATCTATTAACTATCATCTATACATATAATAAAACAGTAAAATTATTTTGTCTGTACATTTCGAATTTTTGACTGAAATGGATAGAGGGACACTTAAAAAGAATAATAGAAAGCAAAAAAAATTTTTTGGAATTTCTTGTCTGTCTGTCTGTCTGTCTGTCTGTCTGTCTGTCTGTCTGTCTGTATGTATGATCACGATTATCTCCGAAAATACTGAACCGATTTACTTCAAACTTTCACCAAGTGCTTTGTTTTAACTCAGTTTAACATTTAAAGTTTGTTTCATCAAAATCGGTTCATTAAAAAAAAAGTTATCGTCATTTGATTGAACTCAAGGCATGAGTTTGCCTGCAAACATATAGCAAAAATAAAATAAAATAATAAGTGACATAAGAAAATTAAAATCCAAAGTCAATTCATCATAATTATACGACAGCATTATACCTATCCATACTATCCATAGTAATCCATACTAAAAAAAAAGGAGAAGCTGACTGACTGGCTGACATATCAACGCAGGGCCTAAATTATAAGGGTTAGGAACTTAAAATTTTGCACAGGGGTTCCTTTTATAACGTAGGGGAGCACTAAGAACGGATTTTTGGAAATTCATCTCCTTAGGGGGTAAAACGGGTTGCAAAGTTAGTATGAAACTTTGTTGTTTTTGAAGTTATTCGAATGAAATTCAGCATGAAGGTTCTTTACTGAAAGGTATGAAACGCGAGTAAAATATTTTACTCAAAAATCATACCTTAAGGGGGTAAAATAGGGGTGCAGAGTAAGCTTGAAACTTTTCATTTTTGAAGTTAGTCGAATGAAATTCAGCATGAAGGTTCCTTACTAAAAGGCATAAAACACGAGTAAAATATTTTTCTCAAAAATCATCCTTTAAGGGGATATAACGGGGATGCAAAGTTAGTATGAAACCTTCCGTTTTTGAAGTTATTCAATTGAAATTCAATATTAAGGTGTTTCATTGAAAGTCATAAACTAATGTATTCCGGGTAATTCTACTGTTCCTGAGAAATCGACACTTACGCGGGCGGAGCCGCGGGCCAAAGGTAAACCTGACTTATATATCAACGCACAGCCGAAACTACTGTGCGCAGAAACTTGAAATTTGGCACAGGGATTCTTTTTATGATGTAAATGAGCACTAAGAAGTTTGAAAGTAGGTACGCAAGATCTCAATTAAAATTAAAAAAGATCTGTTTAGGTGAACCAGACAACATTCTCCCTTGAAGGGGTAAATAGGGGGTAAAGTTTGTATGGAATTTTTCCATTTCTAGACTTAGAGGTATGAAAATAAGTATATACGTTCTAGGTTACAATTAAAAAAGATTTGTGTAGGTGAAATGTACAAAATTTCCCCCTTAAGGGATAAAGGGGGGGGGGGGGGGGGATTGTATGGAAATTTTCTCATTTCTGGACATAGAAGTATAAAAATAAGTATATATGTTTACATTACAATTAAAAAGATCTGTGTAGTTAAAACGGTCGAATTTTTCCTTAAAGGGGAAGAATAGGTGGGGTAAAGTTTGTATGGATTTTTTTTATTTACTTAGAAATATGACAATAAGAAGTTCTACATTACAATAAAAAAATATCTGTGTAGGTGAAATGGGCAAAATCCCCTTAAGGGCTAAAGATCTATGCAGGTGAAATGTATTAAATTCCCCCTTAAGGGGAAAAAGCAAAGGGGCAGGGGTTTGTATGGAATTTCTATCATTTCTACTGTTCCCAAGGGAACGACATTAACGCGGGCGGAGCCGCGGGCAACAGCTGGTGTACAAATAAAAAATTATAAAAAAAATAGAACGTTTATTAACAAACGTTTAAAGAGTGACTCAGACCATGAATCTGAACAACTATCATTACGGGACCAACTGTGAACTGGCAAAAAAAACAGCTGTTCCATAGATTTTGGCCAAGTAGATATTCCACTTTAGTATGAAAGAGCAGATAAGTTGGTCCCATAATGAAAGTTGTTCAGATTCATGGTCCGAGTGACTCCTTAAACGTTTGCTAATGAATTCAATTTAATTTTGTATACCATACATGCATAACGCGTGTAGGAAATGGATGCGTCTTATTTAAAATAGCTAAATAATTGCTAAATATTATAATTATGCCTAATTTTCGTTATAACACTTTATTTTTGAATGAAAACAATAAAATAGTAACATTCTTGGTCTGAACTTTCTACGCAGCTGTAGAATTTCATCTCAATGCTCGTTAAAATTCAATTCACCTTGATTAGTTTGTCACGCGTTTAATTAAGTATGCTTTGTGAGAATAGATTAGTCTACCTAATCTGTATTAGGACTTGGTCTGTGCTGTGCTAATACGATTCATATTATATATTTATGTTAATGTAAAACGAATAAATTAGTAGATAACAATATATGGGTAAGTATATTAAAATTAAGAAGCCGTGTGGTATCCGGCAGAGTAGAATAGGACCACTCCAAGTCTTCCCGTGGATGTCGTAGAAGGCGACTTAGGAAATACAAGCTAAACAAAGCTTATAAACATCCAAGACACCTCTCCAACTCGTCTGGCTAGCGTGGAGAGTGTAGGCCAAGTCCTCTGGCTGCTCTGGCCAAGTATGGCTCTGGTAGTAAAGTGAGGGTCATGCTCCTGCAGTGGAGACTAAGAAGACCTGATGATGATGATGATGTATTGTAACAGAAGTAGTTTTTCATCTAATAATTACAACATAGCCCACAGAGAGGGTCGCGCTCCTGTAGTGGAGACTAAAAAAGGACCCGATGATAATGAAGTATTTTAAAAAATAATATTAACTAACTAATATAACAACAAAGTCTTCTATTTCGTACGTTCGTCAGTAATTTGTTTTTCATAAATTAATAATTTCAGAGTATTGCTTTGCTTTCTTTTACCACAAAATATCCACATCAATGCATGCGCCATTAAAAACACATCAAAATATTGTTCGATGTTTTCGCCCGCGGCTCCGCCCGTGTCAGTGTCGATCCCTCGGGAATGGTACTTATTTCCGGGATTAAAGGTACATTATGTTCTTCTCCGTACTCCAGAGAACTTGTATACAAAATTTCATGGTGATCGATTCAGTAGTTACGGCGTGAAAGCGTAACAAACTTGGACGAATAAACCACAAACAAACTCACTTTCGCATTCATAATATTAGTTAGGATACTTACTATTACTACTGTATCGAACAGTTTCACTCACGTATTGTTGTCGGTATCGCCGACTAGTTTCAGCCAATTCAGATGGCCATCTTCGGGGCGAGGGTTACGTTCGCGTTTAACCGTTTGTTTTATTATTAGTAACTCGCTGTTGCCCGCCGCTCCGCCCGCGTGTCGATCCATATCGGAAACATTAGAATATCCCGGAATGAAAGATAACCTTTGTCTTTCCAGGGGCCTCCAATTACCTCCATACCAAATTTCATCCATATTGGTTTTTGATTGAAGCGTGATAAGAAGACCGACAGACAGGTACGTTTTTGCCGTCGGATATACATAAAAAAAAGGTACTTTCGCATTTATAGTATAGGTATGAATATGGATTATTATGGATTATGTCTCATATCATCATCATCATCTCAGCCACAAGAAGTCCACTGCTGGACATAGGCCTCCCCCAAGGATTTCCAATATGACCGGTTGGAAGCGGCCTGCATCCAGCGTCTTCCTGCGACCTGGATTATGTCTCGTTTAACTTTTAATAATATTATAAGAACTATTTTAAGATATAAACGAGTGTTATTATGGCAGCAATGTAGACGGTCCATGCGTTGAAAATTAATTTGATTTGTGTAATGTCTGATTAACGATTGTTAATATCTTGGCTACTTTATTCTATTTCTGATTAAAGACTATGTAATCGAAATATCCTTCCACCGTCGTCCTAAGCCGTAGAATTTCATCTCAATCCTCTTTAAAATTCCATTCACCTTGATTAGTTTGTCTCCCGCTTAATCAAGTATGCTTTGGCAGAATAGATTAGGCGCCGAATCTTTTTTGGATTCAATATTTTAGTACAATTAGGATTTAAATAAAGTATGTATGTTGATGAGAATTAAATATATTAGTTATACTCAAAATTCATGGAATTTTTATATACTCTCGTTTGTTTTTAATAAGCTCTATCTATTTTTATTTAAAACTATAGAAAATATGCGGAATTATGTCAATAGGCAACGCGGTCAGCAACCCATCACTATTTTGATTCCGTTTTCAATCTACACGCCCTCCAACTTGCAAAATGTGGTCATAAAGTCTTATAGACCTAGGCTCTGTCTACCCCGCAAGGGACAATACCTGATACTATTTACGTATGTATACTATATATAAAAAATAGAACAGGAAAAATGCTGGGTTACTTTTTTAGACATGATGCCCTATTTAAAACAATAATTGACGGGAAGATAGAAGGAAAACCAGGAAGGGAAAAACCAATGAGAAGATTTTTCGAGTAAATCAAAAATACGTTAAACATGAAAACATTCAAGGAAATAACTATTAGCCGAGGATAAGGAAAATTGGAAATCACTCCACCGTCAAGAGCCAGGCTCTTAACAGGAAGAAGAAAATCTAGTTTCATTCATTCCTTTGTCTTTGTCGAGGTGAGTGTGTTGTTCCCGCAAGATAAATGTCACCGACTTCCCGCCATTCTATTCAGCATTGACATTTTGCGTTTGCGTCATTTCAATCGTGTTGTGCTTATATTAGTAGTTTAATAGTAACACAGTCTCGAGCTAACGGTATGATGAGAGGTTGTCATTGGCGGTCATAACACTATGTCGGACTGCTACGGTTGCATACAAATCGCATGAAAAACAATATCTACGAGTTGGCCTTAGGTACTATTGAATATATCAGATCAGTCACAAAATCATACAGTCCATTGTAAATTTATCTGTAACATTCCTTATCAATATTTATGTACACATACAACCTAGTTTTATATCCTTTTGTTTTATGTATGTTCTGTTTTTCGAATTGCTTGTGATCTGTTATATATAAACAAAATATTCGCATTAAATTAGATTCCTCGGGAACAGTACTTTTTCCCGAGATAAATTTGTACCCTATGTCCTTCTCCGTACCCTAGATATCGTGTATGCAAAATTACATGATCATCTGTTCAGTATTAAAGGCATGAAAGCGTAACAAACAAACTCACTTTCGCATTTATAATATGAGTTAGGATAGGATAAAGAATTTGTCTTGCGGTGCCAAGCAGCTAGTGAGGCAACTTGAATATCCTCCGCTCAAAGGCTGCGCAATTAAGATGTCAGCGAGCGTAACTTTGAGATTCACTTTCGTTACTAAAATATCTTCATGTTCTTAAGTCGTTACTTGCTTGTTATGCCATATAGGTATAGATTTATTGTGATGCACTGTTACTAATTCACTTCAGCAATTTTATCCCGAAGTTCCAGATATAAGTTTTTTTGTGTAATAGCACGGTAAACGAGCAAGCGAGCGGTCTCTCACTCACCGAACTAAGCATAGAAGTTGATCCCTCGCTCGCTTCCTCCCTCCGTCCCTCAAACAGTTCTTTTTCACAGGTATGTATGTAGGTATGTTATGTCTTTTCCCGTGCTTCTAATTATCTCCATATCAAAATTCAGTTAAATCGGTTCAGTGATAGAATCTTTAAGATAATATACAAACAGTTATGTGGATTAATTTGAAAGTTCTAATTATTATAAGACTTCCTATTCATCCTTGAAAAGTTATATCTATCTAAATTATATAAAAGGTAAACCTGACTGACTCATCTACCAATGCACAGCCGAAACTACTGAACGGATTTCGCTGAAATTTGGCATACAGATAGTTGTGATGACGTAAGCATCCACTAAGAAAGAATTTTTTAAATTCGCCCCCTAAGCGGCTGAAAAAGGGGTTAAAATTTTGTATGGAACTCCGTAATTTTTAGAGATAGAAGCCAAGAACCCCTAAAAGGTGGAGCCATATTGATTTTCAGAATTTGTCACCCCTTTCGTGATAAATTCTGACAATAGACATGCGTGGACAAAAGCTAGTATAAATATCTCACGCCTGACTTGAGTTTTGAGAAGGATGAAAAAATAAAACAATAAAGTCCTGTCTTGCGGTAACAAGCCAGCTAGTGCGCAACTTTAATATCCGCCGCTCAAAGGCTCGACTAAGATGTCAGCGAGTGCCGCAACTTTCATATTTACATTATTTTACTTTGATCATTAACCTACTTATAATACCCCTGAGGAGCTCAAAAGCCTAGTGGGCATTATTGATGTTTACTTATATTAAAAATGTACATCGCCGGGCGTTGTCCACACTGGACTGCGTGGCAAGGGAGATAAAATTATCTCGAGTTCCTCCGTGCTTTGGAAAGCTCGTTTAGTCGTTGATCCTGGCTATGATTATTAGATGACAGTTGTTAAGCTATGCCAAATGCCTGAAGGTAGCTTGAAAATCTGGCGATGGTCACACGCGCAACAAGCAAGCAAATAAATCTTTTGCTTTATATGGGGAATTAAATAATGTGTGGCTTCGTGCTCTTTCGTTCTGATTTCCTTGTTTTCCCCTTTTGCGTGTTTGATAAAAAATTTGTTTTTGACAATCCCACTATAAAGAAATTGTTGAAATAACTCCCCACTTTGAGGCAATCAAAATCACTGGTGTTTTAAGTTGTACTCTACTTACCTCTGACTCGCATACATAAATGAATATTTAAATTTATATAGTAACACTCATACATAAATAAGCATAGATTCGTATCAAAACTCTTCTTAGCCCAGTACTGGGTCCAGAAAAATATATGATTGGGTGAACATCGACACGCTAAGAAGAACACTCTTGGTTTGTTCAGGCTAAATGGTACCAAGTTTGCCTTTTGCTTGAAGTTTCTTACAAAGTAGAGTTGCATTGCAACTATGCACAGAAGGCGTCACGTTCTACATTTAACAGATATACATACTACAACTAACAGTAATAACCATTTTCGATTATATAACTTATTCATCATCATCATCATCAGGTCCTTTTTAGTCTCCACTACAGGAGCACGACCCTCTCTGTACTACTAGGGCCATACTTGGCCAGAGCAGCCAGAGGACTTGGCCTACACTCTCCACGCTGGCCAGAATGGTTGGAGAGGTCTCTTAGATGTTTATAAGCTTTGTTTAGCTTGTATTTCCTAAGTCGCCTTCTACGACATCCACGGGAAGACTTGGAGTGGTCCTATTCTATATAACTTATTCAAATTACATATTTTACACTTTATCGTATTGTAAATTTAATAATCTAGTCACAACTAGCAGTGGAACTACCGCCATCTAGCGATGACTTTTGGGATTAGGCTTGCCAGAGCCTTTGCCAGACCGCGTGCCGCTAGGTGAATCTAGTCCTGTAAAATTATAATATCTGATTCAGGGTTTAAATATTATTAAAAGAAGTAAGTCCCATGCCCTGCGGTAAGAAGCAGCTAGTGAGCCAACTTTCACATCGCTCAAAGGCTTGAGTTTTACATTTTCTTCTTGAAAACTATCTTTGTGCTCTTTTGTTGTGATTTTCTTGCTTTGCCTAACTCAGTGTAGTTTTGATGCAGATTAAACCTTTTTACACGACTGCCAAAAAAGCGGTGTATTGTTTTTCAAGTTCATGTATGTATCAAATTATGTATGTGAGTTTCTTATGCCACCATAACTTTTCAATGCCTCTACGGATTAGACACATGGGGTATTGTTAGAATCCTTACTCTTTCCAGAGTTACAAAAGGTTTTAACAACAATATTATGATTTTTATATTTATGAAATCATCATCATCATCATTTCGTGTAGGTGACACTGTCAATCGACTATGCACACCCTGGTGTCAGAGTTGTTCGGAACCGCCTCCCGGCCTCTGACGTGAATCTGATTTATGAAATAAAGCTTATTGACAATCCCACTTTATACTTCTGTGAAAAGACTAGTGGTTCGTAAAGCAACGCAGAAAGACTGTTTACACTTCGTAAAACAAACTAGGTCTCCGTATTCATTTTTGATACACTCGTGTAAATCATGGTAAGTACTTATAGAAATGTTCACACTCCGAAAAAGAGATTCGGCCCTTTGGCAACTTCCCGTCACTGACTGACTCTGAGCGGCGTATAAGGCGCTAACTCAATGTCGACTGAGCGGCGAACTGTTACTTGCGAACGCTTGGGAGTTGCCAGCGCAACGCTTTGGCGGTGCCCACAGAAGTTCCTCTGCAACTGATCACGTAACGCTGCGAAGCGCGTCAGCGTAGTGAGCGAACTGAGCAGTCGACGCTAGCATCATTCGCTGTGATCCTTATTTTATGTTTTGAAGCCCGCTCCACATTATCGGCAAAACTACACGAGAATAGCCGAATAAGAGAATGCGGATGCAGTATTCGGCAAGAGTCGGCTATATTCGTGTAGTCTCCATTTGGTGGCGGTATTTCGTGACAACATCAAAAGAGTCTTGGGTAGTTCAAGATGTTTTATATTACACTAGCTTTCGTCCGCGGCTCCGCCCGCGTCAATGTCGGTCCCTCGGGAATAGTACTTTATCCCGGGATAAATGGTAGCCTATGTCCTTCTCCGTACTCCAGAGGTCTTTTATGCAAAATTTCATGATGATTGGTTCAGTAGTTACGGCGTGAAAGCGTAACAAACAAACAAACAAACAAACAAATAAACAAACAAACAAACTCACTTTCACATTTATAATATTAGTAGGGAAGTAAGGATAACGATTACATATTACGGTATGCGATGTATGGATGTCATATAACATCTTCGTTTATTCCAACGCCTTCTTAAACTATTTTTTCTCGAATTAATGTAAAATTGTTAAACGCTAAAGCACATAATGCTTAGGTGGCAGCGGTTTCAACGTCCATTTTCAACGTCTTCTACCTGCGTAAGTATAAATATAAATAAATATATACGGACAAATCACACAGATTGAGCTAGTTGGGGCTAGCTCAAGTAAGTTCGAGACTTGTGTTATGGGATACTAACTCAACGATACTATATTTTAACCTTTAAGTAGTGACGTGGGTGTCCCACAGACGGCGTGTTGACAATTTTGTTCGTAACTTTGTCGTGGTACATATTTTTCACCCGCGCGCCCCGCTAGCTTCGCGATTTGCGATTCCCATTGGTCAGTCGAGCTCGCGCTCTAGTCGAGTAAATAGTTTTACATGTATGGTGCTTTGGTGTCTTAGAGACGTGAGGTCAGTATTAGTGTATATATTTTTTGGGACGTCACGTCCTTGTTTGTGTGATTATTAAGAAGTGTCTCATAAACGTCACGTCACTAATCGTTCAATTGTTTTAGATTGATGAACCAATTAACTTTTGGAAGTAGTATAAAAATAAGAAAAGTGGTATGTAACTGGGCGCCAGACTTAGATGAAACCATCCAAACGTGGTTGGAGCAGGAACTAGAGGGTGTTTTCAGCAATGTTGATGACAAACAAGTTGATCTGGATTTCACTTGAAAAGTGCACGTGAAAACAAAACTTAGCAGTCCGAGCTTGAAGATGAAAACATATTGCCTATCATATCCCAGACACAGAACTCTTTAGGACAACCGGCAGCAAGTTCTTCTAATCCTGGTAACCAAAAATTACCAGGATTAGAAGAAAGGATTTTAAAGGATTTTGGATATAAGTGGCATACCCTTATATATATAAAATGTAATAATGTAATACCTGATGTACCAAGAGGACGATTCCTACAGGATTTAGCTCGACAATTCGTTCTGCAACATCTTAAACGCAGAGTTTACAATGACGGTCTGCCAAGAGAAGTAAGATTGACCATAAAAAGTAATCTTGGGAACGATTTACCTCCGGATCCAGATAGACCTACACCAGCTTACACAGAAATGGTAAAAAAACATGTAAAATATGTCCCTCAAGACTTAAGAGGCGTACAAAGTATACATGTGTAATATGTCATAAGCCTATCTGCCCCGTTTGCCCTAAAACTATGTGTGTTGATTGCGCTGAAATTATTTGAAATTCAGAGTGTGAAAATAACGTTTTTTTTTTCTTCTTATGTTGGTTCATTATTTGTTAACTCATTTAAAGGCATTTAATGTTATTTTTTTTTCTTATAGTGTTAAAAAATTAGTGTATAAGACAAGTCACAATTGTAAAACTGATTTTAGATATGGCTTAATTAAGTGCCAAATAAATGTTGATTTTGCATATATAATTTCCGTATTTTTATTTATTTTATTACAAAATACTGTCAAAATATTACCTATTGTCAAATAATCTTGATTCATGAAAAATATATAAAGTAAAACGTAATTTTAGAATCCGTCCGTGAGACGTCACGTCACTACTAATTACCCAACCTAACCACGTCAGTACTTAAAGGTTAAGTAAGTGAGAGTGTGGAGAATCGTTCTCGATCTCGTCTTGTTTCGGCAAATACTGAGAGCGAAACCTCTCGACGACTGCCACTCAGTCACTCACTAAATGAGGCAGTAAGCGAAACTTCGCTAACTGCTTACAGTACGCACTGTATGGAGTCATAATAGAGTCGAAGAGCCGCTTATTGTGAGCCTAATGAGGAAGTGACCTCACTTGTCAAAAATGCTTGACTAACTATATGTTGCAATTTGTATCTATTTGAATATTATTGAAACTATAACATGTTTAAAGCTAATGTAGCATTATCTTAAAAATGTTGAGTGCAACTCGACGCGAGATGTCAGCAAGAACTGCTGAACTTTGAAATTTACATTTTGTCGTCGGTCGCTGCCTTCCGTTTGACCTGCTTGTTAAGCTCAGTTAAGTTTGCGTAGTTTGATGCACTTTATATTTTGAAAAACATTCTTACATCTTTTTAATCCCGACGCAAAATGAAGGGTATTATTGTTAAAGTTAATGTCTAAAAGTTTATCCAGAAAATAGGCCATGCCAACAGGTACCTCTAAAAAATTTTAACCCCTCAACACAAAAGCTCCTCTTGTAAATTACTGGACCAATTTTGATAAAACATCTCTAATAACAATCGCTAGAAAATCTTCTGTCAAATAAAAAGGGTCCAAACATTGAAGTAGAAAAAGAATATTGAAGCGTAACTCTCATATATATATATAACGATTCAGTCAGTCATTCAGTCCCATTTGCGCAAACAAACTTAATTCAAATCATAGACGAAGCTAGTATACGATTGGCCGCGTTAAGGTCACGGGGCGGTGTCAACATACCTAATGAACGCTATGGTGTCAACATAGCGGAGTAGGCAGGCTAGCAGCTCGCAAAAAATATTTTACTCACCAATGATAAGTTACTTCAGTGTCACTTTTCCGTCTTTGCGTTTCCTGCACCACTTTACTACACAAGAACTCATTTTTATCCTAATTCGTTAAAATTTCGCCGATGTTCACAAAAAATATGTCGTTAAACGCTTTTATCGACGCGTCCTTCCATCACAGAGCACGAGGCAGACTAGTTCACGAAAAAATCACTTTGATCTACTTTGCGTGGTGTCAGTTTTTGAGCGCAATGCTTCCATAGTTTTTCTAATTCAATGCTTCACCCGTTTAAGAGCTAAGATACAGTCAGGCAGACACACACCCATAACGATCAAATTTATAACACCCCTCTTTAATACACGAGGATAAAGAAGAAATAGGTAGTTATCGTATTTTAAAATAGGGTTTGTAAGTAAAATCTATTAATTAAACCATGCCAGTGCTATATTTCGAGATGAGTCGAAATTCATTACGCCGCGATGTGTTCAAATGAGCGATAACGCGCGATCAATTTTATAATAAAATGCATTTTATCTGCAAAATCTGCTTCATTGCGGTCTGAATGCTGATCTGTGTGCAACATTTAAGAGTCAGATTTTTGACGGTGTTATTTCTGGAAAGAAACGCACGCAATCATTTTTACCGTTTCATTTCTACCGTTACTAAAAATATATATATTGATATATATTTTTAGTCAACGGTAGAAAACGGCGGATTTATCGACTTTAACAAAAAAAATGCTTGAAAAATCCAAAATATAAATTAGCTATTTCTTAAAATTTGCTACAAAACCATTTCTTTGAGATGGCTCTCATAAGTGAAAGAAATGGAAAGCCCTTAAAATATTATCGCTTAATTTTAATGGATCTTATGTATTATATTAAAATATTTTTTGCAATATTTCTGAGATTAGTTGGAATTCATTAAGTGGCAAACTCAAATTAGCGATTATGCGCGCGATCATTACAATTAAATGCATTTCCGCAATTGAAATCTATAGTCATTAGGAAAAAATGGCCAGCGGAAAAAACGAAAATTTCATAGGTAAAGACTCATTATTATGTACTAAGTTTCGCCCACGGCTCCGCCCACGTCAATGTCGATCGGGAACAGTACTTTTTCCCGGGATAAAATGTACCTTATATCCTTTTCCAAGAGAAGAGATCAAGAAGAAGATGGCGAGACGATATAGACGGCTTTTTAACTGGTTGGCAGCAAATAGCTCCGGATCAGGAAGTGTGGAAACAGAAAGGGGAGGCCTTTGCCCAGCAGTGGGACACAACAGGCTAATAAAAAAAATAAAAAAGTGTCCTTTTCCGTACCCCAGATAACGTGTATGCAAAATTTGATGATGATCGGTTCAACGTGAAAGCGTAACAAACAAAACTCACTTTCGCGTTTATAATATTAGTTAGGATTAGGATTGTATATGATGATAAAGGAGCAAAATATTATCAAATTACAATCTTTTTTTATATTTTAAAGCAAAGTTCTTGTGTAACACTATTTTGTTAGTAAAATGTTATTTTTAAATTTTTTGTTTAGGAGAAAATAATTTTTTAATTATTATTAATTATTCTACTTAGCCGTGTGGTTTCCGGCAGAGTAGAATAAGACCACTTCTTCAAATGCTTTGGCCAATGGTATATCCGGTAGTATAGAGAGGGTCATGCTCCTGCAGTGCAGACTAAAAAGACCTTATGATGATGAACTTTTAAATAAGATATGCATTTCCATTTAATTTAGGCACCCATTTATTAGTCAAACATGATCACTACACTATCAATATCTGTTATTTAAATCAATGTGATCGCTATTCAATATATTCCCGAGATTAGTCGGAATTCGTTAAGCTGCAATGAGTTCAAATTACTGATGATGCGCGCGATGAATAATAATGAATGAATCCTGCATGATGCATGCAACCTAAATCCGGATTTATATGTTATAGCTTGATATCGTGACTCCACCATAAACCGTTAAAAATAGCGATTTATTTTCATTCATTACACATTTACATTCAACTGATTTTAAAAACCGGCCGAGTGCGAGCCGGAATCACGCACGAAGGGTTCCGTATCTATTGTCTATTATAAGTTTTAAATTATTAAAAATATTTTTATTATACGATGTAACTAAAAATATATGCTTTTCGCAATTTTATTTTATCTGTTACTAGCTGTCGCCCGCGGCTCCGCCCGCGTTAATGTCGTTCTCTTGGGAACAGTAGAAATAATAAAAAATCCATACAAACCCCTCTCCCTCTGTTTTTCCCCTTAAGGGGGAATTTAATAAATTTCACCTACACAGATATTTTTTTATTGTAATGGAGAACTTCTTACTGTCATATTTGTAAGTAAATAAAAAAAAATCCATACAAACTTTATCCCACCTATTTTACCTCTTCAAGGGGAAATTTCGTCCATTTTAACTTCACATATCTTTTTAATTGTAATGTAAACATATATACTTATTTTTATACTTCAATGTCCAGAAATGAGAAAATTTCCATACAAACCCCCGCCCCCCCTTTATCTCTTAAGGGGGGAATTTTGTACATTTCACCTACACAGATCTTTTTAAATTGTAATCGAGAACTTACATACCTATTTTTATATTCTAAGTCTAGAAATGGAAAAACTCCATAAAACTTCACCCCCTTAGATTTTCTAAAAATCCTTTCTTAGTGCTCATTTACATCATAAAAAGAATCCCTGTACCTAATTTCAAGTTTCTGGGCACAGTAGTTTCGGCTGTGCGTTGATATATAAGTCAGGTTTGCCTTTGGCCTGCGGCTCCGCCCGCGTAAGTGTCGATTTCTCAGGAACAGTAGAATTACCCGGAATACATTAGTTCATGACTTTCAATGAAACACCTTAATTTTGAATTTCAATTGAATAACTTCAAAAACGGAAAGTTTCATACTAACTTTGCATCCCCGTTATATTGTAATGCCCCCTTAAGGGATGTTTTTTGAGTAAAATATTTTACTCGTGTTTCATACCTTTCAGTAAAGAACCTTCATGCTGAATTTCATTCGAATAACTTCAAAAACGACAAAGTTTCATACTAACTTTGCAACCCGTTTTACCCCCTTAGGGGATGAATTTCCAAAAATCCTTTCTTAGTGCTCCCCTATGTTATAAAAGGAACCCCTGTGCAAAATTTCAAGTTCCTAACCCATTTTTATTTTTGCTATATGTTTGCAGGCAAACTCGGCATGAGTTTAAGAATTGAGTACATTCAAATGACGATAACTTTTTTTTTATGAACCGATTTTGATGAAACAAACTTTAGATGTTTTGCTGAGTTAAAACAAAGCAATTGGTGAAAGTTTGAAGTAAATCGGTTCAGTATTTTCGGAGATAATCGTGATCATACATACAGACAGACAGACAGACAGACAGACAGACAGACAGACAGACAAGAAATTCGAAAAAATTTTTTTGGTTTCTATTATTCTTTTTAAGTGTCCCTCTATCCATTTCAGTCAAAAATTCTAAGTGTACAGACAAAATATTTTTACTGTTTTATTATATGTATAGTTAAGACGTTGTTTCGTACCAAATTTCAAGATTTGGAGTTCACGAGAAGCACTCTGAGTGTTTTGATTCCCTCGCGAATTTCGAAAATTTGCACCATAAACGGCTGTATCTTTTGATTGCGTTGGCTTAGAAGTTCGATTTTTTCACAGCTTCAAGGGACAGTAGACTTGAGTATTTGATATGAATTTGAGCTTGATAACTCGACGTGTTACTGAGAAAAAGGCTTTTTACAGGCAGACAGACAGATGGACAACAAAGTGATCCTATAAGGGTTCTGTTTTTTCCTTATGACGTACGCCCCTAAGAAGAATAAAGACCGAAGTAAAAATACAAAATTTGTACTAAGTCGGCAAAACGAAAAATTACCAAGAATAATACAGAAAAGAAATGTAAATTCTTGTCTTGCGGGAATAAATTTACTCTTGGATTCCGGCGGGATTTTTTTTTATATTTTATGTCCTAGATCAAACAAGACTATTTTATAACTGCAGAGTCAACAGGCCAGAGCTGGTCTAATATGATTCAGAACCAGGCATTTGCATTTTTGTCGACGCGATACTTTGTTTTATTTAAGCCAAATGTATATTCTTTTATATTTAATGTTTGAATGGCTTCTATTTGGGTACTGGGTAAGGCTCCGGTAGTACAGAGAGGGTCATGCTCCTGCAGTGGAGACTGAAAGGACCTGATGATGATGGTGATATTACTTCTAGGCACTGAGATTTTATTTTCTATGTGTATATGAACGATGTTTACAACTGTCATGCTGTGTATGCACGTGTTTGGATCTCAATGTAGCTTAGAGTTAGGATGTATTTTTTTTAGAATAAGCTTTATGACAGCCTCCGTGGTCTAGTGGTTAAGGCGTTTGCCTGTTGACCCGGGGGTCGTGGGTTCGATTCCCACCGGAAGCATACTGCGTTTAGTTGTTTCCAGTTTGGTTAGGACATTGCAGGCGTGAATCACCTGATTGTCTGATAATAAAGATGATTCCGTGCTTCGGAAGGCACGTTAAGCCGGTGGTCCCGGCTGCCATCTGGTAGTCGTTAAAGGAACCACGTCAGAGGCCGAGAGGCGGTTCCGAAGAACTCTGACACCAGGGTGTGCATGGTCGATTGACCGTGACACCTACTCGAAATGATGATGATGAGAATAAGCTTTAACTGATTGTAACCTGTTGTGTATGCCTTATGTTAATAAATTAATAAATAAATACTAAAAAAAAAACCAAGCTAGTGGCATTCCTTTATCCTATTCCCCAAGTCCAACAAACTTTTATTCTTCCGTCGTTATTTACGGTTTCGGTAGGCAGCAGCGACGGAACCGTGTTACTATGCCAAACAAACTGCGCTCACCAACTCGTCTGCTAAGCGTGGTGGGTACGGCAACCCCCTCTTTGACGAAAATCCTTGGGGAAGGCCTGTATCCAGCAGTGGACTTCTTGCGGCTGACATGATTTAAAACAACTACTATTCGGTTTATTTTGTGCAACTAGGTTTTTCTATTGACTGTGATAGATTATAATATTTACTGATCATTTCGATCAGTTACCTTTTAAATCTTGTATCACTTCCGGTTTACTTAATCTATTTTATTTATGAATATTATCTAATATTTCTTGTAAACATAATTAATACTTACTTTATAACTTTGTGGTAATTTTAACTTGTTGTAATTGATTTTTTTAAATGTTGGTTACTGAATCGATCTACGATGACAACACCCAAGATGGCGGGTGAAACAGCTTATATAAGCAGTGATTTGCAATTGTAAACCATTCTTAATGGCGCAGTCGCTGAGAACAGTCGAGTTAAGTATTTTATTTGTCTTTGTTTTAATTCATTTCGATAATAGAATATTTTTATATTTCTGTTACTATTTTTTAGTAATAACTGTGGTCTTAGATGGTATTTATTGGATGTGTAATTAATGGTGACTAATTTGTGTGTACATAATAACTTTTGTAATAATTTCTTGTGTATTCAAAAGTAATAATTGAAATGTGATTGTACTTAAAAATGCCCTTACAGCGAGTAGGCAACCGACACTGTTTAACAGGTTTCTTGGAGTTTCTTCCTGGGCAGTGGTTGTTCTGAAACTCCGGTAAATTTAGCTTTGATTTAAAGAAATAATAAGAGAAGTTTTGAATAGAGAAATATAAAATAAATAATATTCCTATTCTTTCATTGGTTTCATTTCTAACAACTGCGTAGATTCTTATTACAAGTGTTGTTGAAACTGTTTTTGGCAAATAAAAAGAAATATATTTTGTATTTGTATTTATAGACTATGCTAATAATCAAGTTTAATATGTGAAAAAGAATGAAGATGTTCAAAATCAGTACGTCATTTTTTAATATACTTAATCTTTAAATTTGGCTTTGACAAAAAAAAAGGGACTCTATTTAACCGACCTTGTTAATCAATATACATCAGTGATTACTTAATGTAAAATAATTTAATTTGTTATAAATATGTGAAAGCGTAGCCCTTCAGGCACGTAGGGACCAATACTGGACTGAGTCTCTTTCGGCGTATTCTTCTCAGCAGTGGTCGTTTCGAAACACTAGTAGCTTATCGATTTTGCAAATATTAAAAACTAGCTGTTGCCCGCGGCTCCGCCCGCGTTAGTGTCGATCCCTCGGGAAAAATTAATCCCTCGGGAAGTAGAATTTCCCGGAATCAAACATACCCTATGTCCTTCCTCGGGCCTCACACCTCCATACCAAATTTCATCCAAATCAGTTCAATGGTTGAAGCGTAAAAAAACGACAGACAGAGTTTCTTTCGCATTTATAATATTAGTATTAGTATGGAAGTATGGATATTATTTATACTTCTAAGTCCAGAAATGAGAAAATTTCCATAAAACCTTTACCCTCCCATTTTACCCCTTTAGGGGTGAATTTTGTCCATTTCACCCACATATATATTTTTTAATTGTAATCGAGAACATACCTATTTATTTTCATACTTCATAGTCCAGAAATGAGAAAATTTCCAAACAAAATTTACCCCCCTTCTGGGGGATTTTTTTCCAGTTGACCTACACAGATCTTTTTCAATTGTTATAATTTATTTACCTATTTTCAGACTACTAAGTCTAGAAATAAGTAAATTCCTATACAATCTTTACCCCGCTATTTTACCCCTTCAGGGGAAAATATCGTCCATTTTACCTACACAGATATTTTTAATAGTAACCTAGAACTTATATACTTAAATTCATACGTCTAAGTCCAGAAATGAGAAAATTTCGATACAAAGTTTATGAACCACTTTACCCCTTAAGGGGGGGATTTTACAAATTTAATCTACCCACACACATCTTTTTTAATTTTAATCGAGAACTTATATACCTACTTTCATACTTCTAAGTCCAAAAATGAGAAAATTCCATATAAATTTTACCCCTTTAGAAGTTAAATTTCTTAAAAATCCTTTCTTAAGGTACGGGGGTTCTAAAAGAACCCCTGTACCAAATTTCAAGTATCTAGGCGCAGCAGTTTCGGTTGGTTTGCCGTTTGCCCGCGGCTACGACGCCGCCGTTATTGTCCATCCCTCAGGAACAGTTTGAACCCTTTAAGGGGTGACTCAGGTCATCCATATGAACAACATTTCTATTGGACGAATGCTGGGAACTCGAAAAAAAAATTCGTCATTTTCATAAAAAAGAGTCCCGCCGCCCGGCCAGTTTGTATGGGTATGGCGAATTTTTTTTGGAGTTCCCAGCTTTGTTCCCGTAGGAAAAGTTGTTCATTTTGATGGTCTGAGTCACCCCTTTAAGGGTCCAAAACGATAAAAAATTCACCTTGTATATTTGCAGGCAAACTAATGCTTTGAGTTCATTCAAATGACTTTTTTTTTAATGAACCGATTTTGATGAAACAAACTTTAGATGTTTTGCTGAGTTAAAACAAAGCAATTGGTGAAAGTTTGAAGTAAATCGGTTCAGTATTTTCGGAGATAATCGTGATCATACATACAGACAGACAGACAGACAGACAGACAGACAGACAGACAGACAAAAAATTCCAAAAAATTTTTTTTGCTTTCTATTATTCTTTTTAAGTGTCCCTCTATCCATTTCAGTCAAAAATTCTAAATGTACAGACAAAATATTTTTACTGTTTTATTATATTTATATTATTAAGTAAAAACTTTGTTCTTTTTTGTTTTTAATCTATAGATTATTTTGCATGATTATTACAGTTTTTTTTATTGATTAGTCGGAGTTAATATAATTAATATATATATTTAGTTAAATTTTTGTAGTTATGTTTTAATATTTCATTGATGTTTATATTTAAGTAAATTACAATACCAATAAACAATTAACTTTTTATTATATGTATAGATTAAAAAAAATAATATGCCGTTAAGAAAGAGATACATAATATCCAAATTTGAATAAAATTCTATTTCATTTCATTTCACTTAAAAAAAAATAAGGAGGTGATTAAACCGATTTGATTTTTTTATGATAACTTCGTCATTTACTCATATGTACCGATTTTAAAATTATGTTTTTTTACTTTAAAGGGCGTGGGTTTCAAATCTCTCCCATTTACATTTTATTAAATGGGTTCAGTAGATTGATTGAAGTCTGTTTTTTGTATATGAAAGATTAATAAAGCATCAGTCTAGATAAATTATTGATTGCGATTAACTCCGACCCCTCAGCCGCACATGCAATTATTTTTTTTTAGATATTTTTATGATATTAGACGGCAAACGAGCAAGTGAGTCACATGATGGTAAATTATCACCGCTGCCCACGGACTACTACACAATGGTGTGACAGGAGCATTGCCGACCTTTGAAGGAGTTGGGGGAGGACATGGGGACTAAGAGAAATATGGGCCTCCGGCTTTGACTCACCGAACGAAGCATAGAAGCGGTTTAGCTTCTACGTCGTTATAAAATATAGTATCGTCTAGTCCAATCTTAAATTATTTAGAGTTGTAATATGAATAGAGAGTTGACGGCCTTTTAAAGTAGAATTTACCCGTCTAATTTAATCTTTATCTGATTCTAAATATTTTGATCTTTCAATTTTCATCATACATATTAGAATTTTTAAACTATATTCTAACATCGGATTATAAAGCCACAAATATAAAACAAATGAGAAACGTAATTCCCGTCTGCTAATCCACGTATCATGACGAGGGATGACAAGCAAATCCAGGGCGCAGCATGAGCTGAAAAGGCCGCGAAGTTTCTTTGAAAAGAGTTTTTAGTGACCTCAATTGCTAGTGGTGAATTATATCGATATTTTTGTCCATCCTGTAGCTTTTGTAAGAAATGTATTTTATGTCTTACATTCGATATAAGTAATTAGCAAGAAATAGATAAAATATTAGCAATTTAGTACGTAGCTAAAAGGACCGCGAAGTTTCTTTGAAAAATTTTTCTTGTGACCTTATCAGTAGTAGGTTGGCGGTGGGTTATATCGATATTAATGTTTATATCTTTCTGTACAAAACTGTTTACTTTTAGTACGAAGTAGGTATATTTTGTGTCTCGATAGATATGAATAATTATCAAAATAATTACAATAGACAAGCAAACCAGGGCGCAAAATGAACTGAAAAGGCCGTGAAGTTTCTTTAAAAAGAGTTTCTTGTGACCTCATTAGTGTAAGTCGGTGGTGGGTTATATGGATGTCAAAACTTTTGTCCATCCCATGGAAATCTGTAATTTTTTGTAAGAATTTTATTTTGTGTTTGTGTCGGTATGAATAATTAGCAATAAATAGCTAAAGGATAGCAAATCAGAAATATTCTCTGAATAGTTTTTAGTGACCTTATTAATATAGGTCGTAGGTAGTAGGTGACAATGTCTTTTTTTTTTTTGCATACTGTTGACCGTTTGCAGAAGGTGTGTTTGCCTCTAATAAGTTTGAATAATTAAAACAACTAGCTAATAGGTAAGCTAATCTAGGCTAGTATAAACTGAAAGGGCTACAAATTTTCTAACAAAATAGTTTTTGGTGACCTCGTTAGGGTAGGTTGGTGAAGAGTTATTTTGATGACGATATTTTCTGTGCAAAAGTGATTACTTTTTAAGAAATGTATTTTCTAAATCGATAGTTATGAATATATGCAAGAAATTGATAATCAACAAGCATTAATCAGGGCGCGGCATACACTGAAAGGGCCGCGAAGTTTCTTTGAAATGAGTTCATTAGAAAAGGTTGGTGGTTGATGTTTTCATCCACCCTGAACAAAACTGGTTACTTTTTTAAGATTGTTTTTTAAGTCACGATAACTATAAATAATTAGCAAAGCAAACCAAGGCACGGAATTAACTAAAAAGGCCGCGACATTTCTTTAAAAAGAGTTTTTTTCTGACCTCATTAGAATACGTTGGTGGTGGGTTATATCGATATCTTGGTCCAGAAGATGGGAAAAACCATTCAACTCGCGACACTATTACCGTTACTCTAATCGTCTCATCTGTATTTAAGTAACCAAATGTTGAAGTTTTCACTTCTGTAGGCACTCCGGAGTGCTACTGTATTCTTTCAACCTGTTTTTTAAGACACTTCTGGCCTAAAATGTAATCAAAGTACAAATTCATATCTACTAATATTTGTATGTAATATTTTTTCCTCTGTGCTTACAACTAATGAACGAAAGCATGCCCTGAGCAAAGCCTCATAGGGAATGCTTTCTTTTACGCGACGTTACATACATAGTATTACGACTTTTTCCCTTGCGGGGTAGACAGAGCCTAGGTCTACAAGACCTTATGGCCACATTTAGCATGTTGAAGGGCGTGTAGATAGAAAACAGAATCAAAATAGTGATGGGTTGCTAGCCGCATCGCCTAATGACATGATTCCGCAGATTTAAGCCCAATCCCTCGATCGGCTTTTACGGGAAGAGAAGCAGCTGGCACATTATATGTTTTTCTTTTTTCCCAGACCAGCATGGAAGACTCGACGTTAGTAACTAGATATTAGAGTAAACTGTAAGAAAGCGCACGAACGTAGAAGCTTAATGTCACGGCCGTAAAACAATGTAAAACGTTCGGAATTTTCCATCACTGTTCGTAACAATATTCCAGCGAGTTACCTCAGCCCCGATTGAAGTGCGGCGGATGGATGCAATGGAATTCTTGATTGCAATGCATGTTTTACGTGTACAGCGCATGCATCAATTCAATTTTTCTTGGATTTCACAATCTGTGTAAACTTGCAATTGTTCTCTTATAAACATTGAACTTGTTTCTGGTTATATTATTTTCTACGGAATACCTTTGATTTCACAACTATAGATTTAAAAATTTGATATTTATTTTAAACACAGGCTTTCTTGAAAAAATAGCTGGATAGACAGAAAGACAGATAACGGATCCTAGAACGGTTCCTTATTAACTATTTTGGTTAAATTAAATGTCTTTAATTTGAGCAAAACTTAACATTATCAATCGAATAGAATCGAATAGAAGAAACGAAATGGAGCAATACATGTTTTATAAAAATATTGAATTGAAAGATGTCAAAAAATAATTTAGCTAATTTGGATATTATTAAAATCACTAACATACAATAGTATACAATATCAAAACAAGTGTCATAGGCAGGCGTCTGTTTAACTTCTACACTTCTTCTAAATATTTGGAAAGTCGTATATGAAAGAGAGAGAGAGTGACAATGGGCTAAAACAATGAAACTTAATAATATTTCAGTGAAATGGAAGCATTGGAATTCATGATTTATTTATTTATTTATTAAGGAGAACTAACAGCTATAATACAATAATATTTAAACTTAAGTACAAAAAAGAAAGCCAATAAAAAGTTCCCGCCAATAGAAATAAAAAATATTATTAACAAATATTATCAAAAAATATTATTAATATATTGATGGCAAGTATTCGATGGCAAGACGTTTTATTTAACAGTAATTCTAAAATGGTCTTGTAAGTCGTGAAAAGTCTCTCACCTCAAGCGTAACCGTAGCAAAGCTTCCTTATCTTTTGGATCTCCTACAAAACTAATTGGAGAATAATTGGCTAACGACCGTGGGAATACCACCTGAGATGTTCGGCAACGAAGCGCGTCGAGGGAAATCAGCGGTTTGTTGTGTAACTAATTGTTACACCGTTGTATTAGCAGAAAAGCGGACCTTGGATTCCAAAACATAAGCTCCTGATGCAAATAATGTGTTAGGAAGCCATTTGTAAATAAATAAAAAGAAACAAATCACTCAGTTTATGCCACCTACCTCAGTGGTCCAGTGGTTAAGACGTTTGCCTGTAGACTTGTTTTGCAGGACATTGCAGGCTTGAATCACCTGATTGTCTGATATTAAAGATGATTCCGTGCTTGGGTAGGCTCGTTAAGTCGTTGGTCCCGGCAGCCATCTGGTAGTTGTTAAAGGAACCAGAACCAGGCCGAGAACCGGTTCCGAAGAACTCTGACACCAGGGTGCGCATGGTCGATTGACCGTGTTACCTACACGAAATGACAATGACTCAATTTGAGCTAGCCATACAATTTATGAACTTGTGGGGCTCGCTCAATCTATAGGACCTTAGTTTATCGAATGCTTAAAAAAAACATTTTAATCGACTGTGGGATTCTAACTCAACGATATTATATTTAATAATACGTTTATAGACCAATTTGACAAAGAAAGTTTTACATCATGACTTGGCCAGGGGACGAACCCCTGCGAGTTACAGTTGCGGTATCAATTAGACTCGACTAGATATATTTTTTAAATAATTTAAGCTTAAACTTATAAAACATGCAAGTACATTAAAATGGTACCAAACCACGAAAAACCACAATTGTCGAATAGAAAACAGATTGGTATTTCTCCTACCCTTTTCGATTCGGCGTAGGACGCATTTTCCCAACAAATGTATGTATGTAAGTCGTACGAGGGGTTGTTCTCACTATTTCGATTCATAAGTTGTATTGCCGAACTAGTCAGAATTTTCTCATTTGTTCGGTCGTCAAACAATCGAGAAATTTTTTCTCACTTTTATAACTTTTTTTTGCATTCACAATGCTATTCTGATAATTATGCTCTAATTAAATTAAGGTTGGGTACGGTTGGGGTTCGGCCGTCGAGATTGGGTCGTACAGAGATACCTAAGATCGCAGTCGAAACTACGCCCGCGAGCTCGCCTGCGTGGATTGTTTTCACCATATTTTATATTTTACATTTGTTTGACCATTGTGCCATAACAAAAACGACTTGGTTACGGATGGTAAATTAGTAAGTTACCTGCGTTATGTCTTACTGTGATTTAAACAAGAGCGAGTGAGTATCCCCAACTTAGGGCGGAAACCTCAAAACAATACTGTGGTCGAATAATATGGTCGAATAAATGAGAAAAAAACAATGGGTTGCATTCCGGGAGTGCCAGGAGAAGTGAAAATTGCCTTCGCGGCGGTCTCATGTCACGTGCCGTCTTACGAATTTTCGATCAGGTCACGTGTTCTGACGCGAGTTTAACATTTTTTTACCTATCCAAAAAGTGCACATCGTCACTAAAGAAGTCACTTCAAAAATCACTAGTTCGACGATCAAATAGTGAGGCAAAATAGTGAGAAAAAGGATTATCGGTTATATATCACTTACCATCGTCATCGTCACTTACCATCAGGTGAGATGGGAGACAAATGCCTAATTCAATATTTAGTAAAAAAAAAAAAAAAAATATAGGTAATTCGATGGGTATATAATAGGTTATAATTTTACTCGTGTCATAGTTCAGTCGAAGATAAGCAAGATAGTCCCATGACTGGTTTTCGGTTATAGTTATAGGCACCTTTGATACGTAACGAATTGTCAGAAGGTTTCTTTCTCTGGGGTCCTGACCTCTGGGGGCCGGTAGCTTGAGCCCTGCCCGCTCCTGACGGCACTCTAGATTTAGGTTTTTATATTTAGTATTATATTTTTACATTTTAATTTTATATAAATATTGTTATAACCTATAACTACGAATTAAAGTAAATAAAGAGAACAAATTTATATCCTTCCGTATCCTTCGATTGGCAGCAGCGTCGTAAGTACGAGTATATCTAATAAACCAAAGAGGGGTTTCTTTATATCCATTTCCCCTGCTTTGCGTGGCGAGAATGGCAATGTCCTCCCATAGAATTAAGAATCCTTGATCTGAAGAACCCTTTGTCAACCAATAAATTTCTTATGGTCAAAATCCTAACTAATATTATAAATGCGAAAGTGAGTTTGTTTGTTTGTTACGCTTTCACGTTGTAACTACTGAACCGATCATCATGAAATTTTGCATACCCGCTATCTGGGGTATGGAGAAGGATATAGGGTATATTTTATCCCGGGAAAAGTACAAACATTGACGGGGGCAGAGCCGCGGGCGAAGGCTAGTTAGTTATTAATATTATTTTTCTCCCGTGCTAAAATGAAATGTGTGGTGAATACAAAATATGAAGAAATTCTTAAGTAGATACATCCTGGAGGCTGTTAATTGTAGTATCCGCGGCATCCCGAGAGACCCCAATATAATAACCAGCTGAAACTAACTGTACATTTTCTGTGAAGGTTAAACACGTCGTGAATATTTGGAGAAAACTATATCTTTATTTATTTTTTTATTTATTTATTTTCATAAGACACTTAACAAATTGTCACCATAATTAAACATTATATATAAAATGGTACATAAGGGCTAGGCAATTACTCTACTTCAAGTGCATACAGATAGATATAACTTTAAAATTATATGAGAGCTAGAAAGAGAAACTAATATATATATATATATATATATATATGGTAATAATGAAGTACAATAGCTGCAAAAAAAAAAATAGTTTCATACTATGTAATGATACCATAATGCATAAGAAAACACAAAAACACATAAGAGTGGGTCAACAGATGTCCAAAATCTGCCTAATTTTTGTTTTGAAGGAGTACAAGGTGACTCCAAGAATGTCAAGGGATTTGTGATTGCGTACAAGATCATTATAAGTTCTACACATACGAACCACAGGATTATAATACGATGTGTTATTTTTATAGACTTCTAGAGCAAACAACCTATGCGTGGGATTACGTGGCCTGTACCTAGTATTAAAACTAATAAGGGATAAAAGTGGAGGAGCATCAATAAAAGCATTAACTATTTTATATAAACATATTAAATCACTACAGCTACGCCGAGCTTCCAAAGAGGATATGTTAAATTGTTTCAGTCTGTCAGTATATGAAGTCAACTTGCGGTGGTTATTAGTCCTAAATGAAATTATTTTTAAAAATCTATTTTGAATCTGCTTCTCTCTGAATCTGTTGTGACGTTGAGGCGATGCAAAGAAACAAACAGCCGAATATAATTTATTGGCAAGTAATAGCACTATAATAATGGGGGCCTATGTCCAGCAACGGACGTTTTGCGGCTGATATGATGATGATGATGATTATAACACTAAGGGTCACAGATCCCAGGGTTTGAGGGTTAGGTCTCGTGGTCCGATGTGCAGCGTAGACTATTTAGCTTCGTCAGCTGCCCAGACGGAAGAGAACTGGTCGCCAGCTGCCAGGTTATAATGGGCCACGGAGGAGGAGACAGGATCGCGAGACGCAGTGAAGAATCGTGCATCGTGCAGCTGCGGCGCTGTTCAGACAATGACCCATCTAATTAACTGCCCCAGCTGTCCTTTAGAAAAAGTTGATATTTTGACAGGATGAGTTACTTATTCAAGGAAATGTCGGTGAGTAGATGTAATATAGGGTTCCTGGATCCACCTACGGTGTCTCCAAGAACCCTATATTACACTTTTTGATATTTATAATCTATTCAACAAGTAAAAATTGATAAGAAAGTATAAAAGACTTCCATTCTGTCCTGACCCCATATAAAGTGGGATGAAGAGTGGAAGAAAAAACAAGATATTGTATTTAACAACAGATCAGATTCCCAGTATGTTATTCTTTAAGTTTATTACTTTAATTGTCATTAAACAGCAATGTCCATTAATTTATGTTTAGGAGAGACCTCACTCAACTTTTTAATATAATTATCTCCCTGTTAAGTTTGTATTAATTACCTGTATTCAAACTAAACGCAAACCTGTGCTTGACGCTGATGCATAATTTACAATACTTAATTTCAACCGAGTTATCACTCTTATAACAATTTCCGTATTAAAAACGCCTTAAGTACAAAATAATGATAAATTAACTCTATATAACTCAAATTGTTGCTTAAGCGTTTTTCATTTCCAATAAAGTTTCTCTCTTTCAAATGCGATACTATATGAGCTTATGAACTGTAAAGTAAAAAAGATATGATGTTGATATTTAAATGTATATTTTAGCAGACACTGATTTTCAATCCAAATAAAATAAAATATGAACAATAATAATTATGACATTGTTTTATTGTCATTAGATTATACTATTAAAAAAAAGAATGTATAAACTTCAAGCTATACATATATTTGTTACTGGAATACGTGAGTAATAGCTGTGATGACTCGAAAATAAAAGTGTCATGGTGGTAAAATATACAGTTACTTATTCAAAGTTGATGCAAATAAATGAAGAGGCGGTGGTCGAGTGGTTAAAAGGTGGATATTGTGACCGAAAGATTGTGGGTTCAAATCTAATTATAGATACTAAATTCTACATACAACTTCAAAAGAAGGTTCTCTATTCAATTCGTAGGGATGTAATTTTAATTATTTTCAGTAGGATTTAGAGTATTTTCAGCAGTATTACAATGCTTATTTTATGTGTATATTTCTTAAAAGAGGTTTTTATTATTTTATTAACTGCCTCCGTGGGCCAGTGGTTAAGGCGTTTGCCTGTAGACCCGGAGGTCGTGGGTTCGATTCCCATGGGAAACATACTTCAGTTGTTTCTAGTTTGGTTAGGACATTGCAGGCTTTAATCACCTGATTGTCTGATAATAAAGATGATTCCGTGATTCGGAAGGCACGTTAAGCCGTTGGTCCCGGCTGCCATCTGGTACTCGTTAAAGGAAGCACGTCAGAGGTTGAGAGACGGTTCCGAAGAACTCTGACACCAGGGTGTGCATGATGGTCGATTGACCGTGACACCTACTCGAAATGACTATTATTTTAATTTGAATAACTTTACGTAGCAATAAATAATATGAAATAAAAGAATACTCTTTAAACACAATGTTTATTATTAATATTATCTTACAGTACAGTAAAATAGGAATCCTCAAAACAATTACAGAAATGTGACCTTATTTTCAACATGTCTTAAGATTTCTCTTACTCGAGCGTAGATATTGTCTGTGAAGATGTTAGTCACTACATGTTGAACGCAAACCTCAGCATTGCAGTGACAAATGGATTTTTCAGCGCTATCGAATTGGTTAGCGTCATATACTTCTAATCTAATGAGTTTCGCTCCACTTGTAGTGATTTTAACACTTGAAGTTAATTGCTTCTGTCTGTTGACTAATTGCGAATATGCAATGTCAGATTCCACATTCGGTGCCTCGAAGTCTAAACTATTCATCCTTCTCAGGGCTGCCTCTTCCGGGTCTGGTGCAGAAAGCGGTGGTGAGATTACAGAGTAGCGAACGTTGTTGACATCGTTATTGAACTGAAATAGATAACATAACTTTGAAATTATTTGTTTTACACATATTCTTACAGACTATCACGTCTTTTTCCCTTGCGGAGGGTAGAGCGCGGATTTTTATGACCTAAAAGCTATGTTAGCATGTTGTTGGCCATTAGGTGGAAAACAGAATCGAAATAGTGATGGATACCTAGCCGCATAGCTTACTCAAATGATTACTCAGTTATTCGCCCATTCCCTCGATCGGATCGGATTCGGATGCGTGGGAAGGGAATCAGCTGGCACATTCAATTTTTCTCCCAGTCCAGCCTGGAAGACTTAATCCAATAATAATATTGACTGTCTTATAGGAAAAAGATGGTAGGAAACAACTAGTGATAGAAAAGTATTAAAATGGCTACTTACCGACATGTTCGTCCTACAGTGCTTTAAAAATACTAATATAGAATTAACAGAAGACCTCTAATTTATATCAATGAAACTGTATCGTTTAAAGTTCAAAATACAATAATTTCTTAGCATTTTCTTAGTTCAGTTCAGATATTGCCGATGTTCGCATTTTAATATTAAACCGACTGTTGAGTAAGGTAGGTAATGTTTTTTTAAGGTTAGGTACATTTCTCATTTATCTGTACATACTTTCCGCATGCTTGTCTTCTAGTTCTGAAGTATTAAATAACCAATATTGTATTTCAGTTAACATAATTTATAACATTTTTGAACTCTGTACAAAATAAAAACATTAGTAAATGTAGTAGGACATCGTATATCTGAAGACCACCACGAAGACAATACCTTGCACTTTTACTAATTTGGGCGATATGCAAACCTTGCTTTTTTTGCCAATGATTAATAAATCTTTAGAAACGCTCAAAAACGTTACGATCGGCGTGTGCTTTGACTAAATACAAGTACCTAAGTACCTATTCGATAACCAAGAGCGCTTTGCACTCTATATTTATGTGATAAGGTCGACTTTGGAAATCCTAGTATCAATATTATTTGTCAGATATTTATTACCTTAGAATAAGTACAGCGACAGACATAATGCGGAATCTTTACAAAATTTTATATCATTGTTATAAAAACATATTTAAATCATCCCAATGTTGAGTGAACTAACAGTTTGATTTAATTCCTGGGAGAAATCTGGTCCTGTAGCAGTGGTCTACCTTGTGATACAATCTGTTAAAGTCGTGCCAAGGAGAGAAATAAAAATGTGAGTATCTATCAATTCATCTAGAACTAATTAATGTTATCGGTTCTTATAGTTTACTCAGATGCTCCAACTCATAAACTCTATTCATACATTTAAATCATATGTTCTATTCATACTCTCTATTCGTATATTCTATTCATACTCTTTATTCATATGTTCTATTCATACTTTCTTTTCATATGTTCTATTCATACTCTCTATTCATATGTTCTATTCATACTCTCTACTCATATGTTCTATTCATACTTTCTTTTCATATGTTCTATTCATACTCTCTATTCATATGTTCTATTCATACTCTCTATCCATATGTTCTATTCTTACTCTCTACTCATATATTCTATTCATACTCTTTATTCAAATGTTCTATTCATATACTATATTCATACAGTCTATTTAAATACTTTATTCATAAACTCTATTCGCTTAATCTGTTTACATACCCTAATTATATAATTTATTCACATTCTCCGTTATAAACATATTCTCTTTAATGACATTAGCAACTCCTCTCCTAACTTAGTAGTACGATTCTCTTTGAACCTCTTTGTATGGCAAATATAGGTAATATTTTTTTATTCAAATTTGGATCACATGTATATCTTTTTAAACGTTATCTTTTCTTTCATATTATTATTTTATTGTATTTGCAAAATCAAAAAACGACTAGCGTTTTGGAAAGTCCGCTGCTGAGAACAATACGCCGAAAGAAACTCAGTTCAGTATTAGGCCCCTACGTGCCTGATATGCTCAGTTTACATAATAGTTACAGTACATCATAACAATTAATTATTATTTCCAAGCCATTTTTCCATTAAATAATCATTTCAGAGAATGAGAGAGAATCAGAGATTGAGAATATAGTAAAGTAATTATATATTTTGTTTATAGGTCAAAGTCATTGGAGAAAGACCTATTCATATCCAGCGATGACTCTGAAGTTGAGTCAAAGCCAATAGAAAAAAAGAGAAAACGGAGCTCCAGCAAGACGAGAGAAGAGACGAGGGGGAAGAAATCGAAGCCGGCGATAGCTCCATGTACTCCGCCTCGTCTTACAGCAAATGATCTGTTTGGGGAAGATAGTGAGGAGGAGGAGCAGATAAAGCCATCTACAAAATCCGGTAATAACATTCCACCCTTAATTTCTACTTATATGAAAAGGGAAGCAAAGGGGTACTCTCGACGAGTACATAGTAATAAGCAAGGAAAATATTATGTAGAATTAAAAATATATAATACTGAAGAAATCCAAAACATATTGCCAATAAACAGATGGCGATACGCCATTACAACTATAAAGACCAAGATGGAAGACAGCAAAGAAGCTTGGCACTCATTGAAGGACTTTGTCCATTTGTCAAGAAAGGACTTTAAGAACTGTCCAGTTACTTTAATGGGATCATACGAAAGTATGACATAATCAACCAGTTTAATCTCTTTCTATTTTCCAGTCATACTTTCGTATGATTAAATATACAATCTGAATAAAATTAGTTTTAATTATTTCTGCTCCCTACTCTAATTTTATATTTAGACGCTTAATATATGTTCTCTGTTATGTACTCTTTCTATACTTATTATGAAACTAGTTAGTGATTGATAATAAATAGTTTTATGATTGCATCTGTTTTTTTTTTTTCACAGTTGTTCACCCTATCGACACATCGAGATCTCAAAAATCGATATATTGTGACAAATGCAAAATGTTAATACTAAAAAAACGATATCCTTATCATATGAGAACGAATATACATAAAGCTAATTCTTTATTGAATACGCAGTTCGCAAAAATTAATATTGTTGCGACTGCTTTCAAAAACAGAATAATAACATATAGATTGAATATCACTCAGAAAGACGAGAACTTTGGTCTAGAGACGTTATTGCGTTTCAACCAAGCGCACCTTATAGACTTAATAAATTTTTCACTGAGTAAATATGATTGCATTAAAACTAATTTTGAGTTGTTTGCATATTTTATGTTACCAAAATCTGATGAAACGCAATTAAAGTCTTTTAATACCAAATATACTATTATATACAAGAACACTGATTTAAAGGAGTTATTAAATAATGTGACAGATATTTTAAATGAAAAATTAACTGAATTCCAACATTGTCAATCTGGGTGGACTCTTGTTTCATTAAGTCATGTTGAAATTAATGTTAATAAATATTCTCCTATGAGAGGTGGATCTTATATAGAACTACCACCAGCCATCAGAAATACAAAAAGTTGTATAAACATAAAAAATAAAGATAATTATTGTTTTCTATGGAGCATAATGGCTGGACTATACCCAACTACAAAAAATGTATGCAGAATTAGTTCATATCCTCACTATTCTACTATTTTAAATACAGATAAAATGTCATTTCCTCCTTCGCATACAGATATTAGAAGTTTCGAAAAAAACAATCCAAACATAAGTGTTAATATATATGGTCTACGAAATAACATTGTGACTGGTCCTCTCTTTATATCGAAATGTAGAAAAAAGCATCATTTCAATTTATTATACATAGAAAATAAAACTACAGGCCATTACTGTTTAATTAAAAATCTTGTACGTTTGGTACGAAAACAAGTAACCCGCTTCAAGGGTAAAGTTTATCTATGTGAGACATGCTTACAATTTTTCTGTAGTGAAACAAAATATAAGTCTCATAACTGTTCTCAGATTTTGTCTATTTTGCCTGAAAAAAATACAATGTTGACATTTAAGAATTATGAAAGACAACAAAAAATCAATTTTATTATTTACGCTGACTTTGAATGTTTATTAATGAAATGCGATAAAAAAAGCTCAGCAAATACTCAGAGTTTAAGTGTTCACCAGCCATCATGCTTCGCATATTATATTTGTTGTTCGCATGATGATTCATTAAATAAATATGTATCGTATAGGGGTGAAGATTGTGTAGAAGTTTTTATTAAAAAAAATATAAAAGACGCAGTACGTATACATAAAATTTTAAGTTACAAAAAGCCAATAGCATTGTTAACATCAAAGCAGGAGTTTGAATATGAAAATGCAACTTTATGCCATATATGTAAACAAGCATTACTTGATGATAAAGTCAAAGATCATGATCATATTACTTCCATGTATAGAGGAGCAGCACACTCTCAATGTAATTTAATTTATAGAGTTTGTTCATTTATTCCAGTGGTATTTCATAATCTATCTGGATACGATTCACATTTATTTATTAAAGAGTTAGCAAAATATGAAGGCAGCATCAACGTCATACCGAAAACGAAAGAAAAATATCTATCATTTACGAAAGTTATAAAAAGCAAGGTATTTAATTTTCCAATTCAGATAAAATTTATTGATTCTTTTCAATTTTTGAGTTCTAGTTTAGACACATTAAGCAAAAGTTTATCAGAAAATGATTTTTTGAGTTTATCGAGAGAGATTTCTGATAAAAATAAATTCGATTTATTGAGAAAAAAAGGCGTTTATCCTTATGACTACATGAATACATGGTCTAAATTCGAAGAAACTAAATTACCCTCTAGAGACAATTTCTACAACACACTGAGAGATGAATCTATAACTGAAAGCGATTTTATACATGCTCAAACAGTATGGAATACATTTAATATTAAGTCTTTAGGGGAATACACAGATTTATATTTAAAATGTGATGTACTTTTACTTTGCGATGTATTTGAAAAATTTAGAAGAACTAGTTTGCATTATTATCACTTGGATCCGAGTTATTACGTCAGCGCTGCAAATTTGAGTTGGGATGCAATGCTACTACATACTGGTGTTGAACTTGAGCTAATAAGTGACTTAGAAATGTATGAGTTATTAGAAAAAGGCATTCGTGGTGGACTAGCACAGTGCTCGCATCGTCATGCTAAAGCAAATAATAAATACATACCACATTTTGACGTTTCTGAAGCAAGTAGTTATTTAATATACCTTGACTGTAATAATTTATATGGCTTTGCTATGATGAAAAAACTTCCTATTGCAGAGTTCAGATTATTATCGAATGATGAAATTGAAAAATTTGATGTAATGACCATCTCTGATGACAATGATTATGGCTATATTATGGAAGTAGACTTGAACTATCCAGATTATTTGCATAATAAGCATAAAGATTTACCGTTTGCTGTTGAGAAAATATTACCACCCTATGGAAAAACATACAAATTAGTTGCAAATCTTTATGACAAACAAAATTATGTTATTCATTATTCTCACTTGAAAGAATGTATTAGGAATGGTTTAATTTTAAAAAAAGTTCATCGTATTCTTAGCTTTAGACAGGAGAACTTTCTGAAAAAATATATTGATCTCAACACCAATCTTCGACAAAATTCAAAAACAGCGTTTGAAAAAGATTTTTTTAAATTACTTAACAATGCAATATTTGGCAAAACTATTGAAAATAAACGTAAACAAGCAAATGTTAAATTAATTTCTAAATGGTCTGATAAAAATAATAAAACAAATAAACAACTTGGTGCCGAAAAATTAATAGCAAAACCTAACCTTAAGAGCATAGCAATATTTTCAGAAAATTTCGTAGCGATAGAATTAAATCGCGATAGTGTAGTTTTAGACAGACCGATTTATATTGGATTTACAGTTTTAGAATATGCAAAGCAGCATTTATATCAGTTCCACTATAACTATATAAAGAAAAAGTATGCAAATAATGCAAAACTTTGCTATACTGACACTGATAGCTTATTATATTTAATATACACAGACGATTTTTATAAAGATATGCACGACGATATCCTCCAGTACGATACTAGTAATTTCAAAATCGATAATCCTTTTCATATACCTCAAACGAATGCGAAAATTCCAGGACTATGGAAGCATGAAATGGGTGATGACTTAATTACAGAGTTTATTGGTTTACGCGCTAAGTTATATTTTATTAATAGCGTTGAAAGTCGAATTAAAAAAGCGAAAGGTATATCTAAATCAGTGACAAACAATCTAGATTTAAGTGATTATAATAAAGTCTTAATGATGAATGAAGTACTAAGAAGTAAGATGAATATGATCAAATCAATAAAACATGTTTTATATTCTCAACAAGTTGATAAAAAAGTTTTAGATGGAAATGATGATAAAGTTCAAGTACTGCAAGATCACATTCATACTATACCATGGGGTCATTGCCATTCCATGTTTATGGAATAAATATGTGATACTTATGTTAGAAAACAATAAACCTAAACATGTATTACTAGTAGTTATTTCATTTTTAATAGTATTAATTTTATTACATTTGATAATCAAATTTAGTTTAAATCTTAAATAATGATTAATATTAAGAATATTTGTTAATTTTATTTTAAATTTTGACATAAGATATTCTAATTTAATTATAAGATCAATAAAGTTTCAAATACATTTACAACTATTTTTATTTCTACATAAACCTTCCTCATCAGGGTATATAAAGACTAGCTAGATCTTATTACATTTCATTTCAAAATGAAATTCATAAAGCAGTCACAAACTTTGGAAATCGATAATATAAACGTCAAAAATCATACACAAACTATAAAACATAGTACTCTTTTACCAAATACAATACGTTGTATTATTTGTGGTCCTTCTAACTGTGGTAAAACTAACATAATGCTCAATTTATTATTACATGAAAATGGACTTATATTTAAAAATATTTATCTCTATTCCAAGACCGCTTTTCAGTCAAAGTACAAATTTTTAAATGAGGTCATTGCAAGGATCCCAAATGTAAATTTATTTCTGTTTAGTGATAATAAAGAAGTAGTTCATCCTAATGAGGCATTACTAAACTCGGTTATTATTTTTGATGATGTTGTATGTGAAAATCAGATAAATATTAGAAATTACTTTGCTATGGGAAGGCATAAAAAAATAGACTGCTTTTACCTGTCTCAAACTTATTCGAAAATACCTAAACAACTTATAAGAGATAACGTTAATTTTCTCATTATATTTAAACAAGATGATACTAATTTAAAACACATATACAAGGAGCATGTCAATACAGATATGGATTGGTTAAATTTTAAAAGGCTCTGCTGTACTATATGGCAAAATAATTATAACTTCTTAGTTATAAACAAAGACTGTTCATTAAATAAAGGGCGATATAGAAGAGGGTTCCATACATTTGTGTACTTTTGATAATTGAATATATACTAATATTCAATATAAAATATTTCATTTTGATATATCTACTTGAGCTTAACGCTTGTATTAAAGAAAAATGGATTTAAAAGAACAATTAATTAAGTCAGTTAAAAATATAAAAAATAAAATTAAAAAGATGCAAAACGAAGAAGATGCTGTCAATTTAAAATACAAAAAGATATTTAAACCTATTGTCGACCCTTTAGAGATGATAATTAACGAAAAAAATAATTGTAATATGAATAATTCGGAAAACGTTAACGTGACTGCTACTATTGATGATATTATTATGAATGCAGACAATTCAATTGAAGATTTTAGTTCTCCTAAGGCATATGAAGAATTCAAGGACTCAATAAAAACAACCTCTAATAATGATAATTCAGAATATTACTCTGATATTGAGAAAACACCACAAAAAGAAAATGATACATTAATTTCACTCAAAAAAGAAGATTTGATGGAAATATATAATGATATAAATGTACCGTTTGGAGTCCGGAGTGAAAACAAAAAATTAATGATAGGAAACACTGCTGTTCGCTTTTTAGTAAAGGGAGACTTATCAAATGAAACTGAAAAGTCATATGTTATTAGTATCAACAACAATAAATATGACTTGACTCCTGGATTAAAGGAATTGTTAATACGTAATAAACCTAATCTTAAGTTAGTAAATGATAATGACAAAGCCATTTACAAAGACATTCTTGATATTACAAGCGTACATAAACGTGATTATAACCATAGCGGTCAAATAAAAGGTGATAAGGGTATTAAATATTGTCAGATAATCAAACCATTATTTCCTGGAAAGACATCAGAAACAAAACTTGGAGGTTCTTTATCAACATTTAAAAAATATAAAAGTGATACCGATTATATATACTGGGATGATCCCAATGAGCTAATTGAGAGGTTACAACTGCTAATTGCATCTCAAAGTGCTGGAAACAGTAATCATGATAATGAAATTCTTTCTATAATTGAAGAACTAAAAGAAGCAGGAATCATTAAGGAATAAAATGAATGTAAAAGTAGCCATTATTTTAGTATTTAGCATTGTGTTAACCTTTAATGACATGTTGAACACATCATTATGAGTAAAGCAGACGTTGTAAATGAAATTCATAAATGTGCCCGCGTTAACTTTCCTAGAAGGAGTGTGATACTGAAGGGTATAGATGATCTTTGGCAAGCTGATTTAATAGACATGCAAGCATTATCATCAGTTAATAATGGTAATAAATATATATTATTAATAATTGATTGTTTTTCAAAATATGCTTGGGCTATTCCACTTAAACAAAAAAATAAGGAATTAGTTTCAAAGTCGTTTCAAACTTTATTAAAAAAAGGACGAGTGCCTAAAAATTTGCAAACCGATTTAGGGACAGAATTTTATAACGATAAATTTAAAAGGGTTATTGAGAAATATAAAATTAATCATTACTCTACGTATTCTACGAAAAAAGCTTCAATAGTAGAGAGACTAATAAGAACCGTAAAAAACAAACTGTATAAAGAATTTAGTTTAAAAGGAAATTATAAATGGATTGATGGTACACTTGCTAAAAAAATATATGAATATAATAATTCATATCATAGCACAATTAAACAAAAACCTGCATCAATAAATAAAAATAATGACAAAATAATATTGGAAAGATACAATGTTTCGGAAAATAAGAAAATGTTAACAAATAAAAGATTCAAAATAGGAGATTATGTCAGAATTAGCAAACATAAAGGATGTTTTGAAAAAGGATACACGGCTAATTGGTCTACTGAAATATTTAAGATCATAAAAGTGAAATATACGAATCCTACAACCTATTTACTACAAGATACTCGATCAAGACCAATATTGGGAGCCTTTTATGCACAAGAAATTCAAAAAACGAAGCATCCTGACATATACCTAGTAGAAAAAGTTTTGAAGTCTAAAGACAACAAAGTATACGTTAAATGGTTAGGTCTACCAATAAGTGAAAACAGCTGGATAGATAAGACGAATATATTGTAAGATTATAATTGGTTTAATATTTAATTAAACTTTCGGTTAATCTCAAGTCATTTGTGTTTTGATCTTTACTCAGAGAAGACTACTATTACAATCAGGACTATGACTTCTAAAAAACGTCATATCCTTTTAAAAAAAGGAAAGCTTATGAACTCAGAAAAATCAAAAAAGTCAGCATCGGGCGCGGGAATCAAAAAATCTTTTAAAAATATTGTTACACATGCAAAACGACATATAAGTAATTTAAAACCTAAATGTAAAAAAATGTTGACGGAATTAGCTTATGCCGCAGCTCAAGAACTAGCATCAGACTTACCTATTGCGTTACCAAGAATTATACCAGTGCCAAAAACTGGTGGTTTTCTTCCTTTGATTCCCATATTCGCAGGATTGTCTGCTGCTGGTAGTATAGCTGGTGGTGTGGCGGGAATAACAAAAGCTTTAAACGACTATAAATATGCCAAAAAGCGATTGAAAAGTGAAGAAAAGAATTCGTTAGCTACAAAATCTTTTTGTGTTGGAAAAGGATTACATCTCAAGCCCTACAAAGATGGCTTAGGAATATATGTTACCAAGCCAAAAAACTGATTAACCGGCTACCCAGAAGAGCTTTAACTAATATTGACCTTATGAAACACTCAAAAGCAATTCCATATTTTCGCGGCGTATTTATGAGGGATGAACTACCACAGAAACCGCAACAAATAGAATGTGGAATAATTAATTTAGATAGTTCTTTAAACTCCGGTACTCATTGGGTAGCCTATGCAAAAATTAATGACTATATCGAATACTTCGATAGCTATGGTAATTTGAAACCACCTAAAGAATTTGTGAGGTATGTTGGCCAAAACATTCGATATAACTATGATAATTTACAAGGAAATAATTTATACAATTGTGGACATTTATGTTTGAAATTTCTTTATATGTTTTGGAAATGTTATGACATAAGAAAATAAAAGTACACGCTTCTCATTAATTTACTCAGTCTCTAATCATACTGCATAACAATAAAAGCAATCCCGTTACTCTATTTGTATATTTAATGTATCAAATCAATTTCGATAAAATAAAAATTATATAAAACAACTATGTTAGTTTTTAATAAAATACCTGTTAATGACAAAAAACTTAACATTTCACGTTCGATATCAAAAGAAGGAAGACGGCTACGAAAAAGACAATTAGGTGTGAAACAAATAATTACAGCGAACAATAAAAAATTCCTTCGCACCCTCGGATTTAAATTAAAAAAATGCTACAAATCATAGATTTACCGCAACATGATGAATCGATAGAGAGCTATGAAATACATAGTTACAATCCGTACAACAATAGCTTTAATGATTATGACGAAATTAGAATACCTATTCATCAACAAGATGTATATGTTCTACCATCCGCAAGCTCGATATACATAGAAGGATACGTGAGCATAAGCAGCGTTGATGCAGCAGGAAAAGTGTCTAAGAAAGAGATTAATTTTATTAACAACGCCATACCATTTCTATTTCAAGATATAAGATACGAATTGAATGGAATTGAAATAGATCGTATAAAAAATGCAGGGATCACCACTACAATGAAATCTTTTATTTCAATGAATGAGGGAGAAAATAGAGCCGCTGAAGTATGGGGCTGGAAATTAAATGGAAAAAAGCAAACCAACGGTCATTTTAGTATTATTCTTCCATTAAATCGAGTATTAGGATTTGCTGAAGATTATAATAAAATTATTTTAAATTGTAGACATGAACTTATATTACAAAGAAGCAGTTCGGCGGTAAATTGCGTAACTACAGAAAAATCGAATAATATCTTCATAGATATCCAAAAGGTACAATGGCGAATACCTCATATAAAAGTTTCTGATCGTCAAAGACTTCTACTACTTAAACATTTAGAAAAAGATCGTCCAATTCAATTAGCATTTCGGAATTGGGATTTATATGAATATCCGTTGTTACCTAAAACAACTAAACATTCATGGTCTGTTAAAACAGCTTCTCAGTTAGAAAAACCGAGATATGTAATATTTGGAATGCAAAGTAACCGAAAAAATGATTCAATAAACAGTTCTTCCATGTTTGATCACTGTAATGTTAACAATGTCAAATTGTTTTTAAATTCACAATATTTTCCATATGAATCACTTAATCTCAAATTTGGCGAAGATAAATACAGTATATTATACGAAATGTATACTAATTTTCGTCAGTCATATTATGGCTCTGGTATTGACCCGTTGCTTAATTTGCTAACATTTAAAGAAAAGGCTCCACTTTTTGTTATTGATTGTTCAAGACAAAACGATTCATTAAAGAGCGGACCAGTAGATGTGCGTCTTGAAATAGAGTCATCCCAAGATATACCTGAGAATACTACAGGCTACTGTTTGATCATAAACGATCGTCTGTTCGAGTATAAGCCCTTAAGTAACATTATTAGAAAGATAACATGAATGTTATTGTTGATGTTCAAGGTTTTAAGAATGAGCGGAATCAATTTATACCTAAAGAAATTGCAATTTTATCTAAGTCGCACGTTATGATATTATTAATAAGATCGCCATATCCATTTTATAATCTAACGAAAAAAGAGAGACAACAAGTAGCTTGGATTGAAAAAAACAAAGGGATTTTATGGAATGAAGGTTTTGTGCCTTACGATAAGTATAAGTATAGCATAATCAATTTTTTTAAAAATAAAAATGTATTCACTAAGGGAACTGAAAAAACGTTGTGGTTAAAAGACATGCTGGAAACAAATAATGTGTTCAATTTAGAAGAGAAAGATTGTCCTAATTTTGAAATATTATATAATAATTATTATTCAGATATCCAAACTTGTATCTATCATACTAATGTGTGTGCGTATAAAAATGTATGTTGTTTGTATAGATGGTGTAAGGAAAATCAAGATAAAGTTATAATAAATTTTTAATATAAAAATAAACTATTATTTTATTTCTTTAATTCCTACTTCTCCTAATTATAACAGGTAAAACATTCCATTCATTCTACTGAGAGAGATGTTATATTTTTACAAGACTTATAAGAGAAAAATAACATATATAATATTAATATAATTCTACAATATATCTACGTAAATTACTAGTAACTATTTTTTTAAATATTGGAGATCGAGTTGAGGTAATGATCATGGAAAAGAGATTATCTGGACTTCACATCGTAAAAATAAAGGACAATGTGCAGTACGATACCATTTTATTACCTCTTCTTAAACAAAACAAGCGATGTACTAGAATTGTATATAAAGGACTAATATTACATGCTCGAATAATAAGAATTGATAATCGTCTAGTTGATGTAAGAAGAAAATTAAGATAAGTTTGGATTATTTGACAAATGTGAAAATTACGCCATGAAAAGATGTCTGCTGTTCACCATATTGACTTCTTTATTATTGGAATGTTCACGATTATTAAAGAGATAAATTGTTCTATAATTATTTAGAAGTGATTATAGGTATACAGTATAATTATTGGCTTTTAAAAGAAAAGGTGAACCTGTTCTGATCTGTAATTGAGCCCAATACGGTTTAAAAGTATGGTTTTAGATGTGAGACTATCTGATCAGTTGTTGAACAGAATATAAATATCAAAAAGTGTTATATAGGGTTCTTGGAGACACCGTAGTCCAGTGCATTTTAAAAATGTGTTCGATTTCCAAAGCGCCCTCTGTATTAGAATCGGCATAAACTTACTAGATTTTGCGTGCAAGTGCTTTCCACTCTTCATCCCACTTTATATGGGGTCAGGACAGAATGGAAGTCTTTTATACTTTCTTATCAATTTTTACTTATTGAATAGAATATAAATATCAAAAAGTGTAATATAGGGTTCTTGGAGACACCGTAGGTGGATCCAGGAACCCTATATCAATTTTTACTTGTTGAATAGAATATAAATATCAAAAAGTGTAATATAGGGTTCTTGGAGACACCGTAGGTGGATCCAGGAACCCTATATTACATCTACTTCGGTGGTAAAGTAACATGCTGTTTAAAGATTGCTACACAAAATTCTTTGGGTTCGATTCTCAATGTGGGCCAATTTTTTTTTTTTTATTTCATTTTCATAGATATTTCTGCACTTGGAGTCCGATTAGGCTGCGCGTCAGGAGTCCGATTAGCCGTAAAACTTGCAAATCATATAACAATTCCATGTTGGTCCTGAAAACATTCATGTTTTCATAAAAACCGACCGCGAGCTGACCACAGTTCAGGATGCAACCTGAAAATAGTTAGATGAGAAGCAATACCGTACAAAATGAAAGCATCAGTCATTTTCAGGAAATTTAGAATCTTTTATCTGTATGAATAAGTTAGTTTACAAATAAAGTCGAAAGAGCTTCATAGTTAAAAAACAGGCGAAATATATCTTTGCCAAATAAAATTTAAAAAGCCACTTATGCAGCCCGTGTGCAGCGCTAAGGACACCAAAATTTTGTCGTGAGCTTCGATATTCACCGGGGAAAGTGGAATAAATATAACCTTTTGAATTAGCTACCGTTAAGCATTTGTCGTTTAATTTGAACTGGCAAATCTCCACCTCTGCGGGCATGAATGAAATTTTTATAGTAAGCTATATTTTTGTTTTAATTTTTAGAAGCTTTCGGCTGTTCTGATTTTAGTCTGTAATTAAATCTTGCGAGTTAAATTTGATCCATTTCCCGGTTACCGATTGAGCTGAAACTAAGCATGCATGTGTAAATCGGATGACAATACAATATTATCCAATAGTTACGCTGGTCTGATGATAGAATCGGAAGGTGGCCATATGAACTCTTAAACTAAACAAGGTACACCAATAATGTTAGGGCATCATATGATTCGTCTTAGAAATCACTTTACAGTGTGGATTCGTTTATAATATAAGCTTATCACACAAATGTAATTTTTGCAAAAAAAACTTGTTTATGTTTTGGCTGATACATCAATGACAGTTCGCATTGGGCGCGCGCTATGAAAAGATGAAGTTTTTTTTTATTGTAACCTGTAAGTATATATCACACACACTGATAGTAATCTTCCACAAACAAATAAAGAACATCAGTAGTGAACGCATGTTGTATTTCAACTTCGGAGTCATAGTTCTCCAATACACACGACTTCCAACTTAGGTAACAATTTAATTATATTTTTGTCTGGCATTTTTTTTAAATAAGTTCTTCGATTATTTGTTATTTGGCATCGTTAGATGGCGTGATATTCCTGTTAATTGTCAAAAGTACTTGAAATCTTTTAGTTACATAAAATGGCTTTATGGAGTGAATTCTCCTATCTACAACCTCGAAAAAGTCAAGCTACGTATTTAGACTACAGTAAACTCTGTATGATTCAAATACTAGGAATGAATTCTTATTCTTAAGAGGACTGTCAAAACATAATAAAAGGTGGTGACTGTTATAAAATCGGTAATACTATTTAATGAAATAAAGTTTGTTAGTAAAAAAAGGGTCAGAAAATAAAGAGTAAGAAAATAGAATTTTACATGATTTTATATTATAGTAATTATCGGTTCTTAATCATTTTAATCAGTCTTTAGGTGTTTTGTTTTTAACATAATCTATTAAAAAACTAACTGTCACACCTTTTTTAATAGATTATTTATAGATTTAGATAAATACCCCCCCTGGGTACACTTGTTTTTTTTTTTTAATATATACGGACATATCACACAGATTGAGCTAGCCCCAAAGTAAGTTCGAGACTTGTGTTATGGGATACTAACTCAAAGATACTATATTTTATAACAAATACATATATAGATACAAATCCAAGACCCAGGCCAATCTGAAAAAGATCATTTTCCATCTTGACCTGGCCGGGGATCGAACCCGGTCACTCCGTGTCGCAGGCTGGCGTGTTGACCGCTGCGCCACGGAGCTAGTCCAACAAATATTTGCACTTTGAGGCCTAATACATCACAAACGAGACCCTGAATCGAAAATGGTGTTTAGACACTGACTATATTTTTAAAAGACTATCCATCGAGATCCTATTATTTACGTTATATTGAATCATTATATTGTTGGCGTGATTAATATGTATAGCCATGCCAAATTGCACCTTTGTATTGCTCATAGTGTCTAAACTATATCTCAGACGGACAGACAGACGAACATGACCAAACTTGGATAGTCATGTAACATCCTCGTCTTCATCGTCACTTACCATCAGGTGAGATGGGAGACAAATGCCTTATCCAACATGTAGTAAAAAAAAATAACTATAAGGTTTCCCGGACCATACATACAGAGTATCACGTCTTTATTCCTTGCGGGGTAGACAGAACATAAGTCTCTAAGACCTTATGGCCACATTTAGCATGTTGGAGGGCGTGTAGATAGAAAACGGAATCAAAATAGTGACGGGTTGCTAGCCGCATCGCCTATTGACATGATTCCGCAGATTTTAGCCCATTCCCTCGATCTGCTCGGGACGAGAAGCAGCTGGCACATTTTACGTTTTTTCTTTTCTCCCAGACCAGCATGGAAGAATATACCATAGAAAAACAATTCTTTAATAAAAAAGAAAGATAAAAAGATAAAATTATATTTATTTTTTCTCCAACAATCCAAAAAATTTACAAACAAGTATAACAAGGTAACATGGTGGTATGAAATCAGATTGATGGAGACTGGAGCCTGAAGAAGGCTAGGCCTGTGGCACAGATCTCCAGTCCTCTCACTTCTGGATTGTCCAACAAGAAAATGATTATGATATGTTACAAAGTAGTGCGCTTAATAACAATAATAGTACATAATAACTTGAAATAGTTTTCTTAATATACTTCTTAATATACTCTAATATTGAAGGAAGGGTTTATTTTTTATATATAATACTAATAAACAACCAATTATCTAATAGTTAATGAAAACTATTACCACTAAGATTCTCAGTAATAGTTTTCATTTAACACTCTCCTAATTAGTCCAGGGAGATTCACACCCGTATAAGCAGAATGGCGTTATGTGTCACCAACATGTCGCCAAGTTTTAGCGGTTAGCATAAATCTCGCGCGCGAACGTGGCGAACATTTGATGAAGGTTTCGTTAATTAAAACCTAACTGTGACGTCTGACTTGAGGTCGGTGACCTGTCTGAACCCAATCAACTCTGATGTTTTATTTTGCTAATTTAGTTAGCAGAATACAACATTATTTCTAAGCTACATTAAGATTAATGAAAATTAAGTAACGTCTATCAAATTCTTTATAAAATAAACGTATTTATAAAACCAGCTTTCACCTGCGGCTCCGCCCGCGTCAATGTCGATCCCTCGGGAACTTTTTCCCGGGATAAAATGTACCCTATGACCTTCTCCGTACTCCAGATAACGTGTATGCAAAATTTCATGATGATCGGTTCTGTACTTACAACGTGAAAACGTAACAAACAAACAAATGAACAAACAAACAAACTCACTTTCGCATTTATAATATTAGTTAGGATGTCTTTCTGTAAAGTCGGTTTATGGATGATAATTTTACGTGATAACGGTGGAAGAGGGTTGGCCGTGTGGTATCCGGTAGAGTAGAATAGGACCACTCCAAGTCTTCCCGTGGATGTCGTAGAAGGCGACTTAGGAAATACAACCTAAACAAAGCTTATGAACATCTATGAGACATCTCCAATTAGTCTGGAGAGAGTGTAGGCCAAGTCCTCTGGCTGCTCTGGCCAAGTATAGCTCTAGTAGTTCAGAGAGGGTCGTGCTCCTGACTGGTGCGTTGTCGGCCTTTCAAGGAGAAGAAAATGGGGAAGGATTGGCCTCCGGCTCTCTCACTCGCCGAACGAAGCATAGAAGCGGTAACTCAGACGTCAATTTTCTGTGAGAGTGTGGTACTTCCTCGAACGAGCCGGTCCATCGGTCAATACCTAAAGCCTGTGTCGGCCAAAACCCACTTCTTATATTTCCCTCATAGGAAAAAAACTGACTTTAATCAAACTACTGAATCGATTTTGATGATGAAACAACACCGTAAAGTGCTTTCCAAGACAAATCAAATGATCCTTAACACTATTGGTGTACCTTGTTTAGTTTCCTATGGACACCTTCCGACTCCATCATCAGACCAGCGCAACGATTCCATAATATTGTATTGTCATCCGATTTACACATGCATGCAAAATTTCAGCTCACTCTGTAATCGGGAAGTGGATCAAATTTAATTTGCAAGATTTGATTACAGACAAACATCGGGACAGGTGAAACACTGACGTACTTATTTGTAAATAAATAAATAATAAATATATACGGACAATTCACACAGAGTGAGCTAGCCCCAAGGTAAGTTCGAGACTTGTGCTATGGGATACTAACTCAACGATACTATATTTTATAACAAATACATATATAGATAAACATCCAAGACCCAGGCCAATCTGAAAAAGATCATTTTCCATCTTACCTGGCCGGGGATCGAACCCGGGCACTCCGTGTCGCAGGCTGGCGTGTTAACCACTGCGCCACGGAGCTGTCAATTTGTAGAGATTGCCGACTATGGTTTTAGAATCGTGAACAGTTCATTTTCAAGGTGTTGAGATTCTTCGGCACACGTCCCGCAATCTTAAAAGTTCGGGACAATCCGCCGCGCGTCCCACCCACACTCGCCTTGAATGGGCTTCTGACGAGTTTGAAATAGTCACCTTGATGAAATAGAATGAGTGAACCGTTTTTATACATAATGTCTTAGAAGTGTCGTCGGGTCGGTTTCCGTTACAGGTCAAGTGATTTATGTATCCGGCACACGTAACTGACACTACCAATATGGAGGATGCAATCCACCCTAAGCTATTCTCAAAATAAGGACTTTATTTGAAAACTAGCGGCCAGTCCCGGCTTCGCACGGGAAGATATAGGTATTTACATAGGCTATGTTCATCAGGGATAATGTAGGATTCTAATAGAGAAAGAATTTTGCAAATCAGTCTAGTAGATTCAGAGCCTATTCGATGCAAACAAACAAACAAACAATCAAATCTTTCCTCTTTATAATATTAGTATAGGTTTTGTTTGATAAGTAAATCAGATAAACAATACATATATATAGAAAGCCCTGTCCGTATAGGGTGGAGTGAAATTGGAAAAAAATTTTTTTTTTTGAAATTTCGCTTTTCCTGTGTCATTAACCGATGACCGTATATAAAAGCTTTATTCATGCTAAAAATCAAAACCCTACGACTTTATTTTGAGGTGGCGCGTTATGAGGTTAATTTGAAAAATAAAACAATTTTTACATCTATCGCGTCTCTCTCTATGTAATAATCTATATGTAATAAAACTTATGTTTGCGTTATTTTAAAGGGTTAACTTGTTCGTCTTTGCATAGTTTTCTCTCATTTAAGTAGTAACGACAAGTGTAAAAAAGTCTGATTATTCGTCAATAAAATGCCAAAAACTCGAAAAGACTTGCGATTGGCCCCTTGTTTGGCGATCCAATAAAGCTAAGTGATAATGTGTTACCAACTTATTGTGATATTACAAAATACTAGCTTTTGCCCGCGGCTCCACCCGCGTCAATAGCGATCCCTCGGGAATAGTATTTTTCCCTGGTTATAAGGTATCCTATGTCCTTCTCCGTACTCCAGAGAACTTGTATGCAAAATTTCATTCAGTTCAGTAGTTACGGCGTGAAAGCGTAACAAACAAACTCACTGACGCATTTATAATATTAGTAGGATTACTTGTGGTTAAGAAATGACTTACTGGAACTGAATGGTAAAGATCCTGCAGTGATAGATTTGTGTGAAATGACAGCCGATGATATTTCGACAGGTACTGTCCCACAATACTTAGCCAGCAAAGATCCTGGTAAACTTGCACATTTACGGTGGTTGACTTGCCCTAATAGATTTCTTCATTTAAATGTTGGAACAACGAAAACTTCTAAATCTTTATAAGATCTTGCAACTTTCATAATGAAAGTCTATGCACCTACTTGATTTGACATTAAAACAAAACCTTCTTGCAAATATGGTCCAATCCATATCTTTAACATGATTCAAAGATGTTTGTATCTCCCGGATGACCAAAAAAGCGTTGTTATAAAAACTATTCAGAGAAATTCCTTATTTCAAAATCCAGAAAACATACTATTATCAATGTTACAAGATGATGAGTCTCGCATAAGGGAACTAGGATTTAGTAGAGTTTTAACACTAGAGTAGGCGCGCTAATTATCACTCCTTAAACGGGCGCGCGGGCTACATGTGAAGCCCATTTTCATTTTAAAAATTTTCGACTTAATGAACATAAAACAAAAAAAACACTAAATATATTTTCAAAATAGACCTTTATTTTTAAAATAATAATAGAAACAAACAGGTTTTATCATTTGTACTAGAGATTGTAACTAAAATAAAAATCTTATGAAAAATCAACTTAATTAACACAGTCTCAGATCAATCAGTCTTAAAAGTAGGTAAATCTTTAGGAACTGTAACATTTTTGTTCTGAACTTAATTGTTACTGACGAAATAACAAAATAAAAGCTTTAACATCAGTTTTCCTCAAAACATTCAGGACATAGAAGCAACTGATGGTCGGTACTTCTGCATCATTTTCTTTCCTGCATCATTTGCGTGTGCTTCGGTCTCGAGTTCTAGCACAAAAATAACAACGACTTACACCAGTTCTAATAGGCATAGGCACATGTCTTCTGTCAGTCCAAGCAGTAACCTTCCTTTCAACTTTATGGTTTTGGGTAAATTGGTTTGAGCTAAGCGACGTTCAATACAAGGCCTTGCAAGCTCAAATGCAACTTCTTGTAAGTATTCGCTTCGTATGATTTTTTTGCCAAGGTGGTTCATTTTGTATATTACCAGGCCCTTGATACCAGACATATTAACAAAATTGTAAAACAGTGTAACGGGCCATCGACGTGTTGTACGTGTCTACCATTACGAGACGTGTAACTTGCCAAAAGAGATAGAGGCAAATCATCACTATCATCTGCCTCTTGTTCACTCTCCAAATTGTGTGGTGGATCGTCGACTAAGTAGTTACAGCTTTGTACCTCTTCATCCTCACTTTCAGTTAAATTGTCATCGATTTCTTCATCTTCCTGCAACCAACATTGAATTTGTTCCTCTGATGCGTTTGCCGCCATGATTTAACCTACAAATATTAATAAAATTGCTGAAATTTGTTTACACGAAGTGAAAAATAACAAAAACTAATTATATTTACTAATTAAAGACCATAATATTAATCTTTAAATAGAAATAAATGCACTATTTATTTTTTACTATGAAAAAAATTTTACCTTGAATGGTCGCGCGGGGTACAGGTGTAGCCCAGCAACTTTGAAACCGTTTGTCTCAAACGTCCGTTGTCAACTGCTGCCAACATGCTACTGAGGGACGCGGGGGTTCATAGTCGAGGAATACACGCGGTCGCAGCACAGTGGCTTGACGCATAAGTGAAAGAAACAACAATATTACACCCTGGGCTACCACTGTAGCCCACGCGCCCGTTCTAGTGTTAAAGGCAAGAAATGAGTTTAGGGAAAGAAAGTAAGAGAATTTCAACTCCCAAATCTTTAAATCCATGCGTCGAATTATTATGATTTGATTGACTGGTCAAATGAAAAAAACACAGAACCTCCGATGACCATGAAATATAGTGACGCAGAAATTTCAAGCGTGATTTCCTCAGGTGACAAATTATTTGAAATCGAAAAGTATCCTTGCCACACTCAGGAAGTAGAACGGTGCGTCGCTCGTTACTAAGACGTCTTCATCTGTTTTTGGGCCAGAGGCAAGAGATAGATTCATTCGCACGAGGATAAAGGCAAGGCAAGACATACCACTATTTGACACAAAATCAGATTTTTTTAAGCAATAAGAAGAGTCTGTGTTTTTAGCTTCCGAATGTTAAAATGCTTTTATTTAATATATTTGTTATATTAATAAGTACTTATATTTATTTTCAGGCTTCAATATTTTTATTTTGATAAAAAGTTTATCTCAAATAAAAACCTTATATAAAACAAATTTTGTTATTTTCCTTAGCTTTTGAATTTGATGCGACACCTAGGAACTTGAAATTTTATTTTTATATCTCTAAGAATGTCGATCATCCATTGGTGATACAGGAGTAACAAAGGTTAAATGTTTTTTTTTTTACTCCACCCGTCCGATCCTTCAAAGGCCGATTCAGCTCGTGGATATGAACTACTTTTCCTTTGGGATCAAAGCTGGGAACTCAATGGACATTTTCAAACAATAATGTTCAGCCGCCCGGTTATTTTGTATGGGACGTCAAAATAATTTTGAGTTCCCAGCATTGGTTCCATATCGACAGGCTGTGTATGTAAATCACCTTCAAGGATTGGGCAAGGTGTTCTTTACAAAAGTAAAGGGATTTTTGCTCGTTATTCCTCGAGAATGATAACGGCAACAGATGCTTTAGACATTCAAAGGATATTGAGTTATATTATTCACTTTAAAATTTTATTTGATGAATATTTAAGGGGAGCCCATACAACAGACGTAATTTTTGCCGGTTTTATAGATAATGGTACGGAACCCTTCTTGCGCGAGTCCGACTCGCACTTGGCTGGTTTTGATTATAAGTCAAAGAGATTTTATGACACTAGTGTTATGTAGTGACACACCAGACATGTCAAAAAAGTAAATAACTTTATTACTTAAGAAATATACAAGTTCTAAGGGTTTGTTTGAACAGTAAACGCAGCTAAGTAGAGGACTTAGCTAATAATCCGGGTTGGCTTAGAGATGCCGCGGGGTCGGTTTCCGTTAGAGGTCAAGGAGATTTAGTGTAATTGGTGACACGTAATTGACGCTAGGATACGTAGATTACATTTTTTATTTTTATTTCTTAAGAAAGACGTAGTAACAGACCTGTATGGATCTGAATGTAAGGCCACAAAAGAGATGGAAGAAAGAAAATTGCATGTAAAAAAAATACGAATGTTGAGATAGACGTATGGAGTGACCTCAACAAGAATAGATAAAATACGGAATGAGTATACATGGTGAAATTTTGATCGCTCTGAACCCATATAGGGGTGATCCAACCCGTCGATATGAACAACTTTTCCTATGGAACCAATGCTGGGAACTCAAAATTTTTTTTGGCGTTTCCTTACAAATTGACCGGGCGGCCGAAAGTGTTTGTATGGAATTGCCTTTTCTTTTTAGTTTTCAGCTTTGTTTCCATAGGAAAAGTTGTTCATATCGACGGGCTGAATCACCCCTTTAAGGGTTCAAAACGATCAAAATTTCACCATGTATAAGGGGAAGTATGAAAGTCTCGCCAGTAACAGAAAAGCTCCATAGTCATAGACTGAGTTGGTTTGGGCCTGTGATGAGGAGAGAAACGAGACATATTACAAGGAAGGCATTGGATATGAAAGCGAATGGAATTTGGAATAGAGGACGACCTAAGAAAAGGTGGATGGATTGTGTCAAGGAGAGTATGCTCAAGAAAGAAGTGACAAAGGCTATGGTAGGTGACAGAACAAAATGAGGAGAACTGATAAACTCAGTATATCATCACCATGATGATGATGATGATATACTGAGCCGTGTGGTATCCGGCAGAGTAGAAAGGACCACTCCAAGTCTTCCCGTGGATGTCGTAGAAGTCGACTTAGGAAATACAAGCTAAACAAAGTGTATAAACATCTGTGAGACCTCTCCAACCCATTTGGCCGGCGTGGAGAGTGTAGGTCAAGACCTCTGGCTGCTCTGGCTAAGTATGGCTCTAATAGTACAGGGAGGGTCGGGTTTCTGTAATGGAGACTAAAAAGGACCTGGTGATGATGATATACTGTGCCGACCCCACATGAAAACGTGGGATAAGGTAAATGAAGAAGAAGAAGAACGACGATAGTAAAAATATACTTTTTAAAGGTGTGTGCAGTAAACGCAGCTAAAAAGAGGGCTTGGCGAGCAAATAATCCGGGTCGGCTTAGAGGTGTCGCGGTCGGTTTCCGTTACAGGTCAAGGAGATTATATGTAACCGGTCACACCGTCACACGTAATTGGTACTACGATATGCAGGTTAGGCTTTAATGTTTTATTATTTGTTAAGAATATATAACATAATTCTGTTTAAATATAGTGACTGCCTTTTGATATCTTCACAATTTACATTATTGTTCTCATGTAAGTGGATTTATTGTAATCTTTTATTCGAATAAATTCTTTAAACATAAGTAGTTGTGAAGACAGTTTATCATATCGTTGGCATGGCCAGCAAGAATCCTATGGATATATTAGATATCTAATTTTAAGTTCTTCAGCCAGCCTTAGGCTGCTGGAGAAAGGGAGTGGAGCTCGTTAAGGCCTCCAGGGAAACCATAGAGTGGGGTCTCTTTGACAATATGCAAAAAAATTGATCTCTGGCCCCACAGTCACATTCTGCTCAGCAGGTTTGTGACAAGAGTCTTTGTAACCCCACTTATAGAGATGGTGATTAGACATGTCCTGTTTGGAATCGGATTAATTTTACCCTCATCCCTCTTTGACTGTTAAGGCTGGTATTTTTTTCATTGGTATGGAAGTCAGAAGTGAAGGCAGTAGTATAATAATAATAATAATATTGTTTATTTCTCTTTAACAAAGGTAAGCCTTAAAAGTCAATCTGTGTGATTTGTCCGTATATATTTATTTATTATAAAAAAAAAAAAAAAAAAAAAAAAAAGGGTCCTAAGAACTATGGTTGTACAATTTGCGTTGCGACTAGTTCTCTTTGTTTGGAGACTAGTCCATGAAATAGGTATATTGGAACCTGTGCCACAAGTAGGCCCCTCCCTCGGATCACTGAGTTTTATATGGAATGCAAAATGGATATAAAAAGTATAGTAGGGTTAAGCAAATATTTCGGGTTATAAGTGTCACAAGGGTCAAGGGTTTTGTAATTGATATTACAGATATGTAGGTGAAATAGAAATATTATTATTATTTCTTCTGTAAAAGAATATATTTTCTAAGGTTTTGTATATAGAAAACGCAGCTCAATGGAGGACTTAGCAAATATTCCAGATAGGCTCAGAGTGTTGTAATGAGGATCGATTTCTACTCGTATTACAGATCAAAGAGATGTTTTGCAACCAGTGATATCTAAAGTGTCAATTACCAACATAATTGACACTTCAGATTATGCATCATCGGATTTTACAGTTCTTATCAACTACCAAGCGCCCCAATCGGAAAACAACAATAGATAATCAATTGTGTCTGCATTTCTCGCGATTGATGAGTTAAAATCTCAAAAAGATATGTTTCGTTAAACAAATGGCGGAGTTGTAACAAAAACAAAGCCACTTAAAAAAAATACCACTCTGTTTTATAACCACCTGTTGGTTGGTGTTTACCTAAACAAATACACAAACAGAGTAGCGGAGATAGAATAAACATTTATCTCGGGATTATTTAATTTGGTTTTAATGAAACTATTAGTTGCAGAATTCCTAAACATTTGTTGACTTACGATAAATGTTTTAATTATTTCAGACTTCAAAAGTCCACTGCTGGACAACTGCCGCTCCCGAGGATTCTTCGTTCCATGGGTGGATTTTGCCACTCTCACTACGCATGGGCGTATAGGTCGAAAAGGAATCAAAATAGTATCAACTCGTGAACGGGTGCTGCTAGGGGGGACAGGTCTGCTCGGCCTCTTTGAGACTACTGTGTAATGTAAAATATTATCATTGCACACTCGAACGCTAACATAATATGTTCCAAAAAATAATAATGTACCTATATAATAAAAATTGTAATCATAATTAGAAATTAAAAAAGAAAGAAATGATAAATGAAGAAATGAGATGATAAATGATAAAGATAGATGATAAAATTAAAAAGCCCTTCAGGCGAGTAGGCGACCAATACTGTTGAAAAGAGTTTGTTTTGGCGTTTCTTCTCTGCAGTGGTCGGTTCCGAAACGGTAGTAGTCTGTAGTTATCACTAAGCAACCCTGGGCGCAGTCCCCACTGATGGGTGACCACAAGTAGCATACAAAATATCTCAAGCTCCTCCGTGCTAAGACACAATACGCCGGCTGTCATCATTGATAGCAATCATTAAATAAAAAAACACACGAGAAACAAACAATTAAAAAGAACACCGTTCATCTCTATCATGCTGAAAATAACCGTATTTTTCTTAACATCAACCGATGTGCAATCTTTGAAACTGGTCTCAGATAAGGAAACACCGATAAAACCGAAATAGCTGCCTTCGGAAGCATTGGGAAATAAACTAGCATTTCAGCTGGCATTTTAGACGCTTTAAATCGGACTCTGACGTCATATAATGTTAACCTCAAATATACAATGTTTGTAGCAGTGTTGGTCGAATAGTCTAACCACTGGATGGAGTAATTGGATCGACTACGAGTATCATCTGTGAGATGCGAATGAAATCTTACTTGGCGCGACATACGGTAAGGGTGACTGAGCTCGTCAATATAACAAGGCAAAATCAAAACGTTTATTCAGAATATAGGCCTTTGCAGGCAAAAAATTAAAGTTAATCTAATTTCGTAATATTGATGTGCAAAAGCTACAGACTACTAGCGTCTCGGAACCGACCACTGCAGAGAAGAAACGCCGAAAGTAAAGAAACTCATCTCAACAGTGTTGGTCGCCTACTCGCATGATGGGCTTTTTTTCTCATCTTATGACTATTTTTCTTTTCTTTATTTTTCATTTCTGGTAATTAGTGATTACACTTTTTATTATATACATGATTATTTTTGTAACATATCATTTTAACGAAAGTTCAACAGTATTTTACTCCAGGCCAGCTGTTGAGCCTTTACACAGCTCAAGTCAGCTCCTGTATTGAGTATTGTTTCCATTTGTGGGATTGATCCAAACGCTATCAGCTCTAAACCCTGGAAACTTTCGACAGTCGTGCCAGAAGACTCATTGATAATTAGTCGCTTACGGCAAAACAGCTTCAGAGCCTCGGACACCGCCAAATACTAGTAGGTCTGTGTGTCGTTTAGAGGCTTCCTTTCATTTAGTGCGCACAGGAAATGTACGATCTCATTCCCCTTGCACCATTCCATCATCGTCGAAACGGCGTCAGCAGGGATTTCATCGGAGGATAAGGGAGGCGCGATGAGCAAGAATATCGACATATGTGGTCGATATTCCTTCTCATCGAGCCTCTAGATTCGCCTACTCCTTCATTATGCAAACCGCGAAGGAATTAGATTCCCTCACCGCGTCGCTGTTTCCCGACTCGTATTATTTAGGGGTTTTCAAGGCAAGAGTGAATAGGCATTACTTGAGTTTGCGTGTACCACCTTAGACCTTATCGTTGCTTCATATCAAACAAGATAGAGGTCAAACGCACTCAAATCTCTCTTCATAAAAAAAAACTCATAACGAGCCACCGCCTGATTCAACCTCGTCGCCGAAATTCCTCACTATATCCCATTCCCCATATATGTACTAAGACTTATGTCTAATTTCGGCGACGAGGTTGAATCAGGTGGTGGCTCAGTTGGTAGAGCGTAAGTCTTCATAGACTTTAGGACTTTCTGCTTGAAATTCTTTAAGTAATAAGAGTATATCAAAATAGCATGTGGATGCAAAATAAAACACAAAACTATATTTTTCTTTTGACGTGATCCAAAAGAATAATATATTTTTGAACTCAATTTTCAAACTTAACCTTGCTATACAAACTGGCCGACCGGTTGATCATATCTGAGTATGAGAGAAGTTGATCGTATTGACGGGCTTACTTACCGCTTAAAAAATAACACGGGACATATCTATGCGTTTGTCTTCACTAATATTAAATAGACAGTTATTTGTTTGTTTGCATTAAACAGGCTCCGAAACTACTAAACTGATCTGAAAAATTCTTTCACCATTAGAATCCTACATTATCCCTAATGAACATAGGCTATAAAATGAAATATAGTCATGTGAAGGCCGCTAGTAGTTACATAAATCTTACTTATGTTAAGTATAAAACCACCACTTGCTACCGTTTGCCGTATTTTCGTAATATCAGCCGACGTGCAATCTTTTAAATTGGTCACAAATAACCGCCGATAGAGCGGGAATAGCCGCGTTTGGAAGCCTTGCGGAAATATACTAACATTTAATTCGCTATTTTAGATCCTCTTAATGTACAGTCAGGGACAGAGATACCTGACCAGCCGGCCTATTTGCTAACTCAGTGTACAACGTTTTGATAGTCACTTCAGTCATACATTACGTTTTATGTATCTTAGTCAAAAATAGTCAATCATACGAAAGCCGCAATGTATTTCGAAATGACTATCAAAACGTTGTACACTGAGTTAGCAAATAGGCCGGCAGGCCCTCTACCTATATCTTAAAATTTCTCTTAAACTATAAATAATAATAACATGAAATTATATATACAAACCTCTCCAACCCGTCTGGCCAGCATGGAGAGTGTAGGCCAAGTCCTCTGGCTGCTCTGGCCAAGTATGGCCCTAGTAGTACAGAGAGGGTCGTGCTCCTGTAATGGAGACTAAAAAGGACCTGATGATGATGATGATGATATACAACGTGATTTTGAACCCCCTAGCTATATTGACTAGCTCCGTGGCGCAGCGGTCAACACGCCTGCCTGCGACACGGAGTGACCGGGTTCGATCCCCGGCCAGGTCAAGATGGAAAATGATCTTTTTCAGATTGGCCTGGGTCTTGGATGTTTATCTATATATGTATTTGTTATAAAATATAGTATCGTTGAGTTAGTATCCCATAACACAAGTCTCGAACTTACTTTGGGGCTAGCTCAATCTGTGTGATTTGTCCGTATATATTTATTTATTTATTTATATTTATATTGAAATCTGGGAATCAGAGTCCCTCATGGAATACAGAATTGTAAGAAAAAAAGGTAAAAAACGAAAAAATAAATTTAACCTTTCATAGAAATTCGACCAGCTGGTCGGCGACTTTGTATGGGAAACCTAATTTTCTTTTTAGTTTTTTACCTTTTTTTCCTGCATCTCTGTGTTCCATTAGGGGTTCTGATTCCCAGATTTCAATATAGCTAGGAGGTTCAAAATCACGCTGTATACAAAAAGATTTTTATGATGTCTTTGATAATATACATTTTCACGTTAATATTATTTATAGTTTAAGAGAAAATTCAAGATATAAGTAGAGAGCTTGGTCAGGTATTTCCGTCGCTGACTGTACTACTAAATTGATGTTTTGTAAAGTTAACTTAAAACATCTTAGAAATCATGTCAATAGGCGTTGCGTCTAGCCACCCTCTATTTTTATTCTTCGTTCATCTGTACACCCACTTACATGCTAAACATGGCCTTTGATTCTATGGTCCTAGGCTCTAAGTAGCGAAGATGTGATAAAATATATCCTTACTATAATATTATAAATGCGAAAGTCAGTTTATCGTAACTACTGAATCGATCATCATGAAATTTTGCATACGAGTTCCCTGGAGAAGGACATAGGCTACATTATCACGGAAAAAGTAAAGTACTGTTCTCCAGGAACCGACGGTGACGCGAGCGAAGTTTTGGGCGAAGCTAGTGTATGTAATATATGAAGTACATATATACCAAGTTAATACACCCATTATATAAAAAAAAAAAAAAAAAAATTATTCAGACAAAAACGTCCATTTTGTTAGTAGCACAGAAACTTACAATCTATGTTAGTATATCATTTAATTTAAATATTTTCTCGACCCACTGGGTATGGGTAATATGTATGACTATCTCGTGTAATTTAAAGTGTGTAAGTGATTTTTCGTCTTTATTGGTTTAGAAGTCTAGTGTAGAACTGAATGAAAACGAAAACAGTTGTTTATTTGTAATGGATAAACTCAAAAACTACTTAACTGATTAAAAAATTATATCGCCAATAGAAAGCTATATTACCAGCTAGTAACATAGGATATATTTAATTTTAAAAAATAAAGAGGTCTGAGCAAAGATTTCATTAATCTTATGGTATCAAAAAGTTGTGTATAAACGTCATGATTGCCCAGCGCTGAGAAAACTATTGTCTTTGACATCTAAGCGTGTTCCGAAATGCTTCAGACAGAACCCGGGGTCTAGAGGCCAGGGGTCGGTATAAAAACCAAAACGTAATCGTTAAAAAAAAATGTAAAAAACTTTTTAAATATTTATAAAAAGCATAGACAAGCCAGACGAAATAAAGTTGGTAGGGTAGATATTCATAACCATAGAGGTGGAATACATAGATTTCCCAGTTGAATTAAAATATTAAATGTTTAACGGTAGCTAACGCAAAAGGTTATTTCACTTTTTCCGCTGAATATCAAAGCTCGCGGCAAAGCTTTGGCGTCCTTGCCTGCACTCGGAATAAGTGGCTTTTTCGAGTCAAACGCAAATTTTAGGTCATTTTAGTTTGCAAAGAGATATTTTCGACTTGTTTTGACTTTGATAATGTTGATTAAAAACTTTCTACTCAAAAATATCAAAATAAGGATAACAGGAATAAGTGTCCTAATAGTCTTAGAATCTATCCCGAATGTTATTTAAGACTTGTGTATCAACTTAGGTATCATGCTGTAAGTTTTTACACTTACACTTATCACCACCAACACTCTTTCCTTTGCTTCATCATCATCATCATTTTCACAGCCCACATCAGCCCACTGCTGGGCATAGGCCTCCCTTTTTTTACGCCATTCTCTATGGTCCTGTGCTAGTCTCATTTACTGAATGTTCTTCTCCCCGCTCTCAGCCACCACTCCGTCACTGTTTTGGTCAAACGACTGTCTCTTCTACTGGCCAAGTGTCCCGCCCATTCCCACTTGAACGGTGTGTTTCGTCTACCTACGTCTTCAAACTTCGTTTTACGGCGAATACTTCATTAATGTTTAATTTTATTTCTGTCATTGCAAAGATATTTTATTAGTGGTAGAACCACGCTACCAGTAAAATTAATTTTTGCAAGTAGCATGAATGGCCCGGCTCCACAGGGTGACCCGCTTGCTCCTTTGGCGTCCTATGTCATTCATCATCGTCATCATTTCGAGTAGGTGTCACGGTCAATCGACCATGCACACCCTAGTGTCAGAGTTCTTCAGAACCGCCTCTCGGCCTCTGACGTAGTTCCTTTTATTTTAAAGACTACCAGATGGCAGCCGGGACCATCAGCTTAACGTGCCTTCCGAAGCACGGAATCATCTTTATTATCAGACAATCAGGTGATTCAAGCCTGCAATGTCCTAACCAAACTGGAAACAACTAAACAAAGTATGCTTTCGGTGGGAATCGTACCCACGACTCCTTGGTCAACAGGCAAACGCCTTTACCACAGGACCACGGAGGCTGTCATTAAAAAAATACGAATACATAGGAAGATAAAGTGTGTTTCTTGAGTGGGTGTCACACGACTAGATGACGATGTCTATAATTCAACCGTCACGGACGATATTTCCAACATTGCAAGGACTATCGTTCCCGTGCGACGTGTACATTTAATGTTTTCCCGACTGACACAACTAGAAGGAGGGCAGTGTTTTTCGCGCGTATTTATATATGTATTTGAGTCTGTTCCATTGTCCCCTCTTGTAGCCTTGACCGATTTTCAAGTATGACATGTCAATAGATTCGTATTTTTACCCTGAAGTATCTTAGGGTATGTAAAGTAAGCAAAAAAACAATATGCCGGACGCAAAACATCAAATACTGGAAATTACTGTGACCTGTAGCATGTTAATAGGCGATGCGGCTAGCAACCTATCGCTATTTTAATTCCGTTTTTCACTTAATGCCCACCGACATGCTAAAGTTATTTTTCGCCTGAAGGAGTTATTTTTCGTCAGTTTGTGAATTTCAAACACAGAAAAACGTATGAGGTCGGCCACAACAAACCAAATAATGGATAGTAGTGCCCTATATCGCTTTGCTTCATTTAACTGCAAAAATGTAAAAAGGTCCATTGATGGTGTTAAGGAGTTGTGCCGATTATGAGACGTAGTATGTCTTCAGGAAACGTGGTTGATGCCGCATGACTTACCCTTTCAGTGGATTTGGCTTCACCGGTACGTCTGGAGTTGACACGTCTGCGGGTATCCTAAGAGGACGGCCTTACGGTGGTACCGCATTGCTGTGGCGTTATAGTGCGTTTAAACAAGTGACAGTGTTGCAGTGCAATAATGAGCGTATTTGTGCTATAAAAATCATAACGGACGACAGACCAGTGCTTATAATCAATGTCTACATGCCAACAAATAGTGCAGACAATTTACTCGAGTTTACGGAGTGTTTGAGTACAATTAGTGCAATAATTGACGAAAATGGGATTGAATCGGTATTTGTTTTGGGAGATTTCAACGCGGACCCGGGTGAGTTGTTTTACAATGAGCTTATCAGTACGTGTAATGAACAACAGTGGTCATGTATTGACGTAGAAATGTTGGGGCGGGGCTCGGGTACTTTCACTTTTATGAGTGAAGCGCACGGCACCACCTCCTGGTTGGATCATTGTGTAGGAACACACCCGGCAAAGCAATCGGTAGTCAAAGTTGATGTTTTTTATGACGCTCGGTGGTCTGACCATTTCCCACTTATAGTAAAATGTAATGTCAATCTACTTGCCCCAAAAATTACACCAATAATGGAAAATGTAAATAAAAGTGTTATATGGGGTGATAGAAATGAGGAACAAATATTAAAATACACTAAAGAATGTCATAAACGATTAAAAGAAATTGATTTTCCTTCAGAATTCATAAACTGTGCTGATTCTTTTTGTGACGACCATGACCACAGGCGTATTTTGGATAGGCTATATTCCGACATTGTAACCGCCCTTCGTGATGCAGCAGTAGGGAGTCAGGGGGGCAGGAAGAGTGGAGGGGGGACGCGCGTATTCGGGTGGAACACACATGTCAGCGATGCTCATAGGGAAGCGAGGACCAGTTTTAGAGAATGGGTCATGTGTGGGAGGCCGAAGTCTAGTCCCCTATATGATAAAATGTGTACAAGCAGACGGGTTTTCAAGGCTAAATTAAAATGGTGCCAAAACCATCGGGACCAAGTAAAAATGGATGATTTGGCCCAAAAACATTCGAAGGGAGATTTTCGCAGCTTCTGGCAGGATACGCGTAAAGTCAATGTGCGGCCTGGCCTTCCTGTGAGCGTCGATGGTGTGAACAATCCCAAGGACATTGCAAATGTCTTGAGGAGTCATTTTACAGTTAGCTCCCCTCTGGGTGCGGTGGATGGGGTGGTCGAGGCTGATATGCGAGGTAAAGTAAGCACCTGTTTTCGTGCGAAAGATGTTGCTGAAGCAATTAAATTAATAACTAGAGGTAAGTCGCCAGGCCATGATGGCCTCAGCATTGAGCACCTACTCCATGCCGGGCCTCATATAGCTAGGATATTGGCCATGTTCTATTCTTTATGCGTGAGCCACTCTTACCTACCTGACGATTTTATGAAGGCTGTCGTAGTACCGGTGGTGAAAAATAAGACGGGTGATATCACTGACAAGACTAACTACAGGCCTATCTCCCTTGCCACTGTTATAGCGAAGGTATTTGATGGGCTGCTTAATACACAGTTATGCAAATTTGTAAAATTGCACGATAATCAGTTTGGGTTTCGACCTCGACTGTCTACTGAGAGTGCTATACTGTGTCTTAAGCATACCATCAAATACTACACTGATCGCAAAACGCCGGTGTTTGCCTGTTTTCTCGATCTCTCTAAGGCTTTTGACCTCGTCAGGTATAACATATTATGGGACAAACTTAAAGGCATTAACTTACCACAAAAACTTATTATGATGTTCAAGTACTGGTACGAACATCAGTCTAATAGTGTTCGATGGGCGGGAGCCATGTCGGAACCGTATAGGCTTGAATGCGGAGTGAGACAGGGTGGTTTGATATCTCCTACTCTGTTCAACCTTTATGTGAAAGACCTAATTATCGAGCTAAGCAGACAGCGTGTCGGGTGCCACATTGATGACATTTGTGTCAATAATCTCCATTACGCGGACGACGCCGTATTGCTTAGTGCGTCAGTATGCGGTTTAAGGAAGCTGATACAGATATGCGAGAAATACGCCCGGGGTCATGGATTAATATATAATATTAAGAAAAGTCAATGCATGGTCTTTGGGGCAGGTACAAACTATGTCCAAAACGTACCATTGATTAGACTAAATGGTGCGCCTCTCGAGATAGTTACTCAATTTAAATACCTGGGACATATAATAACCACCGACCTGAAGGACAATGCTGACATTAAACGGGAGCGGAGAGCGCTGTCAATAAGAACTAATATGATAGCTCGCAGGTTTGCGCGATGCTCACGAGAAGTTAAGGTAACGCTGTTTAGAGCATATTGCACATCGCTATAAACCTGCAGCCTGTGGGCTAACTACACTAAGAGAAGTTACAGCGACCTCCGTATCCTGTATAATAACGCGTTCAGAGTGATAGTAGGGCTGCCCCGGTTCTGTAGCGCTTCGGGCATGTTCGCGCGTGCGCGCACAGACTGCTTCTATACCACCATGCGCAAGCGGAGCGCGTCCTTGGTGCGCAGGGTGCGGGCCAGCTCCAATGTCATCCTGCACATGATTAGCGAGCGACTTGACTGTCCTTACCTGCGGCATTGCTCTGATAGACATGTGTCAGTATCTATGCCGCAGAGAAGGTACTAAATTATTATTTTTATTATTATTTTAATGAGTATTTTATATGTATATTTATTGATTTTTAATTTGATTTGATGAAATTTAATATAATTTAATTCGATGCAATTCAATTCAATTTAATTTTAATTTTATTTTATTTTATTCGATAATATTGTACTAAATTTTATTTGATATTATTTTATTTTATTAGTTTAGTTTTTATAAATGACTATATGGATCTTAGCTGTCTGAAATAAATTAGGTATTTTAAAAGTGGCCTTCGGGTCTTATAGCCCTAGGCTCTGTCTACCTTGCAAGGGAAAAAGACGTGATACTATGTATGTATGTAGCATGTATATGCTACAGGTCACAGTGATTTCCCATGACATGATTTCTCAGATTTCTGCTCACTCCTTCGACCAGCTTTTATGATCTGTACTAGAAGAAAAGCAGCTGGTACAATCATATTTTTGCTCTCACACTTAAGATAGTAAAATTTATAAAAGCCAAAATATTGATAAACACCTCTACTATTTACTTAAATTGTTCCCTTATACGGTGGTGTAATGGTATCACACTTAGGACGTAAACCTAAGGGACGTGGGTTCAAATCCTACCTATGGCCGAGTTCTTTTTCATCACATATTTTCAATTTTAATAATATACCGAGCATTGTAATGCTATTTAAAAAACAATTTAAGTAAGTAAAAAGCTTTCTTCTATTTAATCAATATTCTTTCTATTCATCGAATATGAATGAAGTAGAATACCACACTACTAAATAGTGGGTATTGAAGAAGTACGCATGCTAGAAATGCGGGTACATATTAGAATCCCAAAAAACATAACACCTTTATTTAAAATATACAAGCCCAAAATACCCGAATTCTAAATATCGTATATTTGAAATACAAATTATTTAAAAAATAAAACATTTAAATTACCTTATGGTTGAATAGCTCAAGCTCAAAACAGCTTATTACAGAATACCTTATCCAAAAATACCTGACTTTAAAAAGACTTAACCTAATTTAACTGATTTTATAAGTTCGAAGAAGAAACAAGCTGCTACCATAATATTAAGTTAGGTTGGGTGAGAACTGCGACCCCACCAGAAACCGAATTGCCGATAGAAACGAGCTACTACTAGAATAGTAGGTTAGGTTGGGTTAGTACTGTGATTCTAACAGAAAACAAATTGCCGTCAGAAACGCGTTGCTACCAGAATATTAGGTTAGGTTAAGTTAGAACTGCGACCCTCCCAGAAAACAATTTGTCGTGAGAATCGAGCTGCTTCCTGAATACGAGTATTAGGTTGGGTTGGGTTATTTATTTTATGCATTTCATATTTTGGAATTGTAATGTAAGGTTAATTGAAAATTAAATATATAAAGGTTTGGTATTTTAAAAATCTGTCATACTAATGTTTTAGTGTTTCGAATTCTGGCATTGTACAGTAAGGTGTAATCGGTTCAGGTATTTTAAATCTTAAGGTATTTTGAGTTCGGGTATTTTGGGCTCGTACATTTTAAGTAAAGGTGTTATGTTTTTTGGGATTTTAATATTTACCCAGAAATGCGTATACCCTATGGGGTAAAATGTGATGAGAGAATTCGACGCGGTGATTAGAAGTGACGGTGGTGTAATGGTATCACGGGTACATATTAAAATCCCAAAAAACATAACACCTTTATTTAAAATGTACGAGCCCAAAATACCCGAACTCAAAATACCTTAAGATTTAAAATACCTGATCCGATTACACCTTACTGTACAATGCCAGAATTTGAAATACTAAAACATTATTATGTCACATTTTTAAAATGCCAAACCTTAAAATATTAAATTTTCAGCTCGATTAGCAGCTCGATACTGTTTCCTGGTGGGGTCGCAGTTTTAACCCAACCTAATATTCTGGTAGCAGCTCGTTTCTGACGGCGATTCGTTTTATGTTGGGATCGCAGTACTAACTTAACCTAACCTAATATTCTGGTAGCAGCTCGTTTCTGTCGGCAATTCGGTTTCTGGTGGGGACGCAGTTCTCACCTAACCTAACTTAATATTCGTTTAGCAGCTCGCTTTTTCTTCGAATTTATAAAATCAGTTAAATTAGGTTAAGTCTTTTTAAATTCAGGTATTTATGGATAAGGTATTCCGTAATAAGATGTTTTAAGCTTGAGCTATTCAACCATAAGGTAATTTGAATATTTTATTTTTTAAATACTTGGTATTTTAAATATACGGTATTTAGAATTCGGGTATTTTGGGCTCGTACATTTTAAATAAAGGTGTTATGTTTTTTGGGATTTTAATATGTACCCGGTATCACACTTAGGGCGTAAACCTAAGGAACGTGGTTTAAATCCCACTTGTGGCCGAGTACTTTTTCATCACATATTTTCAACCTCACTATTATCACAGTTATATATATTCTCACAGTTAATCACACTAAGACTTCTCTACTAGTTTCCCCTACAGCTCTATTCGCGTTACATACATACATTCCACGGGAGCAGTACTTTTAGTCGGACAAAAGTTATTTTATATATCCATGTAATAGTGCCGTACCCAAATCGTCTACTTAGTATGCGGCGCGGAAGCGAGGCGCCCGTGGAATCGCAACACATTCATTATTTTAGCCAAATTGAAATGTCACCGGATGATTCTGCCCTTCGTTACTGGAGGCCCCACGGAGGTAGGGCCTTTGTTTGTTAGGCCAATGTTTTGGATTTCACTATTAGGAAATTTACATACTTTGTTTTGTTTTACAGATACCTCATTACCTCAATATACAACGTGTAAATTTACCCTCGACATTCCATTGAAGGGGTAACCCAACCCACCAATATTAACAACTTTTCCACCAATATTTTTTTGTATTCCCAGCATTTTCCACACAAAAGTGTTCAGCCTCCCGTGAAAATTGTATGGGAATGTCTTTATTTACCAGTTCCCAACAACGTTTTTTATGGGACCAATAAAAAAGGTTGTTCTCCATATTCTTTTAAACGAGTAACAAAGCATGTCAATATACATGCTTTGTTACTCCTTTAAAAGAATATGGAGGGTATATTTACTCTCTGTATGTATAGACTGATATCGACAACCTCTGCGGCCTAGTAGTTCTAGAAATCTGACAGGCTCTGGACATGTAAGGCCTTGGCCATTTCAATCAGGCGCTATGCTCCTATAAAGAGCTAGCTTAGCTTCTTTCTCTAGCTTTATGAATGACTTTCGTAACAGTTTCCAAAACGAAGTAAAAAAATTAGTTCGCTTCGAGATGACTGCTGTTATCCAGGAAGTCAAAAATGACTTCAGCACCTCTATTGAATTTATCTCCGGGGAGCAGGCTTCCCTGAAGACGCAGATGGAAGAAAAAAGTGATATTATTAAATCACTTCAATCAGAACAAATTACATTGCAGAAAGAAATTAATACTCTAAATAAACGCTTGTCTAATACTGAAAAATTGTCCAGAAGTTGCAATGTCGAAATCCAGGCGGTACCGAAGAGTCGTAGTGAGAACTTAGTAGCCATTTTTAAAAACTTATGTACTGAGATCAAAGCTCCGATTGAGAATATGCATATTCAGGCCTGCAGACGTGTCGCAAAGATGGATAGCACATCAAAACGACCACGTAATATACTGGTGACTTTATGTAATCCTCGCTTACGAGATACCATCTTGTCTTACTCGGCGCGCTATAACAAGGCCAACCCAGATGCTCCTCTCAACTCTTCACATCTTGGTCTCCATGGAGAAACCACTAGGATTTATGTGGCTGAACATCTCTCACCGGAGTGTAAGATATTACACAAGAAGACTAGACAAGCAGCTGCTGTTAAACAATATAAATATGTATGGATTAAATATGGTCGTATATATGTCCGCAAAGATGACCAGTCTGTGGCTATATTAATAAAAAACGAGGACTGTTTATCTAAATTGTAATTTTTTATAGTGTTCTATTAGCAATATTAAGATTATATTTTTGGCTATTTCTTGTTTCCAAATATGATTATTTATTATCAGAACGTAAACAGAATTCGTACTAAAGTAAATGAACTATACTTGAATATTTTAAATTGCAGTTACGATCTTATATGTTTAACTGAAACAAACTTGAACAGTAGTATTTTGGATGCGGAACTTTCCGACTCCCGTTACAATATCATACGTCGAGATCGGTGTCTTAAAACCTCGCTTAAGAAAGATGGCGGTGGAATTGCCATAGCGATAAAAAAACATATTAAATTTGTTCATCAAACAGCCTAGGAAAGTAATGTTGAGGATTTGTGGTTGAGTATTCGGGATGAATATAACAAAAAAGTTATAAACTTTTGTTTATGTTATTTACCACCTGACATTCCAATAGCTAAAAGACAGGAGTTTTACGACAGGTTATATAATATTGTCTTGAACGCTGAAGATAATCATGATTTTATTTGTATCGGTGATTTCAACATGCCTGAGATTGCGTGGTCTAAGTCTGCTTCATCGAATATAATGCTGCCCTGTGATCCTAAAGATTTAAAGTCTAGCTTGCTTATTGATACCTTGTCTCTTTGTAATTTTAAACAATTTAATCATATTCCCAACACCAACAATCGCTTGCTAGATCTTGTACTGTCGAGTCATTCCAATCTTCAAGTCAAGCCTGCTGACCCCTTAATTCGACCAGATCAGCATCACCCATGTATATTGATTGATATTGAATGTGTTAGTGATTCACCTCATATTATGAAACATCGTGTAGCTAAACAACTAAATTTTAAAAAATGCGATTTTGATAACATAAAAGTGGATTTTAATAACATTAATTGGGCTCAATTACTATCTGATTTAAATGTAGACGCAGCAGTTGATACTTTTTACGTTCAGTTGAGAGAAATTATAAATCGCCACACTCCAATAATCAAAGTAGACTCTAGCAATTACCCGAAATGGTTTAGTTTACCACTTAAAAAGTGTCTGACTGAAAAAAATTAATATTACAATCGTTTCAAGCGATATGGCAACCATAGAGATTATGACACCTTTGCACTTTTAAGATCTAGATGTAAAAAACTTATTAAGTCAAGCTATGAGAAGTATATCACATTTGTGGAAGACTGTCTTAAAGATAATGTCAAATCATTTTGGCGCTACATCAACGATAAAAAGAAGCTTAATTCAATCCCAAACTCAGTTAAACTGGGTAATGTGGTGTCTTTAAATAATACTGAAACTTGTGACCTGTTTGCCCAATACTTTGGTTCGGTCTATGATGACGCTCCTCCTGCTGGTTTTGTGGAGGAAACTAATGATCCTGTTCAGTGTGGGAATTTTGTAAATTTACCTCGGATATCTTTTGACCATGTTTTATCAAAGATTAAGAAGTTGGATTCCAGTAAGGGTTCTGGACCTGACGGCGTTCCGCCTTCATTCATTGTTGCGTGTGCTAAAGAATTATCTACTCCTTTGTCAATTATTTATAATTTATCACTACAATCAGGCACCTTTCCTTCTTACTGGAAAATTGCCCATGTTATTCCTGTACACAAATCCGGTGACCGTTCACATTGTGAGAACTACAGACCGATTAGTATTTTATCTCATTTTGCTAAAATATTTGAAAGTGTAATTTATGATGTCATTTTTCACTGCATTAAACCGCTACTATCCTTGAAACAACATGGATTTGTGGCTAACAAATCAACTACAAGTAACTTATTGGAATATAAGGACTATTTATGCAAGGCTTTTGCTAAGACACTACAGGTTGACAGTCTGTACATGGATTTCTCAAAAGCGTTCGACAAAGTGTGTCATGTTATTCTTTGTCGTAGACTTGAAAAATATGGCATACATGGCAATCTACTTCGTTGGATTCAATCATATCTAGCAAACAGAAATCAACTGGTGGCTATTGCAGGGTACCTCTCTTCACCCATTATTGTATCGTCTGGCGTTCCTCAAGGATCCCATTTAGGGCCATTGCTCTTCAATATCTTCATTAACGACCTGGCCGAGAAATTAACCTGCCCCGCACTTCTGTATGCAGATGACCTAAAGATTTTCCATACTGTAGATAACGAGAATGATGCTATGTTACTTCAATATAATCTTGATGTTGTGTTTGAATGGTGTACAAAAAATGGTATGTCCTTGAATGAGAAGAAGTGCTTTTTAATCACTTTTACGCGTAAGCGCAACAAGATTTTATTTGATTATAAAATTGGTACTCATAAACTTGAACGTACCCATACAATACAAGACCTTGGTGTGATTTTTGACTGTGATCTCTCATTTCGTAGTCACTATGACCATATTGTTGCTAAAAGTAACAGATTGTTGGGTTTTATTTCTAGAAGCACGAAAGATTTATAAATATTTATGGTCTTGTAACTCTTTATTTTGCTCTTATACGTAGTATTCTGGTGTACAATTCAGTTATCTGGTCTCCATATTACAAAGTTCACATAGAAAGTATAGAGAAAAAAAAAAAAAAAAAAAAAGGTTGGTGTTAGAGAAACCCCATGCACCTAACCAAAATGGCTACACTTTCCACCGTTAAATAACTAAAGGCTTTTAAAATCAGCCCTTACCATCATTTTTATATAAGGACAGCTGGGGCAGTTAATTAGATGGGTCATTGTCTGAACAGCGCCGCAGCTGCACGATGCACGATTCTTCACTGCGTCTCGCGATCCTGTCTCCTCCTCCGTGGCCCATTATAACCTGCAGCAGCTGGCGAGTTCTCTTCCGTCTGGGCAGCTGACGAAGCTAAGCTTACCATTCTATTAATTTCATGTCAACTCACTTTCTTCTGTAATGCTCAAGAAGAAGTAATGGCTGACGATGAAGACGAGGATGTTACATGCTTATCCAAGAGATACCCATTTATTCTACTTTTAAATGTCCCGGAACTGTACTTGTCTGGGAATATAGACGCAGGCAGTTCATTCCACACCTTACGAGTAGCTACTCGAACCAAAAAGGAACTGTCAAAGCGTTTAGTTCGACTCTTTGGTATTCTAATGACTGAATGACAGACAGCTGATTTGACAGGTGAATTGACAGCTCCGTGGCGCAGTGGTTAACACGCCAGCCTGCGACACGGAGTGCCCGGGTTCGATCCCCGGCCACGTCAAGATGTACTTATGTGTAAATAAAAATATTGGGGAAGACCTGGATGCGCACAGCAAAAGACCGGGTCAAGTGGAAAAGCCATGAACTATACCCAACAATGGCTGAGAAAGAAGAAGAAGATGTATGTGTATACATATTAAGGCTCGTGACTGTACCTAGTTACGTGAAAATTGTCTACATATCTCATTCTTTCATTGTACGTTACTCATTAAGACAATTAACTCTAACTAAAAAATTAGTTCCGTATCTTCTAAAAATATTAATCGATAGTTGCATGTTTATGTGTTATTAATAAAACTGCAAAATAAAGTTGCACTCTTTTTATTCTCTCTTAGGATTTTAAGCAACGACTTTGATCAAAAATCTTACAAATACAACTATTATTAAAATATATAACGACGGGTCACTCACGTACGAAGTCGGCTACGGGCTGATCGTGACGATCTCGTGATTCAAATTAGTACTGCCTACACAAATGACCAAATTGTACAGCAGAAATTGCTACTCAATTACTATAACATATATAATAAGTAACCAACCTCTTTTATAGCACTGAATATCAAACAATTCAAAATTATTTTGCTGAACTGGCTAGCTGAAAAATGTTTCTATTTAGTCCAAGAATACTTAAATTACAAAGTTGACATTTTAGAATAATAACAGTTTAATATTATATTTAAATTTTATTTCAAACTAATTTAATTTTAATCTACATTAATTTTATTTTATTTCTAAGTTGCATGCCAAAAATGGTTGAATGTCATTGACATTTTATTGAATACTACATTTATTGCAAATAAAATTTCATTTTATTTTACGCGCGCGTCGCTATTCAAATTCGCATTGAGGAAGTCTCCGGATGAGGTCAAAATATGCTGGCCAGTAGTTGACTTCGTACATAAGCAATCCGTTGTTATAAAGTTTAATAATGTCTTTATCTCACGTTAGTTTTAATCAAAAATACAACTATAATATATACAGGCGTAGAATTTAAACACTGTCGGCTATGGCAATACAAATACTGTTGAAAGCTTCCAGTTAGTATAAATGGTCGTTGGTTTGTTGATAAAACACACAGAATTACAATTTGCTACACAGTATAAAGTAATTTTTATCCTTAAATTATACTATTGGTCAGTGTAACGACGCAAATACGAACAAAAATAAAGGTTTTTTTAAAGGACAAACAATCACCACTTTAGCTTAGGATTATTGAAAAGATGTATTAATCGTTACATCCAAATCGGTTCAGGCAGTTGACCTCTCATCTCAACCAGCAAGCGGGCCAATCGGTCCTCATAACAATAAAAAATCCATTGTGTCTGCGGTTCTCGCGCTTGACGGGTTAATAAATAAATTCAGATATACCTACACGAACCCTGGAAATATTATATTCCTTTTTGGTAGTCGGTAGTTAGAAAGAACTTCATCATATAAAAACTTAAGCGAAATAAATTTATTATAGAATCACGGTTTTATACAAGATAGTCGTTGTAACAGAGCGAACCTTACGACGAATAAAACGTGAGTAAAATATGATTCTATAATTGAAAAAAACTTACTTTAGTTTGTTTGAGTTTGTAACTAACAAAAAATACAATAAAAGGTTATTTTTAAGACTAGTACCTGTGTACATGACAAAGGCGGACTTATCATAGACAGATTTCTTCCAGTCATTTCAACATTAAGATGTTATGAGGACAAGGAAGAAAGTAACAGGGCAGCATAACAAATAAAATAACCTCATCATCATCATCATCGTCAGGTCTTTTTAGTCCAGCACAATATTAAACAAAGAGTGAAAATATCTTAACGTCTAACTAAATCGAAAACAAATAAATGCTATTATAACCTAAAATACATTTATGCATAAATAAATAAATACATACATATACATACACTATATCGTAGTAGTTTTACACTTATTAAAAATATTATGAAATGTAAAACATAATTTTCATACCAGCAAGATCAGATTATCTGATTATTGAATGCCTTAATTTTGCGAATTATCCAGTATTCCCAATAAATATTTCATACGAAAGATTTTCATTTTATCGCATTAAATTACCCTCATTCATTATAGTCGTTTTAATAAATATTAAACATTTTGTATTTATAAGTATTATGTTTTTTTTTTAAATATTCTTTCTTATTCATTTATTTTGTAAAAGTCTGAATAATAATTCACTATACTCGTACTATTTTTAGTAGTGTAGATTTTAATACAAGCGTTAGTATTTTTTTTTATTGTGGTGAACTCTGTGGCTTAGTACTGCAAGTGTCTTTTGAATCGCAGGTCCATTCGAGTTCGATCCCCGGTGTGGTCAAGATGGATAATAATTTTTTTGATAGATTTTGTTATACAATATAATGTATAACAAATACATAAATAGATAAACATCCAATACCCGGAATTGTATCATTGAGTTAGCATCCCATAACACAAATCTCGTACTTACTTTGGAGCTAGCTCAACCTGTGTGATTTGTTCGTATATATTTATTTTTTAACGCCTGAACATATTTAGATGTATGCGGTTTGGCTATAATTCTCACCTTATTTCAAATGACATAACCTATAAATTGTTTGGCAGGGCATTTCTCTTAAAGGAAAATATGTTAAACTGAATATGCTTAACTTTTATACTGCGTAGCAAATAACGAACATTTATTGGTTTCGTATACACTATAGTCAGTCCTATGTTATATTGAGCTAATTACAGTATAACACAAATAAAACTCCACATAAAATTAATCACAATAACGTAACATTAACTTTATCTACAAAAGTGATATGTTATTCAATAGTAAATGCAAACGAAATACAATATCAGTTCAAAGATTTTAGTTATTCAGCTTCGAGGTACGAATTTTAAATGCCACGTCATTTTTAGATTGAAACGGTTCTACGACAATCTTTTCTCTTACATTTGTAATAGCTCTTCAAAACATAGACTAACTTAAAGTTAACTGAAGTTGTGGAAGGGAAGTCACAATGTGCCTAATTTTTTACCACCATGCGAAGAATTACCCCCTGGTCATGATTTTTTGACATGTCCTAGCTGCCCAACCACCTGTACCTTGGAGGATTTGTATTCCGCCTCCAAGAGAGGTATAGGAGTGGCCCAATACTGGGCCAATAAAATTTGACATAAATTAAGTCCATCGACACGATAAGAAGAAGATAGACTAAAGCTGTGTCTCCACCAAAAAGTTGTGTGTAGTGGAGTGCTGTGAGGATGCAATTTATCGCCAAACCATTTCTTGATGTTAACGTTTTGTATGACATTGTCAGTCGAACAATATTACTTAGAAAAGGAACTCACCTCACAGCTTTGCTACACATTTAAGCACCGCTCCACTACCTTGCACGTTTTTAGAGGAAACCTGCTTAAATAGTATTTTCTTAGCTGACATCGTCTATATATTTTGAGCGGTAAATTTTGCCAATAAACAGCAAGTCTTTTTGATTTAGGAGTGTTTATTATTTTTACGTGAGACATGGCATTTAAAACAACTACATACTCAAATTAGAATACACCTCTCAGACTACAGATTTTTGATATTAGGTTTAGCTCATAATTACCATGAGCTAACGTTTTCGAAAAGAATGATCACAATACGAGAAGTGATAAAAAATCAATAATCTGAGAAATTATCATTTTATAAAATCATACATTAAAACTATTTACAGAGCTGTAAATTCTGTTGAAAAAGTAGACAATGGCATTGTTAAATCTGTATCCTTTTCAATTTTAACATTTTCTGCGTTGGCACCAGGAAGAGACCACGTGGAGCTTCCAGCAGCAGTTATTCTAGGGCCCATATTATCATATGCTGATTTTAAGAAACATGTCCTACTTCGTCTCGGCAAAGTTGCTCCGCCTCCTAACAAATCTGGATACTCATCATTATGACCCGAAACCTGAACAGATATGAAAATGTTTCCATAAGGTGCTGGCAAAGCAAACTCCGCTGGCGGAGGCGGAAACGAGCCAGGAGGACCTTCTATGGTAATCTGAACTGGCTCTAAACATCTTTGAGTATCTTCACTCTCCATAGACATTGACCTGTCCAACATCTCGAAGCCGTAAGATGAAGATCCTAAATCAGCACTAGTTCTATCATAGCTAGCTGCTAGGGAAGTATCTAACAATTTTTTCTCTTGGTCAGTAAAGCTCCTACTAGGTGGAACTCTCCGACGTCTTGTCTTCCAGCACACGCAGGCTGCGATAAAACCGGCTCCTGTCATCGCTAGCATGGATCCAGCAACCATGATAAACGTAGAATAGTCTGGAGGAGCACGGGCGGTTGCTGTCCTGGCTTTAGGCAGAAATAATGTTAAATACGCTGAAGATTCTCCTACACGACTTTTGGCACTACATTTCCACTCACCAGCCAACTCACTTGTCACATTACTTATGGTCACGTTGACCCACTGCGCACTTTTGTTAATAAAATCGTCTCGATATTCATCAAAATGGTCCGTCTGATACTTATGAATAAGGATATCACTATTTTTACTCGTACTGTTATGGATTTCAATATGATGAAAATACCAATTCACTATAGGCTTTGGATCGCCTCTTATGAAGCAACCAAATGATATATCCGCACCAGCTTCTGTTCTTATAACTGTTGGACTCGTGTAAGCAGAAGGTGGACACACCATGTCATCTCCTTTCAAACTCCTCCACGAAATTTGCTCTTTGTTTTCGGGACCACCACAATAAACTTCTTCATTTCCAAGATTACTATTCAAAAACCATTCATGAAAGTCTTTTAGTCTACAATCACAGTACCATGGGTTATCAGAAAGTGTCAAAGTTTTCAAAACTGGTAAATTAAATGTGTTTCGATGAAGATACGATATTAAATTTTGATGAACGTGAATGGTTTCTAGCGCTCGCAAATTTACAAAGGCAAACGGGTGAATACTCTGAAGTTTACATTTGACTAATTCTAGTTTCTTCAGATGCTGGAGAGGCGGGAACTGCTCAGCCACGAGCGTCGTCAAAGGGTTATCGTTCAAGACTAATAGTCTAAGACGGTCGTTGCCTCTAAAAGTGTCAGGGGAAAGTTGGAACAGTTCGTTTTGGGAGAGGTCCAATTCCACAAGTATTCGAAGTTCCCTGAATGCGTCCGGATGCAGCGAGCGGAGGTTGGTCGAACTGAGGTTCAGACGTTGCAAGTGCAATAACTCTATGCTCGCAAAAGCGTCTTGCCCCAAACTCTTTAACTGATTTCCGTGCAAGTCTAAAACTTGGATTTCTGTTGCCAAATGGGGGAGTTGTTTGAGTCCTGCGGAGACGCATGACGCCGTTTTCTTGCCAGACGACCATTTGCAGTTGCATTCGGCGATGTGCGCGCAGTTGAGCCAGTCGCTTACTGTTAGGTTTATGAAGAGTATCATAAGCCAGCACCCACTGCGCAGTGCTCGAATGCCCATCTCATATCTCGATATCGGTGCGTTTACCTGAAACAAGCGATAGAGTGATCAGGTCGGTGCTTTATGCAGCAATTAATACGAGTTACTTTGGCGTGTTGTATCTTGACGACCTATCTCCGCGCGTGCTTAATGAAGATCAGACGAGATATAGAGCTGTTTAATTACAAAGGGTCGTGACATCATTTCAGATAGAGACTAAAACAAAGATAATGTAGATTGACACTTTCAGTAAGGTGAGCTCAAGCTCAGTTTAATATTATTTTTTTCAATAACAATTATACAATCGTGTCTGAAATATAATAATAATATAAAAACTAAAACAAAACATAATTATACCAAGAAATTAAATAAACAGAAAAGCAGAAATGGCAATAGCAATTAATTTAGTAACTACAATAGGTTCAATGAAACATTTTATTGTATGTACGATATATGCAATGTCAATTTCAGTTAAGTCATAATTATTGAATATTTATTTATTTATTAACACTTTATTGCACCATGTAAAGCAAATACGACATAAAAATCTAAATAGTGAAAAACAAAAGGCAGCCTTATCGCTAAATGCAATTTCTTCCAGGCAACCTGAGGGTAGTAGGAAAACAAGAAAAATACAACGTGGTAAGACGCAAAATTTACGAATTTCGATATGTAATCACCTGTGTATTAAATTAAATTAAGAAGAAATAGAAATTGAATATAGAAATCTTCAATTTTGTACACACTCTTTTCGATCAACAGTTCTTTCAATTTGTTTTTAAAAGAGTTATAACTGATGTTATCCCTAAATTCAACGGACAGCTTATTGAACGTTCTAATCGCTTGATACTATGAACAATGCTGTACAACGTTAAGAAGAGGTAACATATTGTTTTCTATACATTTTTTTCTGGTGTGTTCACGCTTGATCCTTTCATTTTCAGTTCGATATAAGGAAGCTGTTTTTTGAAGTCGGTTGACTTGGCACTGTTAGGATACCAAAGCTGTGAAAAAGTGGTCTATATGACTACTATTAAGGGCCTTTTAAAATAGTACGTAACAGGCTTAGTACAACTCATAATGACCATGAATATCACATACTAACTATCTGAGTATTGCCCTAAACTTAAAATTTATGGAATGGCCGGCGATACGAGAGTGCCCGGGTTCGATCCCCAGACAGGTTATGATGGTAACTTAAAATGGAGAAAGAGAACTTTGCGTGTTTCCGCCACCAGGCGCACTGCCTGGTCCAATTCTGGTGGCGGAAGCACGCAAAGTAAATTATTTCAAAGTAAATGTAGCTTTGACTTCCGCAAAGTAACACCTGAATCTTTTAACGTTTTTTTGTATTCACAATGCTGTTCTTAATATATATAAGTGTTCTGATTAAATTAAGAAATAAGATCCAGATAAGCTAATCTCACACGATTGGCTAAAAGATAAAGAAATAGAAATGGAGATTATAAAAATGTACGTAAACTACCTCAGCTTCTAACCTATGCTTAAGTCGCTATAGCACAGTTTGCAAAATCTTACTTATTGTAAGTTCAAAGTTACCCTTAATCCAGGAGGTAATCTGTTACATGCTGCGCTCAACTTTAAATTGTATTCATAACCTGACTGTTAATAGTCAGTTTATGCTGATATTTTGTATTCAGTCGTATGCATTGGATGATTTAGAGTCATACGTCAGTAGGAAAATAAGAAAAATAGACTAAATGACACAAAACTACATAATGCTTACTCTCCGGAACATTAGCAGTCATACGGATTTTGTACAAAGGTAAACAAAATTTCCAAGTTGGTTTGCGGGCAGTGTCTTATGATTGAGAGCGTATCCGAATAATTTATGCATCAGCTGAATAGTTTGAGCAACGGACTCAAAGTAACTTCTGTAAATTATTACTGATTTATCCGAGTACTAACCATTTTGGAGATATTTTGATTTGTAAATTAATGAATAGATAATATATCTGATTCAAACGGCATACACCTATGGTAAATTTGAGGCGTCTTCGCGTCAGAAGCTAATCCAGCCTTGGATAAAATTTAAAGCATGTTTTGTTCGTTGTTTGTCTTAATATGTAAATTAACGTCTCTCAGATAATTATGTTGTAACACATCACGTCATTATGTCAATACTCAACCAGAATTTTATACAAAGGTCTGCTAAGTTACCGAGTTGATTGGCAGGCAGCGTCTTTATAATTGAAAGCGTACCTTAATCATGTATGTATCAGCTAAATGACTTGGGCCAGGCACGGTGGGATAATTTCTGTAAGTCATAACTGATTTAGATCTTCATATTCGGTGATACTTCATCAATACTAAAATCCAACAAATTCTTATTGCATTCTTAGATGCAGTAGCGTCGAAAGTATATGAAGCCAAATAAACTGCGCTACCCAATTTACCTGCCAAGCGTGGTGAGTATGGAATATCCATGGAACGAGGAATCCTTGGGAGAAGTCCTTGTCTAGTAGTGGACTTTTTGTGGCTGTAATGATGATTAATCCGTATGGTGTCCGGCACTCCGTGTGGTATCCGGCAGTAGAATAGGACCACTATCATAATACGTTAAAAGTATAGCTAAGTATGTACACGTTTTATTTAAAGAGCTCTCTTAGCCTCGAATAAATAACCCCTTTAACGCGAAAAGCAGTAAGATTTTCGAGGCAATTAATTTTAATACTCGGTTAAAGTTACGTTGCCGCAGAATGTAACGTGTTTCTGGGGTAGAACTTTGAACTTTGGTAAGATCAAAGTTACCCCATAGTGGTTTGTAGCCATGTAAGGACGTCAAGACCTTTGTTTTTGAACTAGTAGAATTGATCCGCCACTCGTTATCTAGCTTCCGCATCGTGAATATTTATTGTCTCTATTTTTTAATTAACGGGTTTTCCGAATGGTTTCATCAGACCACTCAGACTCAAAGTCGCGTGCGGTACTATCTGAGTACAATCCGGTACTAAGCCATACTATCGTATACCACTGCGTACCACCATCTACCATTGCCTACCACCGGATAGCGCCACGTAACATTGAGTGCCATCGGGCACCAAGGTACCCTGTTCTGTTCCGCAGGCTGACCACTGTGCCACGGAGCTCGCCAAATTCGCCGTCATTCCTCCTAAACCCAGTGTTATCTCGGGAATATGGTCAACTTAGCACACTCGAATCTATTAATGTTTCTCTACGGCGATAGTATATTATGTTATATATCCTCGCCCAGCAGAGTCCAACCTAATTTTGGAGCTTGTTTCTCGACCAGGGTAAATTAGTTTGCTCTAGATTAATACAAAGGCTAAATTTAACTGTTTTCAAGTACTTTTAGATCCACCGTGACTTTAAGGTCTTATAGGATATATATCTACTGGGCTCTGTCTACCCCGCAAGAGGAAAAGACGTGATAGAATGTATGTATGTATGTATAGATCTTATATCGAATACTTGCAAGAATAAAAAAAACCTATAGACGAAAACGATTCAGCGCAGTGTGATGTTTGGCCTTTAAATAAAACCATTTGGTCAAATCATATGTGTGATATACGAAGTTTTACATTACAAAATTTAAGCAGCCCCCGGCACGAAAATCCCTGTATCTTGTGAACGGTGAAAGCGATTTTGATACATCATATTCCAAAACCACCGCTAGAAAACTCAAATAAAAAACATAGACCCACACATACATAGCGGTAAATTTAACATTAATTTTTTTGCGTTGGGGGTATAAGAAGATAGAACACTAATATCTCGAAAGAATTAGGAATTTAACCATAAGAACTTTGCCCAAAAATTTAACACTATAAATAGTTTAAGGAACAGACAAGCGTTTTTAGCGGACCCCGGGCTCCGAAACACTACAGCTGAGGGTGCAGCCGGGAACACACTCAGATTGTTGAGAATTTGAGTCGGCTAGAATTTAGTTACCCTTAAAATAGTTTATATAGTTCCTTCCATGCTGGTCTGTGAGAAAAGAAAAAACGTAGAATGTGCCAGCTGCTTCTCTACCCGCGCAGATCGCTAAGCCGATCGGGGGAATGGGCGAAAATCTGCCGAATCATTCATCATCATCATTTCGTGTAGGTGTCACGGTCAATCGACCATGCACACCCTGGTGTCAGAGTTCTTCGAAACCGCCTCTCGGCCTCTGACGTGGTTCCTTTAACGACTACCAAATGGCAGCCGGGGCCACCGGCTTAACGTGCCTTCCGAAGCACGGAATCATCTTTATTATCAGACAATCAGGTGATTCAAGCCTGCAATGTCCTAACCAAACGGGAAACAACTAATCAAAGTATGCTTCCGGTGGGAATCGAACCCACGATCCCCGGGTCAACAGGCAAACGCCTTAACCAATGGACCACGGAGGCCGAATCATTGTCAATAGGCGATGTGGCTAGCAACCCATCGCTATTTTGATACAGTTTTCTATCTACACGCCCTTCAACATGCTAAATGTGGCCAAAAGGTCTTGCAGACCTAGGCTCTGTCTACCCCGTAAGGGAAAAAGACGTGATACTATGTATTAAAATTCTGTTAGTTAATTTAGTTAGTTCTAAGTTGTAATATATGCTGAATATTATTAATGTCTCGACCAGAGTAAATTAGTTTGCGCTAAACAAGAGCAAAGCTTCACTAAATAGTGTCTTAGAATTTAGTAAATCTTAAAATAATAAACTATATCTTATAGCAAGATATTAATCTAACCAATAAGAAATTTAAAACTTTGTTTACCTCTCCGACTTAAATCCGACTAAAAGTATCTTTCTATTGAGTAAATCTTATAATCTATACTTCTATACTAATATTATAAACTTTAAGAGTTTGTTTGTTTGAACCCTCTAATCTTAGAAACTACTAGTTCAAATTGGAAAATTCTTTTTGTATTGGATAGTCCATTTATTGAGGAAGGCTTTAGGCTATAAAACATCACGCTGCGACTAATAGGACCGAATCATCAATAATAAATGTTTTGAAAACGGGGGAAAATTATTCATCTATAGTTAGAAAAAAAACGAATTAATCATAATAACAGAAATTGCCGCGGGCGAAGTCGCGGGCAACAGTTAGTATTATATATTATCTCATAGCAAGATTAATTAAGTCGAAATTTAAAATTTGTTAACCTCCCCGGCTTGACCTGGTGGTCCACATGGACCAGGTCAGCCCTAAACTTACTAGACATGAAATTATACTCTCATGAAACTAAAGATTTTGATATGCAAGTAATATACCTTTGTTGTGAGATTTCAGCGCGCCTCCGTGAGGTTACGGGTGGTCCAAGGGCTGGCAGTCACTTCGCCCAAAGAATTTCTGTTGCAGTGCAGAGAGGCAATGCTGCCAGCTTACTGGGCACCCTGCCTCGCGGCGACGTTTTGGAATCTCTTTTTTATTTGTGATTTTTATTTTATATTTAATTAAGGAAGACACATTTGTATGTTTTATACTGAAATTTAACTAACTATACAGGGTGAAATTTTGATCGTTCTAGACCCTTAAAGGGACCAATGCTGGGAACTCAAAAAAATTTGAGACTTTCCCATACAAATTGGCCAAGCGGCCGAAATTATTTTGTATGGAACTGCCCATTTTTTTGAGTTCCCAGCATTGGTTCCATAGGAAAAGTTGATCATATAGACGGACTGAATCACCCCTTTAAGGGTCCAGAACGATCAAAATTTCACCGTGTAGATATTATCCAGTAACATACCTAAACCAATCAATTAAAAACATACGCTTTCCGAAAACAAAATCCTAGCTAAACCGAGTTTTACATTATCGCGCCTCTCAATTATCAAACACTATGGATTTCTGCTTGCTACGATCCTCTTCTATTGCATCTATTTATCTACACCATCACTATTTCAAAGCGATTGCATGCTCACCGATTTCGGGTACTCTTTACTTCTCCTTTCGCACGAACATATGCAATTTGGTCACAGTACCTTGGTCGAAGCAGGTTCCGACTGACTGTGTCGACCACATCTGACATACCTATACATAATTTTCTGAAGTCTCCTTTCGTCCATCTTTTCTTTAAGGCGAAATGGAGCTTAAATAAAGAAAACCACATTTTAAGCTCCCAGAACCCAGTCAGTGGCTTCAATGGCACATACATTCAGACTCACAACAGCAGTATTTTTGTTAGTTACAAAACTAAACTATAAAAAGCGAAAACAGTTTCTATGTGTCTAGTTTTTGTACAATGCGTGGTGATAGATAGGAATAAAAACTTTTACTGAATAATTTCAAAGGACAAATATAGTTAGTTCCATGCTGGTGTGGGAGAAAAGAAAAACGTAGAATGTGCCAGCTGCTTTTCTTCCCGCGCAGACCGTAGAAAGGGTTGGGCGAAAAGCTAATGAATCATGACAATAGGCAATGTGGCTAGCAACCCATCACTAATTTTGATTCTGTTTTCCACCTTTAAGCCCACCAACACGCTAAACGTGGCCTTTCGGTCTTATGGCCTTAGGCTCTGCCTACTCTGTAAGGGAGAAAGACGTGATGATATGTATGTAAATATAGTTAATTGCTGTATAAATACCGGAACGCAAAAAGGATGCTTAAATGAGAAGAAAATATGTTGTTTCAACGCAGTCATGTTTCTATTGTTATATATTCGTGGTCCAGCACAAAGTGTAATTTCTGCGGGGTCGCTGCCCGTAATGTATGCTGAATATAATTTACGTTCCCGGCCGATATTAGTTTGCATTAGGCTATGTTATCTATGGCAGAGAGAGGTCAGTGCATGCTCATGTCTATGCTTATAATATGAGTACTTACCTTATCCGTAGGTACATACTCTACTCGTTTACCTTTCACTATTTCCAATGCTATTATTTAATTTAATAAGAGTATATCAAAATAGCAAAGTAAAATACTTCCACTATTTATATACATCGCTGGCCAGACGGGTTGGAGAGGTCTCATAGATGTTAATAAGCTTTGTTTAGCTTGTATTTCCTAAGTCGCCTTCTACGACATCCACGGGAAGACTTAGAGTGATCCTATTAGAATAGGACCACTCCACTCTCCAAGATACCACACGGTGTATTTATATACAAAGGAATCCTTTTGCTTAAAAATCATTTAACGCTGTGGTTTAAATAAAAACTGTTTGGCTTAAAAATCTGAAATACACTCTGAAATGTGAAATACTTTGTGGTGTATGATGATATTCGAAATAGTAAAACCTGGAATATGATACAGTTGTATTTTAATTTGAAATTGGAAATGAGACAGACATTGCATGAATACTTTATAGAAAATGGTATCTAAAAAGTCAGTGGAGATATTCAGTATAACATATTCAGTACTCCCGTGTATGCAATACAAATACTGTCATTGAAGTGCTATGACGAGCATTAATAATAATAATATATCAGGCTCGCAGGACTTTCGGCTCTGGCTTGCCTTATTTGGCCGTCCAGATAGAAGACGTGAGGGCTGTTGCTCCAGGGGTGAAAGTTTTAAACGTCGCGAGTAACTTCGGAGAAAGCGCAGCACACCTCTCGACACCCCTGAGTCTCCCACACCGGTGTTGCCCCTTTTGCCGGCATTAATCGTTGGCTAGTTTGAAGGGCCCATCTTGTGGGCGGCAAGCCACCATCTGCCAATTGTAGTCAGTTATCATGATTATGGCAGGTGCAGGCATGGCAGGTCCTTTGCATTAACTCAGCATAAGTCCAACCAAACCTCAATCCCATAAACCCATTATTTTCCTTTTTTAAATGCAATAGCTCCTTCTCCGGCCAAGACCTGTTCAAGGGCATTCACACATTGGTATTTCTAGGAACGGGTTCTGGCTGGAGGCTAACATTAAAGCGCCTCTACGTGTTAGATTACAAGACGCAAGACTACGCAAGCCTACGCAAGCTTCTCAAAAAACCGGAGTAACACCCGTGAAATAAGAGAGATACAAATAATAATAATAAAACAAAAAGATCAATATAGATCCAACACGAAGATGCCCTTATTACCTTATCGCTGGATTGTGCGTCCAGTGTGTCTTATGACATAAAGGCCTCTTCTAACATCTAACATTTGTTCCTGTCTTTTTCATTTCCCTCATCGTTTGTATTGCCTGTCTCTTCCTTTTACCGTCAAATAGGAAGCCACTCGGTTTCTATTTGAAATTTGCCGCCTGCATGACATCAACCCAACTTGTGTAGCATCAGAACCGCAAACCTATAAAAATGAAGTACAGGTATTTGCCCGCACCGAGAATTGAATCCGGTACCTCTCATGTATCAGAGTGGCGTGTTAACTACTGCGCCATGGAGACCGTCATGTGTCATGTCCATAGATGTGATATATATATCTACCATAGATTTAAAAAAATGGCGTCATACCTTCCATAGATTTCAGAAAAATGGCGTCATGATACCTACTAATAAAGACAAAACAAAAGGTGTAAACTTACACCGTTTGAAGTTTGAATAGTGTTCATTAGAAAACACGACTGGTGTCCTCTATGAATACGATACGGTTAGTTTGCAATTAATTGAAGCAAGCTAACTAGACGGATAACGAACTAAATTCACACTGACTGCCCATCGTAATCGATCGTTTTGACCCTTATAGGGGTAATCAATATGAACAACTTTTTCTATGGGACCAACGCTGAGAACTCAAAAAAAAATTTCGTCAATACCATACAAAAGAGTTTCGCCATCCAGCCAGTTTGTATGGGAATGTCGAATTTTTTTTTGAGTTCCCAGCATTGGTCCCATAGGAAAAGTTGTTAATTTTTATGGTTTGAGTCACCACTCAAAGGGTCCAAAACGATTAAATTTTACCATGTATACAGGGTTATAGTAAACTAACGCAAAACTTGCTAAAGACGACTTAGGTACATCATGACTAACAACGTTTGTTCTATGACTTTTATCTAAACGCAATACATAGTAAGATTTTACATACATTAGCTTTTATGTGGATTTCTATCAAACGTTAAGTCTATGGTTAATTTTACTGTAGCTGTAAGCACGGTAATGATAAGATATCATTACTGTGCTGTAAATATGCGTACAGCCAGAGAGCCACGGAACGTAGCTAACTATTATTACCTCGTAGCGGCGATTGCCATAGAGTTAAGACGACTAGAATTACAAATTTGCATTTTTTTTTAATGAAAAACACAAACATCGAATTACAAAATGCCAAAGAATAAACGTAGTTAATCGTATGTACCTAAGTCACATTTATGTTATGAGTTAGATACCACTTACCCTGTATAGATAAAATGAGACTATAGTTAATGATCAATAATGATAAGTGTTGGATCTATATGCCACGCAAGCCTTCAATGGACTCTCGTGAACTCGAAGGATCCAAATAAATAATATAAAAATTATTTAATGCATCATATTTAAATACAGTACTAAACTTAGGTATAATATTTTTAAATTTCTAAATCTTTTGATTGAAAATTGTTAACAACATTTGTTAACAAAAGTATTTAAAATCTTAAAATTCGAAACAAATATAAAATAACTGTGAAATTAGAATGGTCATAAAGATTTCACTGGTAAAACTGTATACGTAAGAATTTTTTCCACATTTATCCTTTTCGAAATAATTTGAAAAAAAATACTGGCTTTTCTTTTCGTGTGTGTAAGTGGCCAACACAGGTGACAGATTTCTCAAGCTGCCTAAAGGCATCTGGCATGGCTCAACTGCCATTAATGATGACAGCCGGGACCAACGATTCAAAAGTACTTGCAGTACCACTGGTCATCAGAGGTTGGCAAGGAAATTCACATTCTGTAAGAATTTCAAGTCTCTACTTCATCATCATCATCATCAGGTCTTTTTAATATCCACTGCAGAAGCATGACCCACTCTGTACTACCGGAGCCATACTTGGCCAGAGCAGACAGAGGATTTGACCTACACTCTCCTCGCTGGCCAGACGGGTTGGAGAGGTCTCATTGAGTCATCATCATCAAGTCTCTTGTCTCTACTGACGGACTACAGACGGACAGCAGAGCTAGTAAAAAAGTTCCTTTGTCATTCTTTAGGACAGCTAAAAAGATTAAGTGAATGAAATGTGAAACGACTGGAAATACTCCAATGATTTCTTTTAATTTAAGTTTTCGCGCAAATAGCACACAAACTTTCTTTTAATTTTAAACTTTGTGGCGTCCATATCCCGATCTATCAGGTCTTTACGACGTAACTTCTATTGGATCTAATTGGATCTTGATACAGTGTTTCGAAGTTGGCCGCAGCGGTTGAAGTAACCTTTGAAGCTTAGAACTATTTCAGCAGAAATTAATTGTTTCAATGATTTCGTTGTTAGGAAGTTACGGATATCCGAGTATTGTTATCTACGTACTGCATTTTCGTGTGGCAGATAACCTTATAATATTACAGCAGTCATAGGCTTTAATGTTTTAGAAAAATCATCATCATCATCATCAGGTCCTTTTTAGTCTCCACTACAGGAGCACGACCCTCTCTGTACTACAAGGGCCATACTTGGCCAGAGCAGCCAGAGGACTTGGCCTACACTCTCCACGCTGGCCAGACGGGTTGGAGAGGTCTCTTAGATGTTTATAAGCTTTGTTTAGCTTGTATTTCCTAAGTCGCCTTCTACGACATCCACGGGAAGACTTGGAGTGGTCCTATTCTACTCTGCCGGATACGGCACGGCGTCGTTTTAGAAAGAAAAATAAGTAATTATGGTGCATGCAATCAAATAATGAGAAAATATCCCCAATATATTTTTTATTATTGACTAATTATTAACTGAAAGACCACGCTAACAACAAGATCTCTGACGCTCTACAACAGGCCAAAGATCGCCAAATATGGAAAGAGATCGTAAAGAAGTTGGGTCGGGGACATCACGACGCTCAGCAGTGAGCAGACGACTGAAGGAAGAGGAGGAGGAGGATTAACTGTATTTTACAAATAATTCACACAACAATATATCTGTATGACAAATGCTTTGCTTTGTTATCTTTATCTATTCTCTTTTTCTTTATCACTCTTTTAATCCAGAAAGACAAACACTGTATAACTATTAAAAGTATTAATAGTATTGTATTATATAGATAATTATATTGAAAGCATAATTTAATAGATGATTTTATTCAACATAAAATCTTAACATATTTTAATTTTTACATTATTTTATTTTGACAATTTCCTATGTAATGCTGTAATATGGGTGTAAACCTGAAATAAACGTTTATTATTATTACTGGTAAATTTAAAATGCGTTTGGCGGCTATCTCGTTTGTTGGGGACTAACGATGAAGTCTAGGGTGGTATACGAATACTCAAATAATGCCTATTCACTCTTGCCCTGAAAATCACTAAATCGTACGAGTCGGCAAACAGCGACGCGGGTTGGGTCTTCCATTTCTTAGCGGTTCGCATAATCTGTAGGATCATGTCAGTAAAAGGCCTATGTTGAGTCCTGACAACTTTTCATAGCCTATTTAGTACAGTTTATAGAGGCTAGAAGGTGAAATATGTTATGACTGGTGAAAACAGTTTGAGAACAGATAGAATAGAATATGTATTATGTAAAATGATGAATTAAATTAGTAGTTATTATACACGGTGAAATTTTGATCAATCTGGACCCGTAAAGGGGTGATTCAGCCCGTCGAATAACTTTTCCTATGGGACCAATGCCGGGAATTCAATAAAAGAATAGGCAGTTCCATACAAAAAAATTCGGCCGCCCAGTCAATTTGTAAGGTAACGTCAAAAATATATTTGAGTTCCCAGCATTGGTCCCATAGGAAAAGTTGTTTATATCAACGGGCTAAATCATCCCTTTAAGGGTCCAGAACGATCAAAATTTCACTGTGTATACCGGGTGTAAATTTACTACTGACATTCTCCTGAAGGGGTGACTCAGCCTGTTGAACTTTGTAGGGAGACTCGCCCTTGAATGTCGTTAGTCAGTGTAGTATAATCAAGATACGATTCAATCTTGTTATTTGTTATTACCTATCATAATTTTCATTAAATTTGAAACATGCTACCGCATCAAGCTCAACCGAATAAGTTTTATTATTTAAGTTTTTATTGTCTTCAAAAGCCAATAGGCTGCGAAGATTGAGGCTTTAATTAAATTAGGGTCACAAGGTCAGAGGTCTGAGTAAGCTAACTTTGGTACCTAACATTGGAATGGAAGTTATTGAGATATATTATGATATATATATCTCGATATAAATCACCAAGTTAGTGATTTACAACGTATGTTCTAGATCCTTACTTCATTACGTAGTATAAAACAAAGTCGCTTTCCGCTGTCTGTCCGTCCCTATGTATGCTTAGATCTTTAAAACTACGCCACGGATTTTGATGGGGTTTGTTTTAATAGATAGAGTGATTCAAGAGGAGGGTTTATATGTACATTGCACCCGTGCGAAGCCAGGGTCCGGGTCGCTAGTATATTATAAATGCGAAAGTGAGTTTGTTTGTCACGCTTTCACGTTGTAACTACTGAACCAATCATCATGATGATCTATTTTCCATACATGTTATCGGGGGTACGGAGAAGGACATAGGGTTCACTTTATCCCTGGAAGAAGTACTGTTCCCGAGGGCTCGACATTGACGCGGGCGGAGCCGCGGGCGAAAGCTAGTATTTAAATATTTAAAGACCTACTATTTAAATTGATTTCAAAGGGTTAATAATACACCCTGCCTAGTTAACAAGTTCCTAGCTAGCTAAGACAGATAACTCCCTGACCCTGATCATATTACTATCCCCTAAGTGTGGGGCGGCGGTAACTAATCACGTTACCTAGCGTATCTAGGCTAGGACGTTTTGTTATTATTTATTACGGAAGCTAACTTCCTTGGCGATAGTTTCATGGATATGGTTTCAACTAAAATACTTTTTATGTAAGTATAAGAGTTAGGAAGTTAAAATTTATAAAAAAAAAAATTTGAAATGGATCAAGTTACGCTTATTTTCATTAGAATTTGTGATCGTTTTGTCTCGCTGGCACTGTGTAGCGGTTTTGAAATTTATGCTCTTATCGAAAAGCAACCTTGATGTCGAGTTTGGTGAATCTATATAAGTTTACTCACGGAGTCACGGAGCATTTATACTTTTATCTGAGTTTATACTTTAAATCTAAGTTAAATCTTTAAATATTGATAGTAGGTAACTTAAAAATATCTATGGTTCTTCTATACATTCACTATTTTTATAATTGTTTACACAATTTCATGTCATTATTTATTTTCTTTGTTCGCCCGCACCTGCTTTGACGACGATAACTGAAAATCAGTGTTTTGTACTTAGGCACAAAAGATTGCTGCAGCACACTAGTAACATATTTGATCATGTTTAGATAACTTATAGGATTGTTTATATTTTTAGTACTATGAGTGTTGTATTTGCCACAACAAATCCAATAAAATAATGTATCTATATAAAATGAAATGAAATGAAATAGAATTTTATTCAAATTTGGATATCATGTATCTCTTTCTGAACGTCATATTATTATTTTTAATAATTGCAAAATCGATAAGCTACTAGCGTTTCGAAACGACCACTGCTGAGAAGAATACGCCGAAAGAAACTCAGTCCAGTATTGGTCCCTACGTGCCTGAAGGGCTACACTTTCACATATTTATAACAAATTGAATTATGTTACATTAAGTAATCACCGATGTACAATTTATTGAATATATTACTTCCATGGAGTTTTATCTGATAAATAGTCATTAATACAATAATAGGCATTTTTAAGCAATTGATTTTTAACAGCAGTCTTAAACTTATCTGATGTCAGAGCCAATATTTCTTCAGGAATTCTATTATAGAAGCGTATACTAAGTCCCAAAAAATATTATATATTTTTATGCCACTCAAAATTATGCTGCCAAACCGGTATTAGTGATCTGGTTTGATGATGAAGACTTTCTCGATATTGAATAGTTCTTATGACTAATTTCGCAGGAGTAATTCGAAGATAAAATACGATATTGAATAAAAAGAGACTGATCGTTTCTATATTTTCTTTGACACGTGACACTTTTTCGTGCATGCAACTGCTGTTCATCGATTGATCACGTCATAAAAATCACATCCAGGGAAATTGTGATCTTCGGACCAAAGTAATGATCTCACCTAACTGTGTTTATGAGAAACATGGCGGCTGAGAGCCGGCTGGCGGTAATTCGAAGCTAATGACGTCACTGCGCCTGTTTGGTGACATCCGGCATGATAAATTCTAATCTCTGTCCAGAGTGACTGTTATGCAGCCTCAATGCACTGCAACATATATTTCTACGTCCTATCTTTCTGTTTGTTTCTTTTATCTTCACGTTTCAACTATTGAACAAATTTTAATGAAATTAAGTATGGCGGTTCAAGATTCAAAGATTTATTCAGAAAATAGGCCTTTTCATGCACTTTTTCACATCAATTAATATTTTAATTATTACTTGATAAATTATATTCAAATTATTAATTATTGTTCAAAAGCTACAAACTTCTAGCGTTTTGGAACCGACCACTGCAGCGAAGAAAGACGCCGAAAGAAACTCTTTTTAACAGTATTGGTCGCCTACTTGCCTGAAGTGAAGGGCTTTGTATGATATTTTATATTTTCTTATTTTATGTAATCATCATCATCATCATCAGGTCCTTTTTAGTCTCCACTACAGGAGCACGACCCTCTCTGTACTACTAGGCTAGAGCAGCCAGAATTGGCTAGAGCAGCCAGAGGACTTGGCCTATACTCTCCACGCTGGCCAGACGGGTTGGAGTGGTGTCTTAGATGTTTATAAGCTTTGTTTAGCTTGTATTTCCTAAGTTGCCTTCTACGACATCTACGGGAAGACTTGGAGTGGTCCTATTCTACTCTGCCGGATACCACACGGCAAATTTTATGTAATATACAATTTCAATTAACACAATTTTGTGGAACCACGTTATGTTAGCAATAGAGCGTGCAACAACAACAGATAGGATAAAATATAGAAGTCTCAAAGAGGCTGAACAGCTTTTGATAGTCAAAGATATCTCCACCATAAGCCATTCTTCTTACATGCATTACCTAACACCAGCCATGAATACAAGATTTATTAAAAAAAACATATACACTAATATGTACACATAGCAATAATTAAATGATCAAAGTACCCAGTTAGTTTGTGTAGGTAATAATAATGTCCAATACCAGAGACCGTAATTACACCACTAATATCGATAATTGCGAAGCCAGCATCTGCCGGCCATTGGGTGACGTCATACATAAATATTATACTCAGGCTGATCTGGTAATTATATTTAGGATATTATCAAGATAGTTGTCTCATCAACTGAGACTGAGGTCTATTTATGAGACAATACTTCGTACACGATCCTACAATTTAGAGGGAGATAAAATTTTGACATCTTTCTCTTTCTTTGCCTAAGGGTTCGTTTACGGAGAGGCGTGGCGTTGCGCGAAGCGTGGAGCGTTGTTATGCATGGTGCGTTGGGCGCGCGTGCAGCGTTTTCCGTTTATGGAGAAGAGGGCGTCTACTACGGAGCAGCATGCAGCGAAGATCGGTCGATACCTAAATCTCAATCATATGAAGCTACAAACTTTAATCAAGCAAGCAAGCGAGTCACCTAAGGGTAACCATTCAACGATGCCCATGGACTACTACAACACCAGGGTGTAATAGGAGCGTTACTGTTCTTTCAAGGAGTTGGAAGGAAAACTTTTTGCTAGTCTGATGGTTAAATTAATGAAGTTTACAGGGACGCGAGGCATAGAGTCGTGTCGTGCGTAGCGCAGCGTTTTACAAAAGAAAAAGAAAAATCTTCAATTATAACCATTTTGACCCGAAAAAAAGAAGAAGCGTTTTACACCGTGGTGTCACGCCAAATCTACCATTATTGATGTAAGGTCGACTTTAATTAAGTTTGATTTAATATCATTACCTATTTATATATTGTGATTCACCTCACCCAGCACTTCCTCTGTCAAGTGTCCATGTCCAATGCCGTGTCACATAACCAAATGTCATATCTCAAGCGAACGCTCGAAACAACGCTCCTTTGTTTTAACACTAGCTGCCTTTTCGCGTTTTGCGTTTTAAACATCAATCAATGCAGATTTTTAACCATACACTTTGGTTTTAGGAATCAACGTTAGGTAACTGTCTGTAACAAATATCCACATTTGAAGGGATCTTTCTGGTTTTCCCGGGCCGGTATTGTTGTTAACTTGTCTTGTCATGTGACCTTTCGGTCTCCTCATGATGTGTCTTTACCATCTGAGAAATATTTTGGCGAGCTTTTCTTCAATAGAAAAACTAACATATAGAAGAAGCTTTAAGATTAGATCTTTAAAAAAATAAATAAAAATAACATGTTATTTTTTTACAAAAGGTAGCTTCTACCCTTTTCAGCATCTTCATTCGTCATTGTGTAATCTGGTGGTTAGAACTTTTTGACCATATATACATGGTGAAAATTTATATATACCACAAATTGACCGGGCGGCCGAAATTTTTCGTATGGAACTGCCCATTTTTTTTGAGTTCCCCGCATTACTCCCATAGGAAAAGTTGTACATATCGATGGGCTGAATCACCCCTTTAAGGGTCCAGAACGATCAAAATTTCACCGTGGATTATTGAATACACAAATGTTCACTTATTACATAACCATCAGGTGGTTATGTAATAAGTAACAGTGCTTAATTAATCGTCTAGCGATCGTTATTACACCGCTAATATCATTGAATAATCGACCTGATAACTGCCGGTAATGATTGATGTGATACATAAACATATATACCTACAGGCTTATCCGCTAATTATACTCGTAAGGCTGTATCAATATATCCCCAAGGCATATATTTGGGTATTATGTATTACAATAGGGGTTAAACAAACAAATCATTATTAAAAAAATAATAGAACGCTCACGTAACGGAGTCTAGACGATGTTCTTTGCAATAAAACAAAATATGCCCATAATAAATAGAGTATTCAAAGATTATTGTGGACTTTAATATAAATGAAAAAATTTATTTTTCATTGATGTAAAATTACTTTTTATAACTTGATTTATAGCAATATTTATAATATTTGAGAAATGTGTAAGAAATTGAAAAGCTCATTGAATAGTGTAAAAATTCGATTGTGACACAAGGGAGTACCAAATGCTTTTTCTAGGAGAATTCTTTTGAATCCAGTGTTTGTTATGTAGACTCCTGATTCAGAGTATGTTGCCTGGCATTAAAATATTGTGATAGTCCCGAGAAGATTTATTCTGCTTTTCATCTATTTCTACGAATGAAAAAATATACGTACAAAATGACTTTTTTGTATATTAATAAATGTTATTATAAATGTATGATATGTGTTTTAAGAATAATTTCAACACAATTTTGTATTGTTTTGAAATAATTATATAAAATTAAATAAATGAAATGAAACGTAGAATTTAGGGCATCATCACAAAGATATATAATGCATACACAACAGGTAACCATCCATAAAGTTTAGTCTAAAATACATCGTACATTTTGAACTAGACTGAGATCCAAAAAATATACACATACAGACATAGTGTCACGTCTTTTTCCCTTGCCGGGTAGCCTAGGTCTATAAGACCCGAAAGCCACGTTCAGCATGTTGGTGGGCATTAAGTGAAAAACAGTACCAAAATAGTGATGGGTTGCTAGCCGCATCGCCTAAATAGAAATTCTAAGTAGAAATTCTAATTTTCTTTTAAAGAGCTTATTAGGGAAACATTTGAATTTGAAATTTTTTAGGTAGACGATTAAAAAATTTCACACACATTACCATTTTTCGAACAAATAACAGTTTTGCTAGTAGGGTAAAGTAAAAGATGTCTTATAGTACTTATTGGCGTGAAGAATGAACAAATATACATTAACATTTATGAGATTCAATTGATTTTACTGCAGATACATTAATATTGTCAGAGTACGGGCCATTGGCTCCCGGACTAGCTCGCGATGAGAATACGAGAGCGGTTCTTCTGCATCGATGAAAGAATGGTTTTAAAATCACTCTATTCGTGGGGCTCGTGTATTTTGGACAGCACATTATTATCTTTTAATTTTTAGTTTTTGAGCGAGAGTTTTTTATTTAATTAAATTTCTGTTTGCTAAATTACTTTTCACTCTTGATGAAGTTAAAAAAGGTAATGCTGCTCAAACGTTTGATATGTAAGCAGCATCATCTTTTCAAGTTTTGATGACATAAATCTGAAATAAACTTATTTGTTTTGAATTGGACATAATCTTATGTCCTTTTCTATACACTCAACAACGTGTATGCAAACTTTTATGACGTTGGGTTCAGTAGTTAAAGCGTAAGCTTTTCTTTGAGGGCAAGAGCGAGAGAGAGTAGTATAAAGGTACACTCAAAATCAAATTCAAAACGTTTATTCAGAAAATAGGCCTTTGCAGGCATATATTATTAATGAATGTGCAAAAGCTACAGACTCTTGAAATATCGCTCTTTCTGCCGCGGATGACACTGCAGACATTAATATTGCCAGAGTATGGGCTATTGGCTCCCCGACTAGCCTGCAGTGAGAATACGAGAGCGAATTCTTTAGTTTTATCGACGGTGGAATTATTTTGAAAATCGCTCAATTTATGAAACTCGTGTATTTTGGATGGCAGAATATTGTCTTTAAAATTTAAGTGCTAGAGTAAGCGTTTGGGATGATTGGATTTTAATAGTATTTCACTTTGCTTTAACATCTAGTTGTAAAAAAATATAGTCTTTTTTAAGTTAAACAACGTGTTCATATAAAAAAAAAAAACCCCAATTGATAATCTCCTCCTTTTTTTGAAGTCGGTTGTAAAGACGATAATAAAAGCAAAGTCGACTCATCGAACGATTTCTACTTCCGACAATTTTTATGACCTCAGTTCAGAACTTGATTGTGCAGACTAAAAGCATAAATTAATTCTACAACTGCGCTAACCAAAAACTTCATACAATATTTCATTTACAGTTCATTTATCCCAAGACGCGAAATGAAATTTCACCGGAGTCTCCGCGAACTCCTAGGTAATATTCAGGCGTGGGCGTATATAAAGCGTTCACATGGTAAGGGGGTTACGAAAGAGTTCTTACATAAACTAGTTTTTTCTAGGACTTTACGCTAGACAAGGCAGGCGTATGAACATCAGTCTCAGTTATTGCCCAAAATCTAAGATATGCTACTCTAGAGACGATCTGTTGGAGGCTTACCCATAAGCCGTTGGCGTGTCCGTATTCTGCACTAAATACATTTAATTGCTTTATTTAAATTTGTCGTTAATAAAATATAAGAAAAATAAGATATACAGAAAAAAAACACAATGTATTTCAATACACGCGATCAAACTTAATAAAATACAAACAGTATTTCAATATTTTTAAAACCGATAGATACTGTAACGTGCACCTTTATTTGTATATATATAATAAAAATATGTGTAAGTTATTTATATATGTATACTAGCTTTCGCCTGCGGCTCCGCCCGCGTCAATGTCGATCCCTCGGGAATAGTACTTTTTCCCGGAATAAAAGGTAGCCTATGTCCTTCTCCATACTCCAGAGAACTTGTATGCAATTCAAGATGATCGGTTCAGTAGTTACGGCGTGAAAGCGTAACAAACAAACAAACTCACTTTCGCATTTATAATAGTAGTTAGGATTACAGGCCGCTTCCATCAGCTTCTAACCGGAAGCGGCCAACCCAAGGGAAAAGCCTATGTTCAACTGTTAAATAATCTGTAAGACGGACATACATTTTTTTTTGTTCGAAACCCTATTATAAGTCAGTGACTAATAGTGACGCAGTAATTAGTATATTATCGTGCCTTATGTGTATCATTACTTATAATCAAAAAAGACATGTACCTACAATTAAAGATTCATATTGTTACGATTATTCGTCTTGTGCTAAAGGGGGTCCGCCCAAAACCTTATATAGGTACGCCGGTGTATTCAGGCATTTCCTCAGAATTTTCACGGCGTATTAAGATTTCTCGTTGCCGAGTAAAATAATGTTTAACTTATGAAAAACCTTACCGACCGAGTTTATCCGGTGTATTTGCAATGGTTTTGAGCTAATTTATAATAACTTGAGTAATGTTATAAATTTAGATGAACTTTGAATTTATATAACGTTTGACAGTGAATTTAAACGTTTGCCTGGATAATATTTATTGAGATAAATAAAAAGGCTTAAATTCTAAAAACCAATTTGACTTACAGGGTTAAACACAAAGAATAATACTTTCATCTTTGTTTGGGTAATACAAAACATACCCTGTGAGATACATACTTACTTACTTCGCTGGCTCAGCGACCCGAAGTGGATCTTGGCCTCCGACATTAAAGTGCGCCATTCTTCCCTATTCTGTGCCACACCAGTCGGATACTTCCAACTTTTTCAAGTCTTTGGCGACTTCGCTGGCTAGGACATGTGGAGGGGATGGGAGAAGATCGAGCCGCAAAGAAAGCCTATCATGGTCAACCTTCCGTGCGCCGTCCAGTGGGGCGTCCAAGATATCGTTGGAAGTCACCCTGTGAGATACTGTTTGGATTTTTCTTGCCCAGAGGATCCTTTGATTTGGTAAATTTCTTTTTTCTTTTATCGTAAATTTGAGTGCGTTTGACCTCCATCTTGCCTGATAGGAAGCAACGATGAGGGAAGATGGTAAGCAATCTGATGGGAAGCAACGATTTCTTCTTCTATCGAGCCGTAAAATGACTATCATCATCATCATCATCATCAGGTCTTTTTAGTCTCCACTGCAGGAGCATGACCCTCTCTATACTACCGGAGCCATACTTGGCCAGAGCAGACAGAGGATTTGGCCTACACTCTCCTCGCTGGCCAGTTGGGTTGGAGAGGTCTCATTGATATTTATGAGCTTTGTTTAGCTTGTATTTTCTCATTCGTCTTTTGCGCCCTCCATAGGAAGTGGTCCTATTCTACTCTGCCACCACAGCCACACGGCTACATAGGCAAAATGGCTATACATACACATTAAATATGTTTCGACCAGTGCTTTGCCACCATGATTATTAATTACCCATTCATTTGCCTCATTCAAATCTGAACTGTAATTATGCAGCCTTATGCATCAGGGGATTCTGATTGATTCATTCAATATTTAAGGGCCTGTTTAAATTAGGCCCTCCCTTTTAACACCTTTCCTTATTAGGAATTTAATAATATTTACTATATTCATAGGATTTCGATTAGTTCATTACCTAATTTATATGCGAGACAATTTTTATAGTATTTTGATATTCGTCTTAAAGCTCAAAATGTTCTCGATGTCATGTCCAGTAATAGCAAAAATGTTGTGGGTTTATGCTTAGAAATTGAAATATTTTTAAATTCAACTAATTAGGTTTTGGTTTTACCTTTTTTGAGATTCAAAACCCACAAAAGTATTTCCAGCAAACTCCGAAACAAATTACTCCATGTTTTCCTAACCCCACATTTTGTCTTTGCCACCTTTCAAGTCATTGAAGTCCCTATGAAAACACTCGACGCGTTCACACAGAAAGTGTGGAGCCGTATCAGCGTGGCTCGCTACTTGTAACAAAATTCTCCGACCTAATTCCGAAGATAGGTCCGAATTCCGGAAATTCCACCGATTTTGCGAGGCAAAGTAAAAAGTGTACAGATTCTCTTTTTCATTTCAAAAAAGTACTTCCTGAAGGATCGACATTAACACGTTTAGTATTATTGAATGGCAGTGGTTTATTTTTCAAAATACAGTATGATACTATTTGACCGAGCGAGCGAAGCGTCTCAGTTTCGACTGGCCCAAAATTCTTTTGTCCGTTTGTCTGTCTGTTCTCGCCTACAGGTCGTATTTCTCAACCGTTTCTCATGAAATTTTGTGAGCAAGTTTGGTGATTAAATATAATTTTATTGTCGAGCCAGTTTTTCGACATTTAAAAAAAAGGCGGAAATATGGGGTCCGAAACTGAAAAAAAATCATAACAGAGTTATTTGAAAAAAAATTCAAAAATGTCATTAGACTTTTTTGTTATTCTTTTTAAGACGCAACTTTTTTGTCTGAACAACTTTTTTATACTATATACTTGAACGTGTTTATAGTCGGCAATTTGCCCAAAAGTTGTCTGAAATCGATTTTCTGTATATTTTTTGTATTAGTGCATTCAGTATGATGTCGTAAATACAAATCTATAGTATGACAAGTATGAAAATGGTGCGTAGTAACTGTGACGTCGGCAAAACAGAGAAAAAATGTTTTTTTATATAAACATACCATGTGCGGTATCAAATAAAAGGGCTTTATGAGTAGATAACACAGAAATAAACTTCACTCCCATATTGCTCAAACCCACAGACTATATGTGATACAAAAGTTAAATATAAATTGAAATGAAAGAAGTTGAAGTATGTGAAGTGGGAGAGGGAGTGAAATTGAACAACGTTCCCTAAGGAACATATATCGAAATACCCGACCAGACCCTTTTTTAAGAGGAAACACTAATCCTCTTAAAAAAGGGTCTGGTCGGGTCTTCTGGTAAGAGGAATGTAGGTTTAAATTTCTGTTTTCTCTGGTACCTAATTAAGAGCAGCGGGGATTGGGAAATAGTAACTAAAGAATTTCTTTAGTCAATTAGCATAACAGTAACAGATATATTGAAGAGCACTAGAGGGCAAATGTGGATGTTGGTTGTAAGGGCTCGCGAGGTCTACTGTTCTCGCAGAACCACTAGTCTGATATTTTGTCATTGGTTTATTTTATTTTGCCTAAACCAAGGCATGCAAATATTAAGAAAACACATAGAAAAAATAATAACAGAGTACCCAACTATACACATTAAATCACAATGTGTATAGTTGGGTAATATATGGCGGTTTATACAGCTCGTTTCTACGGTCGATGGACGTCTTTACGTCATAGTCACTGTCAATCATTTGAAGTTCACTTGTCGCGATTATTTGTTCCGTTTAACATTTCATAATCATTTACAAAGTTGAGTTGAGGAGCTTAGATCAGCAAAACTAGCACCAGACACTACCATTACAGCCGTGACACGTCCACTGCTGGACAAAGGACTCTTAATCTTAAACCCGATCAAATAAAAAAACATATCTGTACTTCGGTAGTAAACTACTTCTAGTATATTTGGTATTACTTTTCATATTGTAATTGAAAATGTACTATATTCGTACAAGTCCTATGAGAGAAAGAAAATCACTCTTATGTAGCTAAAGTAACATATAGATAGAATACAATGTCGTCGTTGAAGAAACTTCTGTAAATATCGCCAAAGTAATCATTGGCGATCAAGGTTTTGATATTGCCAACGTTTTGTACTCGGTCGCTAGTGAACACTACACATATGAAAATACTGGCATTAAAATATATAAATAATTTCGTCAGTAATTTTAATTAAATGTTTAATTGGTGTATTATGTCAAACCACTAATTATTTTGGGCCAAAATTAGTAATTGTTGATTTCTACTTAAAGACATAATTAAACCATCAAGTAAAAAAAGTTGTTGTTGGATGTGACGTGGAAACAAGAGCCACAAATCTGCGCTCTTTTTATTTTTACGTAAAAATAGAGCCACGCTTTGCAGCGCCAGTTTTTTCATTAAATCCTCCAGCAAACAAAAGTTGTGACTATAGACAACACCGATTAGGACCTGATCGGATTTATAACGAAGTTTCTGATTTTCAATTTGCAGCACTTTAAGGCTTATAAAGCTATTTTATACTTGGTATATTTTTATTTATCCCCAACATCAAAACGTTGTTTTTAAGTATATGATCCCCAAAAAGGTCTATAGAGTTTAGATTAAAGACTCGTTAGCCGTGTCGCCTCCCCTAACACGCTCTGATGATGGTTGTGGTAACAATCCGAAACTAGTTGGCGATTCCAAATGAATAATCGTGAGTGAAACCGCTGATATAATGACCACTGGAGTTCCTACCACCGACATATCTTCTTCTCATCTGTTTTCCCAGAAGCATCGCAGCTCAGATGCGGTGCGTCGGAACCCTGGGTCCGTATGACGTCATTTATGCTCTAATATGATTTGGCAATGTTTCTAAGGCCGATTATTTGCAAGACGCCAACCTTTCTTGGGTAGCTTTAAAATCGCTGACAAATACATGTGAAAATAAAGTCATGAATATACCTACACTGGGAATCGAACTCGGTGGCCGATATGTTGTAAGATGGCTTAAACCATTTAGCATCTGATCTGAAGTTCCTACTAATGCGTACTAAAACTTTTAAAGTTTATGAGACTCGATATAACGTCATTGCTGATATCACAATTCCTCTTTGTACCAGAGCTTAGTCGAATGTTCAACAGAAATTTGGAGAGAGCTAGCTTATACTCAGCGAAGTGAGGGAAGACAAATTCTCTAGTGACCTGCCCTCATTTTGCGGACTTTAGTAGATTTAAAATAGGTTCACATTGATATTCTAATATTTTTAAGGCAAAAGTGAGTTTGTTTGTTTGTTTATGTACGAGTATATGTTACGGCTAATAGGCGTAGTGCGGATACACTTAGTTCTAGCCGGGTGCAACTAGGTGCAGTCGGGCACATGCGGTTAGATTTAGGGAATATTCTACCTATCTTCGGTTAGAACTAGGTAAAGCCTTCATCATAGCGGCTAGAACTAGGTGCAGCCGCACATTAGTGGTTAAACTTAGGTGCAACCCATTTATCATCGGCTAGAACTAGGTTTTCAGGTCAGTTATGGATTTTGTTTCTTTCAAGATCGCGATGCAAAATTAACCCTTAGGTATTTTATGTATATTGTACGTTATCCGTGGAAGCAAATTAAAAAGACAAGTTGCTTATGTAAAAGTCAATCAAGGCTGGAGATAATGATAAACTAGCGATGAGCTAACCCTGGCAAATCCTGAGGGATTTACCAGGCGCACTTCCAAACAATACCTGTCTGGGTTAATAAGCCAAAGCTTCAAGGATAATCTCCAGGGAGCGTGATACATTCCACACTCGTACATCTTCCTCCAAGAATTAGACCGACAGGTGGATGAACCTATAGGGTGGGTTAAGACATAGATGTACATAGATGACGCAAGTATCACAACTTGTATGAAGAAGAAAAGTCATATCATCCACTCAAAAAAGTAAAGTACTTTTTAAAGAGATAATATCTGGCATTTTTTTACGCGTATACCTCAATTTCAATTACTTTCACGAGAAGGTAAAAGTGGGGATGAATTAATCGGGATCTCACAACTTAGGGGTCATAATCCTCCGCACACTGGCTTTTGGGGCTAAACCAAAGTCTATTGGCATCAAACAGCTGTATAAACTTTTGCTTGATTTTATCACAAAATGAAATCATAATAGCACACCCAGAACTCCGACACATCACCGCTGAGAACGCAACTGAGAAAACGCTCAAGAGAAGAATAGACAATCCGCAAGTGTAATTTTTTTTAAGATAAGTATTTCCCAAGAACGCATCTGGAAATCTGAAATAAAATTCAGTGAAATATCCAAGATCACAGCAAATAAGTAGCAAAATGTTTTCTCCACATTGGTACTCTATCCTCGGTGTGGCTTATCTTCAAGTTGAACACAAACAGTTCTCCAGGGCTCAGCCCGTACGTAATATATTTCTCGCTTGGACACGATATCTATTATCTTGTCGCTCTGTAAGTTCAGTATGTGGAGAAAAATGTATGTTTGTATGTATTAATCGCTAACACCACTGTAATTTATTTACAGTCCAAAAAATATTAAGTATTTCTTAAATTCTTTCCTGGTAAATCACGCCGGAATTGACGATGAAATAAATCAGCCAACAATTTAAGAGTAGCTAGCATAGTAGTAGGTTTTGCTTGCTTATCGCGAATAGCTCGCAATAATCGCAAATAAATTTTATACTGCGCTGGGCTATCGAACTCAAAACTAAGTTAAGCACTTAATTACTTTGGAACATTTATATGTTAAATAAAACAAACTGAAGAGCACCTTCGAGATTTACCATGGGTATAGTAATACCTTCCCCTTTATTATATTATGTACCTTTCCATCAGACTGCTGTAGGATCTAACTGGCACATTTACAATATATATGAAATAGCTTTCGACCGCGGCTCCGCCTGCGTCAATGTCGATCCCTCGGGAACAGTAACTTTTTCCCTGGATAAAATATACCCTATGTCCTCCTCCGTACCCCAGATAACAATGCAAAATTTCATGATGATCAGTTCAGTAGTTACAACGTGAAAGCGTAACAAACAACACACTCACTTTCGCATTTATAATATTAATTAGGATTTTACAATAAGGTAAATGTTACTTGTGATGCGAGGATGCCCTCAGTGCTTTAAGGGAATTGAAACCGTAGTGTCGCCACCCCTAACACTCGCCCGATGACGGTAACAGACTGTAACTAGTAATCGAATCTCACTATTAAAATGTGATACCGTGGTTCCATAATCGTTAAAATTGTTCAAGTAAGTTTTTTGCCTTATAATATTGTAATCACTTTACACTCAGTGTATTAAGATGTGTAACATTTTAATATATAATTTATAGTATCGTTGAGTTAGTATCCCACTACTCAAGTTCACTTACTGTGAGGTGATTTGTCACTATATATTCATTTATTTTATTAATATTGAATGTGGTATTGTTACGTAACGGATCTAGTTATTTCCCAAAGATAATTAATTGTTATTATGAAATAAACATTCATAGTATCACATCTTTTTACCTTGCGGGATATACAGAACCTAGGTCCTACCTTATGGCCACATTTAGCATGTTTAAGGGCGTGTAGATAGAAAAGGGAATCAAAATAGTGATGGATTGCTAGCTGCAACGCCTATTGACATGTTTTCGCAGATTTTAGCCCAATCCCTCAATCGGTTTCAACGATCTGCGCGGAAAGAGAAGCCACTTTCTACGTTATTTCTTTTCTCCCAGATGAGCATGGAAGGATTATTAAATATATGATATTGTATAAATAAATAAAAATAAACTAAATTCAATGGAACATCCAGGAATGAAACTGAAATAACAATAAACTAGAGACGTACGTGTTTCTCAGAGCGGCATATCTCTAAGTTGAGCAAACAGTTCTCCAGGGCTCGGCCCGTAATATATTTCTCGCTCGGACGCCTTATCTATTATCTCGTACGCTCAGTTGTTCTGTGAAGAGTTATATCTATGTATGTTCAAAGATGTTTTCGGGATTACTAGTTTCACACCATACAAGAAGTATTGATACGAACTTCTAAAGCAAACTATTTACTAACATCTTTTTAAGTTGGTACTGGCCGGCATTAAAAACTAAAACTAAGGAAGGAAGAGAAACTTATTAACGTCATCTTTAACTGCCTGGGCCAGTGATTAAAGCGTTTGTCTGTAGACCTAGGGGTCGTGTGTTTGATTCCCACGGGAAGCATACTTTGTTTAGTTGTTTCCAGTTTAGGACATTGCAGGCTTGAATCACCTCATTGTCTGATGATAAAGATGATTCCGTGCTTCGGAGGGCACGTTAAGCCGTTGGTCCCGGCTGCCATCTGGTATTCGTTAAAAAAACCAAGTCAGAGTTCGAGAGGCGGTTCCAAAGACCTCTTGACACCAGGTTGTGTATGGTTGATTGACCGTGTTACCTACACGAAATGATGATGATGAACTACTTTTTGGCACAGGGGCACTTAGCGCGTAGAACCGATCAATGGCCGATGGATCACAAAGATTCTCGAATGGCGATCCTACGTACCGGCAAGTGCAGCGTGTGACACCCACCAACTTAGTGGTCGGTTGACCTGACCAAGGTCGTAGGAAGACGCTGGATGCAGGCTGTTTTCAACCGTATTGGAAATGCTTGGGGGAGGCCTATGTCCAATAGTGGACTTATAGCGGCCGAGATGATGATGATGGCTACTTTTTACCAATAAGAAAATATAAACAGTATTACTCGTATTTTATTAATGATGACTGAGATCCACAGTAATATATATCTTTAAAAGTATGGTAACTTACATAATATACCAAAAGGATAAAGATATGTTTTTGGGCAGCTTAACACTTTCATAGAAACTTGCTAAGGGTAGCTAAGGAACAGAAAAAATAATGTTTTAAAGTCGATAGTGCCGATATGAATGAAAATGGAGAGTGTTGACATACAGACTCCAAATAAAGAACTCACTAGGAAGAAGAAGAAGACGTAGCGTCGGTGTCCACAAATGATACCAAAACAGCTAATGATAGAGGTAGCCCATTATAATAACACAAAAACTAATTTTACATAACAATTGATTTGGTGGGGTGGGTGGGCACTTGGAGAACAAACAAATTAGCCAGCAGTAAAGTTCAGGCCAGACGTGACTATGTGAGAACTTGATTAATATCCGCCATGAGACCGTTAGAGACGATGCTCGTTAAGTTATTTGTCTTTTGGTGGCGAAAAGAAAGGCGAAAAACTTATATTTTCGGCAATGAGAGAAAATAATAGCATAAGCTTTTGAGGGTTCGGTATCAAAAAAGTTAATAGGAATATCCTTATAAAATCACTTGGTTGTATTTGTACGTCTGTCTGTCTGTCATCCTTTTTCAGGATGGAGTAAAGGTATGTAAGTGTATGGATTGAAAAAAAAAATCGAAATTAACGTTATCTGAAACATGGTCGGTTATCACAAATTTGATCTAAGGTGCAAAGGAATTTAAACCTATACCTTTTTGACCTAGACTCATGAAATTTGGCAAAAACAAGGTAAAAAATATATCTAAACCGTACATTTGTAGTGACTTTCATTTAGATGTTACTCTTAGAACTCTGATTATAAGAATTTTTAGTCGTGGTAGAGTCACGCTACCGGCAAAATTATTTTTTACCAGAAGCATGAATGGGCCGGCTCGTCCGGGGAGTACCACACTCTCACGGAAAATCGACGTTTGAGTAGAAGTTTTATCGCTTCTATGCTTCGTTCGGTGAGTATTTTCTCCCCCAACTCCTAGACAGGCCGGTAATACTCCTGATATACCCCTGCCCTCGGAGCACGGCACGCGCGATAACGTATATCGACTATTGTCGTCTTGTTGTCCCTGCTATTTATAATAATTTGCCTAAATGTTTACACTTGCCATCAGAAATAAATAGTTTTAAAAAGAGCCTCTATGACTTGTTAGCACAAAATGTTATTTTAATTTGACCGACTTCCTTAAGGATAAATTAATATAAATATTTATGGTCAGATTGATTTGTGATTCTAATATAATTGTAAATTTTAATAATTGTCACTAACATTACTAACAAAACATTTGTACGCCTATGGGCAGGAAACAGAGTGCCATTTATTTACTGTGTATCTTATTTAAACCTGTTTTCACAAATAAAGAATTTGATTTATTGATTGATTGTTTTACGCAGAGAGACGCAACTTTTTTTTTAAATCTATGGTTTTACGTAATATGAAAGAGCGAGATGTGGATAGTTTATCGTGTGATATAAAAGGTGTAGTGCAGTTTCTTCCATTTCATGATTATTCCTATTTTTATATGTTTACTAGCTTTCGCCCGCGACTCCGCCCGAGTCAATGTCCTTCTCCGTACTCCAGATAACGTGTATTCAAAATTTAATGATGATTGGTTCAGTAGTTAAACGTGAAAGCGTAACTAACTAACAAACAACCTCACTTTCGCATTTATAATATTAGTTAGGATTATTCTAAGAAAACTAAAAACGAGCAATCCTTACAGTAGTTGCATTGAATGTGTAAAGAAATAGCGCGTCCTATCCCGGTTTCCTGTTATAAATTTCCATCCCATTTCATGAAACCACTCCCAGAGGTTTCAGGAAAGCGAAAGGGAAGATGTCACATATCAAAAAAAATGTTTAAATTCCAATTCGATTGATTAATTTATAATATCAACGATAAAATTATTCTAACTCTTCCATGCTGGTCTGGGCGAAAAGAAAAAACGTAGAATGTACGAGCTGCTTCTTTTCCCGCGCAGATCGTAAAAGCCGAACGAGGGAACGGGCGAAATTCCATGAAATCATGTTAATAGGCGGTGCGGCTAGCAACCCATCACTATTTTGATTCTGTTTTTCACCTAATGCCCATCAACATGCTAAACGTGACCTTCGGGTCTTATAGACCTATGCTCTGTTTACCCTGCAAGGGAAAAAAAACTGATACTATGTATGTATGTATATATATATATATGTATGTTAATAACTTTATAATAAAATATTAACTTAATAAAAACATATTATGAGAAAATGCAATTGAACAAAAATAAATCAGTTTCATTCATAACATTCTTTCGTATATGGTTTTAATATTCGTATTTACTCATATAAGAGGAAAAGGCAAGTAGTGACGGGCATTTTCCTCAAACTCAACAGTTTTCCTCATAAATGTAATGCTATGGAATCCGCCATACCTGCGAGTGATCCAAACGAAATGTTTTTATTGCTGCGGACGGAAATCTTTCATCTCTTTTTCCACGTCACGACAAAAAGGGAGTTATGTTTTTATTTTACCGTATCTTGATTTCACCATGAGGATCAACCTCCGTGGTCCAGTGGTTAAGGCGTTTGCCTGTTGACCCGGGGGTCGTGGGTTCGATTCCCACCGGAAGTATACTTTGTTTAGTTGTTTCCAGTTTGGTTAGGACATTGCAGGCTTGAATCACCTGATTGTCTGATAATAAAGATGATTCCGTGCTTCGGAAGGCTCGTTAAGCCGGTGGTCCCGGCTGCCATCTGGTAGTCGTTAAAGGAACCACGTCAGAGGCCGAGAGGCGGTTCCGAAGAACTCTGACACCAGGGTGTGCATGGTCGATTGACCGTGACACCTACTCGAAATGATGATGACCATGAGGATCTCTGAGGCTCAGTGTCTCTAAGTCCCACGGACCCGGGTTCGATCTCCGGTTCCGTTTATGATTGAAAACAATATTTTCAGATATAATGTAGTATCGTTGAGTTAGTATCCCATGATACAACTTCACAACTTACAGTTGGGCTACCCAGTTTATAGGTTATCTTTTGGTATGCCCAGAAAGCCTAACTTCTTTCTCTCAACAAGATCTGAATGAGGTGAACGAACGGGCAATTACGGTAGCAATGCACTGGTCTTACGACTCTATAGAAGAAGTTGGGTTAGCTCAACTAGTGTGGTTTGTTACTATATATTTAAAATATTTAATACCACACTTCTAAATAGGGAGTAGTAATGGAGATTACGCATGCTTCAAATGCGTGTACCTATATGTGATAAACAAATTCGCCGCTGTGATTTATAGCTACGGCAACTCAGTGGCTGAGAGCATCGACGGCCCAGATGTCGAAGGTTTATGGGTTCAAATCCCACCTATAATAATACGCAAATTGTTACTAACATAGTATTAAGTATTAATAACAACATAATGGGCTTTATCTATGAAATTGGCGATTTTTCCTACTATGATTTTCAGATAAACACATTTTTTTTGTGAGTACGAGTTACACGCCTTGTTTAGTTTCCTTTCAGCTCGCACCATGTAAGTGTTCTGATGATAATTCGTGGAGACTGAGAAAGTGTGGATAAGATAATATTTACGCGATGATTTAATCCTAACTATAATATTATAAATGCGAAAGTGAGTTTGTTTGTTTGTTACGCTTTCACGCCGTAACTACTGAACCGATCATCATGAAATTTTGCATACATGTTCTCTGGAGTACCGAGAAGGACATAAGCTACTTTTTATCCCGGGAAAAAGTACTATTCCCTAGGGATCGACATTGATGCGGGCGGAGCCGCGGGCGAAAGCTAGTGGGTATATAAAAAGTCTATTTTCTGAGAAATTTCAGTACTATGAATATAGTTCAAGATTAATTTTAAGAAAAAAAAAACATATCAGATATATAACTATAAATTGATAGCTCTCGGGACTGTCGAGTACAAATTTTCTGATCATTATTATTTTTGTACATTATGCAATACGTAATAATATTAATATGCGAATTACGGGTTATTCACGTACGAAGACAGTTATAGGCCGCCATGTTTCAGCGTCACACGTAGGTCCTCAGGGCGAAATAATAGCTTTTACAGGAAAATAGCACTTAAGCGTATAATATATGCGGACGAAAACGCGCAGCGTTACTCGGAAAATTGTCATTCATATGGCCCTCTGATATTTAACGTTGCAAATAAGGCACGTATTACAAGCACTTGTGAAATTCGCACAGAAATGAACACAGGGACTGTTCTTATGAAGTCTGCTAAATATTTCTATTTATATCAAGTTCAAATGAAGTCTACTTTGATATTTAAATCATGACCTCAATTGAAATGTAAATAAAGCTTGAATTCTCCTGTCAAAGAATATAAAATTTTTCTTGCTCCTGATTTGACGCGGCCCTTTCCGCCGCAGAAATTGAATTAGAAAAAGACATTAAATTGATAGCTCTCCGGGCTGCCGGGTACAAATGTTTCTGATCATCATTACTTTTTCGATCATTAGGCAATAAGTAGCTTTTGGGAGAAAGCTCTTTATGGATTTATTCCAGAATATTATTTTTATAAGTATATTTTATTGTTAAAATTGTCTATGCTGTTCTGAGAGAAAAAAAAAATAAGTTGTAGGTAATGCTTCTTTTTCCACGCAGATCGTGAAAGCTGGTCGTGGAAACGAGCGAAAATCCTAGCAACCCTTAAGTTTTTAAATAATTTTTCACTACCACCGTAAACGTGGCCATTGCATCGCGTGGCCACGGATAAAGTAAATTATGTGCAAAAAAATATATTTCCTGATCAATTTCTTGTAAAATCAAAAGTGATCGACGAGCTTCCTCGCAAAGATGTCATTATGACGTTCAAAACAGTTACAGTTTAATTTCATTAGTTGGAGAATGAATATAAATATATAGGGGAAATGGAAAAAATCATCATCATCATCATCATCTCAGCCGCAAGAGGTTCACTGCTGGACATAGGCCTCCCCCAAGGATTTCCAATATGACCGGTTGGAAGCGGCCTGCATCCAGCGTCTTCCTGGTTAGGTCGTCCGACCACCTCGTCGGTGGGTGTCCAACGCTGCGCTTGCCGGTACGTGGTCGCCATTCGAGCACCTTTCTGCCCCATCGGCCATCGGTTCTTCGCGCCATGTCAAGGAAAAAATCAAAATATTGTTTTTTTATAAAAGTTAAAAAACAAATTAATAAAATATGCTTCCACATTATCATCTCAGCCCGTCTTCCGCCTACTGCTGAGGATAGGCCTCTCTACGCTTCCGCCATCCGTCTCGGTCCTGTGCTGATCTTATCCAGAAGCGACCCGCGATTTTCACTCTATCGAAAAAAGAGTAAGATGTATGCCGCTTTTTTACTATACTAACGCAAAAATAAATTCAGTAACTAGAGATACTCGTACTTACGCTTGAAAATCTTTTAAAGTCGCCAGACTAAATAAAACCGTGCATGCATTGTAAATTGTTTATAAAAAGTAAAGACTGCAACATGTTCTTTTAACTAAAACTCCTAAACATTAAGTTTTACTAGACGCCGCTTCTCGCAGAGTAAAACTAACCGGCAGTAGTTACAACGAAGCCTTATTTTTAAAAGAAAGGCCATTGCCCGCTCTTGGCTCCCTGCCTACTCGCGTCGCTGTATTATTTTTTCAATTTACTAGCCCAGCCTTATAAAATGGTAAAATAGTAAGGACATACATTTTTCACAAAGGAGAGAATGTTCCTACTAAGTGTACTATTTGTGACCTGCCTGTGCTAATGTGCTTTGTTTTTTTGTTTCTTGTACAGATGTCCGTGTTATATAAATAAAGGTTTACTCGTATATTAAGTCAGCTGCAAGCCTACATGCTATATAAGCATCATATGTCTTTATCTTTTGCAGGGTAGACACAACCTAAGGCTAGAAGGCCCAAAGACTAAACTTAGCATGCATGATAGTAGTCTTATACGTGGTAAGAGGGAGTATAAACACTGTGATAAGTTACTATCCACATCGCTTTAGATGACTTGATTTCTGAGATAAATTCAATTTACCAGCTTTTTTTTAAATATTTGTGTTTTAATAAATAAATGAAGATAAAAATGCTAAAAAAAAAAAAGAAATTACCAGCCCAGCCTAGAATACTACTGCTGTAAAATGTAAAAATTACTGTAAAATGTTATAGTAACTACGTACATTTTTTCTCATAGACAGAATGTTCCTACCGAGTGTAATAATTATTGTGACCGACTGCGGTGCAGTGTGCTAATTCTTTTAAAAGAGCAGTTTATCCTTACTAATATTATAAACACGAAACTAAGATGGTTTATTTGTTAGCTTTGACGCCATAATTACTGAACCAATCACACAGATTGAGCTAACACCAAGTAAGTTCTAGGCTTAGGTAATGAAATACTAACTCAACGATACTATATTTTACAACAAATACATATAGAGATAAACATCCAAGACCCATGCCAATCTGAAAAAAGATTATTTTCTATTTTGACCTGACCGGGGATCAAACCCGGGACGATGACCACTAAGCCACAGAGGTCATCGTATATCACAAGTTAAATATAGTACTGCAATAAAGCCTATTCGAGAACAAGTAGGCGAGCTTCACGTTTGGCTCGCTGCCGGCGAGAGCTTCGAGCTTTTTTCAATTCGCTAGTTAAGCTGCGTGAAACGGCTGGAAATGTACTAATTAGCAATTTGGCCCTGATACGAAATCTTCGTTAGGAGTTTGATTGGAATTGGCGAAAGCTTTGGGATTTTTTTCAAACTGTACTGCGACCGCGAATCCTCTTTACGTATGTACAGTCGGGGCAAATAAAACTAACCCTCAGCCCCTGTAGCATGGCATGCGCGACAGCGTTTATCGACTATCGCCATCTTGTTTTCCGCAATATCTAAGAGCGAGAAGTGGATAGTTTATCGCGCGATATAAACGGCGTCGCGGGCACTATGCTACGGGCGTAGACAACAGATTTTAAATTATACGGGGGTCACATTTATCTGCCCCCGACTGTACATACATTATACACAGTCTATATTTTTCTACGGTACTGGAAATACCAAGGAATTGGCGTCAGGTAGCCGGATGTAAAAACTTTAGGCAAATCATATCTTGTGTGATAACTTCTGAGGGTCAGTGGCACCACAAATGTGTATGGATTGAAAGATCTCGGATTCTATCTCTGGTAAAGTTAAGATGGAAAACGATATTTTCCGATTGACTTGGGTATTTGATATTTATCTATATACATATCACTACATAGTATAAACCAAAGTCGCTTCCCGCTGCCTGTCTGTCCATATGTATGCTTATAATCTTTAAAACCAAGCAACGTATTTTGATGCCGTTTTTTTAATAGATAGAATGATTCAAGAGAAAGATTTATTTGCACCCGTGCGAAAACGGGTCGCTAGTTTATTATAAAATATAGTATTGTTAAGTTAGTATCCTATGACAAGGTTTATAATTGATTGTGGAGCACAATCTGTGTGATTAGTCGCTATATATTTATTTACTGTATCACAGTATTTATGCTGTAATAATAGGGGACTCCACGCTGCAACGCAACAGAGCTGAGGATGCAGATGGAAAAAAAATACCTATATTGACAGAACCCTTATACTAGCTAATACCTGGAGGTCAGCTTTACCGTATTGGTGGAAAACGAAATAAAAATCATGATCAATCAGTTTTCCCGTCGTATCGCCTTTTGGCATGATTCTTCCAATTCTTGCCCAGTCCTGCCTGTTTTCTGAATAAATCTTTGCCCCTGAATCGGATTTTACAAAACTTAAGGGTCTTTCTTCTCAGAACAATAATTTTTCTGTATTTGCAAACTATCAAGTTCAATTTCCGCAAACAGCAAATTCAAACTCCGACAGTCCCTGAGGGAGCTTGCCACAAGTTTCGTCCACTATAAAATATCAGGCGCTAACAAATTGTTACTCCTTTGTTGATAATTTCCATTCCTAAAGGTAATATCAGCTGGCACTTGCTCTTAGTTAATAGTACAATCAAGTCTAAATTTTAGTATAATAGCACAATCATGTCTCTGAGTGTATATAATTATAAATTTTTAATAAATTGCCTAACAGTCTACAGGATGAAACAAATAATAAAAAGTTTTTGAAATTGCTCAAACAATATCTGATAAAAAATTCTATTATTAGGTCACAGAATATTTACATGATTCTTAGATATAAGTACAATACATTGTCGACCTTCCTCTTGTCCCATTGCGATGCCTGACAAGGTACATATGTATCTGTACAAAATATTGAATATATTTATGTGTTAGATCTTATGTAATGTAATGTAATATCATATGTAATGCAATGAATAAATTAATATATTTTTCGGGGTAAACTGATCATAAGACTATAAAGGTCACGTCCAAAGTCGGCGTGTGGAGGGTGGTCATCAAAAATGGAATGCAAATAGTGATTACTAGCCGTGTAGCTTCAATTGACTTTTGTGATGAGTGCGGAAAGCGACGCAGCTAAACATTTTTTCTAAGAAATTAAGCACGACTATAAAAAAAATGACTAATATTACTCAGGAGGATTCGAACGGTATCCGTTAAGAGGCCTTTGAAACTTAATTGTCTATCTCGCTCGCACAATCAAAAACTTTTAAAGATTATTAAAAAATGTGTCTCTTTGTGTCAAAAATGTGTCCTAGACATGTTCATCACATCGTGGATATTTTAGACATCTTTTTTATACTAATTAGACATTGACTAAGTACATATTAAATTAGTTGATCAAAACTTTTAAATCTTTGACGGAACCCTAAAAAGGCGAACTAGTTTATTAGAAGCCGAAACTATAGTCAGTAATCCTGACAAATTAGTACGTGATTAATGAGAATAATTTTTAAGAAGCCTTCTCATTTTCCCGTGGCTTAGTTACAAAATCAAAAGTAGTAGACCGTCACGTCCCAATGCGAGTTTCTGATGTCTAGGTAGATAGTGTTGGGGACTATATACATGGTAAATTTTTATCGTTTTGGACCCTTAAAGGGCTGACTCAGACCATCAAAATGAACAACTTTTCCAATGTGAACAATGTCAGGAACTCAAAAAAATTCGACATTCCCATACAAACTCCCATACAGCGGAACTCTTTTGATGGAAATGATGAAATTTTTCGTGTAGGTGACACGATCAATCGATAATGCACACCCTGGTGTCAGAGTTCTTCGAAACCACCTCTCAGACTCTGACGTAGTTCCTTTAACGACTACCACAGTTGGCAGCCGGGACCAACGGCTTAACGTGCCTTCCGAAGCACGGAATCATCTTCATTATCGGACAATAAGGTGATTCAAGCCTATGTCCTAATCAAACTGGAAGCAACTAAACAAAGTATGCTTCCCTTGGGAATTGAACCCGATCCCCGGGTCTACAGGCAAACGCCTTAACCACTGAACCACGGAGGCAGGAGGAGGAGGAACTGTATGTAAATAACCGATGAAACGTATAATATTAGAGCCACCCTTCCCGGTCAATTTACCCTTTGCCTTAAATCCGTATTTGATCAAAATGCGTCCAATGGTTTTAATTTAACTCCTTTCGTAAGTTAATGGCCAAATTGGGCACAAATGGCGGCAGATGCGACCTTTCGGAATGGAAATTAACAACAAAGGGTATCTGTTACAATTTGTTAGCGTCTGGTATCTGTTTTATAGTACAACAAGTCGGTAGGCCTGTCCTTAGGGACGGCAGTAAGAATTTGCTGATTGGTGAAATTAAACGGGGAATTATAAGCCAAGGACAGTTTTTGAAACCTCTATTTGATTTTTTTGCTTTTAATTTTTTTTAACACATATGTTGAAATTTTCGAACTCCCATAACTTCTTTACGCTTCCTAACCGGATGTAAGAAATTGAATATTTATGTTCACAAATGAAGTGGCCATCCATATACATGGTGTAATTTTGATCGCTTTGGTCCCTTAAAGGGGTGACTCAGACCATTAATACGAACAACTTTTTCTTTGGGACCAATGCTGAAAGTCAAAAAAATTTCAACACTTCCATACAAAAGCGTTCCGCTGTATGGGAGTTTGTATGGGAATGTCGAATTTTTTTTTTTAGCTCCCACCATTGTTCCCATAGGAAAAGTTGTTCATTTTGATGGTCTGAGTCACCCCTATAAGGGTCCGAAACGATAAAAAATCAAAAAATCGCGTTGGGACGGCGATCCACTACTTTTGATTTTATAATTAAGCCTCGGGAAAATGTGAAGGCTTCTTATAAATTATTCTCATTAATCACGTGCTAATTTGTCAGGATTACTGACTATAGTTTCGGCTTCTAATAAACTAGTTCGCCTTCTTAGGGTTCGGTACCCTCAAAAGGAACAAACGGAACCAATAAAGGATCACTTTGTTATTTGTGTGTCTGTCAAGACACTTTTTCTCAAGAATTCGTGGAGTTGTCTCTACTGTCACTTGAAGCTGTAAAAAATTAAACTTTTACGCCACCTCTATAAAAAGATACAGCTGTTTTGTGGCTTTTTGATATTCACAAGGGAATCAAAACCTACAAAGTAGTTCGTGTGAACTCAAAATCTTGAAATTTGGTACGAAGCAACGTCTTACAGCACAGATAAAGGAAAAATTGTGAAATGTATAAATGTTTTGTTGCATCATATAATAAAAAAATTTGATTAATTTTAAATTAATTGTAGATAATGGTACCGAAACCTTCGCACGCGAGTCTGACTCTCACTTGGCCAATATTTTTTAAAATGTCATGCGTCCCTAACTTATGGCGAAACCCCCAATATAACAAAAACCAAACCTACTTTCTTGGTTAGGTTTCTTTGTGACCAAAAGAGGAGAGAGCGATCGTCTTCAACTAAGGGCGTAGCACGTAGCTTACATCGAAGATATGTGTATAGTGGCTAATAGATATAATTCTTTGATACGCATTGATGATGGCTGACTGGGTAATTAAGAGGAAAATGTAGATAATACTATATAATGCTACGATATAGTCATTTTAAATTAGCACCCAAACTGAAGCCGACACTTTTTAAATATCAAAATTGCTTAAAAAACAACAAAGGGTTTATTTGGAGTACTAAACGAGATTGTGAGACATAGTATTTCTAACTAAAAAGATAAGGTAAAGCCTTGAGACATTTCAGATACGGTTTAAGCGTAAAATGAAAAGGATAAGTAGGATAGAAAAAGAAACAAATAAGAAGGTCGTGGAAAAGATAGCAGGCACTTTCTTTGCAGTACCTAGAATCAAAGCTAATGTGACCTTTTGATCTATTTCCAAACGACCTTTGCGTCTAAAGATAGAGCAGTTACTAGGTTTCATATAAATTAGATTCATTTTCCGCAAAGCCACACATATCGGTAAAAATTGATTGCTGACTTCATTGTTAGACTTGGATCAAGTATCTTGATCATTGGTAGACTATAAGTAATAAAATTATTTACATTTTAAGGGTTATTTAAGCACAGTTACTGTGCGCGTAGTATCATTATCAACAAGAAGTCCACTGCTGGACATAGGCCTCCCCCAAAGATTGCCAATAGGACCGGTTGAGAGCGGCCTGCAATTTCTGCATATACATTACCTAATTAAAAAAAGAGTTATGACGTGATGTTTCGTCGGAATTGCTGAATATTGTTTTAAACTCATCAGGACTCCATTTTCAAGTCATATTCCGGCGTCACGCATCCCAAACTCGCCTTGAAAATGGATACCGAAACTATAGTCGGCAATGTCGACAAAATAGCACGTGAGTGAACCGTTTTCAAAATATAATGTATTTATCTCACGTTAGTTTCAATGATATAAATAAATAAATATATACGGACAAATCACACAGATTGAGCAAGCCCCAAAGTAAGTTCGAGACTTGTGTTATGGGATACTAACTCAACGATACTATATTTTATTATAAATACATATATAGATAAACATCCAAAACCCAGGCCAAACTGAAAAAGATCATTTTCCATCTTGACCTGACCGGGGATCGAACCCGGGGCCCTCGTGTCACAGGCTAGCGTGTTAACCACTGCGCCACGGAGCTCGCTAAAAATATATGTAATCTTTCAATTAAACTACTTAACCGATTGTGATAAAATTTAGAAGTTAGAAGACCAACATAAAAGCATACCCATTCAAACAAAAAATTTTTTTTTTCATTGGTTCATAAATGACGGAGTTCTGAGGTAACACACATTTAAAACAATTTAAAAAAACATACAACCGGATTGATAACCTCTTTTTTGGAAGTCGGTTAAAAAGAGTAAATCAGATATTTCTGCGGTTTCACCATCACGCGATGTACATATTCAAATTGCTACTGGTTGAAGGACCTGTCTGTCACTATATCATAGTAAAATAAAGCCTTTTCACTTTAATATAAAAAATAAATGTTATTTTATTTTTTACTGTAGATATATCTGCATGCGAATAAACCTCACGTCAAGGTTTTGCTTAGGGTTTTTCATAAATAAATATAAATATATATATATATATACGGACAAATCACACAGATTGAGCTAACCCCAAAGTAAGTTCGAGACTTGTGTTATGGGATAGTAACTCAACGATACTATATTTTATAACAAATACATTATATAGATAAACATCCAAGACCCAGGCCAATCTGAAAAATATCATTTTCCATCTTGACCTGACCGGGGATCGAATCACAGGGGGCCGGGGCCCTCGTTTCGCAGGCTGGCGTATTAACCACTGCGCCACGGAGCTCGCTTTTATTATTTATACTATAAAGAATCAATAGACAAAGGAAACTTTCACATTTATAATTTAAACGAACTCCGTGGTTTAGTGGTCATCATGCAAGGCACCAGAGGGCCCGGGTTCAATCCCCGGTCAGGTCAAGATGGAAAATGATATTTTTCAGATTTTTGATCTCTACCTACCCCGATGGGAAAGAGGAGTAATAATATGATCCATACTAATTTATAAATGCGAATAAAGTCTGTCTGTCATCCAAATTTTATCCTAATTGGTTCAATGATTGAAACGTGAAAAGCCCGAGAGCACGCTTCAATCATTGAACCAATTTGGATGAAATTTGGTATGAAGGTAGTTTGAGGCCTCAGAAGGACATAGGGTATCTTCTATTCCGAGAAATTCTACTGTTCCCACGGGATTTACATCAACGCGGGCGGAGCCGCTGGCAAAAGCTAGTTGTATATACATTTATTCGACAACTATAAAGATAACCTACAACATAGAAAATACATAAATTGTCTATTAAACTTTATGTCTATTTTTAACCGACTCAAAATCCGTTTTTTTTTATGTTTTTCACCTCAAAACTCAGCCAATTATAAACCGATTTAAAAAAATAATATTTTTGTTTGAAAAAGTATTGTTTCAAATTGGTCCCATTGAAATTTGATCACAATCGGTTCAGTAGTTTGATTGAAGTCGGTTTTATTTAAGATGGTCACGTGAAGTAATTCTACTTTAAAACCAATATGAAGCATCGTCATCTCAGCTACAGGAGTCTAAGGAGGCAAGGAGTCCACTGCTGGACATAAGGCCTCCTCAAGGGATTGCCAATATGACCGGTTGGAACCGTTGGAATAAAAATAAAAGTGGGTAAGAAAAAATCTATCCTTACTCGATTACATGATTTTTTTCTTATTTGTATGTATCAACATGTGTGATCAAAATTATTTTAAATTTTGTTCAATAATATACGCCAATAACATCAATTCTCTTCTGGCTCAAAGTATAAGCATTGCCATCCAACGTGGTAATGCTGCCAGCCGTTTGGACACGTTGCCGCAGAATGACTATATAGTTTGTAAATATTATTTTAGTATAATTATATTGTTCCTAATAAATAATGAAGACCACATTCTATGCAATATTGAATATATTATTAAAATTGCTGCACTTATCCGGATAAAATCAGTGTAAATCTAGAATCTATATTACACACTTAAAAAGAAACATCCTAATCAAAAATCTAGTTTTTTATAAGTATATGTGCAAGGGCATTAGATATGTTAATAAACAAAAATATGTTATTCTATCAGAACTTAATGAATAGATTATCTTGTATAAGTCTTTAAAAAAGTGTGTTAATAATCTTCTCATAATGTCTTAGAAAAACACAAAAATTCAGAATTCTTTCAAATAAGATAATACTTGTCTAGCAAAAAACTAAATAAAACATTCAGTAAAAAATAAATTAAATTACCACTACTAGATCAAAAGCCTATTAAAAATATTTTTAGCGTCTGTAATTTTGTACTTTAATTGATTTAAGAATTACTAAACTCACACACATACTAGTATCTGCAAAGAGCATTCAATAAAAAAGTTGTAAATTAGAAAAATATATATCTTTCATATTTCATTCTATTTTCATAATCGCAAAACGTGACTTCTCAACATCAGATCCGAATACATCGCTAACAGTGACCATGTAAGTACCAGTATATTTTTTTTTTACAAAAAAATATTATTAATTAAATAAGTGTCATACTTACTAAATCATCCTAGCACATCACAACACAACACTACACTCTCCGGGCGACCGATCGCGGCGCCGCCTCGCGCGTTTCTGAGCCGGGCCAGCAACAATACTGAGGTGTCGGCCCTTGCTTCAAGTACGTTTTTCATTGCCCAAGGTTTTCAGGATTTGTAGTTACGCTTTTGTTAATGTATTCTTCTTTTCGCTTCGTTGTAATGAGGATTTTTCTCGCTTTCTTCTCAGAAACTGTTGTTAGTTTGATGATAATAGTGTAACGTGGGATAAATAAAATAAGTGGGTTCATTTATAGTTTCTAAGACTTTTCGATCGATAAAAATAGATTAACAAATCCTGAAAACCTTGGGCAATTAAAAACGTACTTGATACAAGTTGCTGTGAATTAAATAAATATACTAATATCTAGATAATTCGGTTTACTTTAATGAGGATTTTTCTTGCTTTCTTCTTAGAAATATTTGTTATTTTGATGTTAATAGTAGTAGCGTAAGATAAATAAAAAATAAGTGACTTCATTTATAGTTTCTAAGCCTTGCTGATGTTTCTTTTTCTTTTTAATAGCAATAAAGTGTCAGCCCTTAATTAAAGTACGTTTTTCAGTGCCAAAAGTTTCAGAATTTGTAACTTTTTTATTTCTGCTCGACGTTAATGAGGATTTATGAATAGCCACAAGTTATCAATGTAGATTTATGTTTTGCTATTAAACATAAGCTGATTTATTTAGAATTATTATTAAGTAAGGTATATTATAATCATCATCATCATCTCAGCCGCAAGAAGTCCACTGCTGGACATAAGCCTCCCCCAAGGATTTTCAATATGACCGGTTGGAAGCGGCCTGCATCCAGAGTCTTCCTGCGAGCTTGGTTATATTAGAATACTTTGCTTTAACTTCTAAAAGTGTTTTGTAGTATAAAAATAGCTCTTACTTGAAAACCTTTAAATTGTTACTACAAAAGTGCATAAGATATTAATTCACCCAATTAAAATAAAGTGAGACGTGTTCAGACTCTGTACGAGTACTCTTTTGTTATTTTTCTTCTGTGTAATGTGGATTTTCTTGCGTTGTTAGCAAGACACAATGTTTGTTATATAAGCTTGCAATTAATTTAAAAGGGGACGAATAGATTTTTTTTGTTTCCGTAACAAAAGGGTAAAACTAGACCCTATAACTAAGCCTCCGTTGTCAAGTTGAAAAAAAAAAACAGCGTAAAAGATGAAGAAGAAGTATTAGCACATCCACTAAGGGATCCCTTAGTAGGTATGCTAATACGACTTACCCTTGGCTGGTTATATTATTTATTAGCTGTTGCTCGCGGCTCCGCTCGCGTTAATGTCGATCCCTCGGGTACAGTAGAATTTTCCGTAATAAAAGGTACTCTTTGTCCTTCCCCGGCCTCAAACTACTTCCAAACTAAATTTTATTCAAATTAGTTCAATGGTTGAAGCGTCTTTTTACGCTTGACTTTTACTGATAAACAGACAGATAGAGATACTTTCGATTGCAGTGTCAAATAATTTTATTTTATTGATTTAATAGGTTTCACATGGTATAAATAATTAAAAAACGGGTTGCACTCCGGGAGTATTGGCAGAAGTGAAAACTTCGCACGGTAGAAAGAGATATTACTTGTTCTCCTACGCCGCGCGTCATTTGTTCGTCTTACGAATTTTCGATCACGTGTCCTAAAACATTTTTTATCCATCCCAAAAAGTGCACAACGCCACGCCGCTAAAGAAGCATTCACTTATAAAATGGGCCTGAATTGATAAACTTGTTCTATTTATTTATATATATTTTTTTTGCATTTACGATCTTAAAAAATGGGCCTGATTTATTAATTAACTTTTCTATTTTTAAATATTTTTTTTGCGTTTACAATGATATTCTGATATACTCTTATTAAATGAATACTTTTTTTTTCAATAGTTTGCTTGAAACACTGAAGTGGCAGCTCTTGCTTCAAGTACTCTTCTCATTGTCCAAGGCTTCAGGATTTTTACGCATTTGTTATTTTCTTTGGCTAATGAGATCTTTTTTCCATTTTATCTTAAAAATATTTTTATTTTAGAAGTTATAGTTTGAAAAAGACCTTTGCCCAGCAGTGGGACAATATAGGTTAATAAAAAAAAATAGTTTGAAAGCCATAATTATGTTTTTTGTCTTCATGACCGCGAAACAAAGGCAGTCTTCGTAGTTACGCTTATTTTTCTACGTTGTAATGAGAACTTATCTTACATTGTTAAGAAGCGTATAATGGTTGCTTTAAAGTGATAAAGTCTTATAAATCGATAAGACTTTATCACTTCACACACAATACAAAATACAATTGCTTGTTAAAGTAAGAGCGTGGAACAAGCGATAGAGGCTCGATCGGCCTAAGCGTTCCGCTTGTGACGCATCTATCTCTCCTTATCTCGTAAAATTATCGTCCGTAAACTGACTTTACAGACAACCAATTTTGTTTGTAAATAATAATTTTTTTGTAGGGAGTTATACGGATTTTTCTTCCTTTTTCCTTTTTGCGGTGTTGTGGGTAAATTTATAATATGAGCATACTTCAGTTTTTAAGCATAGCAAGAAAAATCATCAAGAATGTAACACAAATGTTCTGGCCCTTGGTTTAAGTATGTTTTTCATATCCCTAGGGTTTAGGATGTGTTGCTTTTGGTAGATATTTCTGCTCGATGTTAGTGTGGATTTTCTTATCTGTCGTTGTAATGCTGAAAAAGATTCAGTACAAATGAAAAGTTATAGTTATTAAAATGACTCTAAAAATTATCAGGATCTAGAGTACCACGACACGGGCAGAGTCTAGTTTTTAAGTCACAGTTGTGATTGATGTATTTAAAAAAAATATATGTTTTTTTTATCAAGTCAGAAGTTCTTGATGTAGTAGTCTTTTATATTTTATTCATAGGATAATAATGCAGTGGAGTATGTAATGAAATTTTGCCTTGCTGCTGTTATTTAACTTTTCTGTTCGACATTTATGAAGATTTCATCTTGTTAAGGTTTACTTTAGCTAGTATGAAAAAAGGTTTTCTAAAAGATAGTTATTAACGTGTACTAAATGCAAATTCTTACAACAAAACGATTTGAGGTAAACAACTCTACTTCAACTACGGTGTAATAAAAATGTTTCTTTATTTTTTCTTAAAAACAGATATAATTAAGTTGTTAATCTCGTAGTATTACGAACTCCGTAACGCAGTGGTTGTTAACCACTGCGTTACGCCAGCCTGCGAAATGAGGGTTCCCGGGTTCGATCCCCGGATCAGGTCATGAAGGAAATTAAACTTTTTCAGATTGACCTGGGTCTTGTATGTTTATCTATATAAGTATCTATTACTAGCTGTTGCCTGTTAATAGGTATAGATACTGTCGCGGACATTTTTTTAGATTGTTTAAAGTTACTCAAAAATCACATTTATTGGGTAACTTGAACCGTTTACGCATTGCACGCGTCGGATGTCCTTATAAACGGATTATCCAACACAAAAATATCTTTTAATTTGAACCAGTAGTTTCTGAGATTAGCGCATTCAAACAAACAAATAAACAAACAAACTTTTCAGCTTTATAATATTAGTATAGAAGTATTAGATAAAATATAGTATCGTTGAGTTAGTATCCTACGACACAAGTTCACAATTTAATGTGGGGCTAGCAAAATTTTTGTAACATGTCCCTATTTATTTATTATATTACTTTCTTAGCCTTCTAGGATTATCTACTAATAATTATAAAATTTGGGCTCTAATTCATGTTTTGTGATATATATAAAATATCAAATATCTACTTGTATCTTTACTGACATTTAATCGCATATTTTTATTAAAAGTAAGCTACATTACATAGTTAGTATCATATTTATATTTATTAACATTTGTACTAAAACAGTAGGTAACACCTACGCTAGCGCTACGTGCTACGAAAACTCGTAGAGTGCTACGAATATACAGAGACGCAGCAACTATCGCACTGAACGGAGCGAATGAAATTTGATACGCAAGGTACTAACCTATACACAGCTTCTAAATTCATCATTGACATTCACTTTAAAAGGTGACTGAGCCCATCAAAATGAACAATTTTTATAACGAGACCAATGCTGTGAAAATGGCTTTTAATACAAATCGTTTGACTGGCCCGGAAATTTGTATTAAAATGTAGTTTTAAAAAATAAAATAAATAAATATATACGGACAAATCACACAGATTGAGCTAGAGACAAAGTAAGTTCGAGACTTATGGGACACTCATCATCATTTTGAGTAAGTGTTCCGGTCAATCGACCATGCACACCCTGGTGTCAGAGTTCTTCGGAACCGCCTCTCGGCCTCTGACGTGGTTCCTTTAACGACTACCAGATGGCTGCCGGGACCACCGGCTTAACGTGCCTTCCGAAGCACGGAATCATCTTTATTATCAGACAATCAGGTGATTCAAGTCTGCAATGTCCTAACCAAACTGGAAACAACTAAACAAAGTATGCTTCCGCTTGGAATCGAACCCTCGACCCCCGGGTCAACAGGCAAACGCCTTAACCACTGGACCACAGAGGCTGTTATATGGGACACTAACTCAACGATACTATATTTTATAATAAATACATATATAGATACACATCCAAAAACCAGGCCAATCTAAAAAAGATCATTTTCCATCTTGACCTGGCCGGGGCTCGAACCTGGTCACTCTCGAGTCGCAGGCTAGCGTGTTGACCGCTGCGCCACGGAGCTAGCCAAAATTTTATTGCGGTAAGTTATTCTTACCGTAAAACCAGATTGGTGCAGGATGTACACGATTGAAGACGTGGTCTTTAACTCATTAATCATATAATTAACAATAACAGAGCAATTTAATCTGCCCAGAGCAGAAAATGAAAGGTGAAGCATAAATAATTCACATTTTCCATTATTCAGCGAGCGATTTCACGTCCAATTACCGGGCATTGTCGACACCGCCTGCTTATATTGTAGAAAATGAACGAATGATATGATAATTGCAAGTAGATTGAAATATTAGAACAGCATGATTCCTGGAATCCTCCAGGAATCTTCATCATCATCATCAGGCTCGGTAGTAGGACCTCGTGGGCTCGGTGGTAGGACCTCGTGGGGTCCGACTGGCTGGCGACCACCCTCATGCCGAAATCTGTCGTAAAGCACCGTTGGGTGTGTTTCGACTGTTGCGCGTTAGAGCCAATCCCCCATTCCCGATTCCCGTAGTTCCGACAGTTTATGGTCCCTTAAGGACTGGAGTCTTGCACTGTCTGGTTTGGGGTGCGACGTTGGCGCGGGGGCCAGGGAGACCCGATGAAACGGTTGACCGCTGGCCGCCCGCTGGTACGTAGAGGACCCGAACCCTGGCTATCCCGGCTAGGGAGGCTGTCCTGCCGCCAGTGTCAAAATTGGTCGTCGTGCCGGACTGGGAGACCGGAGTGGAACACGGCGGCTGATCATTGTGTTGGATCGGGGGCCCTTCTGTCCCCCGTGTCAGCAGCGCACCTCACTGATCATTCATTGCGAGCCATCGTTCCTTAACTTTGCCTATGTAACTGTCGTAACTACGGAAATCCTCAATTTTTCCCTGTTAACCACCTTTTTTATGGCTAGATCGAAAAATAGAAAACATGTTTCTACAGCGGCACCCCCTTCCACATTCAATGTGGACTTCTGCAATGTTAGAGGAATGCATTCGAACCTCAATGTCGTCCATCATCACTTGGAAACGACTAAGCCGGCTCTATTTTTCCTGACTGAGACACAAATAGCCTCTCCGACCGACGTTACATATCTCTTGTATCCCGGTTTCAGCTTGGAGCACAAGTTTATGCCCAATGCTGGGGTGTGTATGTACGTACGGGAGGATGTATGTTGTCGACGTCTCAGCAGCCTTGAGGACAGAGACCTGTCATTGTTATGGGCGTGCGTAGATCACGGTGACCGCATCCGGTTCTACGCGTGCCTTTACAGGTCCCATAGCGGTGATGCTGAAACAGACCGACTTCTCGGGCATGTCCAGAAGGGCATAGACAAAATTCTCCAGCAGCACCCATCGGCGGAGGTAGTGATCCTAGGGGACTTCAACGCTCACCACTTAGAGTGGTTAGGATCACTGAAGACCGAGTACGCTGGGAAGGCTGCATACAACTTTGCTGTGACAAATGACCTCAACCAGTTAGTTGATGGCCCTACCAGAATACCTGATATTGAAGGACACAACCCTGCCTTGTTGGATCTTCTTCTGACCTCACATCCAAACGATTACCAGGTATTCCGTGATGCCCCTCTGGGAACCTCGGATCATTGCCTAGTACGTGCTGTGGTTCCATCCGGTCAAACCACGCAATCCAGACCACCTGGTATGCGTCGTGTGTGGCATTATAGGTCAGCGGATTGGGATGGATTGCGAGAGTTTTATGCATCCTACCATTGGAGACGGTTGTGCTTCTCATCAGAAAATCCTGACAATTGTGCGAAAGCTGTCGCCGAGGCGATACTGCTGGGCATGGAGTGCTACATTCCCAGCTCAGCGGTTCGTATAGGAGGGCGGTCTCAACCTTGGTTTCGTGGCTCGTCTTTGCGTGCCGCCCACCTCAAGCGCGAAGCCTACGAAGCCTGGGTTGCTGCGCGAAATGTCAAGGATCGTAATACTTTTGATTTGAAGAAGCGGTTCAACGCAGCTTCAAGAGCCTACAAGAAGCAGATCACTGCAGCAAAGTTTGCGCACACTACACGCATTGGTGAGAGATTGGTTGGCTATCCCTCCGGGAGTAGAGCCTTCTGGTCTCTTGCTAAGGCAACAAAGGGGAATTTCTGTCGCCCTTCACTTCCATCTCTGCACAATCGTCAGGACTCGCTGGCTCACTCCGCAAAAGAGAAGGCCGATCTCTTGGCTACTCTCTTTGCGTCAAATTCTACCCTTGACGACGGAGGGGCATCGCCGCCCTTTTTACCGTGTCCACGCGCCTGCTGAGTGATACCTGCCTGCGCGCCCGCTTCTCCGCGCCAGCTACACCCCCCGCCGCATGCGCCCCCCCGCGCCTGCCCTCGTCCATACCCAACACTGGCAGTACTCTCGATCGCACGCGTTTGCTTGTATTGGGACAATTAAACCAGCCTTTTTTATACAGTCCTATCTTTTATTTATTAGTTAAGGACCCAACAACCGCGATGCGAGCACTCAATGCACGAAATACGCTTCACTCAAAGTGCAGTGCGACGCGCTTTGTTTTCCCTTGACGTCAAGAAATCCAGCGGGCCTGATGGCATTCCAGCAATTGTGCTCAAGGCATGCGCTCCTGAGTTGGCTCCGGTGTTAGCACGCCTATTCTCGCTGTCTTACACCTCAAGAAAAGTTCCGTCTTCGTGGAAAGTAGCCTACGTTCACCCTATTCCTAAAAAGGGTGACCGCACAGACCCGTCTAACTATCGGCCTATTGCGATAACCTCCCTGCTCTCTAAGGTGATGGAGCGTGTGATAAACATCCAGCTCCTTGGTTACCTTGAAGATCATCAGCTAATTAATGACCGTCAATACGGGTTCCGACACGGGCGTAGTGCTGGTGATCTTCTTGTGTACCTCACGCATCGATGGGCAGCCGCCATCGAGAGCAAGGGAGAAGCACTGGCATTTAGTCTAGATGTCACAAAGGCTTTTGACCGGGTCTGGCATAAGGCTCTTCTCGCGAAGTTACAATCTTACGGGCTTCCTGAGGGACTATGCTTGTGGGTCGCTAGTTTCTTATCTGGGCGTAGCATCCAGGTCGTTGTAGACGGTTTATGCTCCGATATCATGCCTATCAATGCTGGCGTCCCCCAAGGATCTGTTTTATCACCTACGCTGTTTCTTCTGCACATCAACGACATGCTAAACACTAGTGGCATCCATTGCTATGCAGACGACAGTACGGGCGATGCATATTATGCAGGTCGTGCAAATATCCCTCAAACACAGGTGGAAGAAAACAGAAAGAGACTTGTGTCTGACATTGAGACCTCCCTGGAGCAGGTCTCTGATTGGGGTAAACTAAACCTAGTTCAATTCAACCCTACTAAGACACAAGTCTGCGTGTTTTCCGCTAAGAAGACCCCATTTAACATGGCACCGAAGTTCCGGGACACCTCTCTTACCATTTCTAAAAGTATTGGGATCCTTGGCGTCGATATTACGAAGGAGGTCCAATTTCGGAATCATCTGGAAGGTAAAGCCAAAATGGCTTCTAAAAAACTTGGGGTGCTCAATAGAGCGAGGCAGTACTTCACTCCGGGTCATAGACTTTTGTTATATAAAGCTCAAGTCCGGCCCCACATGGAGTACTGCTCTCATATCTGGTCTGGTGCACCTCAATACCAACTCCTTCCTTTTGATTCCATCCAACGCCTGGCAATTCGTATTATTGACGATCCCACTCTCACAGACGATTTAGACACCCTCAGTCTACGGAGAGACGTTGGTTCTCTGTGTGTATTTTACCGTCTATACTATGGGGAGTGTTCTGAAGAACTATTTGAATTGGTGCCACCGTCACCTTTCTACCACCGCACCGCTAGCCACAGGAGTAAAGTCCATCCCCACATCCTTGACACTTGGGTCTCCAAAAATGTCAGAGCGTCACGTGGTTTTTTTCCTCGTACAGCAGGATTGTGGAATGGACTCCCTCCTGAGGTTTTCCCTATGTGCTATGACTTGAGGTCCTTCAAAAGGCGTGTTTACAGGTATCTTAAGAGTTGGCAACGCATCGGCACCTCCTCTGGTGTTGCAGATGTCCATGGGCGACGGTGACCACTTTCCATCAGGTGGCTCGTCTGCTCGTTTGCCGTCGGATATACATAAAAAAAAAAAAAAAGCCTTTTTAGTCTCCACTGCAGGAGCATGATCCTCTCTGTACTACCAGAGCCATACTTGGCCAGAGCAGACATAGGATTTGGCCTACACTCTCCTCGCTGGCTAGACGGGTTGGAGGTCTCATTGATGTTTATGAGCTTTGTTGAGCTTGTATTTCCTAAGTCGCCTCTTACGACCTTCATGGGAAGACTAGGAGTGGTTCTATTCTACTCTGCCGGAAACCACACGACCAGGAATCATGCTGTCCTAATGTTCCAGTTTTTGACAGCATCTGGTTCCGTGGGCAATTTGCCACACCTAGGCCTCTTGTTTGGGCCCATTGTGTGTAAACAGAAGACATATTTTTGCCAGCATATTTGCTCGCATACCCATGAGCAAATATACTGGCAAAATCTAGTAACATAATGTAATTTATAACAACAGATAGCATTTTAATCTTCTCAGAATATTTTTTTTTTATGTGAAGCTTTAATTAGATTTCCCATTATTTAGCAAGCGATTTCACGTCCAACTACCGGGCATGGTCGACACTGTCTGCTTATATTACAAAAAACCGGCCAAGTGCGAGACGGACTCGCGCACGAAGGGTTCCGTACCGTTATCTATAAAAACGGCAAACAGTCATGTCTGTTGTATGGGAGCCCCCCTTTGATATCAATTTTATTTTTATTTAATTATTTATTTTAAAGTGAATATATCACTAAATTTCTGTGAATATTTCAAGAATCTACCTGTTGTCGTTATCAATATGAAGTAAAAACAAAGCAAAAAAATCACATTTGTTGTATGGGAGCTCCGTTAAATATTTATTTTATTCTATTTGATAGTATTTGTTGTTATAGCGGCAACAGAAATACATCACATGCGAAAATTTCAACTGTCTAGCTATCACGGTTCATGAGATACAGCCTGGTGACAGACGGACAGACAGACAGACAGACGGACAGCGGAGCGAAATTAATAGGGTCCCGTTTTTACCTTTGGGTACGGAACCCTAAAAAATTAATGAATATAATTTTTAATTCGGAAAAGATTTTAACTTTTAGACGGCATGATTCCTGGAGGATATGCGAGCAAATTTGATGGCAAAATCTAGTAATATCATAACAATAATAACAAAAGATAGCAATTTTAACTTCCCAGAATAGAAAATGTAAGGTAAAGTATAAATAATTCAGTTTTCCATTATTCAGCGAGCGATTTCACGTTCAATTACCGGGCATTGTCGACACTGGCCGCTCATTTTGCGAAAACTGAACGAATAATGTAATCATTGCAGGGAGCTCGATTTTTAATAAGGCGTTCTAGTTAACGACTTAACATAGACTTTGAAAACAAACATACAAAGTGATCTTTCTCTTTGTGTCTCGTTTAGGTGGTGAGTGTCCGACTCTGCGCTTGTTCTACGCGCTTTGTGCCCCGCCCACTGCCACTTTATAGAGCTAATCCGCTGAGCTCTTGCTTGCTTTTGCGTATGTATAAGTGGCCAACACTGGAGTCAGATTTTTCAAGTTGCCTAAAGGCATCTGATGTAGCTTAACAAATACTAGTGATGACAGCCGGGACCAACGGCTTAACGTGCCTTCCGAAGCATGTGGTCACCCATCCCAGTGGCGACCACCCCTTTGGTTGCTTAACATGCGTAAGCGCTTATAACGCTCACGCTAACTGGGCTATCGAGCACCTCTAAACTCTGTCAGGGCCGTATGTTCTACGTACCCTCTCGTTTCTGATGCGCCCTCGTCGGGGAACACCCAGCATAGCCCTCTTCATAGTGCCTTGAGCTTTTTTATGAGGTGCATAATAAGGGGAAAATTTATTAACTACTTGTCTTCCAGTGCAGATCGTAGAAACCGGCCGAGGGAATGGGAAAAATCTAAGGAATCATATAGTTAGTATAGCACACGTCGGCATTTTTTCACGTAAATTTCACTTTGTTACTTTGACGATCGCGGGAGAAACTATTTAGGTTACCTATTTATTTCATCCAAATAATTCACACAAAACAATTTTCCTTATCTATAACGCCTAAAAACCATGGTATGGTCTGTCTAGGCGCTGCACATTCGCACAACTAAATAAAATAATTTATAAACATTAAAGTAAGAACTATAATCCCATCCCCATATCATTCACAAACAAAAATCACAAACGTTAACCAAAACTATCTCATACATAAGTCACTAGAACATAACAATGTTTAGGTTAGGTGTCAATATCGCTTGCAATATCGGTAATTATATTAGGTAATTCAAGTGAGCTGATTGAGCGCAGTGTCGGCGCGCCTGCCATGCTCCCTTGCCATTTCTAATGTCTTTGTTGTTCTGTGGTTAACACTAACACGTAACATGCAACGTAATTTTAGAATTCTCACTAATGTCATAATGCAGCCATGTGTTCCAGTGAGGCTATTTAAAGCATATCTTTAAGTCTTTCATGTCCAGTGTTTAGAACAGCTCTTTGTTAATACGAGTTAAAGTACTTACGTTTTTCAAAGAATACTTTTACTTGTAGTTTTAATGGGTATTTTTTAATGTGTTTATGAAACTTGCACTGTTCCCCAAGTTGAACTATACCTATTCTAACTTAAAAAAAAAGGTTGTCTATAAAGTCAGTTTACTGACAATAATTTTACGTGTTAATGGTGAAAGCGAGATAGATGCGTCACAAGCCGAACGCTTAGGCCAATCGTGCCTCTATATCGCCTGTTCCGCGTTCTCGCTTGCACACGGAACGAGTCGGCGTACATAATTATCACGTCAAAAGATTTTAGCAACACAATTTATAGATATGTACGAACAAACATACTCGTACAAATAAACACTTATGAAATTTTGGAATCATATTAGTAGGCGATGCGGCTAGCAACCCATCACTACTTCGATTTCGTTTTCTACCCTCACGCCCTCCAACATAGTAAACGTGACTTTTAGGTTTTAAAGACTAGGGCTCTGTCAAACCCGCAGGGAAAGAGACGTGATACTATGTGTGTATGTATGTTTTCCGTGGGAAGTTGTTAATCAATCATGATCTAAACACGCCCTTAAGGCGCTGTATTCCATAACCGTTTGCAGCGGTTAAAAGTGGCGATACCGGTTGGCCTATCACTAATCTCATTTCAAACCCGTGTCTGCCATTTCCGTGTTAATTTTCACTTTTAATTGAATAATTCAATAATTATAACCAAATATTGTATTTTTTAGGTATCCACCTGGCACATTTAGTTATACTTTTTATAGTCGTAAAAAAGTTGGTAGTTGTCGCTGAAAATATCAAGTAATTCGCGACAAATTTTTTTCTGGATATAGCTTTATTGCTATTTTAATTTGCTAGGTTTCAAATATTTTTTTGAAAATATTTTGATGTAACCATTTATTTTAATCTTTGAACTGTACGTCATATATTTTTCATACTAGTATTTCATGAAAAATAAGGCTAATTGCGCGACGAAAAAATAGACGTTTTACGGTATGCTTCTGATGCACAGTAGATATTTTGTCTTTGTTTCACCCTAATATAGCATCAAAACATATTTCATTATTCTGTTTTCGCTATCTACACTAATAGCTAGTTTAAACTTAATTAATTTCAAAGATAATTATAATTATGGTAATTAATATGCGAAATTTTGCAACTCATGATCAAAGAAAGGCTATCAGATAAGGCGTTGTCATATATATTTGACATAATTAAATGGTTAATTACGTGCCATATTAGATATATTTATAATGACATTAATTAATGTTGTTCTAATTGTATTTGAATAATAAATTATCTCTAACATGTCAAATGCATTAAAGAAAGAAATTAACCATTCGAAGTGAGCTTTGAGCAAAATTTATGTATCTGTTATTATGAATCTGGAATTACATTATGTGCGGAGAAGAACATAGTGTAAATTTAATACGGGAAAAAGTACCGTCCCCGAGTGATCGACATTGACGCGGGCGAAGCCGCGGGTAAAAGCTAGTATTTAATATAGGAATTATTCCTGCAAGCGGAACTGCCACACAAGAATAAAGGTATCATCATCATCATCATGTCTTTTTAGTCTGCACTGCAGGAGCATGACCGTCTCTATACGGACGCATACTTGGCCAGAGCAGACAGAGGATTTGGCCTACACTCTCCTCGTTGGCCAGACGGGTTGGAAAGGTCTCATTGATGTTTATGAGCTTTGTTTAGCTTGTATTTCCTAACTCGCCTCTTACTACCTTCATGGGAAGACTAGGAAAGGTCCTATTCTACTCTGCAGGAAACCACACGGCTGAGAATAAAGGTATATAACCCTTACCCAACTAATAACATTTCTTAATGGGTAGTTATTTAATTCGTTATTTGATAGAATCAGCAAGACGATTGCGTGACGATGAAGCCATAACATGGCTGGGATAAGCTCGCAGCCAGTTCGCAACGCTGCCGCTGCTGACTAAGTGTTAAGATTCCTTTCACGTGCTGAGGAGCTCGATAGCCTAGTGGGCGTAATAGTTATTAGTAATAGTATTTATTAGCGGCGGGCAATAGGAGTAAAAGTTATTAGTGGCGAGCTCCGTGGCGCAGTGGTTAACACGCCAGCCTGCAACGCGTGTGTGCCCGGGTTCGATCCCCGGTCAGGTCAAGATGGAAAATCATCTTTTTTAGATTGGCCTTGGTTAATAACACAAGTTTCGAACTTACTTTGGGGCTAGCTTAATCTGCGTGATTTGTCCGAATAATATATTTATTTATAAGTAATTTTGCATGTTAAGCAACCCCGGCGTGGTTTCTACTGGTATGCGGGACTACAAGTGGTATAAAAAATATCTCGAGCTCTTTCGGGCTTCGATAGGCATAATAAATATAAATATACAGGGACAAATCACACATATTGAGCTAGCCCAGCAGTAAGTTGTGTACTTGTGTCGTGGGGTACTAATTCTATCATATTTATATTTTTTAATAAACAAACATCCACGTCCCAGGCCAATCTGAAAAAAAAAACGTTTTTATCATGCCCTAGCCGGGGACCGAACCCGGGACCTAAAAATTTAACACCAGTGTTGATAATTCACACAATTTGATATCTATGTGATTTTTCCCTTTATATTTATTTAATTATTTTTTCATGCTGGTCTGGGAGAAAAGAAAAAATCTTCGCACGCAGACCATAGAAGCCGGTCAAGGCAATGACGCGGCTAGTTCACCCATCACTATTTTGATCCCGTTTTTCATGGAGATTGACAAATGGATATACCTAGTTTTAATGGTAAATAAATAAGCTACTGTCAACTTTGTGATCTCGTCAATTTAACTGAAAAGTATTATTGTAAACTTTTAGAATAAATTGAAACAAAAAAAAGAATGGTACAAAAACTGAAACGCTCGGCAAGTGAGCCGGATCACAGAAACTTATATCATTAAGAAAGTTAATCAAATTTATCGCAGTGCCGGCGAAATATATTCAAATTATCACCGATGACTTAACTGTTATAAGAGGATTAGAACAACTTTCGTAATTGGACTGTTTCACTCTTAACAGATTGTACAATAAGTCCTTTTTATGAAAAAAGATATGATTTTATTGTTATTCTCAGAAATGAAATGAAATAGAATTTTATTCAAATTTGGATATCATGTATCTCTTTTTGAACGCCGTATTATTATTTTTAATATTTGCAAAATCGATAAACTACTAGCGTTTCGGAACGACCACTGCTGAGAAGATTACGCCGAAAGAAACTGAGTCCAGTATTGGTCCCTACCTGCCTTACCTCTCATTACATTACAAATTACATCACAGACCTCAGATAACATTACATACAAAAAATCGTACATAAATTAGGGAATCTTGATGACTTAGAGCATAGATCTGTAAAAAAGAAACGATATAAAACATTTTACTTTTTAGGGATCCGTATTTCAAAAAGAAAAAACCCGGAACCCGTAAGGATTACTTTGTTGTCCGTCTGTCTGTCAAGACCTTTTTCTCAGGAACTTGTGGAAGGTATAAAGCTGAAATTCATATCAAATACTCAGATCTACTGTCCTCTAGAGCTGTGAAAAAATCAAGCTTCTGAGCCAACGCAATCAAAAGATATAGCCGTTTATGCCGCAAATTTTCGACATTCGCAAGGGAATCAAAACCTACAGGGTAATTCCCGTGAACTCAGAATCTACAAAGCAACGTCTTATAGCACAGATAAAGGAAAAACTGCGAAAACCATACATTTATAGTTATAACGTATATTAAACATATTTTTAATAATTTTCTTTCTAACGGCATCTAACATGGCTTCACGACTGCCATCAATGATGACAGACTAACACCGTAACCGTACCTTTAGAAGCACGGATATTCATATGCCACTTGCGGTCACCAACCCCAGTGTGTACTGCGCCCGGGGTTGCTTCACAAGCGTAAGCGATAATAATTTTCACGCGTTCAGAGCCATCAGGATCTTTATACACTTTTCCCTTCTAATTCACTAATAAATCTGTTTTACTACAACGTAATATTAGACTATAAGCAAACTTATATCATCAAGGACGTCAATTTATGAAGTTTGTTACAGTTTCAGCGATATTATTCAAATAAACTATGACTAGCTCCGTGGCGCAGCGGTCAACACGCCTGCCTGCGACACGGAGTGACCGGATTCGATCCCTGGCCAGGTCAAGATGGAAAATGATCTTTTTCAGATTGGCCTGGGTCTTGGATGTTTATCTATATATGTATTTGTTATAAAATATAGTATCGTTGAATTAGTATCCCATAACACAAGTCTCGAACTTACTTTGGGGCTAGCTAAAAAAAAAAAAATAGCACGTGAGTGACCAGTTTTTTGCAAAATTCGCAACAAGACGCTATATGAAGCAAAATCAGTCATAAGTGCCTTGTTGAAAACTCTGAACTATAGTCAAACCGAATCATTGTTGAATTGTTGATTACGCCCAATTAAAATCTACCCCCCCCCCCCCCCCCCCTCACCCATCATCTTTGTAATTGAATTGAGCACATCTGCGGTAGTTCCTATGTAAGTTTTAAATTATACCTAATCTACTAATAAACTAATTTGACAGAGCCCAAAGTTAGTACTAATTTGTACTAATTTTGGGCTGTCTACCCCGCAACCCTACAACCCCGCAACGTCTACAGATGTGGTAATAAGACCTTTATATTTTACGGTATGATTGTTACCTGATTTGAGACAATCAGGACGAGAGTCTTAATCAAGTTCTGATTCTCTGACTCATGAGTAACCAGTTTTTTGCAAAATTTGCAACAAGACGCTATATGAAATGACGCTAAATGAATAGTCAAATTGAATCATTGTTTATTGCGCCCAATTAACCCCCCACCCCCCCCCCCATTCCATCATCTTTGTAATTGAATTGAGCACATCTGCGGTAGTACATATGTAAGTTTTAAATTATACCTAATCTACTAATAAACTAATTTGTAAACTTATCTCATGTTTATTGTTTGTTATTATTCAAGTTATATTCAAAAACAATGTCTACCTTCGTCAAGTACCTTGGAGAAGCTATTGCTGATCGTTGGGACACACGGCACCGTCATCATCATCATTTCGTAGGTGACACGGTCAATCGACCATGCACGCACACCCTGGTGTCAGAGTTCTTCGGAACCGCCTCTCGGCCTCTGGTGGTTCCGCTGGTGGTTACCAGATGGCAGCCGGGACCAATGGCTTAACGTGCCTTCCGAAGCAGGGAATCATCTTATTATCAGACAATCAGGTGATTCAAGGCTGCAATGTCATAACCAAACTGGAAACAACTATACAAAGTATGGTTCCCGTGGGAATCGAACCCACGACGTCCGGGTCTACAGGCAAACGCCTTAAGCCACTAGCCAAACTATTTGGTTTTGATGACGGCTCTACCCTGATATTCACCATACATACGTATACCCATACACATGTACAAATTACCCATGTTCTTTCATATGTTTCTTTATAATTTTATTATCATAATATAGCCTGAATATTTAATATTCTTGCTTTTTAATCTTTTGTTTTCTAAAATAAAACGGTTAATTATCTATTTTAATTATATTCAAAAACGCCTTAATAAAGTAAAAAAAAAGTTATGAAGAAATATTTGAGAGAGCTTGGCGAAATTTATGTCATTAAGGAAGTCAATTAACAAACTTTATTACAGTTTCGGCAGTATTAATTCAAATTATCGCCGACGACTAAACTGTTATAAGAGGATTAAAACAACATTCATAATTGTACTTTTTAGATTCTTAAAAATATGTATTTTAACGGTAATGTATGTAATAATATTATTTAGGACAACAGCCAGTAATAGGGATAGATTTGAAGTGCAGTTAAATAATGAAAGCATAAAACCCCTAGCAGTAGTAAAATTTCTTTAGCGATCAAATTGACGAATTATTGAACCTTCCAATTTAATAATTCGTTTATTAAAAGCGTAGAAAAAAGTATTAGTAGCGACTGCTGTGCCCTAAGAACTTTAAGAGAAGAACTTACATTGGAGCAGCTGAAATCATTATATTACGCCATGGTAGAATCCAGACTGCGCTATAGTATCGAATTCTGGGGCAGAAGTTATGATTATAACATCAATAAAGCATTTGTTATGCAAAAGAGAGCCATACGCATGGTTCAAATACCGCCGTGGGAGTCATGCGTGGAACATTTTAAAAAGCTGAAAATTCTAACCGTTACGTCGCTGTACATCTTTGTAATATTAACAGACTTCGTCAAAAACAGAGATGTATATGAATCACCAGAAAAATTGTTGTAGCGTGAGAGCACAAAGCGGAAAGATTTAAAAAGAAAAATAACTCCAGCACTTCAAATCGTAGCGCACAGTGCGCGTAACCAGACTGTTATACTATTTAATAAACTATCGTTAAAACTCAAAACTGAAAGAAAACTCTCGACATTGAAAAACGAATTAAGAACTTTACTGCTTGAGAAGTGCTGCTATAGCGTTGACGATTTTTGATTAATTTTAAATAATAATAAATAATTAATGTTTGTTAGTTAAATTATTTTTACATGTAATTATAATATTCGCATGAAATGTAATATTGTTTTCTGAATAAATAATCAATTTAATTGAACCCGTTATTATATAAAATTTCTCGGAAATGTAAAACATTTCTTAAATCGCACGGAAATGCGTGAAATAAATTATATTACACACATTTTCTAGGAAATCTATACATTTTGTAAATAATAATCGGAAATGTATTCCATACATTTACGATGTAAATAGGTGCGTGGGGATACGAGCGGAAGGTAGGTATTGCGATCAGGCGATTGCAAGAAGAACTATATAGCACAGCAAGATTTCTGTGCTATAAAAGAATGTGTAAAAAATGTTGTACGGAAGTACACAATATCTTTGTAAGCTGAAATGGAATTACACTTGGAAAAGTGTAATTCCATTTGTTGCGTCTTCCTGAAAGAGTCACTGCATTCTCCGGTCAACCCCAGAATCACAGTAGAGGAAAAAGTAAACACTGACCTGGATTCCTTGTGAACAGGACGTGGGGAAGGATCGCCCGCGGCAGGCCCTCGTGGCGGCTGGCTGGGAACCTCCCTGGTTTGAACTTTATTCCTTTCTTGCTGCCTACACTTGTGGTACACCATCACACACTCGCGGATGAGATTTAAGATTGTTTTCGGCCAGCGAACTCTTAGGAGACGTTATTTTTAGTTGTTTTATCAGCGCAAGCGACGCGCTTCACAAGACTCGATCGTCATATTTTTTTTGACTCTCATTTCGGCCAATCACAGGCCGTCTCGGCGAATTAGGAAATATGTATGGAAGGGGAAACGGAAATATAGATAGGTAATTTTATTAGGGTTTTAAGTTAATGCTTACACATTTTCCCCCACCTGAAATCCACAAGGGTTTCACAGAGAATGCAAATTGAAAGATGAAAAAACAAAAGCAATAGCTACGCACTATTGCAAGAATATCTAGAAATATTATTTTCGAAAGATAAAGTAATAAATAAGTTTTAACTAGCCTAAGGATAGTGTGTATTTATGTTTTAGTAATTTATGAAAGAAAAAAAAAAATTATCTTAACTAATTGGTAAGGGACAAACCTTTACTACCGGCCTACGAAAGGTCTTTCCGTTAGCAGTTCGGAAAGTAACTACTCTGATTACTTGATCCGAACCAGCATGCACTTGCACAATACGTGCTAACTTCCAGAACATCGGCGGAAGATTAGGTTCGTTAACTATGACTAAGTGATCTATTTTAATATTTGGTTCATGTACGAACCTTTTGTTCTTTCGTTGTAATGTATGATGATAATCACGCTGCCATACGCGCCAAAATCTCTGGGTAATTTTCTTAAGCATGACCCAACGAGAGCGCGGACACGAAATAAAACATCTAACACACTTTGACAGCACGGTACATATCAGAAGTCTCAATCCAATTATCCAAAACTGGCGTTGAATAAGAGATTGTAAGGTTCGAGGTCCACAATGCAAATATTTTTTATGAAAAAGTTTTATTCTAATTTTAGATATTGGACATTGTTTAGGTAACAAAAAAGGGTGTAACGCAGATGGTGACAGATTAGCCTCATCGATGCGTTCCCCCACCCGCACGATCCCATCATCGTCCAGGAAAGGTGAAAGTTTTTGAATGGACTTTACACATGGTTCATTATCTCGCACTCGACTGACTTCGGAAGACATATAATGATACTGACTCAATTTAAATAATACTTTAGTTGACTTCTCGAGTTCAGTACTACTGAGAAATGAAAGAATTCGATTTTGCCTTGCAACCCTCGAATTTGAAATAAATCTAATACACCATGCTAAAATTCTTAGAATTTTTGTAAAAAAGGAATGTCTGGCAATTAAGTCCAGAAGTAGGTTTCTCACATTAATCACGTGAAGACTTTTAGTTTCTAGTGATTTAAACTCGGGTAAGTATACTTTTGGAAGTAGAACCCGTTTGTTAGGCCATTGACTAGGCAAATCCTGTAGCCAAGAAGGACTTTTCCACCACAGAGGATGGTCTATAAGCTCTGGACAGGACACTCCGCGACTACAACAGTCGGCCGGGTTATCCTTAGACGAAACATAATACCAATGATCGGGACTAATCAAATCAGTTGTTTGAATGACACGATTGGTTACATACATTTTTAACAAATGAGGGGCTGTATTAAGCCATGACAAGGTAGTGCTGCTGTCTGAATAAGCTCGAATAGAATTAATAGTTATATGGTCTTTAAGCAAATTATACATATGTGATAGAACCTTTGCCAGAAGCACCGCTGCGCTTAGCTCGAGTCTATTTACCGTGGTAGGTTTTAAAGGAGCTACTCTAGATTTTCCAATCAGTAAACTAGTCGCAGTAGAAATTCTGGGCTCATTAGTAACCACACAAATATACACACAACAACCATATCCTTTCAGAGAACCATCACAGAAACCTACCAAGTGTACTTCCATCGGATTGGAAGGTATAACTAGCCGCGGAAGAGAATTTTCTGGCTGGAGTTTGAGCCACCACGTTTTGAAGAAACTGACCACTTATCACCCAGCCGAATACACTAGACAGTGCACATGGAAAACCAGGACCTGGGCAATAACGTGAACCAGTATATATCTGGTCAAAACAGTCTACTCTTAACAACAGATCGATCGGACCCGATTTATCAAAATCTTGGTCGGCGAGATCTAGATGTTTAAACTTTTCCTTGACAACCGACGGTAACGAAGTTGAAGGAACCATTGAAGTGATTTTAGGCAAAACCACTAATGGTATATCGAATTGGGGCGAGTCATTTGACCTAGGCACAATAGAGCCAAAAGTATAACCTTTAATATTACAAACATAATTTTGACCGAGACCGGTTACATTTAAATTACAATTTGTAAACCTAACTGTCGCACACAGCTACTTGTAATGAAAGAGTCCATCGAGCCACTATCTATGATTATACGAGCATACTGCAATGAACCATCCACTCTTCTCAACCGAACCACTGCTGAACCAATAATTTTGGTACTCATAGGTGACTTTGACATGTTTGGCTGAGTTGTACAGTCAGCCAATGAGATATCTGACCCCCTACAACAGCGCCATTTTTCGCAAACTAAAGAAACATCCGTGGTTTAAACCCAAAGATAAAAATATACAAGTGTAATATCCTTTGCGACTAGTGCCATCTATTGAATTGTGAATGAACAAATAAGGTTAATAAGCAGAAATCTGATACCCTTGACGACTAATGCCATCTATTCGATTTTTGTTAAATAAAACAAGCCCTAGCATACGATACGCTTATTTCAAAGATACTTCAATAGTTAGATGTGGCGCAAGTGGTAGGCACTACGGTTTAATAGTTAATGTGATTATGAATGAACAGGGTCAAATCCTCCAAAGCTTTTTATTTTTTACAAATATCACCAACTTCGTATTGTGATGTTGGTGTAATTTTGGTTGTTTTAACATAATGTTACCGAGCTAATTACTGTGAATAAAAAGCATTTTAAATTTTTAATTACTTTATTACATCAAAAAAATGTAACAGTGAAATAAATACCTGCCTACTTAATTCAAACTATGATTAATCTTCTGTAGAGAGAACCAACATGTTACTTAATAAGTAACAATTTACATCTCTCAACTTCTTTTTAATCATAGTATTATATTTTTTTTAATGTGTAGGGTCAAATAGTGCTATGTGAATAACTTTGCTTCGATAATAGTATAAGAATGAATATAAACCTATGGCATTAAATGAATTTTAATATGGGAGAGGGTGACCCCATTTTGAAGCTTTTGTTCAAGTCTATTTGTCATTTCACTTACCATGTTAGATCAGATCACATATCACTTATGCGCATATTTTCGCGGCCGGATACCTGACACCCCGATGACGCACAGCACCCCGCAGACTCAACGTGTGCAATAGATATAAGTTTTTTTATATTTTTATATATTTTTAGGTTAAGGTATATATTTCATATGGGCCATAATTGTTTATTTTATGTAAACCTTTATTTTGTTGCCTAAAATAAATAAATAAAATAAAAAAATAAAAATATTTATTAATTTAGTATAACCTTTTTGTCTAAATTGATTTAAATCAAACTTTACTCGTGTCTCGTGTCCCAGTTAAGCACTATTTGACCCTACAATCTGGGATTTTAATTGGTCACTCAATAACAGTTAGATCACAGAACAATTGTCTTAAATAAAATATATTCTACATTGCAAACTGTTGGAATCACCACATCTCATAAATTTTCCAAGTATTTTTCTTTATTCATCCGGCCGCCGAATTCTACCAGCTCCCCTGGGCCCATTGAAGACATCTGTCCCCAATAACCTGCAAAACAATAATACGATCAGTTACCTATTATTCTACACTGCGTAATACACTAGGTATTAAATATTATTATTATTTTACTTCACTATTTAATGAATATTTTTACCTAATGTTATCCTGCCACTGTTCTCAAAGGCAAATTATTTTGATGGCTATACGCTGGCCATGTCTTCTCCGCAATATTTTTCTGCCATCATCATCAGACTTAAAACTTTTTTCATCAGAATAAAATACGATCTCGTTCTTGTTGAATGTTTCCTCACTGTTTCAATTGAAATATTGTAGTGGTTATTACGCCAGTTGACTCCGAATCCACAAACGGACGGTGTTTCTCTGTAAGAGATATATTTATCTTAGATATTTATCACAAACCCTATGTTTTACGGAACAAAAAATAGTGTGACAATTAAGTAAGTATATTAAATACTTATAATTTCTACTTACCGCGATACCTAACTCTCTAGATATAGATATTTTAAATACTGTGGTTGTCTTTACAATACAATATTAGCTTTCACAAAATCTGCTATATAAGATGAAATGGGATGCCTAATAACTGGTGGGGTTTTGGATCACTACACAGTAATCGCAGTATCTTATTTGTGACGCGAGTGAACAATATTTTTGATTAGTTGGTATCAGGTATAAATAAATCTGATAGATTACCCTCAATTTATTTGTTAAAGCAATGCGTTGCAGTTGGTGACAATGATGTCATAGCAGTAGAAATAGATAGCCAATTTCGCCCGAGACGTCATATCGTCGGTTGGCGTATTGAGATGAGCGCTAGCTTCTCAAGTCGTGGGTCCATGGTTCGAATCGAACTTTACGTAGGATTGTTTTTGATTATTTCTTGTTCTTACCATTGATGATTACTTGAATTATTAGCTGAGATTATTAGAAACACAAAATTTGCAACTGAGCAGGTTATCAGAAACAAGTTTATACCAACAGTTGTCTGTCTACTTGCCAAAAATCACGGTAGGTGGCGCATCACAGCAAAGTGTGAATTTACGTTTTAAAAGTCAGGGGGTCAGGTATCTGCTTGGCCGACTGTACAAGTTAGGGAAGTGCTCATATTGGAATTCTGAGAAGCCTTTAGGTCAATGGTATTAGATAATAAACTTTTATGTTCTTCATGTAATAATGTATTATGTTTTGAGTTACAAATGAAACACATGGACTTAGACTTGCAGTCTGTACTAGTGTGACCGGGCCTTAAGCAGTTTTGACATAATTGTAACTCTTTAACTATTTTTTGTCGCTGTCCTATATTCATAGAATGTAATTTACCACAGCGATATATTGAATGATTTTCATGACAATACGCACAGGCAGCCTGATTAGGTTTATTATTATTTGAGTTCGAAGAAGTAATTAACCCGTCAATCGCGGAAACACAGACACAATGGAGTTTTAATTGTTATGCGGCCAGATTTGGCCTCTTGGGGGCTGAAGGATTAAGGAAGAATTTGATTGCCGAGAAAAATTATCTTTCTTTGTATTATTGTGGTTTTGTTTATTTGTAGAATTGAATGACTGTAAATTACTAGGTTGACTAACCTCTAATACCTTTATATAATTCTGTAAATAAACAATCAAATTATTAAATTTAGGAATTTCTTCGGTATTTTGTAATTCAAACCTTTTCCTAGTTTCTGTATCAAGCGGCCGAGATGCTATGTAAAATAAAAGAAATTCACTTAAATCATCAATATTTAACCCGCGCAAGGCACTAACACATTCATAAAGTGTGTTGGTTAATTGTGATAAGTTTGATAATGATGGCCGTTGGATCGGATTTAATTTTATTATTTTTTCTAAATAAGCGGTAGCTAAAATACGTTTATTATCATTCCTGTCTAGCAACGCTGCATAAACAACAGAATAATTAGCTGATGTTATAGGAACACCCTTAGCTAGTGTCAGGGCATATCCAGACAGACATGACAACAAATAGTAAAATTTCTCGGTGTCCGACAACGAAACATTATTATGCACAAGCGACGTATAACTGTCTTTAAACATCTGCCAGTTCTCTATATTACCATCAAACTTAGCTATTTGCAATTTAGGTAATTTTACTTGAGAGTTGGAATGCGCATGACCTTGACACAGTTCCGAGCGCGAACTGACGTCGAGAGAGTCAGCAAACTCAATTACAAAATAGTATAACTCGTCAAATGCCAACAAAGCATTATTATCGATAACAAATTGAGGATTTAGTTTAAGTTGCAACTGGTTTACACGATCGTTGCATTCCATGAAATTATCACGAATTATATCAATTCTTTTATACCTAGCTCGAAAGGATGCCAATTTAGTTTTATTTTCTTTCGTAATTTTTGCTAAGTCATAAAGTATTTGCATATTTTTAAACTCATATTCACGTTTTTTAATGGTTGACATTAATTCTCCTTCTGCCATGTTTTCGCTAAGCACTAATTGTGAAAGTACGAGTAAGGTAGGTAGGTAGCAAAAGTTTAAATGGAAACTGAGTAATGGAACAGATATTCACAAAACACGTAGGTTTTAAAACTACGGACTATTACTTATAATCATAAATACACACCTCGCTGCTATTAATTAACCTTAGGTAGGTATCTAGGCTATCCAAAATAGTTCGAAAGCCTGAGTAACAAGATAGTACCTTATGGCATACAAATCGAACGATTAAGGGATTATTTCAAGGGAATTAACGAGATAAGAAGTATGTACTCGTAAGCAATAGGTATTTACTATGGTATGGCACAGGTATGGAATTTCCTGTTTGATCCGAGATTGTTAGACAAATAGACAAATGCTAGGTGGGTAAGTACCTAGTTAATTTGAATCTATAATAAGTCTATTTATGAATAAATTAGTTATCCATATTTGGAAATAACTTTAATTGAAAATATTGAAATTAAGTGGGTAAATTTGAAATAAGTACGTGAGGAATGTCCTCACAGGAGGCACCATAAATTAATGTTGCGTCTTCCTGAAAGAGTCACTGCATTCTCCGGTCAACCCCAGAATCACAGTAGAGGAAAAAGTAAACACTGACCTGGATTCCTTGTGAACAGGACGTGGGGAAGGATCGCCCGCGGCAGGCCCTCGTGGCGGCTGGCTGGGAACCTCCCTGGTTTGAACTTTATTCCTTTCTTGCTGCCTACACTTGTGGTACACCATCACACACTCGCGGATGAGATTTAAGATTGTTTTCGGCCAGCGAACTCTTAGGAGACGTTATTTTTAGTTGTTTTATCAGCGCAAGCGACGCGCTTCACAAGACTCGATCGCCATATTTTTTTTGACTCTCATTTCGGCCAATCACAGGCCGTCTCGGCGAATTAGGAAATATGTATGGAAGGGGAAACGGAAATATAGATAGGTAATTTTATTAGGGTTTTAAGTTAATGCTTACACACCATTCTAGCTTACACTTTAACAATGAATAAGTTCTTTAGCTGAAGACTTTTATTAAATTAATTAAAATTAAAATTCATTTTTTTCAGATATCAAAGATCCATATATCACAATTGGTAGAAATGTCACAAAATAGTAAATTGAATAATTAATAACATAAACAAAATTTCACAAAATAAATAAAATTTAAACCATATTAAAACTAAACTAAAATTAAATTAAAATCAAATAAAAATAAACTAAAATCTATAATTACAATGTTATTATTAAATTTAAATCATATTAAAATTAAACTAAAATAAAATTAACATCAAATTAAATTAAAATCGATAGTTACAATGTCATTATTAATACGTACTACTTAAAACAATCGTTGCGGCTTAGGTACTGAGACATGTTAATCGCAGCAGTGCTAGAGGTAGGTACAGTCCAGTCGGTCAGCAATCTTCTTCAGAATGATATTGGAGCTAGCTCGCACTCTACGCACCAGGGATGCGCCCCGCTTACGCATAGTTGTGTAAAAGCTTCTGCGAACATGCCCGAGGCGCTACAGTACCGTGGCGGCCCCAATATTTTTACTTTTATATTGTGACGTAGAATTTACCTTAATGAGAGACTGATTACTTGCCAAATGAAAGTTTGAAATTTACAAGAAATTATAAGTAGTGTTCTCCGTTTGTTAGATGTGCAGCCTTAAATATGAATAAATAGTTGATTTTTTAAGTTAAATTAGTAATGAGGCAAATAAATATTTTATATTTTACAAAGTGGTTATTACCTGTACGGCCTTCGTGACTTATAATTTAGTATAAAAAAATAGACAGATTACTTATATTAATTATAATAATAGCATTACAATGCTCGGTTTAATATAATATGAATTAAGTTGGATACCACACTTCTAAATAGTGGGTAGTAATGGAGATTACGCATGCTTCGAATGCGTGTACCTATAATATGTGATGAACAAATTCGCTGCGGTGATTTGAAGTTACGGCAGCTCAGTGGTTGAGAACATCGACGGGCTAGATGTCGAAGGTTGTAGGTTCAAATCCTACCTGTGGCGAAATTTTTTCATCACATATTTTCGATTTTAAGATTACTTATATATTGTGACGGGTATTAATACGTCTACTTATATATTGTGACGGGTATTAATAAATGACAGACTGATTTTGATAGTTAATAGATTCAGGTGTTACTTTGCAGAAGTCAAAGCTAATGTGCTTTGGTCTCAAAGAAAACGTAGACTGATTTTGATTCCGCTTTACAATTTATCGTCCACTTATACGCTAAAGGTGGCATTTGGGTCTTAAAACTTTGGGCTTTGTTTACCCCGCAAGGCAGACGTGATAATATATATGTATGTATAGCTTATCGAATGAAAGTTTGAATTTTAATTAAAATTATACGTATTATTTTCTGTGTGCTATATTAATAGTTGATTTATAAGGCTTAATTGGTAATAAGACACATTACATTTTGTTACCTGATTGTCTCAACGAGAGCCGTAATCAAGTTCTGATTCTCTGATAATTAGTATTCATAATAATAATTTTAGTTAACTTACGTATTTTATTCACAGGAAGCATTCGTTTTATACATTTCCTAGTAAAATATCGGAATATCGTACAATTCCTAGGAAATGTATACATTGTGAAATGTGTACATTATGTGTGTTTTAAAATTTATTGAAGCAATATTTTTTACATTTCCTAAATAACCACGGAATTTTATACATTTCCTGGGAGTTGTATACAATTCCTAGATTTGATACATTTCCGTATATATATTCAAAGTTCACTTTCGGTGCGATTGAAAATAATAAATTGTTTTGGTATATCAAAGAAGTGACATTGGTCCAGTAGTCTATAAATACCTTAAAGTACTGGATTCGAAAGCCGCCCAGCCCAGCCTATACCAAAAAAAATATCTTTAGTGTAATCTGATTTATTTAAGACTAGCTATTGCCCACAGTTGCGCCCGCGTTAATCTCGAACCCTCGGGAACAGTAGAATTTCCTGAAATGAATAGTACCGTATGTCCTTCCCCGGGCATCTAACTACATCCATAATAAATTTCATCTTAATCGAGTCAGTGGTTAAAGCGTGAAAAGGTGACAGACAGACAGAGTTACGTTCGCTTCAGAAATACTGAGTTAAAAACTTGGAACGACTGGGAACTTATATCATAATGAAAGTCAATTAACGAACTAAGCTTCGGCGATATATTCAAATTATTTATTTTTTAATAATTATTTTTGACTAGCTCCGTGGCGCAGCGGTCAACACGCCTGCCTGCGACACGGAGTGACCGGGTTCGATCCCCGGCCAGGTCAAGATGGAAAATGATCTTTTTCAGATTGGCCTGGGTCTTGGATGTTTATCTATATATGTATTTGTTATAAAATATAGTATCGTTGAGTTAGTATCCCATAACACAAGTCTCGAACTTACTTTGGGGCTAGCTCAATCTGTGTGATTTGTCCCTATATATTTATTTATTTATTGTCGATGACTTAACTGTACGAGGAGTATTTAAACAACGTTGATTAATAGTTAGATATTTTTTTACTCATTTAAATTTCTATAAAAAGTTTAGTTTAGGTACGATTTAAAACAGTGAATTTCTTCATATTTAAATGTCTTCATACGGTTTTATCGCGTTTATAATACTAGTAGTTCGCTGCGAACGTGGACCTCGCGATTATTTAATTTTCCTGATAATTTCGTGAGCTAGCCACTATTATACTGATTTTGTTAAGCATGTTGTCATAGTGCTATTGTTTAGATGACTTCAAAACCACTTTTTTATTTTACTCACCACAACTTATTTTAAATTAACATACAATGAACACGATGTCCTTACTTTCTTGTAAGTACTTATAGTTAACATTTATTTCTATCCAAACAAATAAACTACCATACAATGTTAAACCCCTTTTTTATTTCTGTTGCACGAATAGTTTAAATAGTTTTTCCCTTCCAATCCCTAAATGTACGAGTAGAATTTCATCTAATTAATACGACAAAATCAAAACCGGGTTTCAATACATCTGTGAGGCGTTTAGCTCTCGATAGTGCAACGTGTAGCTGAAGAGGTGCGTTGCATTATCGAGCAAAATTTGAGTAGGTCCTCACAGAAAAATAAATATAATTTCACTAAGGGACAAATAAATGTAACAATTTCGTCATGTCTGAAAGACTGTGGTTATTAACGGAATCACAACATTGGACATTTTATAAAAATAATTTTCGTACCAAATATTCCACAGCGTTTTTGAGTTTTTGAAAATGATAATAGGCCTGCGACTTAAAATTCAGGGAATAGAAATATAAAATGCCAGGTCATTTAATAGGTTAGTATCCGGGTGACTGAGCTTCGGCCGGCATGATAATGATGACTAAGGTTCTTAAAACGAGACATATGTGTTTTGCTTTTTAAACTTAGTTTTGATGTGTACCCGTCAATGTTTAATTTTTTAGCCCCGATAGACATATAACCCCTGTTTCTTCACTTGAGCTATTTATTTATAAAACTTTCGGTTTTTATACGTATCAATTTTCTGTATATATCAATGTGTATGTATCAATTGTCCGGACGAAACAACCCCCCCAGCTCCTTTTTCATTAGGCTTTTGTTTTATGTTTCTCTCGCAGAGTGCTGCACTCCCATACTCCACTTTCTATGCTTCGGCTTTACCTTCCAAATATGGTTTTCGTACGTCTGGATTCTACATTATGTATTTATCTTTCGCCCACCGAACCCCATTTCTTTGTCTTTATTGTGTACCCTATTAATATCGCTCCGCTGTCCGTCTGTCTGTCTGTCTGTCTGTTTGTCCGTCCGTCTCTCACCAGGCTGTATCTCATAAACCGTAATAGTTAGACAGCTGAAATTCTCACAGATGATGTATTTCTGTTGCTGCTATAACAGGAAATACTAAAAAATAGAATAAAATAAATATTTAAGGGGGCTCCCATACAACAAACGTGGGTTTTTTGCTTGTTTTTGCTCGATATTGATAACGACAACAGGTAGACGATTGAAATATTCATAGAATATTTAGTTACATATATATCGTTTAAAAATAAATAATTAAATAAAAAATAAATTAATATTTAGGCCCACACATGCATCAGACGTGATTTGTTTTGCCGTTTTTATAGATAACGGTACGGAAACCTTCGTGTGCGAGTCCGACTTGCACTTGGCCGGTTTTTTTACCAGCTTTAATTGGGAAAGGATTGAAACTGTAAAATATTGTAAACGGGATGTTTACAATATTTTAATTTTTGGTTGCAGGCTTACACCCGAACAAACATATACATACTTAAAATTAAAGATAAATAAAAATTTATTAAAATATCCCTATGCATTTTTGGACCTCTAACTCCATCTGTTGGAGAAATTTGGAACTAATAAGAATTAATTATGGAAATTTTTATGGACTGGTATTTTTTCTGTTCTAAAGGAACGAAATGTTGTAAATTAAAAATAATAAAGTCACTTGGAATTTAACTTGGAACAGACAGCGAAAGAAATATTTGCAATCATAGAAAAATCAAATCTTCTTGCGCGGCTCGAAGTCTAATCTTTTCGATCCTATAACTACCGTACGTCGACTGAGCCAACCATTCGATAAGTATAGAGGAGAAACTACTGTTCTAGTTTGTAATTGTTCTTGTTTTGAGTAATAATCAAAGCATGGACAAAGCAGGCTTCAACGAAATACCGCCACCTAGCGGCGGCTACTTAGCACGGTAACTTAGGCGGCGGTAACTTTCAAGATGTAAAATTAATTTCAGCGCCATCTTGTAACATATTCAGCCTTAACGTCATTTTCAATTTTCATCCCTCGAAATTCTTTAACATTTATTTAAATATCTCGAAAACTGCTAAACCGATTTTGATGCCCAACGAACTTGAAATTTGTATTTATAAGACCTATATACATTCTAAATTTTATCTCAATTGGAGCATTTGTTCTAAAGTTATCGTGGAACAAACAAACATACATACATACATACATACATACAAAAAATGTCTTTTCGCCCCAACTTGAATTGAAGACCTCGCTCGCTTCGCTCGCTCGGTCAATTATTTTTACACCGGACATTTCGAAAACTATACAGTTTTCATGGTCGCAGGTAGACTAACTGGACATTTGTCTATTTATATTAATATACTAATAATATTATAAAGGTGAAGAGTTTGTTTGAACGCGCTAATCTCAGGAACTACTGGTTCAAATTGGAAAATTATTTTTGTGTTGGATAGTCCATTTATTGAGGAAGCATTTAGGCTATAAAACATTCCGCTGCGACCAATAGGAGCGAAACATCAATAAACATGTTTTGAAAACGGAAAAAAATATTCATCTATGCTAATAAAAGACCTAAAGTATCATAATAAAAGAAATTGCCGCGGCCGAAGTCGCGGGCAACAGCTAGTCGTGTTATAAGAACTATGCAAAACTGCGTACTACCTGGGACCATGAAAACTGCACAGTTTTCGAAACGTTAGTTATCAAAATAATGTAATTAACGCGATAAAACCATATTAAGTACCACAAGTAACCTATTTAAAATAGGTAAATTATTTAAATGGGCAACAATCGCGAAAACATTAAAAAACACAGTGACTTAATTATTATATTAAAAACTGACAGTAAAAAACACCGCCCAGCCCTGGTAAATAGATATATTCCAATAATATATGATATAAATATACACCAATAAGTTTCCCCATAGTCTAACTAATCTGACTTATAAAAGGTCAAACTAAACTTAAATTAGTCTGGATTTTGTATCCAAAAACGCGTTAATTAAGACAAAACGAATTAATTAGAAAGTAAAAGTGAATTACTTAACAACTGGAAACTTATATCATTAATGAAATCAATTAACGAACTTAGTACAGTTAGGTTGTCGACGATTATTGGAATATATTTTGCCAACACTGCGGTGTTGGCAAAATATATTCCAATAATCGTCGACAACCTAACTGTAATAAGAGGATTAGAACAACTTTGATAATAGTATTTTTTACTCTTAGAATTTTTATAATAGTTAAATTTACAATTTATAATAGTGACTATTTTATCATACTAGCTGTTGCCCGCGGCTCCGCCCGCGTTAGTGACGATCCTTCGGGAACAGTAGAATTTTCCGGAATTAAACATACCCTATGTCCTTCCCCGGGCCTCATACTACCCCCATACCAAATTTCATCCAAATTGGTTCAATGGTTGAAGCGTGAAAAGAAGACAGGCAGACAGAGTTACTTTCGCATTTATAATATTATAATGGATAGTATGGATAGGTATAATGCTGTCGTATAATGATGATTAATTGACTTTGGATTTTAATTTTTCTATATCACTTATATTATTTAAGTGCTAATATATATTTGCAGGCAAACTTGAGTTCATTCAAATGACGGTAACTTTTTTTTAACGAACTGATATTAATGAAACTAACTTTAAATGTTTTGCTGAGTTAAAACAAAGCAATTGGTGAAAGTTTGAAGTAAATAGGTTCAGTATTTTTGGAGATAATCGTGATCATACATAAAGACAGACAGACAAGAAATTCGAAAAAAATATTTTTGCTTTCTATTATTCTTTTTAAGTATCCCTCTATCCATTTCAGTAAAAGATTCTAAATGTACAGACAAAATATTTTTACTGTTTTATTATATGTATAATTAAATAAAAGTCAAAGTGTCCAATTGTGTTTAAGTGCAAGCCATTACCAAAAAGTACTGATTCCGAATTACACCAATAAGTTTATACTAAGTCTAATATGACTTGAGTAAGTTCAAACTAAACGTTGAAAGATTTTTTTTTAATTTGTTATATATCAAATACAATAATTCCATAGAATTATGTAAGTAAACATATTTGTGTTTATAATAAAATTAGCATACAGGCTGGTCTTGAAAATCGATTACCAGATGGGTTCTAAACATGTCCGCTACTAGACGACATAGTTCGTGACCAACCCTTATTTTGCATATAATAGGGACAGGCCACAATGCAGTGTGTTGGTTAGAAACATCACCACAGACCCGAGTGTTCCAGAACATTGGACAGAACCCTCGCCGTCGTGTCTTTATTGGTTGAGGTTGAAATCCACAACGGCTCGCAGAACTCTCGATTCTGGCTTGCCTTAATTGACAGTTTACAAAGGAACCGTGACAGCTATTGCTCTAGGGGTAGAAGTGTTACAGTGTTTAACGCTTCGAGTAACTTCAGTAAAAGCGCAGCAAACCTCTTGACACCCAAGGGAAAAAATAATCGAGTAATTAGCATTACCATGATTATGACAGGTCCTGACCTTTTACAATAATCCAGCACGAGATCATCCAAAATTCAATGCCATAGCCCACTAAATTCCAAACCACTTAAGTCCAAAATTTTTTCAAGGGTATATCAAACATTGGTATTTCCAGGAGCGGGTTCTGGCAGGAAACCTACATGATATCAACGCCTTCTTCTTTTTTCATCTTAAAAGGACCTCTACATGGTGGATCTATATCCCCACACAAGGATCGCAGAGGACCGGAGTAGCACCCGAAAACCAAAAGGAGGACATGTAAATTTAAATAAGCTTGTAAAAACCACATTTGAGGTGTGGGAATTGCGGTGTTGTCATTACGGCGGCCACAATAATACTGTGTGCATAATTACCGGGATCAGCCGACGCCATATTCGCTGTCTCAGACCTTATTTAATTTATTCACGGCTTAAGACCGCGCCGACGCTTGCGGGTTTTTATTTATTTTGTTACAGCTAACTGTGCAAAGCTACGAATATTTTAGGTAAGAATTTTATGTCTTCCACGCTAGTTTGGGGTAAATGAAATTTGGGAGCCTTCGTGGCGCGGTAGTTACTACCCCTGCTATACGAGCGAATATTTGTAGCTTTATCTTCTCCGAGTGTGTCTATAATTGTTTGTTTTCTGTGACTTACAGATAATTTTTTCGAAAGTCAGGTTTTAAGGATTGACTGCATACCTAAATTTTAAAGCATCAAGTTAGCAAAGCTTTGTACTTTTACGCAGGTTTGAATACTTGTACGGTCGTCTGCAAAAGTCCATATAGAAGTTGAGAAAAAACTCGTGTGCAACGACAGATACTATTTAAAAATAATAGCAAATTCAAACTTAAATATGAGCGATAAGGTTTATTGTATTTCAAAATATCTATGCCTACCTAATGACTGCAATCGATTTTCACCTTAAGGCTATGTATGGACTTTTTCAGGTGACCGTACATGTACAAGAAAGCAAAAAATAAATAAATAATAGCTTACTTACACGCCCACAAACATGCTAAACGTGGCCTTTCAGTCTTATAGACCAGGGCTCTGTCTACCCCGCAAGGAAAAGGTGTGATAGTATGTAAGTATGTATATAAGATTATTATAAAAACTGAAATGTCTACCCCGCAAGGTAAAAGATATGATAGTATGTAAGTATGTATAAGTTTATTATTAAAATTGAAAAGACGTGATGAAAAATAACAGATTAAATTGTCTTTGGCCACAGGTAGGATTTCAACCATGTCCCTTAGGTTTACGCCCTAAGTGTGGGTTCAAACCTAATATGTGTAGCAGAGTTCTTTTTCATCACATATTTTCAATTTTAATAAATACTGAGCATTGTAATGCTATATAACAATAATTTATGTAAAAGCTTTCTTTAATTTAATCAACTTTCTATTCATCGGATATGAAAAAAGTAAAATCCCACACTACTAAATAGTGGGTAGTGTTGAAGAAATACGCTTGCTTATAATGCGTATACCCTACGGGGTAATAATGATGTGATGTGAGAGTTCGACGCGGTGATTTGAAGTCACGGTGGTGTAGTTAGTAGCACACTTAGGGCGTTAACTTAAGGACCAGAATTTATATTAGGCCAGCCGTTTCAATATTTTATAACGGCCGGTCTCGCAACCAACGAAAAAATATGAAAATTTTAGTGAATTCGTACTCACTAGGACCTACCACGTGGGCAGCATACAAATTGTGTATTATGTATTCTTGATTAGTTAGTTCTGTGTTGAGTTATATATCTAGTCATAGTTGTCATATTATACTCTAAACAACATGTATTTACTGCGGTATATCAATATTTTAACACATATTTTGTGAAATAATCTTATGAAATCCTACTTGAGGCCGTTCTTTGTCATCAATTATATAACTTTTAATTTTTAAATTTTCAAAATACCGATCTTAAAATGCTAAAATCAATTTTATATAAATAGAAGTCAAACTAGATTTGTTATAAATTACCTAGCTGCTCTCGGACAGCCTCCGTGGTCCAGTGGTTAAGGCGTTTGCCTGTTGACCCGGGGGTCGTGGGTTCGATTCCCACCGGAAGCATACTTTGTTTCCAGTTTGGTTAGGACATTGCAGGCTTGAATCACCTGATTGTCTGATAATAAAGATGATTCCGTGCTTCGGAAGGCACGTTAAGCCGGTGGTCCCGGCTGCCATCTGGTAGTCGTTAAAGGAACCACGTCAGAGGCCGATAGGCGGTTCCGAAGAACTCTGACACCAGGGTGTGCATGGTCGATTGACCGTGACACCTACTCGAAATGATGATGATGACCTAGCTGCTTGTTAACGACAGCTTATTTATAAAGAAATCTATCCAAAACCCCTTTGTTTTATATTTGTTTTGAATATTTTAATATAAATTACTTTAAACTTGTTAATATATTAGTTCATAGTTCATTTATTCAATAACAATATACATTGTGTTTGAATTAAAATAATTTTAACATAATATCATATAATCCTATCTATCCTAGTCTAATACTAAATAACTGTTTTAACATATTTAATATCTTTCTCATTTTAATCTTGACAATATATTTAACTTACATTACTCTTTGTCGTTACATGCTATTCCAATATTCCCTAGGCTTAAGATTAATTTTGAATAAAGAGAATAATATTAATAAATAATAAATATATACGGACTAATCACACAGATTGAGCTAGCCCCGAAGTAAGTTCGAGACTTGTGTTATGGGATACTAACTCAACGATACTATATTTTATAACAAATACATTTAAAGATACACATCAAAGACCCAGGCCAATCTGAAAAAGATCATTTTCCATCTTGACCTGGCCGGGGATCGAACCCGGTCACTCCGTGTCGCAGGCTGGCGTGTTGACCGCTGCGCCACGGAGCTAGTCAAATTAATATATTATATAACTATAAAGATTAATACAATAATAGTTCCGATACAATTCAAACGAGAAGTAACAATAATTATTATATTCCTATGTATGTTAAAAATCGATTTACAAATCTTTCAGTCTAAAAAACATCTTTATCAGCAAAACACACATTTAGACGGAGGAAGTCACAGGAAAAGCAAGTTTATAATCATCATCATTTCGTGTAGGTGTCACGGTCAATCGACCATGCACACCCTGGTGTCAGAGTTCTTCAGGACCGCCTCTCGGCCTCTGACGTGGTTCCTTTAACGATTACCAGATGGCAGCCGGGACCACCGGCTTAAAGTGCCTTCCGAAGCACTGAATCTCTATTATCAGACAATCAGGTGATTCAGGCCTGCAATGTCCTAACAAAACTGGAAACAACTAAACAAAGTATGCTTCCGGTGGGAATCGAACTCACGACCCCCGGGTCAACAGGCAAACCACGGAGGCTGTCGGAATGAAGTTTATAATAAAATTTGAGTTTTCCCTCGGACAATATCTTAAAAACTTATCGCTGCTATACTCGTACAGTCAGCCAAGGAGATACCTGATCCCGCCATCTACCTATATCTTGAATTTTCTCTTAAACTACAAGTAATATTAACATAAAAATGTATATTCAGGAATTTTTAATTAAAATCTTTCTAAACATATATTTTCAAGTTAATATTATTTTTAGTTAAGGAGAAAATTCAAGATATAGGTAGATAGCAGGGTCAGGTATCTCCTTGGCTGACTGTACTACGCAGCTTGCGAGTTTCAAATTCCAAATATCAAATCCAATATGAAAATGTTGAAGATCCTTGAAGAATGCATTTGATCTTTATGATTGCCTTGAAGCAAAATTGAATCTTTACCTTGAATCTATACCATGCAAGTATGCCAATGTCTTTCCATTTTACAATAAATCAATCATTTATTGTTTCCTTAATGTATAAAGTTCTTTGCTTTGTACAAATTAGTAACAATTAAGGACCCTGACTTGCGCTGCAATGGGAGTAGGGCTTTATATTTTGTCAAGTTTATGTTATCTAATATAGTTATAAATTATGGGTATATTAGTCATGTGTTTATTATGTAGTAATTATATTTAGTACATTTTTATTTAAGTATATTATTTATTTATTTATTTAGATAATGAGGATAGGTGTCAAAATTCATATTTTATAAATTATTGTTAATAAGGATAAAAACGGGACCCTATTAATATGGCTCCGCTCTCCGTCTGTCTGTCTGTTTGTCCGTCCGTCTGTCACCAGGCTGTATCTCATGAACCGTAATAGTTAGACTGTTAAAATTTTCACATATAGTGTAATTCTGTTACTGCTATAACAAAAAAGAATAAAATAAATTTAAGGTGGGCTCCCATACAAAAGACATGAATTTTTGCCGTTTTTAGAAATTGGTACAGAACCCTTTCTGCGTAAGTCTGACCCGCACTTGGCCGATGTTTTAATCTTGCTTCGACACGCCACAGTTGTGGATGTAAGCGGTTTCATGCTCCGATGTGCAGGATAGATCCCCGAAAGATAAAAGTTACTATAAGTTTTATGTGTCCCTGTCTGTCCTGTCAAAGTGTTACTATAAGTTTTATGTGTGCCTGTTAGGTAATTTATCATGCATCAGGTAATTTTACACCTGATATAGATATACCATTCCTTATTTTGCTAGCCTACTTTTCTGAACTCATTCTTCAGATGTGGCCTGCCCAATCCCACTTCAGTCTAGCTATTTTGTGTCCCACATCGGCGAACCTGTTTAAAACAAAGTGTGGCATTTGAAACTCTGTCTATCCTTTTCAGCCCTAGGACACTTCGCTCCATTGCTCTTCAGCATTTAATAATGTTGGTCTTTTTTATTTAAAAAGTACCTGCAAATATTATTCACGGATTTTTTCAGCGTATTTGATTTCAAATATATGATCTATGATTGAATTTTTTGTTTAATAATAAATGAAAAAAATAATGGCTTCGATTTTTCATATTTCATGAATGAAAATTTCAAATAGCCTAGTTTTATAGCAAGTAACACTAAAAACCAGGTCGATCAGTCATATTTTATGTATTAAATCTAAACATACCGTTGCTATTGTTTAAAAAATTTATAAAACACTGCGTCATTTTTGTTCAGAAATTTAAAATGCTGAATACAGGTTTCAAACAAAACCCTTCGCCTGCTAGGCCCTGTTTAGCTTGACAGATTAATCAGGGCAGACGCAGGTTGCTTAGTCAGCCAAAAATAAAAATACGCTGCTGCTTACTAACAAACACAGTTTGTGAATTGTGTTATAAGCACATTATATTGTAGTCAGCTGCTTTTAGCAGCGAGTCAGAGCTTATAGATTATAGTCAGTTATTTAGCCGTCTGGTTTCCGGCAGAGTAGAATAGGACCACTCCAAGTCTTCCCATGGAGGTCGTAAGAGGCGACTTAGGAAATACGAGCTAAACAATAAAACTCATAAACATCAATGAAACCTCTCCAACCCGTCTGGCCAGCGAGGAGAGTGTAGGCCAAATCTGCTCTAGGCAAGTATGGCTCCGGTAGTACAGAGAGGGTCATGCTCCTGCAGTGGAGATTAAAAAGACCTAATGGTGACGATGATGATGTTTTTGCAAAACGTTCGAATAGACTTAGTTCCGCAACACTAATGTGTTAAAATGAAATTTTATATACTGGTTGTTAATAAGGTATTGCCCTCAAAACAACAAACACATTAGAAGTGTTATCAAGAGTGATTTCTATAAAAAACAGGCATCGCCAAATTTGAACGCAACACAATTGAGTAGAAACTTCTCCTTTGGTCAAAGTTTCACTAGGACTTCTCACTTTACACGTTAAAATAGCACACGTCGGCATTAATCGATTTTTTTTACGAAAATCTCACTTTTGTTCCTTTGGCAACTGCGGGACAAACTATTTAGGTGATTCAAGTGAGCTGATTGAGCGCATTGTCGACGCGCGTGCCATTTCTAATGTCTTTGTTTTTCTGTGGTATTGCCTAATTAACTACAGAGAATACTTTGTATTCTGAACGAAGCTGTAATAAACTATGTTATATTATTTTATATAAATAAACCAAACATACCTTACTGTACCGCCATCAAAAATTACAGTGATTTAGTTCTTGTGCAAAAATGTAAAATTAGTGAATAGTTTTCAAACAAAAACCCTTAGCTGGTCAGGCAGATGTCGCCTAGTCACCCGGAAACAAAACAAAAATGTCTATTTTCGGACAAGCTATTTTTGGCAGGCATTAGACGACATTTTGTGATAATCCATTCAGTATTCGTTGACAAATAATGCCAATGGTAATTTAATAATATATTTCATTTTTGTATTTTTTTTTCAAGTAAGTTTAACAAAACTGAATGAATCGATATCATATCATCATCATCACCATCAGGTCCCCCTCTGTACTATAATATCATATATAAAAGTGTTTATGACATTCTTCTAAAGGTAAATGGTGACATAATCAGAATCATATTTTAAAACGTCCTATAGTCAAATCTTATCTATTCAGGAGTTTCGAAAATAAAGTCCAAGGTGTACATAATCTCACATAGAAACTGACATACATAAACCTAATGCATACCTAGTCCCAAAAATATTGGAAGTCATTAGCAGCAAGGAAACAGAACAGTATTGTTTCTGAAAATACTTGGTGGAATTGAGACCGACACTCTTGCTTTATGAGCCAATAAACTTTCTATTAACGAACACGCAACCCTTTGCGTGAGGCTACGAAACCGGCGATGGTGTCAATACTTTTTGAAATTCAATCTTTTTTACCGACTTCAAAAACAATAAGGTTATCAATTCGACCTGTATGTTTGTAATATAATATATTACGTTCTAGCACGGTTTTATACAATATATAAAGAAAAGCCTGTCCGATCCTTGAAGAGGTTCTGCAGCCCGTGGTTATGAATAACTTTTCCTATGGGACCAATGCTGAGAACTCAACACTTTTTTGACATACCGGCGCTCGGATCAGCTTGCAATGCAACCGGGAACACGATCGGTTAAGAAACATATGTTATTTATCACGTTTTATCTCTTCCTTAGTGAGGCCATGAGGCCACAAGACATAAATACCGCGCTAAGTGTGTAGGTGTGCATATAGGTGGAAAAGGGAATCAAAATCTGCTCGCTTGCCGTCAAATATACATATAAAAACCCATTTCAAGAGATTATTGCCAGAATAAAAATATTATGAAACCGCTAGTAGTTACTATAAATAATATTTCAAAGAGGACACTGATTTTTGTTTCCTTTTTTTTTTTCAAAGAAAGTAAACACTTTTTAGGGGTACAGGGCATGACTTTTGGCCGGTATATGTATGTTATTCAGAAAAAATGCCATTTCTAAGAAATCTTTATAAATTCCAATAAGATATAATACTACAGTTTCTGTAAATCGCTTCATATTCAATACAATTTCTTTTTGCGTTATCTACCCTATGTTACTTACGCATATTTTAACCTGCCTTATATCATTAAAACTTACAACTTTATATTATACTAGCTTTCGCCCGCGGCTCCGCCCGCGTCAATGACGATCCCTCGGGAACAGTACTTTTTCCCGGGATAAAAGTAGCCTATGTCCTTCTCCGTACTGCAGAGAACTTGTATGCAAATTTTCATGATGATCGGTTCAGTAGTTACGGCGTGAAAGCGTAACAAACAAACAAACTCACTTTCGCATTTATAATATTAGTAAGGAAGTAAGGATAAGGATGTTTTGGAAGGCAGAGGTTTCTTTTCATTTTGATGACAACTTAAACAATGATCTCTATATCCACATACTGTCGCCTGTGAGAAATCGCTGTTTTCAGAGCTAAACACTCAGTCGTTACAGTCGAGTAAAAATAGCAAAACGAGCCATGAAAATGTTTACAATTGCCTCTTAAGTTTGTTACACCTAGTACACATAATGACGAGCGCCAATTTTATTACAAAACTAGCTTACGCCTTCGGCTCCGCTCGTAACCGATGTCGATCCCTCGGGAACAGTATCTTATTCCGGGATGAAAGGTATCCTATGTCCTTTTTCGTACCCCAGAGATCGTGTTTGCAAAATTTCATGATGATTCAGTAGTTACGGCGTGTGAGCGTTATAAACTAACAAACAAACGCACTTCCGCATTTATGATATTAGTAAGGACAAGTAAAGTAATATACAGGGTGACTGGTAAATCACGTTACATATTGAAAGGGGGCACTCAGTACTTGATTCTCGTTCGAAATAAATAAAAAAATAGGGTCTTAAATGTTGACCAAATTATCCTATAAAAACAAGATGTGTGAACACTCGCGCTAATCAAAGCGCGCGTACCTGTTTTCGTGTCGGCCGCGGACCGTCTAGCTGGATGCGCGTAGAGAGCGCGCGGTTTCCAAACATTCCGAGACTTAGCGGAATAATTTATTTAAATTTTTCTTTGTCATTAATAAGTATTTTGTTGGTTTTATAGTTTTTAACGTTACGTGTGATCATTATTTATTATGTCCTTAAGTATGTAATGTGATTTACCAGTCAGGCTGTATACTACGCATTTATTTGTGAAACACACAGAAAGCCAAATAATACCTGTAATAATCTCGTAGAAAGAATAAAATAAGATGGGTGTATTTGTCTCTCTCTAACATCAAAATGTGTAGGGACACATTTTGATGAGACAACTAGGGAGTTGCATCATTGGACTATGGCACTTTGAAGTCCGGGATTGGCTTTGAAAAAGCATCATCGTAACCATCATCATATCAGCACTTCTTAAGCCCACTGCTAAGCACAGGGCTATCTTCGTATACGCCACCGACATCGGTCCTGTGCCTCTCTCATCCAGCCGTATTTGCTAACTTAGTGTACAACGTTTTGATAGTCACTTCAAAGTACATAACGTTTTATATATATCTCAAATAAATATTCGTCCATACGAGAGCTGCAATGTATTTTGAAGTGACTATCAAAACGTTGTACATCAAGTTAGCAAATAGGCCAGCAGGTACGACCCGCTAATTTTGCTTATGTTGCAACCCTCTCTAGAAACAGCATGCTACTCATTATTTATAGGTCAGAAAGACCTCTCTCAAGGATTCTTCGTCCCATGAATCGGGGTATATTGCCATACTCACCACGCTTGGCAGGCGGGTTGGTAAGTGAGTATTTTTTACCTTCTACTGCTTCCGACTCTGCTGTGAATCGGAAGCAATTTTAAGCTGGGGAAGGATACCAATTAGTTGGAACTCTCCTCCGTGGTCCAGTGGTTAAGGCGTTTGCCTGTTGACCCGGGGTCGTGGGTTCGATTCCCACCGGAAGCATACTTTGTTTAGTTGTTTCCAGTTTGTTTAGGACATTGCAGGCTTGAATCACCTGATTGTCTGATAATAAAGATGATTTCGTGCTTCGGAAGGCAGGTTAAGCCGGTGGTCCTGGCTGCCATCTAGTAGTCGTTAAAGGAACCACTTCAGAGGCCGAGAGGCGGTTCCGAAGATCTCTGACACCAGGGTGTGCATGGTCGATTGACCGTGACACCTACTCGAAATGATGATGATGAGTTGGAACTGGAAAGGAAATTAAGGTATTGGGATAATACTCACTCGGATGAATAGAGGAAAAGCAAATAGAACCACAAAAGGCCAGTTGCGTGTACCCGATGTCATATGTGCCATACCCAATGTTATTCCAGTTCTATCTTCAGAGTAGATCCAGAATACCTCGGGTATTCTGTAGTCCGGAGTACGCTTTTCGGTGAGAGGAATATTTTGGCGATAATAAAACAACTTCCCTTTACGAACATACCTATGTCGAATAAAGAAAAAGTTTTAGATCTCTCGGTAATAGATCCCTGGGCAAAATCAGGAATCATATTCGTAGGCGATGCGGCGATGAGCCAAATACTATTTTGATTCCGTTTCCTACACGCCCACCAACATGCTTAACGTGAATTTTAGATCTTAAAGACGAGCTCTATCTACCAAACATGGAAAAAGACGCGATAGTATGTTTGTATGTAAATTTATACTGAGGTCACAGTCACCAAAACTCAATAAGATAAATTCGACATTCCTATTCGATTTTTCCGGGCCGCAGAACATTTTTATATGGAAACGAAAATTTTCTGGAGTTTCCATCATTGGTCCCTTAGGAAAAGTTGTTCATAATGACGGGCTGAGTCACCCCTTTTAGGGAATGTTAAGAATTAATTTACGTTGTATACACGTATACAGCGTGATTTTGAACCTCCTAGCTATATTGAAATCTGGAAATCAGAATCCCTAATAGAATACACAATTATTGTAAGAAAAAAGGTAAAAGACGAAAAAATAAATTTGACCTATCATAGAAATTTGTCCAGTTGATCGGCGACTTTGTATGGGAAACCTAACTTCCTTTTTTGTTTTTTATTTTTTTTTCTTGCAGTTCTGTGTTCCATTAGGGATTCTGATTCCCAGATTTCAATATAGCTAGGAGGTTCAAAATCACGTTGTATATGTAGTAGTTGTTGGGCCATATAAATTTGAATTCTTTTAGTCATTAAATTATCCATACTAATATTATAAATGTAAAAGTAACTCTGTCTGTCTGTCTTCGTTTCACGCTGCAACCATTGAATCAATTTGGATGAAATTTGCTATGGAGGTAGTTTGAGGAAGGACGTACCCTATGTCCTTTCCCGGGCTATCGAAAATTAATTTCGGGAAATCCTACTGTTCCCGAGGGATCGACATTAACACAGGCGGAGCCATGGGTAACAGCTTGTAGTACTATAATTCTAATCCTAACTAATATTATAAATGCGAAAGTGAGTTTGTTTGTTTGTTTATTTGTTTGTTTGTTACGCTTTCACGTCGTAACTACTGAACCGATCATCATGAAATTTTGCATACAAGTTCTCTGGAGTACGGAGAAGGACATAGGCTACCTTTTATCCCGGGAAAAAGTACTATTCCCGAGGGATCGACATTGACGCGGGCGGAGCCGCGGGTGAAAGCTAGTAGAGCTATATTTGCACTTTCGAGGCGTCTTAGTAAGAGACGGAATAGTCCTATTTTACTCAAGAATCCTCACGGCGCAATCAACCGGCCACCTGTAATTCGCCTAAATCTCTTAGATTAAGGATATTACATCATGAAATATTAAGATTTCTTCACGAGGCCCTAAATTCTAATGGCCTTACTCAAGATCTTATTTAAGCCAAGATAATAATTTCCCTGCTAACATTGAAGGAATTTATAATTTTACAAATCTTGTTTATGGGAAATGAAGGTTCGTTATTTTAAGCTTTTTGGAATTATAAATAAAATTCAGCAAATGAGACGTCTTTTTAAGCATAATTGTCAGCTGATTATACATCATATATTACGAAATGATCATATCGCACGTCGAACCGATTCAATTTAGCATTCTAGAGTAGGTACCAACATAAGGTCTTGAACTATTATATAAAATAGTTGAAACATTTTGAGTTTACATAATGATACATACATACAAACTGTTACGTCTATTTCCCTAGCAGGGTAGACAGAGCTAAGCTCTATAAGACGTAAAAGCCACATTTGGTATGTTGGTGGGCGTTAAGTGAAAAACGGAATCAAAAGTGATGGGTTGCTAGCCGCATCGTCTACTAATATGATTTCTAGGATTCTCACCCATTACCTCGATTGGCTTTTACATCATGCTATCTGTTATAATAGTGGACACCGGACTAAAACGCAACCGAGACAGCGCTTATATGAGAGAAAGACCTTTTTACCAAAAACTTTTTATTATAAAAAATAAGTACTTAGTAAAATAATTTGCTTTACTTTTATTTTTCTGAGGAGGTTATTTTGTCAAGAGAATCTTGCAAAAATAAATAAAAGTTTCCGCACTTCGTTGAAATAAAACGCTGCGACCGACTGATACAACGTGACACTAGCGCCATTAGTGACGTCATTAGTCAGAAAGAACCACGGAAGAACTATCGCGCGAGCTCAATTAGGCGACACATTTTAAATTTGTGCAACTTTCTCAGATGATGCTATAAGAGACAGCTTTGTTAAAACAAAATGCTGCAATGCAACTGACTAGACTTGAATCGACATTCATGACGTCATTAGTCAGCGAGAACCACCGCGGGAACTCAACTTACTTAGGTGAATTATCTAAGTGTTGTACAATTTTCTCGGACAATGCTTCAAGAGAGAGCTTTATTAAAACAAAACGCTGCGACTGACTAGACTCAAAACGACATTAGTGTCGTCATTATTTAGTAAGAATCACCGCGTGAACTCAACTTGCTTTGGTGAATTATCTTAGTGTTGAACAACTGTCTCGGACGATGCTTCAAGAGAGAACTATGTTGAAACAAAACGCTGCAACTGAGTAGACTCAAAGCGACATTCGTGACGTCATTAGTCAGCGAGAACTACCGCGCTAACTCAACTTGCTTTGGTGAATTATCTTAGTGTCGTACAACTTTCTCGGAAGATTCTTCAAAAGAGAGCGACTGACTAGATTCAAAGCGACAGTAGTGACGTCATTAGTCCATCGCGCTCAACTTGTTTTAGCGAATCATTTTAATGTTGTTCAATTTTCTCGGTAGAAGCTATAAGAGGGAGCTTTGTTGAAACAAATCGCTGCGAGCGACTGACACAAAGCGGCACTGACGCTATTATTGCGTCATAAGTCAGCGAAAACCATAGCGCAATACTTTGGCAAATTATCTAAGTTTTATACAATCATCAAAATCTGTCTATCTCGCCTTAATTTTTCTCTCTCTCTCACTTTGTCTCTCTCTCTATAAGGATTTTGTCGGTCTTGTAATTGTGCGGAAAGAAACGCGCACAATAATTATTTTAAGCAGGAAATAATGCTATGGTTTGCCGCTGCTTTCTCCTTTTCCTACACTAGTGAATTATTTATTAGTGTGCAAGTTGCCTTACAAATTTTTTCCTATCTGGAAGCAGGTAGTGGTCGTGAAAGCGATAAAATTTCAATAATTATTAGTAAACAGAGACTGCTCTTTCAGAGTAGAATTCATCACCAACATCATCACCAACGCTAACATATCGTGTTCCACAAAAATATGTAAATTAAAATTGTATATAACATGACATCAGAAAAAAAAGAAAAGAAAAATATTAAATATCATACAAAGCCCTTCAGGCAAGTAGGCGACCAATACTGTTGAAGAGTTTTTTTCGGCGTCTTCTTCTCTGCAGTGGTCGGTTCCGAAACGCTAGTAGTTTGTAGCTTTTAAACAATAATTAATAATTTGAATATAATACGTGGGGCGCACTATAAGTTTCCGGAATGAATATGAAAAAATACTATTAAAGGTACAAAATTAATTTATTGTTTTTCAAAATAATCTCCCTTGGCGTCGATGCACTTTTTCATTCGATGAAACCAGTTTTGAAAACTTTTGTGCCACTCCTCTGTGGTGACCTCTGAAACGTGTTTTTCATACTCCTCGACAGCCTCTTCTGGTGATGAAATGAAAATCGATGACCGCGTAATTGGTTCTTAATTTTTGGGAACAGAAAAAAGTCACAAGGTGCCAGGTCGGAACTGTATGCAGGATGACTCATGAGTTCTACATTTTTCGCCTTCAAAAAGTCGTTTGTCTGTCTGGCCGTGTGAGAACTAGCATTGTCGTGGTGCAGGATGATACGGCGTTTACGGTTATTTTTACGGAGTTCGTCAATAACTACCGGCAAACAAATGGTCGTGTACCAGTCACTATTCACTGTACGACGATTCTCTAAAGCAACAGTAGCCACGTGTCCAGTTTTATTAAAAAAAGAAGCAATCATCCGCTTAGATGCACTTTTCACGCGCGCCACTTGGTTGGTTTCGGCTCATCTTGAAAGACCCATACGCTCGATTGCTGCTTTGTTTTGGGATCGTAGCAATAAATCCATGTTTCGTCACCTGTTACACCAAATTTGACGCACTTTCGTTGAATCTGGTAAGCATGGCACTGCACCAAGTGACGCGGTCCGTTTTTTGAGCCTCGGTCAAGTTGTGTGGGATCCACCGCGAGCACAGCTTTCTCACACCCAAATGTTTGTGTAGGATTAATTGTATTTGACTCATGCCTATTTCTAAGGATGCGCGAATTTCATAGTAGGTCACATGCCTGTCTGTTTCAATCATACGGCGCACAGCATCGATGTTTTTGTTGGTCACAGCGGTGGACGGCTGACCATCGCGAGATTCGTCACTGAGATTGATACGACCACGCTTGAATTCTGCAAACCAGCTATAAACAGTTGTCTTGCATGGTGCTTCATTGCCAAAAGCTGTTTCAAGCCGAGCGATGCTCTGTTGAGCTGTCAAATTACATTTAAAATCGTAGAAAATCATACTACGAAAATTTTCCCGAGTTAAATCCATGTTGATGCAGACACACAATTTTTTAAATGGCGCCATAAGGTAAAAACAAAAGACATTCAAATGAAACAAACTGCATTCTACAGCCAAAGAGTTATTTTTTCAAATGTTGCAATAAATTTTTAATTATTGTTTATGTAAGTGGCCAGTTCCGGAAACTTACAGTGCGCCCTATGTATAATAAGTATTATTTAAAATGTGAATTGACGTGAAAAAGTGCCTGAAAAGGCTTATTTTCTGAATAAATCTTTGAATCTTTGAATCTTTGATTTCGTGTAGGTCACACGGTCAATCGACCATGGACACCCTGGCATCACAGTTCTTTGGAACCGCTTCTCAGCCACTGACGTGATTCCTTTAACGACTACCATATGGCAGAGAAAACACTTGCCGGCTCCTTGGCTTAACGATGACGTCAAGGGTGCAATTGCCAAAAAACATAGTGCCAAGGCAAAGTTCAAGTCTAATCCGGAAAGATATCGTGATAAATACATCAAGGCTCGTAATACCTGCAACAGGATGTGTAGAGAAGCTCAACGCCGCTATATCCATAAATCCGTGGAGAACGGTGATCCAGGCAAGGTCTGGAGATTTTTGAAGTCACTTGGAGTAGGAAAGAACAAACAAAATGTTTCCAACAACCTCGATATTATTGGTCTTAATAGACATTTCTCTACTTCCAGCAATTTTGGTGGCAATGATAAAACCAATACCTATATTAAACCACCTCTCTTCTCTTTCGCCTCCTGACTACTCTTCTTTTGTGTTTCAACCAATAGCTGTATGTGATGTTCAAAAGTGCGTACTTTCTGTGACTTCAAACGCAATTGGAGCTGACGACATAAGTCGTACAATGTTCCTCCCTATCCTTGATATCGTCCTTCCTATTATCACTGAAATTTTTAATAATTCCTTACTATCCGGCATTTTTCCATCTGAATGGAAACTTGCATTTATTACTCCTCTGCCCAAAAAGCCTAATCCTTCTTCCTTTTCTGACTTTCGTCCAATTTCTATTCTACCTTTCTTATCGAAGGTCCTTGAACGGCTAGTTCAAGACCAATTAAATTCTTTCCTTCGCAAAAACAATATCCTTAACCTTTACCAGTCAGGTTTTAGAGCGGGTCATAGCACTACTACCGCACTCGTCACTATAACTGAAGACATTCGCTTTGCAATGGATGATTCTCAGTTGACTCTCCTTACGTATATGCATGTATTTTATTTGTTTGTATATATGTAAGTTTATTGGTAGGTACCTATGTATTTTTAGTTTTAAAATTATGTTTTGCTGCACCATCGCCTATGTTGTTTATTTTCCATCTACCCTAAGATTGACTGGAAGAGATCGCTTAGCGATAAGTCCGCCTTTGGACCAAATGTATGTTTTTGTATTCCAATTGTGTTTATGTTTAATTTGGTGCAATAAAGAATTTTTCATTCATTCATTCAATCGAACCCACGACTACAGGCAAACGCCTTAACCACTGGACCACGGAGGCAGTTCACGGAGGAAAAATCAAGACAGTGGACTCTTATGACTCTGCATTCTTTCCACTGAGGACTCACCATACCACTGGCCATATCCCTGTTGGTATGGTGGGTCTAAAACTATAGCCGTGTGGTATCCGGCAGAGTAGAATAGGACCACTCCAAGTCTTCACGTGGATGTCGTAGAAGGCGACTTAGGATATACAAGCTAATCAAAGCTTATAAACATCTAAGAGACCTCTCCAACCCGTCTGGCCAGCGTGGAAAGTGTAGGCCAAGTCATCTGGCTGCTCTGGCCAAGTATGACTCTAGTTGTACAGAGAGGGTCGTGCTCCTGTAGTGGAGACTAAAAAGGACCTGGTGATGATACAGTACATTCATCAGTTTAACAATTAAGTATCCTGGAGAGTGACACACAAACTGCACTTAAAAATATCGACCTTATCGGCCACTTTATTAAGAGTTTGCAGCGCCCGTGTTTATTTAACAGATTAACAGGTGCTTTATTTAACAAATTGGTTCGCCCATTAGGAACCACCAGTAGGCACGGCTGGCACTAATATTATAAATGCGAAACAATGTTTGTTTGTTTGTTACGCTTTCGCGCCGTAATTACTGAACTGATCATCATCAAATTTTGTATACTCGGTGTCTGGGGTACGGAGAAGGACATATATTTTGTGCCGGGAAAAAGTACTGTTCCCGAAGAATCGATATTGACGCGAGCGTAGCCGCGGGCGAATGTTAGTGGTATTAAGAAAACTGAGGAGTTCTATGGTCCAAGGTTTGAGCTTAATAAGCGCTTACGTAAGTTTAGCAACACCGGGCGCGGTCCCCACTGGGATGGGTAACCGCAAGTGGCATAAAAATATATCGAGCTCCTCCGTGCTTCGGAAAGCACGATAAGCTGTTACTTAAACACACGAAAATCAAACAAATAATAAATAAACTCATATATTGACAGACATACATTTTTTTTCTATTTTTGGGATCAACAAACAATTTTACATTATGTTTAAACTTAAATGTAGTACATATCAAGATATCTAAATGCAAAATCAACAACGTTAACCACAGTTTACTATTGGTATAAGCTGAGAGAGTACATCAAATTACATGAACTCATAAAACAAAAACTTAGTAAGCATTCCCTTTTGAGGCCGACGTTTACAAATAAATATTAATCAGTATTTTATATTCGATACCAATATTAATTTGGCTTCGCTAATTTGTTGAATAGGTTAATATATAAGGTCCGATTATATTAAGCGCAAATATATTAAAGGGTGGCAACCATAGGTCAAAGAAATGCTTTAGCAGCTAATTTTTGGAAACCGACACGTTACTTTTTGTTATCGCTTTTTCAACGATAATTATGTTTTTTATGAAAGTCGATAAATCCAATCACTGGACATGTTTTCTAAAAAAAATACTTTTTAAAATAATTAGTTCGTTTGTAGATTATTAAAAAATATAGGGCACTTTATGGCCAAATAAATTAAACCACGGAGACCGGTAAAATAATGGAACGGAATGGCATCTTTCTATAGTATAACACTAGCTTTTATACTAAGGTAAATGTACATACAGTAGTGGGGTTGTACGTGCCATTATTAACAATATTATTTACTCCTGCAATACACTTATTATTTTTTTTGTCAATCAAACAAAAATTTATAGATATAGCCCATTAAAGTACCGCGTGGCGTTACTGCCCGGTGGGTGTAAAAATAATTTAATATACCTACGCGATAATACAGTCGTCAGTAGTCAGCAGGTCCTTTTAGTCTCCACTGCAGGAGCAGAACCCTCTCTGTACTACCCGAACCATACTTTGCCAGAGCAGACAGAGGATTTGGCCTACACTCTCTTCGCTGTCCAGACGGGTTGGAGAGGTCTCATTGATGTTTATGAGCTTTGTTTAGCTTGTATTTCCTAAGTCGGCTCTTACGTCATCCACGGAAAGACTTGGAGTGGTCCTATTCCACTCTTCCAGAAACCACACTGCGATAATACCGTATTAAAGTGTTTTTATTTAAATGTGTAACAATCGCGAAAACAGTAAAAACCATTAATAGAAGTTTTTCAAATATCAATTCGAATAAATTTCAAACAAAAAGCCTTTCATGGAGTGTATTACAATACGAACTAACGAACCGAAAATCCTATTTGGGAATAATCGAGATAACGAGTTATTCTGACCCCTAGACTGGTTCGAAAACTAATATCCTAAAAATATAATATTAGAAACATTACTTTCGGTGATGCAACGCCACGAATTGAATTATATCGCTGTCATGCGATATAATAAGTATTAATTTTATTATATACAATTTCTTTATTTATACTGGATCCAGAAAAAAATGTGTGATTATTTCATGATTAAAAATAAATAAATATATACGGACAAATCAAACAGATTGACCTAGCCCAAAAGTAAGTTCGAGACTTGTGTTATGGGATACTAGCTCAACGATACTATATTTTATAACAAATACATATATAGATAAACATCCAAGATCCAGGCCAATCTGAAAAAGATCATTTTCCGTCTTGACCTGTCCGGGAATTGAACCCGGGCACCCCGTGTCGCAGGCTGGCATGTTGACCGCTGCGCCACGGAGCTAGCCGGTATAATACATCGTTAGAAGTCCACTGCTACATGAAGGTCTCTCCCAAGGACTCTTCGTTCTATGGGAGGACATTGCCATACTCACTACGCTTGGCAAGCGGGTATGTAAACGCAGTTTCTTTGGCTTCTTGTTTTATGTATATTTGACGGCAAACAAGCAGACGAGCCACCTGATGGAAAGTGGTCACCGTCGCCCATGGACATCTGCAACACCAGAGGAGGTGTTGATACGTTGCCGACTCTTAGATACCTGTAAACACGCCTTTTGAAGGACCACAAGTCATAGCACACAGGGAAAACCTTCGGAGGGAGTCCATTCCACAATCTTGCTGTACGAGGAAAAAAACCACGTGATCCACTGACATTTTTGGAGACCCAAGTGTCAAGGATGTGGGGATCTACTTTACGTGTACTGTGGCGAGCGGTGCGGTGGTAGAAAGGTGGCGGTGGCACTAATTCAAAAAGTTCTTGGCTTCACATAGTTTTACGATGCTGTCCATCAGAAAAAAATTTAAGCTAAGTAAAAAGTAAAAAGTAAAAATTTTTTATTTGCTCTCCACAATCTTTACACTAAACTTAACTAGCTGGGGAAGGATAGGAATTTATTGACATTGTGGAAGGAACTTCTTTCCCTTCCACAGTTTCAATAAATTCCTGGTACCAGGATACTACTCACTGGGATAAATGGTGAAAAAGCAAGTAGCAGCTCAGGAAGCAACCACCGGACAGGCAGTTCAGGATGATACCCCTGATCTTTATTTGTCTTTTAGTCCGCCATAACTTCGATTTGTTTGTTTTTCGCGTGTGTGAGAGGCCAACACTGTTATCAGTTTTTTCAAGCTGTTTAGGCATTTGACACGAAGGAGTTCAAGATAATTTGATGCTTGCCATGATTACCCATCCCAGTAGAGACTGCGCTCGAGGTTGCTTAACATGTGTAAACCCTAGCAATGCTCACGCCTATCCATCGGGCTCCTCCCAATTCTGGCTAAACAAGTTAGGATGCGCATGTGTAATTATTCAAAACCTTTTATCATATCGGATGAAAATGGCTATAATGATTTATGGCAGCGCGGTTATGCATTAAATTTTCTTAAAAATCTTGCTCGAAAAGAATCTCTTATGATGAGCTTTTCCTAATTAAATCCTTCTACAATTAAATAAGTGTAAGCTCGAAGTGTTTTTAGAGTACTGACAAAATGCGACGAAAGTAACTCATATACATAGGTACGTATTACGTACACTTTGTTCTTCTATTCCATTATTTCGTTCTGCGTAACATTACCATAGGGATGGCAAAGTGGGCCTTCATCTTAATAGACGTTAAAAGCTCACACCTGGGTATATAACGTAAGTTGCAGCAAATTAAAAAGAGTACAGAAGGAACGTCCCGAAAAATTAACAAAATTCGATGGATTGCTAGTCCGTAAATAGTGAAATTACTTACCTAATGCAGCTTGTATGTAAAATTTGAGCTTGAAATGAAAATTTAAACTTAAACTGAGCTCTCATTCCGCCGCACCGACTGAAGCTTGTCTGCGGCCGCAGGCGCTGGAGTCGAGCGAAAGCGAGACAACGCTATGCAGCCAGAGCGGAAAAGACATATCGACGGCGTCACTGATCCTAAATGCGGGGTACTAAATAATAATAATAATAAAATACATTTATTCCTCATCACAATTTACACAATAGTAATACATTTAATCTAAAACAAAACAAAAATGAAAATTGTGAGAGAGTGGTGTCTTAGATAGGTTTCAAACGAAACCTGTAATACAGATCACCACATAGCACTCAAAAGATTCAAGCTGAAGAGGAACAGTTTAAATGGCTTTTATCAATGTGCCCAAGGAAAGGATAATGTTGGCGTGAGGTAACAAATATAGGTTAAAAACAATGAAAAACATGATATGGAACCTACTATGAATAAAGTAAATTAATTTAACAAAGACTTACAGACTTAATACAACATGAAAGTTTATTTGCATAGTGAGAAATAGTAAATATTCCGCTTACTTGCTCAGCTACATAGGGTACAGAAAACACTACAAAAACGAAAACGAGAAAGGGTCAGTAACTCCCTTTTTCTTTTTAACTAAAGAACCTCGTTACATACAATAATTAGTATTTATACTATTTATTTGACTACTATTAATTCATTAATTTAGTATGTGTTTTGCTAGGTACATATTGATTTTGCACTTAAAACAACTTGAATTATCAAATTGTTAGTGCGCATTATCTCCACTAAGGTGACAGCTGAATATCGGTGGTTGCTCCCCGGGAACATATAGCTGAGCTGTAGCCTTGTTGTGCTATTATGGCACACATGAAATGTTTTATTTTAAGTTTTATTGTTAGGTTTTTTTTTTTCAGCGCGCTTTTATTCAAAGAGTCAAAAATCCATTCTCCCATCAAGCGCAAGAAACGTAGACACAATGGATTTTCTATTGTTATGAGGACCTATCGGACCGCTTGGGGGTTCAGAGTACAATATATGTTATTCTCACAATGTAATGATTTAACGGAACCTAATTGGCATGTAAATGTGGCCATTTTAAAATTGTTATCTTGCTTAACATGGGCTAGCTCCATAGCTCAGCGGTCAACACGCCAGCCTGCGACACGAGAGTGCCCGGGTTCGATCCCCGGTCAGGTCAAGATAGAAAATGAACTTTTTCAGATTGGCCTGGGTCTTGGATGTATATCTATATATGTATTTGTTATAAAATATAGTACCGTTGAGTTAGTATCCCATAACACAATTCTCGAACTTACTTTGGGGCTAGTTCAATCTGTGTGATTTGTCCGTATATATTTATTTATTTAGGTAGGTCGAGGTGCGTCAGAGCCCGTCTCACTGTTATGCCAGCATGTTAGAAATTCATGCTGTCGAGACGAGCAACGAAGGAGTGAAGGGGCGCGGGGGTTGTGATGCCCCGGATAAAAAAAAACGGCCGGCGATATTGGCAAAAACTTCCGGCGTTTTTGCAGGTTCGCGTCGATAGGTGTGTGGCGCATGGTGTATTTTGTATTGCATTCTTGCCTTCCGATTTCATTCTGTTCTGAGCTGTTCTAGGTAGAGAAGAAAATAATCAGCAGGTGTGTGGCCGCGCTTATCGGCGCGCGACAACACCTAGTCAAACGACCGCGCGTATACTAAAGACATGGCTATTTAATTTACCAGCAATATACCTATACTTACAGTTAACCTGAAGGAATAGGGAGCAGAGTTCATCACATATAATTATACTGTAATTAGATTTGACAAAGTTTTTACAGCTGACCACTTGTCTAATGCCAACCCTCTTTATGTAGCTCGAGAACCACTGTCAAATTACCGCAGGTGAAATACATGTGAAAATTAAGTACCAGTTTGACCATGTTGGCCATGCAATATTTTATATAATTCATTGTAAAATGAGTTGAATCAAATACCTCACTTGTAAAAGTCGGGTAGTTGTGTAGGTGACTTAACCCATTTGCGCCCAAACCTAAACTAACTGAAAAAAGATGAAATAAAAAGCATTTATATGTATAAAAATGAGACTTTTAATGAAATATAACAAAAAAAAATTAAATTTGTTTTATTAAATATTAAAAAAAATACCGTGCTTAAATGAGGACACTGGGCTCATTCGGTATGAAGAGTTTCACAACAGGGTTTCTCGACACATAACGTTTTGATACATTTTTGCACTGCCAACGAGCTTTATAATGACAATTGATGCATCGCGGTTGTTTATTTAATTTGTCTACAAAGTAGCCTTATACCATCGAACTGCAGACTAGGGACTATGGACGCTGTTGGGCGTGAAGGCTGGTCTGTTTCTTGTCGCAAGTAATGACGATTAACGATTCGTCTAAACTGTAGCTGATACACTTCACATCATTACAAAGTGTGTGCAAACGCCAGACATTGCTAATAGTCAAATCAAGCATGTGGGTAAACAGTATCCACCACCACTTTTTGCCTCGAATAGAAGTACGATATGTATAAATAAATTGATTGATGATCAGCTTGATCAACACCACCCATACCTTTATGTAGCTGACGAATACTTGAGATATGTCTACATCGGTCTTTTTCTACACAACTGAACTCCAACATTTCACTTTGCCTAATGGTAGGACACTATATTAATTCCCATTGTGCAAACGCCATTGTCAACAAACTAACAATATTGTATTCGTCGTGTCAAATCGGTAGTCATGATCAGCACGTCTTTTTTTCTTCATTTCCTTGATAGGTATTAGGGAATATTTGCCAGTTAGTCCTTCTCGAACAGTCCCAGTTGCACGATAGCCCTTTTCCCGTTATTTCCGCCTTCCTCTACATCAGTGAGAACACTAGGTTTCGGAGGCAGAGCAACAAAATCTACCTCTATATGTGAAGCATCATCTCTCATAACAGCCTCGATAGCTTCTTGAAGCCCCTGATAGTTATTGCTCGATGCAAACGTTCGTTGAGACATGTTTTTTCAAAGGCGACTTCTTCAAAAATAAAGGAATGTTTGATCCCTGTAGTGCCCGTAGTCCCCAATTGAGGACTCCTACGTATAAATCAACTTTATTCTCAATGTAGCCTTATAGTTCATCAAATGCTGTCTTTATTACTTAGTTACTATTATTGTCAAATAGTAAATGTGAAAAAATAACCGCTATAGAATGAATACAATAAAATAAAAGTAGTTACATTAGGAGCGTACTGTAGCTCATTAATCTTGTTTATTTCAGACGCAATATTTTCGCAATATTTTCAAATTTAATTTAGTTTATATTAAACAACTATTAATAATCAGTGTGCGCACTTGTAACGTTTCAATTACTAATGAAAATGTCACCTTCATATAAATGCAAAAAAAGTTGAGGGTAGATTTGTAAGCGTTCCCAATTAGGCACGGTGAGCGCATATGGGTTAATACGTATAAGGGGAAGTGGGATATGGTGGAGAATTTTGGCGCCGAGATTGAATTGTGCGGTAGCTCAGATGGCAGAGCATAGGTCGTATATAGACCTAGGTCGCCGGTTCAAGTCCCGCCCGCATGAGATTTTTTCATCATATTTTATTTCTCAAACCAATAACGTCTCATGTAGCAAACTAGCAAGTTGATCACTGCGCCACGGAGATCGTCTTATTTTAAAACGTAATAAATATGAGCTACTTCTCTGTAGTCTCGTTAGTTTGTAGCTGCGTGTAGGCGTTAACTTAATTTTCAGTTTACTTGAGGATGTCCTTCACTTCGCTATGCGCCTTCTGAATATTTTACGGTGTTGTGATTGTTACTATTTTAAGATATGAAACAGAAAAAAGACCGAGGAGAACAAGTACAATTTTGAATCCTATCATGGTCAGATAAGGTTCAAATTTCATCTTTGTATCGTAATATTTGTTGCTCATTAATTATCATAATTATATCTAAAAATTGTGATTCAGGTGCTCGGTTTACGTAAAATCTAAATTCCAGGACATTACAAGCAAAAAATAAGGTTAATGTTAGAATTTTCAATTATGTACACAGATCATATTATGACGATCTCTGAGGCTTAGTGGCAAAGCTAGAGCCTTTGAATCGCAGTGCTTCGGGTTCGATCGCTGGTCAAGTCAAGGTAAAAAACAAACTTTTTCAGATTGACCCGGATCTTGGATGTTTATCCACACATCTATTATACAAAAATGGTATCGTTGAGTTGGTATCCTTCGACACAAGTTTACAACTTACCAGTGGGGCTAGCTTAATCTGTGTGAATTGTACCTATATATTTATTTGTTCAAAATCTATACTTTACATTACAATAATCCATAGAGATAACGGCATGACCAATATTTTATTCGGTTAAGATATAACATGAGAGCTCAACGATGCTTCTAAATATATAATATAACAAATTAAACACGAACCGAACAGACAGTCTTACGTTACAGATTTGTATTATATTTACTAACTATCGCCCGCGACCCCGCTTGTGTCAATGTTGATCCATCAGGAACATAAATTTTCCCGGAACGAATGGCGCCTATGTCCTGCACCGTATCTTATTTTCAAATATTTTTTTGTTATTTTCTTTTTATATTAGTTTATTAAGTCTTTATTAGGCATGTCTCAGAAAATCATATTACATAACTATGAAATATTAAACAATATCAAAAAAAATATTTTTAATCAATAATGCTACCCCGAATAGTACCCGGCTCAAAGGTCCCATTACACTGGCAGCGTGGTTTCGCTGAATGGCAATAGATATCCTTTGAGTTAGGTAGGTACCATCCGGAGCGGTGGTCATAACTGCGGCCCCTTGCGGGTCTAGGTCATAATATCGTCAGTCACTACATCGCCGGTCGCTGCATCGCGCCCGTTACATCGACGGTTTATCGTAGCGAAAGTACACAATATCGCTAGTACGCTGCATCGACAGCCCGCCATATCGTTAGGCACCCTATCTCACTAATGAAGCTCTTTGCCATCAGAACACCATGGGAGATTGGAACCAATTTATACTGTTGTGTCAAAAGAAAATATTTAGGTAATTTTTGTCCAGCCGCCATCCGTGCTGGGTCAGCTAGCCTGGTGAATTTCAACGCTAAATAATTTTAATTGAATTCCAGAGAAAGTGTACTCCAAATTTAATGATTACTGGTTTTAGTGTTTACGGCGTGAAATTGTAACAAACAAACAAATCAATAAACTCACTTTTGCATTATTAATATTTGTTATAATAGCATAGTTAGAATTTCGATTTAAACTTTGAATAAAGGAAGGAATGCTACACGTGATATTGGAGAGAGTGAAATACAACACATGTTCCAGCAGATATGTTTTTTTATATTATAGGACGGCAAACGAGCAAGCGAGTCACCGGTCACCTGATGGTAAGTGATCACCGCTGCCCATAGACAACTGCAACACCAGGGTGTGACAGGAGCATTGCCGGCCTTTCAATGAGTTGGGGGGAGGTAATTGGGAGCAGGTAAAAATGGGGGAGGACATGGTGGGACGAGGACAAGAATGGATCTCTCACTCGCCGAACGAAGCATAGAAGCGGGAAAGCTTCTACTCAAACATCGATTTTCTGTGAGAGTGTGGTACCTCCCCGAACAAGCCCATTCATGTTACTAGCATAAGCGAATTTTGTCGGTAGTGTGGTTCTACCATAACTAATTATAGATTTAAATAGACTATAATACAATAATTAAAGGTTAAGAAACTTAATTATTTCTAGCAACCAACACTACTTATCAATAAAACACCATCTAAATATAAAATCGATGGCACCAAATCCGGCTTGATAAAACTTTTTCAATCATAACTGCCTCCGACATGACCGTATCTCCATTTAACTTGGTGTTTTTGTTTTCGGCGAATCAGCGTTGTGGGCGTAAAAGCAGAGATCCCAAAACTTTTTAGTCGTAGACGTTTCATGTTTTTCAAATCGTAATTAAAACTTAGATATTGAGCAAGATCCAAGGACCAACACTAATTACTTAGCCTGTAAATTAACTTTGAAAGTTATATGCTCATTTTTAATTTTGACAAATTTAGTGACGCCACCAGACCACCGCAACATTTGCAAAAAACTTGCCTCTGTTGCTATGGTCACGTAATGCGACGTGGTCCTGGCCACATAACGAGAGGTTGACAATTAACAAGCGAAAGCCAGGCAGAGGACGACCCCTAATCACCTGGATAAGGTCTGTACAATTAGATATGAAGGCATTGGGGATAACATCGAAAATTGATTGATTGATTGATACATACATACATAATATTATCACGCCTCTTTCCCATGGGGGTAGGCAGAGACTATAGATCTCCAAAAAGCGTATTAAAAGCGTATAAATTAACCACTGGCATTGACACCTCAAACACGGCCGCCAATGCCGGGAACTCAAAAACAGTGGCCTAGAGGTCATCATGTTAGGCTGCCACACTGGAAGTGCCGGGTTCGATCCCTGGTCAGGTCTTTTTCCCTTGCGAACCTTGGACAGAACCCAGGTCTATAAGACTTGAAGGCCACGTTTAGCATGTTGGTGGGCATTAGGTGGAAAACGGAATCAAAGTAGTGATGGGTTGCTAGCTGCATCGCCTATTAATATCATCATCAGGTCCCATCATCACAGGAGCACGTCCCTCCCTGTACTGCTAGGGCCATACTTGGCCAGAGCAGCCAGAGGACTTGGCCTACACGCTGGCCAGACGGGTTGGAGAGGTCCTATTAATATTATTTCAAGTAATTTTGCCCATTCCCTCGTTCGGCTTTTACGATCTGCACGGGAAGAGAAGCAGCTGGTACATTCTACGTTTTTTCTTTTCTCCCAGACCAGCATGGAAGATATAGATTTTTATCACCGTAGTTAAAGATTTTTATCGCTACAGACAGGGTCGTACAGACCACTTTGAGATCCAATGTCCGAAAGACTTATTGGCATTGTGTCCACCCAAGATGTCAGACAATGTGAAGTAGACATTGTTGTGAATGTTTTTGATTTTCTTTTTGATGAATGCTGATGATGTTTATTTGGCAGTTTGAGAGTTATTTATTTGATAGTGTTGCCTTACAAGTTTTTTTTGCTCACAGCTGTAAAGACCCGCAGAATTATATACTTAACTAGCTATTGCCCGCGACTTCATCCGCGAGGGTATTGATTTCATAACGTACCTTAACATACCCTAGTTAATTTTACTTTTTATGCTTTTATTTCCTAAGTCGCCTTCTACGACATCCACGGGAAGACTTGGAGTGGTCCTATTCTACTCTGCTGGATACCACACGGCTAAGGAAATACAAGCTAAACAAATCTTATAAACATCTAAGAGACCTCTCCAACCCGTCTGGCCAGCGTGGAGAGTGTAGGCCAAGTCCTCTGGCTGCTCTGGCCAAGTATGGCCCTAGTAGTACAGAGAGGGTCGTGCTCCTGTAGTGGAGACTAAAAAGGACCTGATGATGATGATGCTTTTATTTAGTTTCACCTGTCCCTAAGTTTGTCTGTAATGAATTCTTGAAAGTTAAATTCGAAATTTGAGGCACATCTTTCATCTTCCATGCTGGTATGGGAGAAAAGAAAAATGTAAAATGTGCCAGCTGCTTTTCTTCCCGAGCAACCACCACTATTTCGATTTCGTTTTACATCTACACGCAATGCTAAATATGGCCATATAGTCTTATAGAGCTCTGTCTACCCGCAAGGGAAAAGACGTAATACTATGTATGTATTTTTTAAGGCACATACCCCTAAAATGAATGTATTATTAGCATAGACGCCTAATAATTTTGTTGGGTGTGGCAACCCTATATAACGGCTAGCTGACTGTTGCTCGTTTTCATTCGTGCGGCAGCGCTCCTGGTGTAAACATCGTGATCGACGTGTCTTGTGAGCAATATCGTTTTTCATATTTTTTTTAGCTTACTTTGTTCCATAGATTTTTATTTTTAAAATTTAATTAGGAAATCATTAAAATTAGTTTGTGTTAAATATTTTTTTATTAAAATCCTATCTTCTGAGCTAATATCAGAAGTGGGATAGTACTCAAGCCCAAAAAGCCTAAATACCGCTTATTAGACGTGTAATTGTTTATTTTACCAGTGGAACAAAGTAACCGCTATTTTATTTGACCGTTATTTTTTTTTATTTGAATTCCTAGTGTTCTATTGTTTTGTGTTATTGAAGTTGTGTTTTTAATATGTCGGATCATAAACGACGCTCAAAAGGCAAGACACGTCGACGCGATAAAAGACGTAACCGGTCACGGGACCGATCGCGGACGCGTACGCCTAGCCCTCGTCTAGATGCGTTGTACCTAACGTTGAATTCGATTTTATCGCGAGTAGGTGCATTAGAAAATAGTGGCAGTGAAACGATTTCTCGAAACATAAACGGCGAATTAAATTCGTTGGGCCATGCGGGTCCCAACACGTTAATGCGTGCCCATAGTGTCCGTTCCGATTCTGACGCTATTCCCAGTGTGTCTACGCATCCGATATCGCGCAATAACGACGTGTTAACGGCTTTACACATGTCTAATACGCCGCAACTACAGCCGAACGTGTGTGATAACGGTGAAGTGTTTAAAAACACCGGCACAGGTGAACCGTCCGTGGAACTCAGCGTTCGTAAAGACGCCGTCGTATCTTCTGGATCCCAGCCGGCCGAGGACTTAGCTACTAACTCAAGCACTACTCGGGAATTTATAGATGCTATTAAGAGTTTAAAGTCATCAAATACAAAGAGTTATTTTGTGTCAAATTTCGATCCTTCTATTCATGACATAGATGATTGGTGCAAGGAGGTCGAACGAGCAAAGTTCTCGAATGGTTGGGACGATTATGAATGCCTGTCACGGGTAGCGGGCTGTCTCAAAGGAGATGCACGTACTTGGCTACACGAGTGGGTCACGAATGATCGGTCATGGCGCAATTTCGTTTTGGAATTTAAACCATTGTGCCCTCGTAGACTTGACTACGCAAATATTCTGTACGAAACGATGAGTACTACCTCCGATAAGTATGCCACCTATGCTGAGTATGCACGGCGGACCCTGTTACGTTTAAAAATAGTTAAGGGCCTTAGTGACGAACTTATAGTCCTGATTGTCATACGAGGTATCGTGGATCCTCAAATTAGGGCGGCTGCGTCCAATGCAAACTTGTCAACCGATAACTTAGTGTCCTTTCTATCAATTTATGTTAAACCCGGTTCGTCCAAGCAGGACTTGCGTTCTATACAAACAAAAAAACGCCCTGCGATGCGTCGTGGTGACAATAAATGTTTTAATTGCGGACAGAACGGACACAAAAGTTATGTTTGCCCTAAGAAACCTAAGTTGTCAAATGATGAAATCAAACCTTCTACAAGTACGTCAAATAGCTCCAGTACTTGCTCGTTTTGTAAGAAACAAGGTCACACGGAGCAAACATGTTTTGCAAAAGATAGGTCGGGGTCACGCAACCAACGTAAGGTCAATTTATGCACCGAGCCCTCACAGACTAGTACAAATTCTGACAACAAAGATATCACGGCAGCGGTTATTCAGGGCATTCCTATCGATGTGCTAATCGACAGTGGAGCTCTTAATGTATCATTGATATCGTCTGGAGTTTTGAAATATTTCTCCCACACTTTGAAACCTGTCCATTGCACATTGAGAGGAATTGGGGGTCAAGACATAGTTGCTGACAGCTATGTAACACTTACGGTCGAGTTCAGTGAGATATCGCTCGAAGCCGATTTCATCGTAGTTCCGTCGGAATACATTTGTGCACCCCTTGTCGTTGGCACAGACATATTGAATCGTGAAGGCGTGACTTACGTTAGGACGAAAGATCGCCAATATTTGACGCGCTCAAATAACTCGCCGAGAGTCGTAAATACGGTAGCTAGCGGAGATCAAAAAATTAATACTCCTCTTAAGGGCCATGAATACCAACGATTGAAGGGTGTACTTTCGAAGTACTCTTCAATTTTAGTGACGGGTACTGCAACTACAACGGTTAAAACGGGCAAGATGCATATCAATCTAAGCGACAATACTCCCGTCTTATACCGACCTTATAAGCTCTCGCACCAGGAAAAACTAAAAGTCCGTGAGATTATTCGTGATCTTTTAGACAAGGGTATCATACGAGAATCAACATCCCAGTATTCAAGTCCGATAATCCTGGTAAAAAAAAAAGGATGGCTCGGACAGGATGTGCGTGGACATCCGTGCTCTGAATAGGCTCACCATCCGGGATCGGTATCCGTTGCCTTTAATCGATGACCATATAGACCGTTTGGGTAAATTTGAGTTCTTTACTAGTCTTGATATGGCATCGGGATTTTACCAAATCCCTCTGGATGAGGAGTCTATTCATAAGACCGGCTTCGTAACTCCCGAAGGGCATTACGAATATATGAAAGTTCCCTTTGGATTGATGAATTCCCCTGTCGTTTACCAGCGAATCATCAATCAGACCTTACGTAGATTCATAGAATCTGGATCTATCCTAGTCTACATCGATGATGTCCTGTTATTAAGTCATTCAGTGGAAGAGGGCATAGAATTGCTAGATCAGGTACTCGAAACGTTATCTGATGCTGGTTTTTCAGTGAATGTGCGAAAATGTTCCTTTTTAACTAATGAGGTAGAATATTTGGGTAGACTTATTAGTAAAGGTCAGGTTAGGCCGAGCCCAAGTAAAGTTGAAGCCTTGAGTAAAGCTCCGCCTCCTAAAAATACTCGTCAAGTGCGCCAGTTTCTGGGCCTAGCCGGATACTTTCGGCGCTATATTGAAAATTATGCCAGAAAAACGGCTTGTATATCCGGGTTATTACGTAGAGATGTACCTTTTAAATGGGGTCCGGAGCAAGAACACATTCGCCAAGAAATTATCACTCGGTTAACCAGTGAACCTCTCCTATCAATATTCGATCCCGAACTCCCGACGGAGGTCCACACTGATGCGAGCAGCATCGGTTATGGAGCAGTCCTTATGCAGACCCATAAGGATGGTAAAAAGCGAGTTGTTGCCTACTTTAGTAAGAGCACACAAGGTGCGGAGAGTAGGTACCATTCATATGAATTGGAGACGTTGGCGGTCGTCAAGGCATTGCAACATTTTCGCCACTATTTGATTGGCCTGAAATTAAAATTAGTGACAGACTGCAATGCTTTGAAGGCCACCGAAAAGAAAAAGGACCTACTCCCTCGCGTCGCTCGCTGGTGGGTTTACCTCCAGGATTTTACGTTCGAGATCGAATACAGAAAGGGCGCTATGATGTCTCACGCAGACTATCTCAGCCGCAATCCAGTTAACGTAAACCTAATTGCACGTCCCCGCAATTGGGCTCAAATAGCACAGGCCGCTGATGAGGAGACCCGAAACCTCATCCAGCAATTACAAGAGGGCCAATTAGACTCTACGCGCTATGTTTATCAGAATGACACGCTTTTTTATCGGTTCACACCCACGGGGGAGGAAGCAAGGTTATTGTGCTTTATTCCAAAGGGTCACAGGTTGAGTCTCTTAAGGATCTTCCATGATGAACATGAACATGTCTGTGCAGAAAAGACAATCGATTTAATCCTGAAACACTTTTGGTTTCCTGGCCTTCGCCAGTTTGTTGCGAAATACGTCGCGCATTGTTTGGTCTGCATATCTATGAAACGCGTTCCCCGAGCACCCCATCAACCCATCACGTCATGGGAGAAACCAGACACGCCTTTTAACACGATCCACGTTGACGCTTTAGGGCCTTTACCTTTATCCAATGGGTACAAGTTTATTCTTGTGGTAGTCGATTCATTTAGCAAGTTTTGCTTGCTTTATCCTATGTGTCGTCAAGACACCGATGAGCTGATGAAGTCACTCTCCAATACAGTCTCTCTTTTTGGGGTACCAAAGCTTTTGGTAGCGGATCGTGGCCGAATGTTTGAATCGGGTCGCTTCGTTAAGTGGATCACAGAGTTAGGTTGTGATATACATCATATCACGCCCGAAATGCACCACTCAAGTGGACAAGTGGAGCGGTATATTCGCACAATTCTCAATATGATCCGCATAGAAACTAACCACAAAAATGCGTCATGGTCGGACACTTTGTGGAGACTGCAACTGGTCCTAAATATGACGAAGCAGAAGACCACGCAAGCTTCAGCTTTGAACTTGCTCGTTGGAGTTAATGGTACGACTCCAGTCATTCGCAATTTGATTCGTGACCTTGCCATCGATGATACGCAACCTAATGCGTCATCATTGCGTGAGATGAGGAGGTCCAGGTCTAGCACCTTGCTGGAGAAAAATAGAACTCGGCAAGACGCTTATGTTAATAAATATCGACAACCAGCTCGAATTTTTCAACCTGGTGATCTGGTGTTTGCGATTAAATACTCGCAATCCACTGGGAAAGACCCCGGGAACCAGTGCGGGTGCAGACCAGGCGAATCAACCCGTAGAGTCTCTTGAAGGCACGGAGGGCATCGAAAATGAAGATGCTTGAAGATGCAGCCAATTATTTTGAAAACGCAGTCGAGGACGATGCTTATGTCAGGAGAGGCCGTATTAGCATAGACACCTAATAATTTTGTTGGGTGTGGCAACCCTATATAACGGCTAGCTGACTGTTGCTCGTTTTCATTCGTGCGGCAGCGCTCCTGGTGTAAACATCGTGATCGACGTGTCTTGTGAGCAATATCGTTTTTCATATTTTTTTTAGCTTACTTTGTTCCATAGATTTTTATTTTTAAAATTTAATTAGGAAATCATTAAAATTAGTTTATGTTAAATATTTTTTTATTAAAATCCTATCTTCTGAGCTAATAGTATAAATTCATCCATACACCTGAAACACCCAGTTTTCTTTTTAAGGCAGTCTGGACCTTGAGAAATTGGGACAAGGCGATCGCCATAACATAAAACGCTCGTCAACCTCCGAGTAAAGCTGGGTTTCCACTGAAAACATATAGCGCACTATATTTTTCAGTGGAAACTTAGCCATGTTGATGTTGCGAGGCAGTGAAAATGTGCGAGTGTTTCCACCACAGCTATAAAAATACATAGTGTGTGTAGCTATGTGCTATGTAGCTGTAAAATAAGTGTATGGGTTGTGCAGTTAGTAAAGTGATAAGACTATCCTGGTAGTGAGCTTTTTGATTGTCAATTTAAAAAGTTGTTACAAAATAAAGATAAACCGGCCAACTGCGAGTTGGACTCGCGCACGAAGGGTTCCGCCATTATCTATAGTAACTTTGAAATTATTTAAAATAGTTTTATTATATGACGTAACTAAAAATGTATGCTTTTCCTAATTTCACCTTTATCTGTGCTATAAGACGTTGCTTTGTACCAAATTTCTAGATTCTAAATTCATGGGAAGTACCCTGTAGGTTTTGATTCCCCTGTGAGTGTCAAAAAAACACGAAAACTCCAAGGGATAGTAGACCTGAGTATTTTATATGATAATTCATATTCAAGCTGTAATCAGCTTGGGCCTTGACAGACAGACGGACAACTAAGTGATTTTATAAGGATTCTGTTTTTTTCCTTTTGAGGTACGGAAACCTAAAACCGAGGGAAAACCTCGGGGGGGGGGGGGGGGGGGGTCCATTCCACAATCCTGCTGCACGAGGAAAAAAACCACGTGACACTTTGGCATTTTTGGAGACCCCAAAAAGAGAGGCCTATGTCCAGCTGTAGGCTGATATGGGCTAAAACTTAATAAATGAATCCTAGATGGAAGACCAGGTCAGACCAGCGGTGGAAATATTCTTGCACGCTGCCTAGCAACACAGAAAATTGGTGTAAACGCGGCCTAAGCACGGAGTGTCGAATTCAGGTAATAAAATGCTCGACTGTTATTAACTGAAGAAATGATTGGAATTCCATGAATTGCGAATTGCGATTCAATTAAAGTGCTGATTGGCTTCGTTATAGGTCAGTCTTGAGTTCGCCATTTTATGATGTCATCAAAAATAGAGAATTAAGGCCTACTTTCTAAGAAAAATCTTTTTCAATTATAAAATTATGGCCATTGCAAGAGTAAACATCTATTTTTTTAATAGCCTGTAGGTGTAGTTGATAACGTGGAATTACATTTAAACAAATAAATTTTTCAGAATAGTGAAGTAAGCTTTTTTAAGTGTATTCCTATTTTAATTATACCGTATAATCCACAATTGTTTCTAAGATATGTGAAGCATCTGCCGGTAATTTTGGAAACTTTATATTTTTTTAGAGAAAAAAAAGGAGCAATGTTAGGCACAGTCTGTTTCCTTTAGAAATATATTTGTTATTTCAAGTAAACCTTATTGTCAGCTCTTTTATTTTTAACGCTGATTGGAATTTTAATTAGGCTACCACAGGACAGGCGACAACACTAGACTGTTGTTTAGTGTGGGGCCTACAGTATAAACTATTGTATATTGTGTAATTTTAATGCTCAAATATATTTCAAATTTCCAAATAGTATTCCAGTGCGATAGAGTCCCTTGATTCTTCCACTCGTCTTGATCCGCTGTAATTGTTGGTTAGTCTTCGTTCGATCATAGTATCGGTACTATTAATAATGACTTTAGGATTCTAATCAAAATATGTTCAAGCCTGTAGAGAAGTGGTTGAATATAGAGACTTGCATATGCAATGTATGTCCAAATAAGCACCCAAAAGTTACGTAAACGAAATGTAAAATAGTGCGCATACATGAAATTTGAGAATATTGTAACCGCGAGTAAGTAACTTGGGGCAAAAACCAAGTTTCGTTCCAATTAGTTTATTCAAACAGTTGTTACATCTTTCTTGCACTTCTCGTCAATTTTATGGCAAAAGTTTGGATTACAATAGCAGCGGCTAGAACCATGAACACGCTCATATCTCTGAAGATTCACTAAACACAATAACTGTATAAAAGATACACAGTTCAGGTTGGTCAAAAATCTGATTGCATTAGCTTCTAGCTGTGTCCTGGTGAAATCTTCTACCTTAGTGCTTTGGAGCCAATTATTTTTTTCTAATTTAATGAATTGAAGGTGCCAAATATATAAGGTATTTTTTTTTTCTGAAAAACGATAGTTCGTTTTATTATATACAGTCCTGTATGAACCATTAGGATTATACTAGGAAAATAAAATTATGATCTTTTCATAGGACTGTGGTCGCATCCCAACGTGTGCATTTGCACTTGTTTTGTGGTTGTAATATATAATTAATATATACGACATGTTAAACTGCAAATACATATTTAAAATAATTTCATAATAATGTGTTAGTCTAACTAATTTCTTCGCATTGTCTAGGTTTTTGCTCATTTTGAATAAATAAGTTATTGGATTTGACATAGATTTTAGCATCAAAATTGTTAGAAAAGTGACCTATTTGTTAGTAACAAAATAAGTTAGTATTTTATTTTATTTATTTTTTATTTTATTTATTGAGAAAACCAACAGCGAATACAATTAGGTTTACAATTTTTTATAACTTAATTATAAGGCCAATAAAAGGTTTCCCTTTGTATGACAGTAATTAAATCGATACATACTTAGACTAAAACAGACAGTCTAAACAATAATGATGTAAAGTAAATTTTAAGTAACCCTTATTATGTTTTGATAATATTAATTATTTGACAGCATGCTTATTTACTTTGAATTTTCTAAAATGATATTGACTTCAAATTTAATTACAATTTTAACAATTTGTTTAAAACTCAATAAAAATATTACTATAAGTTAAATGTAAATTTACTTTCAACACAAATTTATGTTTGTTATTAGATAAGGAGATTAAAGTGTTGGAAGTAAGTACTTAATGTGCTTACTCGTAAGAAGTAAGAGTTATTCTAAACAATAAATTGCACTGCGCTAAGGCTGCAAACGCTGACCTTGCATATCATGACACACCTATTACCCAAATGAATATACATTTGGGTAACTAGTACAATATAAGCATGTTTGAACACAGGTACTTGTAAATTAGCTAATTTTAATGGCCCCAACTATTTGACCCTTAAATTTGGATTTAGAGCCTGCAAAGGGATCCACGTTATTAAATGTTGTGTTGTAGGTACGGGCGATTCGCGCAGTCATCATGTTCTGAGCATAATTAGTTTTAAGGAAAGGCACATGCAGTAGAGGGGTTAGACGTGTACGAGTGGATGGTGTAAGGAAACAAACTGTGGAAACCAAATCTGGGCAGTCTATACGACTATTGACCATGTCAAATAATAAACACATATCAGAGACGGTTCGCCGCTGTGTTAGGGTCAGCATATTGTGCGCAAGACAGCTCTCCTCATATGACTCACAGTGTCTGCGTCCACGAAAATTCAGATGTTTAATAAATGTTTTTTGTACTTTTTCTAATTGATCTATATAAGTGACATATTGTGGAGACCATATGGGGCTTGCATACTCCAGTATGCTTCTCACGTACGCAAAATAGAGCAACTTAGTGGATGCTAATTGTGTAAAGGGTTTACTGATGCGCAAAACGAAACCTAGATTTTTAAACGCTTTACTCTTGACATAAGCAACGTGATCAGATAGTCGCATTTTGTCATCAAGAAGCAATCCCAGGTCTCGCACGAGTTTCGTTCTCTCTATAACAATGCCGTTTAATTTGTAATTGAATTCAATAGGTTTGGTTTTACGTGAAAATGTTATGCACTGACATTTTTTTACGTTAACAGACAGTTTATTTTTAATATAATAAGTCATCAGACAGTCAAGATCGTTTTGCATTAGTTGACAGTCTAAGCTTTTAGTAATTTTACAGTAAATTTTTGTGTCATCGGCGTACATAAGATAGATCGATGAATTAAAGCAACTTCCTAGTACTAGATTTAAACTAAGGAATTGTAGGTTTATCTTTAGGCCTAGGATCATCTATGGCTTAAACAATAAACATCGTTTTAAAATTTTCCTTGGAACAAGACTTGAAACGCGTCTTAAACCTTTAGTCCTTGTTTTAGAATAACACTGAAACAGTTCATAAAATTGATAATAATACTTACCTTCTTAATTAAAAATCTCATATCAATACAAAAATAACCTCTTTCTACGTAGACTTAGAGTGAGTTTTATCCTATCCCTCGCTTACCATATTCACGACAAAGAAAATTATCTGAAGGCCTGATCTCCTGCTGGAGAAATGCCTTTGTAGTCACATCTACGAGTAACAAAAGTTGTTCAAATCATATGATATGTGCTTTATCTCATATATTAAATTTAGAGTCTCGTCGCGATGGGTCAGTTCACGAATTTTTCACATTTGTAATATATTTCAGTATTTAAAGATTTTGTAGGTTCAGCAGGCATATTGTAAGTAATTTCTTTCACTTACTGCTTCTTTGGAACTCCATTTTGAAAGCGGGAGAAAAAACAAACGTGGCCGCTTGCCTTCCCGCGCATAGCGTTAAAGCCGATCGAGGAATCATGTTTACAGGCGATGCGGCAAGCAACCCATCACTATTTTACGCTCACGCCTACACGCCAAACGTGGTCTTTTGTCCTTATGGCCTTAGGCTCTGTCGTTCCCGAAAGGGATACATTCGTGATAATATGTATGTATGTGTATCCCCTTTTGAGTCACTTGTAGTACCCCGGTCCATTAGAAGCCCAACGTGGGATTATAATAGATATTTATATAGAGGCCCTTTGGATAAGTTGATGTCAGTAGGCTCCTACCAGAATCCGTTCCGGCAAATACCATTGTATGGATATGCTCTTGAACAGATCTTGGTCGGAGGAGGAACTATTGTATTATAAAGAGAAATTAGTGGGTTATGGGTCACCTGCCATAATCATGATAGGTGTAATTTACACGGGCATACATAATTGGTTTTGTGGCTACAAATGGAGTGAAAAATATTTCCATTTTGAAAATTAATAGGTAAAGGTTGTTAGTATTTGAAAACTGTCGTACATATTTTCATGTAAAATGTCTTAAGACGAGGCCTCAAATGTTTGGTACCATCGCTCGGCAAAGGACTGATCAAGTGCGCGCAAGGGATAGCGCTTGGCGGTTTAGCCCGTGAATGATGAGATAGGAGATAGTCTCGAGTCGCTCAAAGAAAAAAACGTAAGCGCCAAATTCGTTATTTCTATTTTATATAAAATCTGACCGGTTAATTGTATTTTCATATTTACATTTTGATGAATTACTAATAACCTATCTTTTAGTCTAAAAATCATTATTTCATTCGTCGCATTTGAGCTACAATAACAAAAACTCTGCGAACGAAGACCATTTTTAAAAAAATATTTCTATCGAGAAAATTTTATCAAAACGTGTTTTCATCTTCAATTTTTGGAGATGAAATAGTCAAAAATCATATTACTTAGATTTGAAACTCCTAATTAACGAACGAAGAACTGCAGACCTTGCTGAAGGAAGGATCAAGCCTTAAACTCCGGAAGTGCAGAATGGCAGGCACGGATTGCGAGGTATACTGCGACGTATCGGTAAGCCCTCGCCCATTCATTACTAAGCCGTTTCGCAAGCAGATTTTCGAGACGCTTCACAACCTCAGCCATCCTGGAGTCAAAGCTACAGTTCGACTGGTTTCTCAGCGGTATTTCTGGCCTGGTATTCGTAAGGACTGTCGACAATGGGCGAAGCAATGTCAGGAATGTCAGCGAAGCAAAGTCACGAGACACACAGCAGCACCTCTAACAGCATTCCAGACGCCATCAGGTCGCTTTAACATATTCATTGTGACATAATTGGTCCCTTACCTTTATCTTCTGGCAACAGGTACTGCCTGACTATCGTGGATCGTGTCACACGCTGGCCTGAGGCGCTTCCGCTTCAGGACATTACCGCCGAGAGCTGTGCAGCAGCCTTGACAGCCGGGTGGATCGCACGCTTTGGGTGTCCTGAGCACATCACCACCGACCGCGGACGGCAGTTCAAGTCGCAGACCTTCAAAGACCTGGCTACACTCATCGGTGCAGCACACCATCACACTACAGCGTACCACCCGGCTGCTAATGGCCTGGTCGAACGCCTGCACCGTAAGCTTAAAGCCGCAATTGCCTGTCACACAGACGCCAACTGGACCGAAATGCTACTATGGGTACTTCTGGGCATCCGCAGAGCATGGAAAGAAGACCTCCAGGCCTCGACAGCAGAATTGGTCTACGGCGAACCACTACGTTTGCCTGGACAGTTCTTAACCACGAGCCCAGACGAACCAGTTGACCCCACCAATATCGTCAGCAGACTCCGCTCCCATATGAGGAAGCGGACGCCACAACCGACGTCTTGGCATACTAGCAGTAGGCAAACCTTCTACGTGCCAAAGGAACTTGACACTGCAACCCATGTCTTTCTTCGCCAAGGACCTGTAAAAAGACCACTGCAGCCACCATACCAGGGTCCATACAAAGTATTATGGCGCTGCGAGAAGACATTCGACATAGATGTCAACGGTAAAACGCAGAGAGTGACAATTGACCGCCTAAAACCAGCATACATGGCCAAAGAAGAGAGTTCCAGCAAGCCAGAAGTTCCAGCAGAACATCCAGCTGCCGAACATCACTGTCCCGTCAGAAAGACGAGAAGCGGGCGTACAGTTCGCTTTCCTGATTACTATCGCCCGTAGTAACGGGCTCGGCGGGGGAGTGATGTGGCGAGTGAACAGGCGAGTCACTCGCCGTTACAACGCAGCATAGGAATGCATAATCACGCCACCACTACGTCACCGATCATACGATGCATGAGCCATCGCTGCGTACACGCGCCTTCGAGCTACGCGCGCACACTACGATGCTACGCAAGCTCCGCCCACTGCGATAAGCGGCCAATAAACTCGGCGCCGTGCTACGTCGCGCATCATGGCCGACGCTGCATCTTTTGTTTTCGCTAAGCGACCATTTTCCGAAGACCCCCACTGCGCGCGCGCAATGTCAAGCGCGAGCCTTAATTATTATTAATTTAATTATTGTATAAAGCGGAACTATGCAATTTGTAAGAACACTTGGAATACATCGCTAGTCGTATTACCAACTTTTATTTTACGCCCTTAGTCGTTCTCCCGAGTAATAGTAAGTGTTAGGACTGGTAGTTAGCTAGGCCACCCAGGTCATCTAGGATACCTACACCAAAGCCTACATCCAGTCGTCTACCACTTCACTTACTTAGCTAAAATATGCATGCAAATATTGGTCAATGTCACATAAATAATAATTTAAAAACTGACAATTTAGTTACAATTTTTATTAATAACACATCATAATTTTAAAATGAAATAAAAGAAAAAATCATGCATCGAGTCCACTATTAAATAGTCATTTGTAATTCGAAAATTCATTTATAGTATAAAATGTTTTATCTTGAAACAATTTCCTTAAATAATTTTTAAATTGATTAAATGGCAGTATTTTAAATTGTTCAGGTACAGTCAGCCAACGAGATACCTGACCCCGCCATCTACCCATATCTTGAATTTTCTCTTAAGCTAAAAGTAATATCAACATGAAAAATTATAATCAGAAAGTCCTAATTAAAATTTTTCTGAATATATATTTTCATGTTAATATTATTTTTAGTTTAGGAGAAAATTCAAGATATAGGTAGATGGCGGGGTCAGGTAACTCGTTGGCTGACTGTACATGATTGTATATTTACGGCCGGCTGCCTGCCTGGCGCCAACCTTCCTTGGGTGGTTCCACAAAAAATACTTATAAATAAAGTACAATATTTACCTACAACTGTAGATATAATACACTGCCGAAGACTTTGAAAATGATAAAAAATCATCATTATTTCGTGTAGGTGACACGGTCAATCGACCATGCATACCCTGGTGTCAGAGTTCTTCAGAACCACCTTTCGGCCTTTGACGTGGTTCCTTTAACGACTGCCAGATGGCAGCCGAGACCAACGACTTAACGTGCCTTCCGAAGCACGGAATCATCTTTATCAGACAACCGGGTAATTCAATTCAACTCAATTTATTTGCAGGCAAACACGGTACAAATACATATATAGGACAAACATACTAGTGTCATACAAACAGCACAGGCGTGTCGCACCAACAATTGGCATGCAAATTTTAATAATCATCCACTTTTTTTTTATTTTTTTATGTTACTATATATAAAATCAATCCAAATATTCTAATGTCAAAATGTTTAAAATTACACAATACGAAATATAAATTGATGTCAAAAGATTAAAAATTAAATAAATTATACAATAGAGAAAAAAAACAAAATCAAAATAATCAAAATGAGGGCGCTGCATGTCAAAACTTATATTTAAGGAATTCGTCAATTGTATAGAAACAGTTAGTGACCAGTATTGTTTGTAACTCAAGCCTGCAATGTCCGAACCAAACTGGAAGCAACTAAACAAAGTATGCTTCCCGTGGGAAACAAATAAAAGATTCGTGCTCAGTTCAGTTTGACAGCTCCGAGGTGCAGTGGTTAACACGCCAGCCTGCGACACGGAGTGCCCGGGTTCGATCCCCGGCCAGGTCAAGATGGAAAATGATCTTTTTCAGATTGGCCTGGGTCTTGGATGTTTGTCTATATATGTATTTGTTATAAAATATAGTATCGTTGAGTTATTATTCCAAACACTTTCCATCAGGTGGCTCGTCTGCTCGTTTGCCGTCGGATATACATTAAAAAAAAAAAACACAAGTCTCGAACTTACCATGGGGCTAGCTCAATCTGTGTGATTTGTCCGTATATATTTATTTATTATTCATTTATTTATATGTAAAATGTACGATAAAAGTGCGAAAATTTAAAATAGAACAATATTTAACCGTGCCGAGAATTGAAACCGGTGCCCTCGTAGCAGGCGTGGTAACCACTCCACCATGGAGGCCGTAATATCGTCCACAATAAGTGTCTTGAAAATCCCCGCGTCCCGGCATCATCTATAGTGGTCGTTTATCAGGATTTGTTGTTCAAAAGTCTTTGAATCGTTACTCAACGAGCTTCGGGAGATTTTAGGATACTCATATTTATCACGATATTATGATCCCATCAGATCAAGATGCTTGTTTTATTAGAAATCCTAGATTTTTAGGATTTCGTTTGGCTGAGTGTCAAAACGGAGGCCTATGATCGTTTTAGTAAGCTCGTGATTAACGCGCCAGCCCGCGACTGCTGCCTGGTTCCCGGGTTCGATCCCCGGACAGGTCATGATGGGAAACCATCTTTTTTAGACTGACTTGGGTCTTGGATGTTTATATAAATAAGTATCTATTAAAACATTTTGTATCATTAAGTGAGTATCCTACGACTCAAGTTCACAACTTACAGTGGGCTCGGTTAATTTGTGTGATATGCCCCTTATATACATATATATTTATTTATTAGTTTTGATAGTTAAAAGTTTTATTCGGCGTTTCTTCTCTGTCAGTTCCGAAACGCTAGTAGTCTGTAGCTTTTGGACACTAATTAATAATTAAAATATTACTAATCTAGCTTTCGCTCGCGGCTCCGCCCGCGTCAATGTCGATCCCTCGGGAATAGTACTTTTCCCGGGATAAACGGAAGCCTTTGTCCTTCTCCGTACTCCAGAGAACTTGTATGCAAAATTACATGATGATAGGTTTAGCAGTTACCGCGTGAAAGCGTTACAAACAAACAGACAAACTCACTTTCGCATTTATAATATTAGTAAGGATAAGGATTAGATCTTTTTAAATGTGATTTGACATGAAAAGTACATGAATAAACTTTTTTTTTGTGTTTTATCGTTAGTTCATCAACGTGAATAAAAGCCTTATTAAAATCGCTGTTAATTTAGTTTTCTGAGGCGAAAGATATTTAAACCTCGTTTCATTATTTTTGAGTTTATCTCATCATCATCAGGTATTTTTAGTCTCCACTGCAGGAGCATGTCCCTCTCTGTACTACCGGAGCCATACTTGGCCAGAGCAGACAGAGGATTTGGCCTACACTCTCCTCGCTGGCCAAACGGGTTGGAGAGATCTCACATATTTTATGAGCTTTGTTTAACTTGTATTTACTAAGTCACCTCTAACGACATCCATGGGAAGAGACTTGGAGTGGTCCTATTCTACTCTGCCGGAAACCACACGGCCACACGGCCTTTGAGTTTATCTACTACAAACATATACACAATGAACACTGTCTTCTTTTAATATATGTTCAGATATATAACTTTCTCCTAGCTATATGCTGTCGCTTATAGTGTTTAAGACCAGGTCAACTTGTTGGGTTTTTTATTCACTTTGCACGGACTTTGGAATTCTTATTTGTGACACTACTGCTCCACATATAAACGTGGCGAGATCATACTTTTAGTAATCATTTCGAGTAAGTGACACGGTCAATCGACCATGTACAACCTGGTGTCAGACTTCTTCGGAACCGCCTCTCGGCCTCTGACGTGGTACCTTCAACGACTACCAGATGGCAGCCAGGACCAATGGTTTAACGTGCCATCCGAAGCACGGAATCATCTTTATTATCAAACAATCAGGTGATTCAAGCCGCAATGTCCTAACCAAACCGGAAACAACTAAACAAAGTATGCTTCTCATGGGAATCGAACTTAGGGCCCCCGGGGGCGTATTGCCAAACTGTATACTGACCCAGACCGGGGTTGCTCTGAGTTCGATCGCAGTTTGCCTTTGTAGTTGAAGAGCAAACTGTATACTTATTCAGAAAGTGTCTGAATCAAAATACATTTTGCTTTAAAATACATACGAGTCCAGACGACCATACTTTCCAGCGTCTGGTGTAGTATGTAATGGCATGATAATTTAAATCAAACTGTATGAATGCAGACATGTTTTATTTCTCTGCCTCGTCTTCTAAAACTTGCGTCGCTTGCGACCTTGACTCCTTATTTTCGCCAGTGGTCGTGACGTGACTTCATTAGCAATTACGCAAGTGTTTACCCCTCACCTGTCAGCTGACCAACGCTTTCCCGCTTACTACTTGTCACGCGCCTTATCTGTCGGCGCGGCGCGCGTTAAGTGGTCGTAAATAATGGCTCTGTTTACAGGCCAGGCGGCTTAACCATAACAAGTTATGCCTCATTAGCTTTGTAGATAAATTGCCTACAGTTTCAAGTTACTTTGACAAAGGTGTATTGTTTTGTGTTCTACTAGGAATCGGTTGAATACGAACAAAAGGTATTTTTTACGTAAGTTTTGAACTGTCGTGATTTTTGAAAATAAAATAAAACCACTTATGTACCTAGTTTTATTACCAACCTATTCAGTATCTATCTAGTTTCGTATTTTGTAATATAAAAAAAACAACCTTCTATAGTAAAATCTTGAGAAAATCGCAAATTACGACATTAGGTACTTTCACGATGCGCTTAAGAAAGGTCGTAAAATAGGTAAACTTTGCATCTATATTTTGTTCAACATATTTCGTTCAATGCAAGGAATATGTATATAGTAGTATAGCTTATCTTCCCAAGAATAGATAACAAGTATAATTGAGGTGTTATATTGCATACATTTTTAATTATATGTAAAATAGTGAACCCCTTTATCTGACGGGCGAATCGCCCGCTTCTAAACCTACGGTTATTGCAAAAATTCCAAATGTCTTACAGAAAAAAGAAACCTTTTATCTAAAACTAACATAAATAAGCTGTCGAATACAAAAAACAGAACATCTGTCACTACTTTAAATATCGAGAATTAAACTTTCTCACGGCACTTGACATCGAACATTTACGGCTGGACTCCCGTACCCCCGATTGAAAAAAAACGAAAATAGAAAAAAATAATGAGTTACCGCGGCTACTTGTTGTTGTATATTGTAAAACATTAAATAATTAACGTAAATAAACAATAATATCACAGACAAAGATAAATTATGTAATATAATTTCCATACCTTTGACCACACAGGCCGCCATTTTGTGAAAAAAAATTTGATGAAATGTTCAAAATCTAAAAATAACACGATTAAATGAAATACTTTTTAGTTGCTGATTGAAATTGATTAACCAGGGCATCATTTCATAATGTTTTCAAGGTAATAACTTATCACAACACAACACACTACCACTCGACATTGCCGCACTGACCGCGCACTGACACTGAATTTTCTACCTACTACGAGGGAATGACTTTGACGTTTGTTATTTTTTAATTTTTCTACGGCGCAGGCACAGGAATCACTTTTAAAGCATAGACAAACTAACTGGCCGCCTTGCTACGCAAGTTTCATACCGAAAAACGGCACCGTCGCGGCACAATATGGATTTTAAAAAACGCGGGAAAACGGGTGCAGGGAGGTCGCCTGACAGTATGGGGATTACAAAGCCGGGTCGGCAGAGGCCGGCCGACAGGTGAGGGGTTTAAAGTGTAAAAATTTAAAATTGTTTTTTTATAGATCGGTGTAAGTCTTGATAATTTGAATAAAATTGACACTTGGCTAGTTTGCGTTACGAGTACGCTGGTAGAAAAACAGTTGGCGTACCTACTTATTTATTGATATTTTTACCATATAATTTTTATTTCGCATTTTCCGGTTATTAACTAACAAAATTTACAGTTTTGAAGTCGGTTTAAATTACTTATTAAGTTCTTTTAATTCTCTTTTTACTTATCCGTTTTTTGTATTTGGTGCTCATGACAATTTTTGGTAGGGAAATAAAGCACAAAAGGCGTGGTGTGATGCCATCATCTGATATTAGAGTTTTTGTTTTTGGCGTTTAATGAAAATTTCTCATTATTTGTTCTTGATTCATTAATTTACTTTGTTAACAATCACTTATCATATCGACTTAATTGAGTTAATATTACCTAGACCGAAATAACAAATAGTTACAATTTGTTGTGTCAGTGCATCTCTCTTATTAAAAATTAATAAATACTGAATTGGAAAATCTTATAGTTTTTTTAACACCCTCTATAGTTGTTACAGTATAAATAAATTCATACTTACAAAGGCTTTTCTTTAATTAAAACTTAAATTACTTCACAATAGGTATGTTTTTTGGGGAAAGTTGTTCAGTTTCACGGATAGGATACCTAAAAATCGCAACAGCATAGAAAAAAACAGTATGTAAAACAACTGTCACAATTTGCTTTGCATACAAGCGAGCAAAGTGCATACCTTCTCAGACTGCTCTGAGCTCGTATGTACTTTGCTCCAATTTGTTTGTGATTTTAATGAGCACGACGTAGTTCAGTACAGACTATGGGTGTCTGGGTCAGTATACAGTTTGGCAATACGCCCCCCGGGGTCTACAAGCATACGCCTTAACCACTGGACCACGGCATTTAGTGATACGCACAGAATTGAAAGAGATAGTTTAAAGTTGGGCGAGATCACGCGTAAAGAAAGCAGTTTTCAGTCTTGTATTTTTTGTCCGTGTCGTCGACAAATTTCAGCTTATTATGAAGGCCATTATTTATTTATTATTTATTATTTATTTATTTATTGTGATAAAAACGGATTTTAACCAATTACATTTGTCACACATGGAATTTAAACATAATTAAAAAAATTAGGAATTGAATTTAACATACACATAATAATAACATACAAAGAAAATAAAATAAGAAAATTCGATATTCAAAAAGAGTATTTAAACGACAATTTAAACATTATTACAATAAAAACAAAATAGAAATTAAATTTAACATACAAATAAAGAAAATAAATAAGATAGTTCTATAGTTAAAAAGCTGTCCATCCGATTTATATGATCTAAGGATATTACATACATTAAAATCATTCATTGTCAATTTCATTAGTATTAAACCATTGGTCACTCAACATTTCACAATAGGCCACTAAAGCCTTTACGATGGTTGACCAGTTGTCAAAACAGAAATCAAAATCAGTGTTGGCGCTACGTAGTGCATTGAGGTGGTTTAGCGGTCGCACTAATGGTGACATTGCGCGTGACACGGAGTGCCCACTGTCAACGTTAAATATATCATGGGGTCTTCTGCGGCCGCGCCTATCCTCAGGGTCTCAAGTGTGTTAGGTACGAACAAAACACATATCAGGTTGTGTAAAAGTAGGCAGTCGACCGAGCCTCTTAGCACCTTAAGGCAGGTGGTGAGCTGTTGTACCATTCTTCGCACTTCCAGTGAGTTATAGCCTAAGTGACCAAGCAGAAACTTTGTCGGATACAAATATGGGTAGAACCCGTATAATTTTTTATATAGAGACCTCAAAAATACTTTTTGGACTTTTTCAAGCATCCTTGTATAAGTTACTTGATGTGGGTTCCATATACACGAACTGGATTCTAATTTGCTTCTTACAAGGGCATGGTACAATGTTTTGATGACTTCTGGGCTTTGAAACTCTTTGGCATTTCGCAGTACAAAACCCAAACGACGATAGGCGTCTTTTGTAAGTGTTTGGATGTGATCGTGGAAAGTTAAACCACGATCAAATACTACTCCCAGATCTTTAATATTGTACACTCTTTTTATTTCTGTGTTGTCCAAATGATAAGCATAGGTAATGGGGTTTCTTTTGCGGTCATAGGTCATTACAAAGCATTTATTTATATTGAAATTCATTTTATTTTTTATAGTCCATTCATGGATTAAATTAATATCATTTTGTAATTTGATACAATTACCTGGCGATCCGATTTCCAGAAATAATTTAAGGTCATCAGCATATAGCAGACATTTAGCCATTGTCAAAACTTGAGGCAGGTCATGTATCATTATTCGGAACAGGAGTGGACCCAAGACTGAACCCTGACTTACCCCCGACCGTGTATGATATGGCTCAGAGACGTACGTACCATGCTTAACATACTGAGATCGATCCCTCATATAGTCAGCGAAAAAATATAATAATTTGGTAGTAAAACCAATGATAGAGAGCTTATTAAGAAGAATGTCATTATGAATTTGGTCAAAAGCTTTCTCATAGTCAAAATATATGACATCCACCTGGAGCCCCCTCTCCATAGCGTTAGAGACATAGTCTGTCAAACATAATAAATTGGTATCTACAGAGCGCCCTGGTCTAAAACCGTGTTGCTCATCGCCTAACAATTGATTTACCTGCCTGTATATCTCGTAGTGGAGAATATACTCAAATACCTTAGCAGGGGGGCATAGAATTGCCACTGAGCGGTGTTTCTCTACCAGGCTCTTGTTTTTACTCTTTGGAATGGGGGTTACTCTTGATATCTTCCATTGAGAGGGATAGGTACCTTCTTCTAATGATAAATTGAAAATATGGTGGAGCGGAACAGCTAACTGCTTTTTGCTATTTTTTAGAATAAAACTAGGTATACTATCTGGACCTGGGGAATTACTCTTTCGTAGTTTGTCAATACCACGCTCAACATCAAGTGGTGTCAAGTTGTGTATATTGACGTAACCGCCTTGGGCGTGATGTTCCTTACATGCATTGGCTTTAAGCTGGGGTAATTCGTTCAGAAAAACGCTAGAAAAGAACACCGCAAATGCACTGGCTGCTTCTACGCCCTCATAGCAATTCCCCTTGTAAGAGACACGCGATTCGAAACCACCTTTGGACTTAAGCCTGTGTACATGATCCCAAAAATGTTGGGGTTGTTGTCTAAGATTATTTTCTAAATTCGATAAATATGTTTTGTATTTTTGGGATATTTTTGTCTTTAAAATTGCGCGAAACTGAGAAAATGTATTATAAGATTGGACACTTTTTGATTTTAACCAAGCTTTGTGAAGTCGAGTTTTCTTTTTAATATCCTTTATAATGTCAGCATCAAACCATACTGGATATGTGTCGCATGTACTAAAACGTCTTTTCTTTTTAGGCACTGCCGCATCAAATAACTTATATATAATATCGTAGAAAGCTGTGGTTGCTATCTCTACGTCGCGGGCCTTTAGGACTAGCCAGTCCTAAAGGCCCGCGACGTAGGCTCCCAAGCGGTCTCGTTGAGCAATAATTGAAATTGCTCACAATCAAATTTGTTAAGGTTCCAATCATGACTTTGATCAATATTACTAGGCTGTTGTTTGTCCATATCCTTGTTATAAGAACGTTTAGTTTTCATACTCACGATGATCTCGAGTGGAGGGTGGTACAGCAGGTCGGGGGGGACGAAACCGGCACTGGCCTCGCTTACGCATACTTGCTTCAACCGTGACTCGATGCACTCGTATACCAACACTACGTCAAGTTTGCTTCCATAGTCATTAAATATTTCATTATGCTCCATTAAATTACAGTATGTCAAAAAATATGAATAATAAATAATAATATTATTTGATGCACTTTTCATATTAAAATCCCCTAAGACAATAAAACTATGGGTTAATTTACGTGACATAAACGACTCGATATTGCAAAAAATGTTCATATAGACAGCATCTGTAGCCGTTGGCTTAATATAGATTACGCACACAAAGAGTGTAATGTCACAGTAAATGACAGAGGCCCATAGGTCCTCCCCGAGTTCCGATTCAAGATCCTGCCGACGTCGCACAGTCACCCCGGGTCTCGCGGCCAGTAGCACTCCGCCGCAGGCTGTGTCGCGATCCCGTCGCAGCAGCGTCCAGCCGTCTGGAATCACTTCGGCGTCCTCCACCGAGCTATCGAGGAAAGTCTCCGTAGCAGTTACGATCACGTGGTCTGATACTAAAAGGCTTGAGTTCCATTTGGGCAACTTTGTCTTCAAGCCTCTGACATTTTGGTAGAATATATTCAATCGTACCGGTATTATACTATTGCGGGCCATCTTGAGGGTGAAGTGTCAAGGTCATCTCGGTACGGTTGAGAGATTTCGAGGGACGGCCTTGCCATGACAATTTTATTCAATATCATAGTTATACGAATGTATAGACTTATGTTTAGTAAAATTAGTTCTTATGTTTAAGAACCCGACATATGCCAGGCGGCGTGGCGGTACAAACGCGGATGGTCTAAACGCGTTGGCTACTTTGGATATTTTCGTTTTTTTTGGAATATTCAAGGGTTATTCGAAAAAGAAAAACATATGATGGCTGCCTTATCTGTAATGCAATAATAATCAAAAGTTTCAAGGTTAATTTTAATGTATTTGGTGAATAATGCTATATACCGAGTAAATTAGACGTGATTTGGAGGCAACTTTGCAATTTTTTTCTATGGAGAAAATTTAACGCAATCGTGTTTTTGAGTCATATAGTTACCAGAGTTAGTCCTGAACTTTGCTGCATTTTTATTTCAACTTGAGTATTTAATTATTATTGATATAACAGTCAATCATGCAAAGCAGTGTGAGGTAGTACGGGCCCTTAAGGAGCCTGATGGTCCCGTGGGTCTGGGCGCGGTCTTCACTGGGATGGGTACAAGTAGCACATAAATATCTCGAGCTCCAGAAGGCACGTTGAGCCGTTGGTCCCGGCTGACATTACTAGATGGCGGTCGTTAAGCTTTATGTGATGCACCGGGGGCCGGTGGCAGGACTTCCTACCTCATAAGATACCCGAACGAGACTAGTATTTAGTGAAAGTAGGTGCTTTGGAGGTGGGGGCCAGGTAGGGTTGCCACTCCCTAACCTGGAAGAACCATAAAAAAAGGTGTCGAAAACGTCAATTTTGGCCAAAAATTATCTCATCAGACACTCGAACAGGAGTTTGACGTAGTGAAAGATATCCTTATGGAGAGGTGAACCAGCTAAGGTTGCCTGCGGCAACCCTGGAAGAAGTCCAATTTCAGCCACCCTGAATGAGGCGATTTTTCATGGCATTTTATCTCATAAGATACCTCAATGAAACTAGTGCCCGATGTTAGTTCTGAGGGTCGGCACTGCGAATAAAATAGGTTGCCTGTGGCAACCCTGGAAGAGCCCATGTTCAGGCACGTTTAAGACGTCGAATTTGAAAATTAAAGTACTAAAAAAAAAACTCGGAACCATATCCAAAAGCACTGCATGATTACGATCGTAATATTATTTTTAACCGACTTAAAAAAAATAGGTTTTTAATCCAATGTTCAATATATTCTCTAAACATTTAATTGCATTGTAACTAATATTAACTGATGTTTCATATTACATTTGATTGAGTGTAAGTTCTATCAAAATCGTTTTAGTAGTTTTCGAGATATAGGCTAATACGTATAACTGTGAATTTTTTTTAATGTCATATAGTACATTAATGAAACTAGTGCCCGATGTTAGTTCTGAGGGTCCGAACTGCGAATAAAATAGATTGCCTGCGGCAACTCTGGAAGAACCCATGTTCAGGCACATTTAAGACGTGGAATTTAAAAATTAAAGTAATAAAAAAATCTCGGATCTACATCCAAAAGCACTGAAGGATTACGATCGTAATGTTATTTTCAACCGACTTCAAAAAATAGGTTTTCAATCCAATGTTCAATATATTCTCTAAAATTTTTAATTGCATTGTAACTAATATTAACTGATGTTTCATATTACATTTGATTTAGTGTAAGTTCCATCGAAATCGGTTTAGTAGTTTTCGAGATATAGGCTAATACGTATGACTGTGCCATTTTTTAAAATCTCATTTGTACAGTCAGCCAATGAGATATCTGACCCCCTACAACAGCGCCATTTTTCGCAAACTAAAGAAACATCCGTGGTTTAAACCCAAAGATAAAAATATACAAGTGTAATATCCTTTGCGACTAGTGCCATCTATTGAATTGTGAATGAACAAATAAGGTTAATAAGCAGAAATCTGATACCCTTGACGACTAATGCCATCTATTCGATTTTTGATAAATAAAACAAGCCCTAGCATACGATACGCTTATTTCAAAGATACTTCAATAGTTAGATGTGGCGCAAGTGGTAGGCACTACGGTTTAATAGTTAATGTGATTATGAATGAACAGGGTCAAATCCTCCAAAGCTTTTTATTTTTTACAAATATCACCAACTTCGTATTGTGATGTTGGTGTAATTTTGGTTGTTTTAACATAATGTTACCGAGCTAATTACTGTAAATAAAAAGCATTTTTAATTTTTAATTACTTTATTACATCAAAAAAATGTAACAGTGAAATAAATACCTGCCTACTTAATTCAAACTATGATTAATCTTCTGTAGAGAGAACCAACATGTTACTTAATAAGTAACAATTTACATCTCTCAACTTCTTTTAATCATAGTATTATATTTTTTTAAATGTGTAGGGTCAAATAGTGCTATGTGAATAACTTTGCTTCGATAATAGTATAAGAATGAATATAAACCTATGGCATTAAATGAATTTTAATATGGGAGAGGGTGACCCCCATTTTGAAGCTTTTGTTCAAGTCTATTTGTCATTTCACTTACCATGTTAGATCAGATCACATATCACTTATGCGCATATTTATTAATTTAGTATAAACTTTTTGTCTAAATTGATTTAAATCAAACTTTACTCGTGTCTCGTGTCCCAGTTAAGCACTATTTGACCCTACAATCTGGGATTTTAATTGGTCACTCAATAACAGTTAGATCACAGAACAATTGTCTTAAATAAAATATATTCTACATTGCAAACTGTTGGAATCACCACATCTCATAAATTTTCCAAGTATTTTTCTTTATTCATCCGGCCGCCGAATTCTACCAGCTCCCCTGGGCCCATTGAAGACATCTGTCCCCAATAACCTGCAAAACAATAATACGATCAGTTACCTATTATTCTACACTGCGTAATACACTAGGTATTAAATATTATTATTATTTTACTTCACTATTTAATGAATATTTTTACCTAATGTTATCCTGCCACTGTTCTCAAAGGCAAATTATTTTGATGGCTATACGCTGGCCATGTCTTCTCCGCAATATTTTTCTGCCATCATCATCAGACTTAAAACTTTTTTCATCAGAATAAAATACGATCTCGTTCTTGTTGAATGTTTCCTCACTGTTTCAATTGAAATATTGTAGTGTATATGTTACGCCAGTTGACTCCGAATCCACAAACGGACGGTGTTTCTCTGTAAGAGATATATTTATCTTAGACATTTATCACAAACCCTATGTTTTACGGAACAAAAAATAGTGTGACAATTAAGTAAGTATATTAAATACTTATAATTTCTACTTACCGCGATACCTAACTCTCTAGATATAGATATTTTAAATACTGTGGTTGTCTTTACAATACAATATTAGCTTTCACAAAATCTGCTATATAAGATGAAACGGGATGCCTAATAACTGGTGGGGTTTTGGATCACTACACAGTAATCGCAGTATCTTATTTGTGACGCGAGTGAACAATATTTTTGATTAGTTGGTATCAGGTATAAATAAATCTGATAGATTACCCTCAATTTATTTGTTAAAGCAATGCGTTGCAGTTGGTGACAATGATGTCATAGCAGTAGAAATAGATAGCCAATTTCGCCCGAGACGTCATATCGTCGGTTGGCGTATTGAGATGAGCGCTAGCTTCTCAAGTCGTGGATCCATGGTTCGAATCGAACTTTACGTAGGATTGTTTTTGATTCTTTCTTGTTCTTACCATTGATGATTACTTGAATTATTAGCTGAGATTATTAGAAACACAAAATTTGCAACTGAGCAGGTTATCAGAAACAAGTTTATACCAGCAGTTGTTTGTCTACTTGCCAAAAATCACGGTAGGTGGCGCTTCACAGCAAAGTGTGAATTTACGTTTTAAAAGTCAGGGGGTCAGGTATCTGCTTGGCCGACTGTACATGAATGAAACTAGTGCCCGATGTTAGTTCTGAGCTGCTCCGTGGTTCTGAGAGTCCGAACTGCGAATAAAATAAATTGCCTGCGACAACCTTAGAAGCACCCATGTTCAGGCACATTTAATATGTGGAATTTGAAAATTAAAGTAATAAAAAAAATCTCGGAACCATATCCAAAAGCACTGCAGGATTACGATCGTAATGCTATTTTTAACCGACTTAAAAAAAATAGGTTTTAAATCCAATGTTCAATTTATTCTCTAAAACTTTTAATTGCATTGCAACTAATATTAATTGATGTTTCCTTTTGTGTTGGATAAATTATATTTAATTACTCACATATGTTCATAATCATTATCTATACATCATATAATAAAACAGTAAAAATATTTTGTCTGTACATTTAGAATTTTTGACTGAAATGGATAGAGGGACACTTAAAAAGAATAATAGAAAGCAAAAAAAAATTTTTCGAATTTCTTGTCTGTCTGTTTGTCTGTCTGTATGTATGATCACGATTATCTCCGAAAATACTGAACCGATTTACTTCAAACTTTCGCCAATTGCTTTGTTTTAGCTCAACAAAACATTTAAAGTTTGTTTCATCAAAATCGGTTCATTAAAAAAAAAGTTATCGTCATTTGAATGAACTCAAGACATGAGGTTGCCTGCAAACATACAGCGTGTAAATGTACCCTCGACATTTACTTAAAGGGGTGACTCAGCCCATCCATATGAACAACTTTTCCTATGTGACCAATGCTGGGAACTCAAAAAAAATTTCGTCATTTCCATACAAAAGAGTTCCGCCACCCGGCCAGTTTGTATGGGAAGGTCGAATTGTTTTTGAGTTCCCAGCATTGTTCCCATAGGAAAAGTTGTTCATATTGGTGGACTGAGTCACCCCGTTATGGGAATGTCGAGGGTCTATTTACACGGTGTATAGCAAAAAATAAAATAAAATAATAAGTGACATAAGAAAATTAAAATCCAAAGTCAATTCATCATCATTATACGACAGCATTATACCTATCCATACTATCCATAGTAATCCATACTAAAAAAAAAGGAGTAGCTGACTGACTGACATATCAGCGCAGGGCCTAAACTATAAGGGTTAGGAACTTGAAATTTTGCACAGGGGTTCCTTTTATAACGTAGGGGAGCACTAAGAAAGGATTTTTGGAAATTCATCTCCTAAGGGGGTAAAACGGGTTGCAAAGTTAGTATGAAACTTTGTCGTTTTTGAAGTTATTCGAATGAAATTCAGCATGAAGGTTCTTTACTGAAAGGTATGAAACACGAGTAAAATATTTTACTCAAAAATCATCCCTTAAGGGGATGCAAAATATAATATTCATATTCATATTTATTTATTCACATAAAACATGGTACATTGAGGTATTAAATGCAATATACAAGAACACATGTTTAGCCATATTAAATGGCATGCAAATACCGGGATGCAAAGTTAGTGTGGACATTTTATCATTTCTGAACGTTCTGGATTACAATTAAAAAGATATATATAGGTAAAACCGACGAAATTTTCGCCTGAAGGGATAAAATAGGGGAGTAAAGTTAGTATGGATTTTTTTTCATTTCTAGACTTAGAAGTATGAAAATAAGTATATACGTTCTAGATTACAATTAAAAAAGATCTGTGTAGGTTAAATGGGCAAAATCCCCTCCTTAAGGGCTAAAGATATATGCAGGTGAAATGTATTAAATTCCCCCTTAAGGGGAAAAAGCAGAGGGGGAGGGGTTTGTATGGAATTTTTATCATTTCTACTGTTCCCAAGGGAACGACATTAACGCGGGCGGATCCGCGGGCAACAGCTAGTAATAAATATGTCTGTAATCTAGGAAAAACATTTCAACACAATTGTTTTTTGTTATGAAATAAATGAATTGAATTGAATTCACATTACATTTGATTTAGTGTAAGATTCATCAAAATCGGTTCATTAGGTCTCGAGATATAGGCTAATACGTATAACTGTGCCATTTTTTATCTCATATAGTACCCAACTGTCCCTCTACCTGCTCAATCGAAGACCTTAATAAAGCAAGCGGCAAAGGCGTCGCTGTGGCTACCTACTGGTCAAAAACTGTATCATCATCATCAACAGATCTTTTTAGTCTCCACTGCAGCAGCATGACTCTCTCCGTACTACTGGAGCCATACTTGGGCCAGAGCAGACAGAGGATTTGGCCTACACTCTCCTCGCTGGCCAGACGGGTTGGAGAGGTCTCATTGATGTTTATGAGTTTTGTTTTTATCTTTTTTTTTTTTTTTTTTTTATTATTATCAACACATACAGATTTACAGTCATAACACCAATACATCTGCATGCTAGTCAATATAGTAATAAAATTAGAAATTAGATGTCAAAGTAAAATACAATAATAATATGAAATCAAATAAATTTTTAAGCAAAGATGAGCAATAAAATATAAAAAGACATATCAAATAATTAAATACTAAAATTACAAAAATTCAAATATGCTAGGACATTACAAATAAATACATGTAGTGGATCATAAAACAGATCGAAGTCATTGCACTGAACGAGCATGTCACCGAGTAGCTGCAGGGCTCTGGCCGTAGGAGCATTTTTCGCGTACACCGTGCGAACAATACCCGGAGTAAAAAGGCGGGGTCGTCTTCGTGGCTCCGCTACTGCGCCACCTCTCTGGTGCCATCGCATGGGAACTCGAAGCCCCAATTGTCCGAGTGCACACTCGTTACTTATTTTATTATTTAGTAATAGGTAATAGTGGACAAGGAGTTGCAGTTCATCTTGTATTGCCTAAGTCGCCTCTTATGACATCCATGGGAAGATTTGGAGTGGTCCTATTCTACTCTGCCGGAAACTACACGGCTATCTGAAACCACACGGCTAAAAACGAAGGCAAACATAAAAGAAGGCAAACATAACCATTTTGATTTGAAAAGAAGAAGATTGGGACTGAGTATGGAGTTGACACATGAAAATACATTGAGAGCATTTGCAGACAACCAACTTAGGGAAACGCTATTGGACTACTGTAGACGAGTCGAAACAAGGCGAACCGGGAAAAATATTTAATGTTTATATATAAATAATTAACATAACCAATAGGTTATGGAAAAGAAAACCTCACTTTTTTGAAGTCGGTTAAGAACCATCGCAATCGTAATCTCGCCTTGCTTTTAAATATGGTTCCAACTTCTTTTTTAAATGATTAATTTTCAAATTCCACGTATAAATCCGTAACCCGGAACAATCCAAGTTCATCCCCGAACTTGGATTGTTCCAGGTTACGGATTGGCAACCTATTTTATTCATATACAAGATCGTCAATGCTAACATCGGGCACTAGTTTCATTCATGTACTAAATGAGATTAAAAAAATGGCTCAGTTATACGTATTAGCCTATATCTCGTGAACTACTGAACCGATTTTGATGGAATTTACACTAAATCAAATATAATATGAAATATCAATTAATATTAGTTACAATGCAATTAAAAATTTTAGAGAATATATTGAACATTGGATTGAAAACCTATATTTTTTGAAATTGGTTAAAAATAATATTACGATCGTAATCCTGCAGTGCTTTTGGATATGGTTCCGAGGTTTTTTTTATTACTTTAATTTTTAAATTCCACGTCTTAAATGTGCCTGAACATGGGTTCTTCCAGAGTTGCCGCAGGCAACCTATTTTATTTGCAGTTCAGACCCTCAGAACTAACATCGGGCACTAGTTTCATTCATGTACTAATGAGATTTTAAAAAATGGCACAGTTATACGTATTAGCCTATATCTCGAAAACTACTGAACCTATTTCGATGGAACTTACACTAAATCAAATGTAATATGAAACATCAGTTAATATAAGTTACAATGCAATTAAAAATTTTAGAGAATATATTGAACATTGGATTGAAAACCTATTTTTTTTAAGTCGGTTAAAAATAATATTACGATCGTAATCCTGCAGTGCTTTTGGATATGGTTCCGAGATTTTTTTTATTGCTTTAATTTTCAAATCCCTCGTCTTAAATGTGCCTGAACAACATGGGTTCTTCCAGAGTTGCCGCAGGCAAACTATTTTATTCGCAGTTCGGACCCTCAGAACTAACATCGGGCACTAGTTTCATTAATGTACTATATGACATCAAAAAATATTCACAGTTATACGTATTAGCCTATATCTCGAAAACTACTGAACCGATTTTGATAGAAATTACACTAAATCAAATGTAATATGAAACATCAGTTAATATTAGTTACAATGCAATTAAAAGTTAAGAGAATATATTGAACATTGGATGGAAAACCAATTTTTTTTAAGTCGGTTAAAAATTATATTACGATCGTAATCCTGCAGTGCTTTTGGATATGGTTCCGAGTTTCTTTTTAGTACTTTAATTTTCAAATTCGACGTCTTAAACGTGCCTGAACATGGGTTCTTCCAGAGTTGCCGCAGGCAACCTATTTTATTCGCAGTGCCGACCCTCAGAACTAACATCGGGCACTAGTTTCATTGAGATATCTTATGAGATAAATTACCATGAAAAATCGCCCCCTTCAGGGTGGCTGAATTTGGACTTCTTCCAGGGTTGCCGCAGGCAACCTTAGCTGGTTCACCTCTCCATAAGGATATCTTTCACTACGTCAAACTCCCGTTCGAGTATCTGATGAGATAATTTTTGGGCAAAATTGACGTTTTCGACACCTTTTTTTTATGGTTCTTCCAGGTTACGGGGTGGCAACCCTACCTGGCCCCCACCTCCAAAGCACCTACTTTCACTACATACTAGTCTCATTCATGTATCTTATGAGGTAGGAAGTCCAGCCACCGGCCGCCGGTCTACAACTTGAAAAACTGTACTTGAAAAATCTGACACCATTGTTAGCCACTTACACGAAAAGAAAGCAAGCAAATTCCAATGTTTTCTTAAAACGGTACAAGTTAGCAACCAATTAGTGAGCGCGTTAATCCTGCCGCCCCACTTTCCCAGTCTGTCAAATCCTGAACAGACGGGATTCGCGATTAGTCAATTATTCAAATAACTCGATGAGAAGTTAATTGACTCAACAAGATATAGAGTAACGCATTTCATTAGCAAGATATTCTCTGGATATTGTAGTGGAGTAGGCCTAGATTATGGCAACAAACTTAAAAAAGGTTATATCCTTTTTTAAGTTTGTTGCCGCTTCTTCTGCACTCCGCTTTGGAAGCGGCATTAAACTTAGCCATAAGTAAATTTTCGACGTCATAAATTGTTGAGAAGTGAAATATGACAATTAATAAGTGTTCAAAGTAACCTATATTAAAAAAACGTTTTGAATTTGAATTTCACTTACCTCATCATCATCATTTTCAGCCAACCTCAGCCCACTTATAGGTATTTGAAAATGGCGTAAAAGCAGGGAAGCCTATGCCCAGCAATCTAACATGAAACAATCATACACAAAGGCCATGGCCTTTGTGTCTGATATGACCAGCTATGGGCTGATGTGGGCTGATATATTGTTTTAATATAAGCCAAAAATATATATGTTATTAGGATATTTCTCGTGAAAACTGATTTTATTTTCTCATAATATAGTGAATATATTATTGAGTATATATCGTAATAAGTAATAACTAGTGGTTAAGGCATTTGCCTGTAGACCCGGTGGTCGTGGGTTCGATTCCCTTGGGAGCATACTTTGTTTAGTTGTTTCCAGTTTGGTCAGGACATTGCAGGCTTGAATCACCTGATTTTAAGTAACTTGATTTTTTTTCTCCATATTTTGTTTCTTAATTTAGTAGTCTCTACACAGTAGTTTTATAGTTAAGTGGTTCATTTTATTGTCTCATTATGTATTAATTTAATTTTAAGTGTTATTGTTTACTAAATTTCTAGTACTAATTAGTCTTATAACGCCTGAAATACAGGATGATTTTTATTCTAGCTCCGGCACCCTTAGTTCATGTCCCTACACTATAGAACTACTAAGGAACTAGACTATAGAATTTTTTAACCAAACATCTGTTTAGCCCTTAAAGAGTAATGTTCTTTGAATATCTACAGCTGTGGGTCACAAAATAGTCGCTCACCGCAACAAGACATCGGCGGTATCTAACTTCACGGCTGACAGGCTGCAGCCATTAACCCTGCTCAACTCCGCGAGAGCGGCCAACAGATAGACGTGCTTATATTACTGGGTCTAGATAGTCAAGAGGTAAAGTTCATCAATAGATCCCAAAACGGGTACGGTTAGTACCCGTTTTGGGATTGATGCCTAATAACATTCATTCAAAATCTATTTATAAATAAATATATAGGGACATATAACAAATTGAGCTAGCCCCACAGTTGTGAACTTGTGTCGTAGGATACTAACTCAACGATACTATATTTTAAAAAAAAATACTTATATAGATAAATATCCAAGACCCAGGTCAATCTGAAAAAGATCGTTTTCCATCATGACCTGAACGGGGATCGAGCCCGGGCACGCTTCGCAGGCTGGCGTGTTGACCACTGCGCCACAGAGATCGCCTTTTATATTTGTCATCTATATAGTAATCATTTTTTTCTTCATATTTGTATAATCATACTACATGCATACTATCACCCTTGCGGGGTAGACAAAGCCTAGGTAATAAATAAGATCTAAAATTCACGTTTAGCAAGGTGGTGGACGTGTAGGTGGCAAACGGAATCAAAATAGTGATGGGTAGCTAGCCGCATCGCCTACTACTGATTTCTATGTAGTATATTTTATTTTATCTGTGCTAAAATAATTAATGCGATTGTTTATATTAAATATTTGTCACATTAAAACTACTAAATAACGCTACAGATTTTAATTGAAAATTAGCATACAGATAGAGCATATTCTGAATTAACATATACGACATTATGTACTAAACTATTAAACGATGGCGGTCATTGACCCTGCTAAACTCCGCAAGAGCCGCCAATAGATAAATGTGACTGATAATACTAGAACAGGATGGCGAGGGTTAAGCAAGATAAACTGAAAAAGGAATTGTTCAGACAATTTTTACCTTAGTATCGTATACATTCCTTTCGATTTTTATTTACAGTTTGTAAGTAGGTAGTATTTATTTTATGTACATACATACCTACATATGACTAGCTCCGTGGCGCAGCGGTCAACACGCCTGCCTGCGACACGGAGTGACCGGGTTCGATCCCCGGCCAGGTCAAGATGGAAAATGATCTTTTTCAGATTGGCCTGGGTCTTGGATGTGTATCTATATATGTATTTGTTATAAAATATAGTATCGTTGAGTTAGTATCCCATAATACAAGTCTCGAACTTACTTTGGGGCTAGCTCAATCTGTGTGATTTGTCCGTATATATTTATATTTATTTACGTAGTATCACGTCTTTTTCCCTTGCTTACTACTTACTAGACAGAGTCTAAGTTTTTAAGATCTAAAGGCCAAGTTTAGCATGTAAATGGGCGTGTATGTGGCAAAAAAGATTAAAATTTATTTTATATGTACTAGTATAATAAATATAAAGGTTTGTTATTATAATTAATGCTAACCAAGTATGTGGCCACCCCGGGAATCGAACCAGGTGTCATGTTGCAGGCTAGCCTGTTAACCACTGCGCCATCACGGCCGGAAATTATTATTTCAAACATAATTAGTATTAAATAATACTTTAAAGACTAGGAGGTCGTAAGAGGCGACTTAGGAAATACAAGCTAAACAAAGCTCATAAACATCAATGAGACCTCTCCAATCCGTCTGGCCATCGAGGAGAGTGTACGCCAAATCCTCTGTCTGCTCTGGCCAAATATGGCTCCGGTAGTACAGAAAAGGTCATGCTCCTACAGTGGAGACTTAAAAGACCTGTTGAGTGAGAGAGAGAGAGAGAGATATTAAAGGGCTTTTGCTAGTATCAAGAAGGAAGAAACGCACACACCCAGTTCTTTTGTGCTCCACATGCTCCTACAGTGAAGACTAAAACGACCTGATGCCGATGATGATGATGAATACTTTAAACAATGAAACACGACTTTCTAACGCAGTCTCTAAGAGGTTCTCAGAAATGAGTTTATTTATTTTATTTCATGTTTTAAAGTTGAATGTGAACAGAGCACTTTAGTGTTGTTATCCGGAGGAGAAAACATTTTAATGTTTTCTGGACGTTTTCATATTGAAATAACAGAACTATTCGGAGTTAAGTGCAGCGTTACACAGCACTGGAGGCAGAAGTGTTGCTTTGAATTTATGGGAGTATTACAATTTCGATAAGATATTTACTTTATTTCAAATAAGCCATTATCTAAAAATTGGCAAAAAAATCATGACTGTTGTAAGGCAGCCCCCTTTTAATATTAATTTTATTTTTATTAAATTATATTTTTTTAAAGTGAATATTTATCTAAATATTTTATGAATAATTACAACAGGTAGACGCTTACCTGTTGCCGTAATCAGTACCGAGGAAAAATAAGAAAAAAAGATCATCTATTTTTAGTATTTGTTGTTACAGCGGCAACAGAAATACATCATCTGTGAAAATATCCACCGTCTAACTATCACGGTTCATGAGATACAGCCTGGTGACAGACGGACAGACAGACAGACGGTCAGCGGAGCGATATTAATAGGGTCACGTTTTTACCCTTTGGGTATGGAACCCTAATAAAATAGGGTCCATTTCAAGTGAAACATGCTGAATAATTATCAATAGATTTTGCAGCACTAAACCAAATTATGTTCACAAACAAATTTTTAATACGTAGTTATGCATGGTGCCCCTCATAGAGACATTGTAATGATAAATGCATAGTACATATTCCCTGTAACGCGCCCACGCAGAATCAGGCCACCGTGCTATGCTTACGCGGCAACGGCCGACCTATTGTTAATAGCATTAAGTTAGTATTAAGACAGTCTGTAATTTGCTCTCTTTTCGAATACATGTCTCTACAAAGTAAAAGTTGTGCTTTTTAAAAAGCTCCCTTACACACCTCGTAACTTAAGTGGCGCAGCCTGTGTAGGATCCGAAGTCCTGCTGCCGGTCTTAGTGAGTGACTTTCGCCCCAAAATCGGTGAAGTGCTTCTACAAAAGTCGGTTTTTCGCGGTTTCGGACTCGAACCAAAACAAATAAATTACTATAAGTGCGGTGTGTGAAAATTAAGGCAGTTGCAGACTCAACGGAAGACATGGCATTGAGCAGCGCGTGAGTAAACCTCTTCACTCCTGTTTTTCATATATGTCCATGTTATTTCCACTTTCCCGACCCCAAATAGTCGAACTTTCGTTTTCGTTTATCTGATTTTGCATGATATAAGACGTGTGGCAATACCTGTCATTGATTAATTTTAGTTAGTAAGATTTAAAAGTGTGTTTTAATTGTTATAAGTGCGTATAAATAAATAAAATATATAAGATGGAACAAGTAACGATAATTCCCAAAGAAATATTATGTATTATCCCCAAGTTTGATGGAGATGAAAAACTATTAAATTTATTCCTATCCAAGTGTGATTATGTTATAAAAGCGTTTCAAAAACCGGGCAATAATGCCCAAGATTTGTACATATATCATTCTGTAACTAGTAGGCTTACAGGTAGAGCCGCAACTCTACTCAGTGAACACCAAAATGTGACGTCATGGAATCAACTTAAGAGCATTCTTTTCCAACATTTCGGAGACCCAAGGTCTGAAGACTGTATAGCCATTGAATTAGAGAGTTTAAAAATTAAACAGAATGAGTCATACATCCAATTTTGCCATAGAGTTCAAAATGTTAGGAGCTCTTTATTCGCTAAGGTAAATACAATAACTGATGAGGGAATTAAAGCCGCTAAAATGATCATTTATAATAATATAGCATTAAAAGTTTTTATGTACAATTTGCCTGAGGAAATGTTGCGTATAGTACGTATACGACAGTGTACTACCCTAGAAAACGCATTAAGTGTAGTAACCGAAGAAGTTAATTTTCAAGAACAGTATAACGTAAAGAATAATAAGCCGAAATCTAGCATTGCACATCGCCCTAATAGCCAAAGCTTTACAAAATCTTTTGTTACCTCTCAGCCATTTAATGGAATGCCTAGTCAGCATAATTTTAGATTTGGTAATCCACAAAATCAAGGCTATTCATTTAGCAGTATGCCTAACCAAAATAATTTTAAATTTGACATCCCTCAAAATCAAGGTCATCTTGGTTTTAGGCCTAATTTTACACCAGTAAATAGAGGAATGCTACCCCAAAATCCTAACGTTAATACACAGCAAAATATTACTCAGCGTAATTTAAACCATGGTCCTGTGCAACAGTACCGTGCACCATTCCAACATAGTGGTTTTAAATTTGGTATTCCGCGTCAGCAGCTTCCTTATAATAATCAATTTAAATTTGGCTTACAAAATCAGCAAAACTCGCCCAAATTTAAGACCGACTCTGACGTCTCTATGCGTACCGCTCCTGTAAGGCAAAATATGCTCACTAATGAACTATTTTACTGCGAAGAGCCATACAGTGGTGGTGAATATTATACAGATAATAACGAGTACACCTATTATACTAACGACTCACAAATAGAGTATGATGAGACAGAGGTACCTTCTGTTAATTACGCGGAAACATCTGAAAATATTGAAAATGAAAACTTAAACCCTACCTCTGAAAATTTTTACAATGTAGCCAGCAACAGCCAAGTGAAGTAATAAATTTAAATTACTGTGACAGCATATTGAAATTGCCCCATATTGAAATACCGGAAATTGGTTCTAAATTCCTCATTGACACAGGAAGTAGCAGGTCATTCATTAGCCCTGCTAAAACTCAAGAATTTTTCAACGAATTTAAACAATATGAACCATTCACAGTAGTTAGTACTCATGCACAAAGTACCCATAGTGATGTCATATATATACCGTTACTTAAAACATTTAAAAGTACACTTTATCATAAATTCTATGTATTTGATGTTGATGGAAGGTATGACGGACTGATAGGCTCTGACCTTCTTAAAAAACTATCGGCCAATATAGATATGGCTAACCAATTATTGCAAACACCCAACACATGTATACCTATAATTTATACCCCTCCTTATGAGATACTCCTAGAGCCTAGGACTGAAACGCGTGTACGTATTCCCACAGACTACGGTAATGGGGAAGCTATTTTAGATTTTTTGGAATTTAGGGAAGGCGTACGAATGCCCGCAGCCATAGTAATGTGTAGAAATTTTCTAGCTGAAACTGTAATACAAAATACCACAGAGCAGGAATTTAAGATCACTATAGAAAAGCCATTTAATGTTAGTACGTTTAAACAAGAAGAGTGTCACGTTAATGTAGTTTCCGAAAACCTTAAAGTAGATGATATATTAAAAGAAAATTTACAAAAACTTAGGCTTGAACACACTAACCATGAAGAACGTGAAAGTATTTCTAAGCTGTGTTATGAATACCGTGACATATTCTATTCTGACAAAATTCCTCTTTCTTTCACAAATCAAGTGAAACATAATATTCGCACTGTTAATGAAAATCCAATATATGTTCGTCCCTACAGGCACTCTCCCTCTCAAAACGAAGAAATACAGAGACAAGTAGACAAGCTTCTAACGGACAATGTAATTAAGGAATCTCACTCTCCTTGGAGCGCGCCGGTGCACCTGGTTCCCAAAAAGCTAGATGGGGAAGTTAAATACAGGATGGTAGTAAACTACAGACGTCTTAACGAAATCACAGTAGATGACAAGTACCCCTTACCCAACATAAGTGATCTTTTCGATAAACTAGGTAAATCTACTTACTTTACTACCCTAGATCTGGCTTCCGGTTATCACCAAATTGAAGTTAATCCTGATGACACACCAAAAACTGCGTTTACAACCCAGACAGGGCATTTTGAATTTAAGCGTTTACCTTTTGGACTGAAAATAGCCCCGGCAACATTTCAGAGGGCCATGGATAATGTCCTGCGTGGCCTCCAAGGCATTCATTGCATGGTTTACCTAGATGACATAATTATTTTTAGTTCCAGCCTTCCAGAGCACATTTCAAAATTACGAAAAGTTTTTGACAGACTTAGGGAAACAAATTTAAAAGTAACGTTAGATAAAAGTGAGTTCTTGAGAAAGGAGGTTCTGTATCTAGGGCATGTTATTACCAAAGAAGGCCTTAGGCCCAATGACGATAAGATAAAGGCAGTACTCGATTTTCCGTTACCCCGGACCACAACGGAAATAAAAAGTTTCTTAGGACTAGTAGGCTATTACCGAAAATTTATTAATAATTTCGCTAAGATAACACAACCCTTAACTTCATGTCTTAAGAAAAGGAATAAAATAGAATTTACCCAAGAATATATAGACGCATTTGAAAGATGTAAAGAACTACTAGTTAACGCCCCAATCCTACAGTTTCCAGATTTTGAGAAACCCTTTATCCTTACAACAGACGCTTCAAATTTCGCCCTGGGAGCAGTCCTTTCACAAGGACCTATAGGTAGTGATAAGCCCGTTGCCTATGCGAGTAGGACCCTAAATGATGCCGAAACACGGTACAGCACAATTGAAAAGGAAATGCTGGCTATCATTTGGGCCACAAAACACTTTCGACCGTATCTATACGGTAGAAAATTCAAAATATATACAGATCATCGTCCTTTGGCATGGCTGAAAAGCATTAATGAGCCTAATAGTAAGATTACGCGGTGGAAATTACGCCTTGCGGAGTTTGATTTTGATGTTATATATAAAAAGGGTTCACAAAATAGTAATGCTGATGCTCTATCACGTATAAAAGTAAATGCGTTGGGAGATAACGATGACCTATCAATGAAAGTAAATATAGACAGAAAGGAAAAACAGTTACAGGATTATTTAAATGATGTAACAGAGAAGATTTCAGAATTAGGAAAAGAGAAAGAGCGCGAACGATCGTTATCTCCTGCTGTTACGATTTCCTCATCAGACTCCCACAAATCTGAGAATCAGCCTCAAAATAAAGGCCGCCGGTCTCCATATTCTATTCCATCCATAGGTAGTAGTACAGTTTCCGCATCTGAAAACCAAAGTAGTGAAAATACAAATATATATACATACATTCAGCTCGTGACTTAGATACAGATGGTATACTTATCTTACAGGAAGCCATTGATATGAAACCGAACCAAATACTCGTATATACCTGGAACAGAGATAAAATATCAGTCAAAAATTTATCTAGAGAAAAACAAAAAATATTAGAAGTACACTTACCTGAACATAACCCTGATCTTGTTAAAACATTCCTCTTAGAATATACTAAACCTAAAATAAAATATTTCTATTATTTTGAAAGCGAATCACATCGTAAATTATTTTCCCGAATTGCTACAACCCTCTTCAAAAAAGGAACTGTAAAATTTTATGAATGTACTAAGCGTATTGTATATGTAGATGATGAAAATGACCAGCGTGACATTATTATCAAATATCACACGGGTAAAAATAGTCATAGAGGAATAAAGGAAACCCTAGCACATCTAAAACGTACATTTTATTGGCATTCTATGGATAAAACTGTCGCTGCTTTAATTAATGCATGTGAAATATGCAGAAAAATGAAATATGACCGTAAACCCTTAAAACCAGAATTACAGCTTTCTCAAACACAAACGAAACCCTTTCAGGAAATATTTATCGACACATTTACAATAGAAGGTAAAGCTTACCTTACAATTATAGATGCATTCAGTAAGTTAGGCCAAGCTATAGAAATTACTAATAAGTCCACACCGGAAGTCGTTAGAGCTCTACTTAAATACTTTTCTATGTATGGAGTACCTAATAGAGTCAGCTCAGACCCCGGTGTTGAATTTAACAATTCCTTAATGAAGGAAATGCTTTCCTTTTATAAGATAGATTTACATGTAGGCACCCCACACAATCCAAATTCGATGGGCTTGATAGAGAGGTTTCACTCCACTATAATAGAAATATACCGTGTAGCCAAATATGAAAGAAAGGCCACAGATGCTACATCAGTTATGACATATGCAGTTATGTCATATAATCACACTATACATACAGCCACCGGTTTAACGCCTTTTGAGGTAGTTTTTGGCCATACCGAAGCTAATAGCATGTTTACAGTAGATTTCGAGAAACAGTACACATAACAACTGGTTAAGGAACATGTAAGAAAAACCAAACATTTATATGAATATTTAACAAATAAGCTTGTCGAGAAAAAACAATCAGTAGTCCACAAGCGAGGAGGTGAAATAGAATTCGATATAGATGTAGGAGACGAAATTTTCATGAAAGGCGTAAACACTAGGAGGAGTAAAGATAAACCGAGATATCAAAAAGCCCAGATTACCGGAACAATTAATAGGAATACTGTACCTGTTATAACTAATAACCGCGAGACTAAAATTCCAGTTAAAGATATTAAACGCCCTCCACAGGTTGTTGCTCCTGGGAGTCCATATGATCCAAAGCCAGGCCCTTCTACTGCACCGGATTGACAAGAATCCCGGATTATTACCAATAAAGGAAGGTAAAGCTTTCGTAAGCTACGATTACTGGACTGTAATTAAAATTTTAGATGTAAGCAAAATATATAATGAAATAGAGTTAAATAGAGATAAGTATATAACATTTAAGAATGATGTTTATAACTGCATCGACACAAAAACGTTGGGAACAGATTTTAGTAATATTGAATTACAAACAGATTATATAATTTCTAGTACTATAGAAAAGTATAAGCAATTATTTCCTAAGGCAAAGGTTAAGCGCGGCATAATTAATCCCCTTGGTTCTTTAATTAAAGCAATAACAGGCAATTTGGATAATGATGATGCTCTAAGATTTGAAGAATTAATTAATAAAATAAAAACAAAACAGGATGCTATAAATGAGAAAATGACAATAGTTACAGAAATGATTAATATCTTTTCGGATGTAGCCAATTCTACTAAAAGCAATTTTATGAAAATAGAAAATAATATAAAGGAAATAGAAGTTTACCTAAGCGAGACAGCAAAAAAAGAGAATATTGATAGAATTATACATATTTATATGTCATTTTTATATAATTTCCAAATTCTGTATATTCGACTTAACGAAATTGAAACCGCGCTTGCTTTTAGTAAAATTAAGGTTTTGCATCAATCCATTGTAGACCCGGAAGAGTTTTTATCAATACTTAAGGAAATAGAGTTGACCGATAAGTTAGTTTTCCCAGCTACTTTTGAAAACATTGTTAAAATTGAATTTTGTACAGAATTAAAAGCTTATATCAGACAAAATCAGATAAAGTTCATTCTACACGTTCCTTTAATTTCAGATGAAACATATAATTATTTTAAATTAATTCCTATACCCATTTTGAGTAATAATAAAAGTCCCACTTCTATGATCCTCCCCAAATATCCTTACGTACTTGTGAAGGGGTTGAAAACAATGTTGCTCTCCCAGCCATGTCCTGAAATAGATGAAGACGAATTTTTATGCTATGAAAATGATCTCTCAGCTCAGAGAAAAGATGATTGCGTTACTGAGCTCATGCAGTTTTCCACCAATACCTCAAGCTGTCGCTCTATACCTGTTGTTTTAAAAGACATAAAGATAGAGTCTGTACAATTAAACCGCTGGATCATTTACACCAAGGACGAAAATTTACTTACCGAATATTGTAGTGAGGAAACAGCCCAAGAAGTTATACGAGGAACTTACCTTAAAAAGCACAACTTTAAAAAGCTCCCTTACACACCTCGTAACTTAAGTACGTACTTAAGTTACGAGGTGTGTAAGGGAGCTTTTTAAAAAGCACAACTTTTACTTTGTAGAGACATGTATTCGAAAAGAGAGCAAATTACAGACTGTCTTAATACTAACTTAATGCTATTAACAATAGGTCGGCCGTTGCCGCGTAAGCATAGCACGGTGGCCTGATTCTGCGTGGGCGCGTTACAGGGAATATGCACTATGCATTTATCATTACAATGTCTCTATGAGGGGCACCATGCATAACTCCTCCCTCCGCAAGTTCGAGATCATCCGCAGGATTATCTCGAGTTTTCCTCAGCTTACACATTTTTGACAAAAGCTTATATTTGTAACTTACAATAAGTAAAACTAGAGTTACGATTATAACTAAGTTTACTATGCTAAAGACCGTAAAAACACTTTGGGAATTTTCACTTTTACTTTTGGCACTAAGATCACTTTTTCGCACTAAAAAGTTCAGGAACTGGATATCCGCAAGGTTGATCTCGTCAAGAGGGATTGTCTTCAACGGCTCCGGGGCATTGTTTACTTTGGGCAGCTGAAGTAGAGGTAATCTGGTGTCGAATATCTTCTTTCCTTCCGTTACATGCTTTTTCAAGGTAATTTCCTTAATCTTCACGTAACAGTCATTGTTTAAGGTTAACAGGTAAGTTCCTCGTATAACTTCTTGGGCTGTTTCCTCACTACAATATTCGGTAAGTAAATTTTCGTCCTTGGTGTAAATGATCCAGCGGTTTAATTGTACAGACTCTATCTTTATGTCTTTTAAAACAACAGGTATAGAGCGACAGCTTGAGGTATTGGTGGAAAACTGCATGAGCTCAGTAACGCAATCATCTTTTCTCTGAGCTGAGAGATCATTTTCATAGCATAAAAATTCGTCTTCATCTATTTCAGGACATGGCTGGGAGAGCAACATTGTTTTCAACCCCTTCACAAGTACGTAAGGATATTTGGGGAGGATCATAGAAGTGGGACTTTTATTATTACTCAAAATGGGTATAGGAATTAATTTAAAATAATTATATGTTTCATCTGAAATTAAAGGAACGTGTAGAATGAACTTTATCTGATTTTGTCTGATATAAGCTTTTAATTCTGTACAAAATTCAATTTTAACAATGTTTTCAAAAGTAGCTGGGAAAACTAACTTATCGGTCAACTCTATTTCCTTAAGTATTGATAAAAACTCTTCCGGGTCTACAATGGATTGATGCAAAACCTTAATTTTACTAAAAGCAAGCGCGGTTTCAATTTCGTTAAGTCGAATATACAGAATTTGGAAATTATATAAAAATGACATATAAATATGTATAATTCTATCAATATTCTCTTTTTTTGCTGTCTCGCTTAGGTAAACTTCTATTTCCTTTATATTATTTTCTATTTTCATAAAATTGCTTTTAGTAGAATTGGCTACATCCGAAAAGATATTAATCATTTATGTAACTATTGTCATTTTCTCATTTATAGCATCCTGTTTTGTTTTTATTTTATTAATTAATTCTTCAAATCTTAGAGCATCATCATTATCCAAATTGCCTGTTATTGCTTTAATTAAAGAACCAAGGGGATTAATTATGCCGCGCTTAACCTTTGCCTTAGGAAATAATTGCTTATACTTTTCTATAGTACTAGAAATTATATAATCTGTTTGTAATTCAATATTACTAAAATCTGTTCCCAACGTTTTTGTGTCGATGCAGTTATAAACATCATTCTTAAATGTTATATACTTATCTCTATTTAACTCTATTTCATTATATATTTTGCTTACATCTAAAATTTTAATTACAGTCCAGTAATCGTAGCTTACGAAAGCTTTACCTTCCTTTATTGGTAATAATCCGGGATTCTTGTCAATCCGGTGCAGTAGAAGGGCCTGGCTTTGGATCATATGGACTCCCAGGAGCAACAACCTGTGGAGGGCGTTTAATATCTTTAACTGGAATTTTAGTCTCGCGGTTATTAGTTATAACAGGTACAGTATTCCTATTAATTGTTCCGGTAATCTGGGCTTTTTGATATCTCGGTTTATCTTTACTCCTCCTAGTGTTTACGCCTTTCATGAAAATTTCGTCTCCTACATCTATATCGAATTCTATTTCACCTCCTCGCTTGTGGACTACTGATTGTTTTTTCTCGACAAGCTTATTTGTTAAATATTCATATAAATGTTTGGTTTTTCTTACATGTTCCTTAACCAGTTGTTATGTGTACTGTTTCTCGAAATCTACTGTAAACATGCTATTAGCTTCGGTATGGCCAAAAACTACCTCAAAAGGCGTTAAACCGGTGGCTGTATGTATAGTGTGATTATATGACATAACTGCATATGTCATAACTGATGTAGCATCTGTGGCCTTTCTTTCATATTTGGCTACACGGTATATTTCTATTATAGTGGAGTGAAACCTCTCTATCAAGCCCATCGAATTTGGATTGTGTGGGGTGCCTACATGTAAATCTATCTTATAAAAGGAAAGCATTTCCTTCATTAAGGAATTGTTAAATTCAACACCGGGGTCTGAGCTGACTCTATTAGGTACTCCATACATAGAAAAGTATTTAAGTAGAGCTCTAACGACTTCCGGTGTGGACTTATTAGTAATTTCTATAGCTTGGCCTAACTTACTGAATGCATCTATAATTGTAAGGTAAGCTTTACCTTCTATTGTAAATGTGTCGATAAATATTTCCTGAAAGGGTTTCGTTTGTGTTTGAGAAAGCTGTAATTCTGGTTTTAAGGGTTTACGGTCATATTTCATTTTTCTGCATATTTCACATGCATTAATTAAAGCAGCGACAGTTTTATCCATAGAATGCCAATAAAATGTACGTTTTAGATGTGCTAGGGTTTCCTTTATTCCTCTATGACTATTTTTACCCGTGTGATATTTGATAATAATGTCACGCTGGTCATTTTCATCATCTACATATACAATACGCTTAGTACATTCATAAAATTTTACAGTTCCTTTTTTGAAGAGGGTTGTAGCAATTCGGGAAAATAATTTACGATGTGATTCGCTTTCAAAATAATAGAAATATTTTATTTTAGGTTTAGTATATTCTAAGAGGAATGTTTTAACAAGATCAGGGTTATGTTCAGGTAAGTGTACTTCTAATATTTTTTGTTTTTCTCTAGATAAATTTTTGACTGATATTTTATCTCTGTTCCAGGTATATACGAGTATTTGGTTCGGTTTCATATCAATGGCTTCCTGTAAGATAAGTATACCATCTGTATCTAAGTCACGAGCTGAATGTATGTATATATATTTGTATTTTCACTACTTTGGTTTTCAGATGCGGAAACTGTACTACTACCTATGGATGGAATAGAATATGGAGACCGGCGGCCTTTATTTTGAGGCTGATTCTCAGATTTGTGGGAGTCTGATGAGGAAATCGTAACAGCAGGAGATAACGATCGTTCGCGCTCTTTCTCTTTTCCTAATTCTGAAATCTTCTCTGTTACATCATTTAAATAATCCTGTAACTGTTTTTCCTTTCTGTCTATATTTACTTTCATTGATAGGTCATCGTTATCTCCCAACGCATTTACTTTTATACGTGATAGAGCATCAGCATTACTATTTTGTGAACCCTTTTTATATATAACATCAAAATCAAACTCCGCAAGGCGTAATTTCCACCGCGTAATCTTACTATTAGGCTCATTAATGCTTTTCAGCCATGCCAAAGGACGATGATCTGTATATATTTTGAATTTTCTACCGTATAGATACGGTCGAAAGTGTTTTGTGGCCCAAATGATAGCCAGCATTTCCTTTTCAATTGTGCTGTACCGTGTTTCGGCATCATTTAGGGTCCTACTCGCATAGGCAACGGGCTTATCACTACCTATAGGTCCTTGTGAAAGGACTGCTCCCAGGGCGAAATTTGAAGCGTCTGTTGTAAGGATAAAGGGTTTCTCAAAATCTGGAAACTGTAGGATTGGGGCGTTAACTAGTAGTTCTTTACATCTTTCAAATGCGTCTATATATTCTTGGGTAAATTCTATTTTATTCCTTTTCTTAAGACATGAAGTTAAGGGTTGTGTTATCTTAGCGAAATTATTAATAAATTTTCGGTAATAGCCTACTAGTCCTAAGAAACTTTTTATTTCCGTTGTGGTCCGGGGTAACGGAAAATCGAGTACTGCCTTTATCTTATCGTCATTGGGCCTAAGGCCTTCTTTGGTAATAACATGCCCTAGATACAGAACCTCCTTTCTCAAGAACTCACTTTTATCTAACGTTACTTTTAAATTTGTTTCCCTAAGTCTGTCAAAAACTTTTCGTAATTTTGAAATGTGCTCTGGTAGGCTGGAACTAAAAATAATTATGTCATCTAGGTAAACCATGCAATGAATGCCTTGGAGGCCACGCAGGACATTATCCATGGCCCTCTGAAATGTTGCCGGGGCTGTTTTCAGTCCAAAAGATAAACGCTTAAATTCAAAATGCCCTGTCTGGGTTGTAAACGCAGTTTTTGGTGTGTCATCAGGATTAACTTCAATTTGGTGATAACCGGAAGCAAGATCTAGGGTAGTAAAGTAAGTAGATTTACCTAGTTTATCGAAAAGATCACTTATGTTGGGTAAGGGGTACTTGTCATCTACTGTGATTTCGTTAAGACGTCTGTAGTCTACTACCATCCTGTATTTAACTTCCCCGGATGCATCTAGCTTTTTGGGAACCAGGTGCACCGGCGCGCTCCAAGGAGAGTGAGATTCCCTAATTACATTGTCCGTTAGAAGCTTGTCTACTTGTCTCTGTATTTCTTCGTTTTGAGAGGGAGAGTGCCTGTAGGGACGAACATATATTGGATTTTCATTAACAGTGCGAATATTATGTTTCACTTGATTTGTGAAAGAAAGAGGAATTTTGTCAGAATAGAATATGTCACGGTATTCATAACACAGCTTAGAAATACTTTCACGTTCTTCATGGTTAGTGTGTTCAAGCCTAAGTTTTTGTAAATTTTCTTTAATATATCATCTACTTTAAGGTTTTCGGAAACTACATTAACGTGACACTCTTCTTGTTTAAACGTACTAACATTAAATGGCTTTTCTATAGTGATCTTAAATTCCTGCTCTGTGGTATTTTGTATTACAGTTTCAGCTAGAAAATTTCTACACATTACTATGGCTGCGGGCATTCGTACGCCTTCCCTAAATTCCAAAAAATCTAAAATAGCTTCCCCATTACCGTAGTCTGTGGGAATACGTACACGCGTTTCAGTCCTAGGCTCTAGGAGTATCTCATAAGGAGGGGTATAAATTATAGGTATACATGTGTTGGGTGTTTGCAATAATTGGTTAGCCATATCTATATTGGCCGATAGTTTTTTAAGAAGGTCAGAGCCTATCAGTCCGTCATACCTTCCATCAACATCAAATACATAGAATTTATGATAAAGTGTACTTTTAAATGTTTTAAGTAACGGTATATATATGACATCACTATGGGTACTTTGTGCATGAGTACTAACTACTGTGAATGGTTCATATTGTTTAAATTCGTTGAAAAATTCTTGAGTTTTAGCAGGGCTAATGAATGACCTGCTACTTCCTGTGTCAATGAGGAATTTAGAACCAATTTCCGGTATTTCAATATGGGGCAATTTCAATATGCTGTCACAGTAATTTAAATTTATTACTTCACTTGGCTGTTGCTGGCTACATTGTAAAAATTTTCAGAGGTAGGGTTTAAGTTTTCATTTTCAATATTTTCAGATGTTTCCGCGTAATTAACAGAAGGTACCTCTGTCTCATCATACTCTATTTGTGAGTCGTTAGTATAATAGGTGTACTCGTTATTATCTGTATAATATTCACCACCACTGTATGGCTCTTCGCAGTAAAATAGTTCATTAGTGAGCATATTTTGCCTTACAGGAGCGGTACGCATAGAGACGTCAGAGTCGGTCTTAAATTTGGGCGAGTTTTGCTGATTTTGTAAGCCAAATTTAAATTGATTATTATAAGGAAGCTGCTGACGCGGAATACCAAATTTAAAACCACTATGTTGGAATGGTGCACGGTACTGTTGCACAGGACCATGGTTTAAATTACGCTGAGTAATATTTTGCTGTGTATTAACGTTAGGATTTTGGGGTAGCATTCCTCTATTTACTGGTGTAAAATTAGGCCTAAAACCAAGATGACCTTGATTTTGAGGGATGTCAAATTTAAAATTATTTTGGTTAGGCATACTGCTAAATGAATAGCCTTGATTTTGTGGATTACCAAATCTAAAATTATGCTGACTAGGCATTCCATTAAATGGCTGAGAGGTAACAAAAGATTTTGTAAAGCTTTGGCTATTAGGGCGATGTGCAATGCTAGATTTCGGCTTATTATTCTTTACGTTATACTGTTCTTGAAAATTAACTTCTTCGGTTACTACACTTAATGCGTTTTCTAGGGTAGTACACTGTCGTATACGTACTATACGCAACATTTCCTCAGGCAAATTGTACATAAAAACTTTTAATGCTATATTATTATAAATGATCATTTTAGCGGCTTTAATTCCCTCATCAGTTATTGTATTTACCTTAGCGAATAAAGAGCTCCTAACATTTTGAACTCTATGGCAAAATTGGATGTATGACTCATTCTGTTTAATTTTTAAACTCTCTAATTCAATGGCTATACAGTCTTCAGACCTTGGGTCTCCGAAATGTTGGAAAAGAATGCTCTTAAGTTGATTCCATGACGTCACATTTTGGTGTTCACTGAGTAGAGTTGCGGCTCTACCTGTAAGCCTACTAGTTACAGAATGATATATGTACAAATCTTGGGCATTATTGCCCGGTTTTTGAAACGCTTTTATAACATAATCACACTTGGATAGGAATAAATTTAATAGTTTTTCATCTCCATCAAACTTGGGGATAATACATAATATTTCTTTGGGAATTATCGTTACTTGTTCCATCTTATATATTTTATTTATTTATACGCACTTATAACAATTAAAACACACTTTTAAATCTTACTAACTAAAATTAATCAATGACAGGTATTGCCACACGTCTTATATCATGCAAAATCAGATAAACGAAAACGAAAGTTCGACTATTTGGGGTCGGGAAAGTGGAAATAACATGGACATATATGAAAAACAGGAGTGAAGAGGTTTACTCACGCGCTGCTCAATGCCATGTCTTCCGTTGAGTCTGCAACTGCCTTAATTTTCACACACCGCACTTATAGTAATTTATTTGTTTTGGTTCGAGTCCGAAACCGCGAAAAACCGACTTTTGTAGAAGCACTTCACCGATTTTGGGGCGAAAGTCACTCACTAAGACCGGCAGCAGGACTTCGGATCCTACACAGGCTGCACCACTTAAGTTACGAGGTGTGTAAGGGAGCTTTTTAAAAAGCACAACTTTTACTTTGTAGAGACATGTATTCGAAAAGAGAGCAAATTACAGACTGTCTTAATACTAACTTAATGCTATTAACAATAGGTCGGCCGTTGCCGCGTAAGCATAGCACGGTGGCCTGATTCTGCGTGGGCGCGTTACAGGGAATATGCACTATGCATTTATCATTACAATGTCTCTATGAGGGGCACCATGCATAACTACGTTGTTAATTATTTTATTATTGCAATTTTCATCCTTTATTAAAAAAACTGTGTTACTTGCTGACAGTGTAGCTGTGTATTAGTAGTAATATTTTTTATCGGGCCGTTATCATAAAATTAAATATAGAAAAAAAAATAGTAATCAAATTCCCTATTTATTTTTAATCCTCTGGCTGCTCTGGCCAAGTATGGCCCTAGTAGTACAGAGAGGGTTGTGCTCCTGTAGTGGAGACTAAAAAGGACCTGATGATGATGATGATGATTTATTTTTAAATCAGAACACAAGTATAACGTACAAAAAATGTAAAAGGAATTGTGCATTGTCAGCCGTTTCATATCAAATTACAACATTTTCATTACATTCCACGTATTAGGAAATTAACCCGTCACGCTGTCACGCTGTGTCACGGAAATGAAATTCGACGACCGTATGGAGTATTTGTGATGGGTTGATTCCAGACAAGATAGAAAAATTACTTTTTTATATATTAAAAATCAATCTTGATTTGTCTGGATAAGCCTTTTTCTGTTTCATTGATATTAAACCCGCGTGGTTTCCGGCAGAGTAGAATAGGACCAGGGAATAGGAAATACAAGCTAAACAAAGCTCATAAACATCAATGAGACCTCTCCATCCCGTCTGGCCAGCGAGGAAAGTGTAGGCCAAATCCTCTGTCTGCTCTGTCCAAGAATGGCTCCGGTAGTACAGAGAAGGTCATGCTCCTGCAGTGGAGGAGACTTAAAAGACCTGTTGAGAGAGAGAGTGATATTAAAGCGGCTCTAGGCTTTTGCTAGTGTCAAAAAGGAAGAAACGCATACAGCCAGTTCTTTTGTGCTCTAGCCAGAATACATATTCGTTCTCCAGTATTCTACCCAAAGAACTTCAGTGAAAATATTCTGGGTAAAAAACATCTCTCCTTGTCTCTGCTCTTTTATGGATTCTGGCACTTACATACAGCTAGTCGTCTCCGCGCTTACCATTCTCCGTATCCGTATTTACATCTCTCCGTATCCGCGCTTACGTCTCTTTATTCATACCCCCCCCCGTTTTGCTCTGCTTATAGTGCTTAGGATATGATAATCATCTCACCTATTTTGAACCGTAATATAATATTATCCGCCTAGCCCTCAACTAGCGTGACGTAACCTTAGCAAGTCCACGTGCTGGAAGCTGCTGATTTTGTACTTACGTTAGGTCGACACCTGGTTGACGATTTTAGTCGTGGTAGTGCCACGATACCGGCAAAATGAATTGCTAGTAGCAAAAATGTGCCGGCTTGTCCGGGGAAGTACCACACTCTTACAGAAAATCGACGTCTGAGTAGAAGCTTTACCGTTTCTATGCTTCGTTTGGTGAGTGAGAGAGCCGGAGGCCCATCCTTCCCCTCCCCTCCCCATTTCCTTCCTCCAACTCCTTGAAAGGCCAACAACGCACCTGTCACACCCTGTGTTGCAGTTGTCTATGGGCAGCGGTCATCACTTACCATCAGGTGACCCGTTTGCTCGTTTGCCGTCCTATATTACAGAAAAAAAAAAGATGGGCCAAAAGTTATACGGTAAAATTCTTATTCTAAGTTGATACGTGTGCTACGAGGCTTTAAAGTACGCAATAAAGTCCGTGTTCATTATGTCAAGTAGTGCTTTAAATTTAAATATGAGAACGTAAAGCATGCAAGAGGGAGTGACCTCGTAACCGCGCATTTTACAAAGCAATATTTTTTCTCAGCGCGTGTAACTTTGCGACAGCGGAAAATTATGTTTACTGCGCCGCTGTTTTTCTGCCTACAATATTAATTACGATAAAATGTTTGTATGCAACATTATTTTCTGGTTTTCCTTTTTCAAATAACCAAGAGCCGATTTGATGAGAGCCAAGAGATTTATGTCGATTTTTTTATCTTAAACGTACTGATAGTCTTTGTCCAGCAGTGGGAAAAGAAATACTGATCACATTTAAAGAAATATGAAATGGTTTGCCATTCTATTCACTAGTATGCATACTTCCTCACAATGTTTGACTCTCACCGGCAGTTTGTGATAGTTATGTTTAAGGTACCTACATAACTCAATAGAAGATCTAAGCCGCATTTTTCAGTTTAAGTGGATATTCTTCCCACGTTAACTTTGTAATTTTCATGAAATACCTCTAAGGTGGACGTAAAATTAATTCCAACTTGTTTTCTGTCGAGTAAAATGTAAATTATCATCATCAGGTCCTTTTTAGTCTCCACTGCAGGAACACTCTCTGTACTACCGGAGCTATACTTGGCCAGAGCAACCAGGACTTGGCCTTCACTCTACACGCCGGCCAGACGGGATGGAGAGATCTGACAGATGTTTATAAGCTTTGTTTAACTTGTATTTCCTAAGCCGCCTTCTACGACATCCACGGGAAGACTTGAAATGTGAATGATAACCAAAAATAGCCTTACCAGTAGGTGTCGACTTTTCTTTATTAGACATAGTTTATACCTTGTTATATCTCATACACTCGCTGTGAAATAAGGTACAAATTAATTACCAATTAGTGATCGCGTTAATTCTCCTACCCCTTTTCTCAATCTGTCAAATCCTGAACAGACAGAATACACAAACAGTTAATCATTCAAATAACTCGATGAGAAGTTAATTGAAGTCACGAGATATTCTTAGATTAACGCTGAAATATCAATTAATATAAACGAGATACTCAGAGGATATTTGAGCTGAATATAGAAAAGCTCGATCTTGTTTTCGTGGCCCTCAATAAATTAGAGACTATTGCTGTTGTTAGATTTCCTCCCTGTTGGCCCTGTTACTCGAACGTACAGCCTTTCGTCGTTTATAATATTTTTTTTTTGTTTTAGGACGGCAAACGAGCAAGCGGGTCACCTGATGGTAAGTGATCACCGCTGCCCATGGACAACTGCAACACCAGGGTGTGACAGGTGCGTTGTCGGCCTTTCAAGGAGGTGGGGGAAGGAAATGAGGGGAGGGGGAAGGATGGCCCTCCGTCTCTCTCACTCCCCGAACGAAGCATAGAAGCGGTAAAGCTTTTACTCAGACGTCGATTTTCTGTGAGAGTGTGGTACTTCCCCGGACGAGCCGGCCCATTTATGTTACTAGCAATTAATTATGCCGGTAGCGTGGCTCAACCACGACTAACTATATCGTTGTGAGATAAAGATTTTATGTATAAACACTTATGATTATATTTATTCGAGCTATTTCGTCGAGCTACGAGCGGTTAGTTTGGGACCCTCAGGGTGAGCCGAGGAGGGCCGCGGCGCGTCCTGCACTCGACTTAAAAATTACCTGAAGAGTCTAACACTATGGTTGGCAATCCCGTGGAAATGAGTGACTCGTTTTTTATACATAAACACAACGGTTTTGTCTGACTAACGTGGCTTACTTTATCATCATTCATTATCATCGTTTTAAACTTGCTGGACTTCTCACAAGGCTCCTTCATGCATCATACTCACCACGCTTGGCAGGCTGGTTGACTTGCGCAGTTTTATTTAGCTTCTTGTGTTTCCGATGCTGCTTCCATTATTTTCAAGCTGGGGAAGGATAAAAATTTGTGAAATTTGGGTAATGATGAATAGCCGTGTGGTATCCGGCAGAGTAGAATAGGACCACTCCAAGTCTTCCCGTGGATGTCGTAGAAGGCAACTTAGGAAATACAAGCTAAACAAAGCTTATAAACATCTAAGACACCTCTCCAACTCGTCTGGCTAGCGTGGAGTGTAGGCCAAGTCCTCTGGCTGCTCTGGCCAAGTATAGCCCTAGTTGTACAGAGAGGGTCGTGCTCCTGTAGTGGAGACTATCTTCTTTCGCCTAGCCTTATCCCATTTACTTGGGGTCGGCTCTCCTAATATGGCGTCGCCAGGAATTTCTATCCTGGGTCGTCAGCGGTATTTGGGCATCTTTCATATCCCTTTTGACAAGCCCCATCCAAGTAAGTGTGGGTCTTCCAGGGCCTCTGGGGTGTTCACTCATCTCCAGCACGTTTCTACTCATGTGCTTAGGTGGTCGCCGCATGACATGGCCGTACCATCTGAGTCGGCTTTCGGTCAGTTTATCCTTTATAGGTCTGACTTTAAAGCTGCCACGAATGTGCACATTTTTGACGTGATCCAGCAGTGTCACGCCTCCGGCCCATCTGAGCATTCGCATCTCAGCCACATGCAGTTTGTCTGTATGAGTTTTCTTTAATGGCCAACATTCTGCGCCGTATGTCATGGCGGATCTCACCGCTGCTTTATAGACCCTCCCTTTGATGCGAACCGGTATTTTTTTGTCGCATAGTACTCCAGACAGTTCACGCCATTTCAGCCACCCAGTGTTAATACGGTTGATCACGTCAGCATCAATTGAGCCATCTTTTTGGATAACTGAGCCCAAGTATTTAAAGCTCGTGACATTTTTCAAGGGAGTGTCCTGCAGCATAATAGTACCATTGTCTGTGGTTCCGCTGAAGTTACAATGCATCACCTCGGTCTTTTGACGGCTTAGTCGTAGCCCGTTTTCCTCAAGAGTTGTTCTCCATGTTTCCAGCATATTTTGCAGATCTTCTACATTGTCAGTAATAAGGACTATGTCGTCAGCATAGAGAAGATTCCACGGGGGAGAGCGTTGTATATCTGCCGTAAGATGGTCGATAACCAGGTTGAAAAGTAATGGACTCAATGCCGACCCTTGATGGACTCCAACCTTGACAAGGAACTCCTCAGTCGTTCCTGCTGGACTCCGCACTTTTGTAGTGACATCTCGGTACATGTCTCTGATTATATTAATATAACATTCTGGGACGCCTTTTGCTCGTAGTGCGTGCCCAATGAGTACTCTGGGTATTCGGTCAAATGCCTTTTCCAGGTCTATAAATGCCATATGAAGGTCGACTTTGTTATGTCTAGATTTCTCCATCAGTATTCTCAAGACATGAAGGGCGTCAGTGGTGGACTTTCCAGCTACAAACCCACATTGGTTTTCCGAAACGCTAGTTAACTCTTGCAACTTTTTGCTGATTATGCGTTCCCATATTTTAAAAGTATGTGAAAGAAGTTTAATTGCCCTATAATTGCTACAAAGTCTGCGATCTCCCTTGTTTTTATAAAAGGGCACCAAATAGCTTTTTCTCCATTCATCTGGAATCCCCTCCGTAAGTATACAGTTCATGAGGTTGGTCAGGAAACTCACTCCCGTTGCACCAAGATGCTTCCACAGATCTGCTGGAATTTCATCTGGCCCGGTAGCTTTATTATTGGCCATTACTTTTATTGCATCATGTACTTCGCTAGGAGTTATACAAGGAATCGGACCTGCGACAACTGGTAATTCATGCAGATCTTTACATGGGAATGTTTCATTCAGTAAATGGGAGTAGTAATTTTTCCACCTGACTTGGATGTCTTGGTTTGATGTGAGCAGCTGGCCGTTCTCATTTTTTATATATTTTGTGGTCTTTGTGTCCCTTGAGTGGGGTGTAAGGGGACAGCCTGCCACCTTCATGTCCCAAGTCAACCTCACCTGCACGCGGTGCACCCTGCTAAGCAACAGACGAGGTACTGGCCACCGAACTGATGGCGGTATAACCATCCTACAGGTCGAGTCTAAATACCCAGACCGGCGGCGGGCAGCAGCGCCGTCGGTGCGAGACTCGGCTCTGCGCTCACCAACCCGCCTGCCCAGCGTGGTGAGTATGGGCATAAACCCCCAAGATGATAAGTACGCCGCAGATACGGCCCCCAGTTCCCGGTAGCTCCACGGTTCCAAGCCACGGCAGCGGCCTTGATCTCGATGGGGCGGGGGGTGCGAAGAATCCCCGGGAGTCGAAAGATGGCTGCCACAACCTGACCTTGGCTACGTATAATGGACGCAGTCTACGGTTGGACGAAAGCCTACAACAACTGGAAGTAGAACTGGAAAATATCAAGTGGCACGTTTTGGGGTTGTCTGAAGTCCGAAGACAGGGGGAGGACATGGCAACCCTAGAATCCGGCCACCTGTTCTACTTCCGAGAGGGTGACCAGCAGTCACAGGGTGGCGTGGGCTTCCTTGTCAACAAAGTTCTCCGTGACAACGTGTTGGAGGTATCAAGTGTGTCGACCCGGGTAGCGTACCTTGTACTGAAACTGACCGAGAGGTATTCCCTCAAAGTTATACAGGTATATGCGCCGACATCGACACACGTTGATACAGAGGTCGAAGCTATGTATGAAGATATCGCAATGGCCATAAATAACACCATCAAGACCTACTTTACCGTTGTCATGGGAGACTTTAACGCCAAAGTGGGAGTGCGCGAATGCAACGAATTGCGTATCGGGCCACACGGAATTGGATCAAGGAACCAGAGGGGGCAAATGCTGGTCAACTTCCTAGATATGCAGCGGCTGTTCTGTATGAACACATTCTTTAAGAAGAAGCCCCATAGGAAGTGGACCTGGCAAAGCCCTGATGGTAAGACGAAGAATGAGATCGACTTCATCTTGACAGACAAGAAGTACATATTTAGGGATGTCTCTGTGGTCAATAGGTTTCATACCGGCAGTGACCACCGACTGGTAAGAGGCACCCTAAGTATTGACTTTAAAGTTGAGAGGAGTCGTATGGTGAGATCCGTTCTTCGTCCAACACTGATCCAGACCGTAAATGGTTCTGAAGCGTTCCAGCTGGAACTACGCAATCGCTTCGCTGCGCTGGAAACCACTGAAGATGTTGACAAGGACCTCGAAAGTGTGACCAAGGTACTTCGCGAAGTAGGAGTCAGGCACTTCAAGAGCAAGCGAGGTAGCCGAAAGCCTAAACTTTCGGCGGAGACTCTTGAACTGATGAAGATTCGCCGTGAGATGCCAGAGGAAGCTTCGTCGGATACCCACCGTCTAAACAAAGAAATCCGCAAGTCGGTGAGACGTGACCTCCGAAGCTACAATACGAATCTCATAAGAGAGGCGATTGAGCAAAATCGGGGGTCAAACGTCTTTGCCAAAAGACTGGGTAGGAGCCACCTGACGAAGCTCAAAACCTCGGAAGGCAAAACCGTCACGTCAGTTCCGGAGATCCTCGCCGAAGTTGAAGACTTCTATCAGAAGCTGTACTCCTCGCATGCTCCAAAGCCTCCACCTGACGCGAACGACCCACGAGCCACACTGACGCGCCACTTTACCGACGATCTCCCAGAAGTGGATGAAGACGAAATCGGGAGGGCTCTCAAACAGCTTCAAAATGGGAAGGCTCCCGGCAAAGACGGAATTACCTCAGAGCTTCTCAAAGCAGGAGGAACTCCAGTGCTGAAAAAGCTAAAGGAGCTATTTAATTCCGTCATAGCCAATGGGACTACCCCAAGGGCGTGGAGTGAGAGCGTGGTGGCATTGTTTTTCAAGAAAGGAGACAAAACCCTCCTTAAAAACTATAGACCAATCGCGCTCTTAAGCCACATCTATAAGCTGTTTTCGAGAGTTCTCTCGAATCGTCTTGCCGCAAGATTTGACGCCTTCCAGCCACCGGAACAGGCTGGGTTTCGAAAAGGATTTAGCACCGTGGACCACATTCACACAGTAAGGCAGATTATACAGAAGTCGCAGGAGTATAATCAGCCGCTGTGCCTAGCATTTGTGGACTACGAGAAAGCCTTCGACTCCGTAGAAACCTGGGCTGTTCTGGAATCCTTGCAGCGATGCCAAGTCGATTGGAGATATGTGGAGGTACTGAGAAGTTTATACAAATCAGCGTCGATGTCCGTCCAAGTACAGAACCACCAGACGAAACCCATCCAGTTGCTCAGAGGGGTGAGACAGGGAGATGTCATCTCTCCGAAACTGTTCTCCAACGCACTGGAAGATGTCTTCAAAACTCTGGATTGGAACGGGCTGGGCATCAACATCAATGGCGTATATCTCAGTCACCTTCGCTTTGCCGACGACATAGTATTGATGGCACAATCGTTGCAGGATTTGCAGAAGATGCTGCACAGCCTTGAAGCTGCTTCAATGTCGGTCGGTCTCCGGATGAACTTGGACAAGACCAAGGTCATGTTCAACGACTTTATTACGCCGGAGCCGATCTTGATCAATGATAATGCGCTTGAAGTTGTCCAAGAATATGTCTACCTCGGGCAGACATTGCAGCTAGGTAGAGACAACTTCGAGCGCGAAATCACAAGAAGAGTGCAGCTGGGCTGGGCAGCATTTGGGAAGCTGCGTCATATCTTCTCGTCAACACTACCGCAGTGCCTAAAGAGCAGGGTGTTCAATATGTGCGTCCTACCCGTCATGACATATGGAGCCGAGACGTGGAACATGACAGTCAGGCTGGCCCACCGACTACATGTCGCTCAGCGAGCTATGGAAAGATCAATGCTCGGTATTTCGTTGCGGGATAAAATCCGTAACGAAATCATCCGGCAGAGGACCAAAACTTTAGACATTGTCCAAAAGTGTAGCAAGCTGAAGTGGCAGTGGGCTGGCCACATTAGTCGCAGAACCGACGAGCGTTGGAGTAGACGGGTTCTCGAATGGAGACCACGTCTCGGCAAACGTAGTGTTGGACGCCCCCCTGCCAGATGGGCCGATGACCTGAGGAAGGTCGCTGGTAGTGGCTGGATGAGGAAAGCGGGAGATCGTGCACTGTGGCGTGCCCTTGGGGAGGCCTACGTCCAGCAGTGGACTGCAATAGGCTGATTGATTGATTGATTGTGTCCCTTGAGTTATTGTGCCTCCATTTAGCAATCTGGAAAATTTCCCTGTCATTTACAGCAGTTTCCAATTTTGCATAAAAATTATAATCCGCGGATGCTTTAGCTTGAGCGACGGCCTGCTTGGTTAGTTTTTTTGCTTCCTTGTATTGGCCTAGATCTAAGGAAGCAAAAAAAAAACTAACCAAGCAGGCAGGCTCCTGTAGTGGAGACTATAAAAGACCTAATTATGATGATGATGATGATGGGTAATGATGAAGATATTGGGATACCCCTTAATTAGATGAATGGGATATAAGCAAGTAGCGGCTCAAATCCAAGCGCGTGTACCCGATGCCACACCTGCAACCACCAGTCAAGCAGTTCAAGAGGACACTCCTTCTAACTCTGTCAAATATAACTACATTTTTTTAAACTTGTCTATAAAACAATAAAAAATAAAAAAAATATTCAAGCTTGACATAAAAAAAAAAACAAAAGTAAGTCACCGAGCGGTATTCGAACCTGTAACACTCGTTTCTTGCCGTCCGCGTCTTAACCCACCGGACGAGACGGAAAGTGGCCGGCAGGACGAAATTAGCAACCATATTCTACGTGGAAAGGAAAAAGCACGAAAACTCTAAAACAAGCGTTTTCCCAAACATAAGACCTAGATCGAATGTTTACCCCCGAAAACCCCCCATATACCACATTTCAGCGAAATCGTTAGAGCCGTTTCTGAGATCATAGAAATAAATTTATATATATACAAGAATTGCTCGTTTATAGGTATAAGATATATAATAAGAATATACAAGTCCAATTAAGTTAATAAATTAAATCTTCTTCTTCTTCCTCGCCTTTTCCCTATTTTGGATCGGCTCTATATATCTACTTTCTTCACTCTATGTTCCTAGAGTATAATTCTACAGCTGTGGGTCACAAAATAGTCGCTGGCCGCAACAAGACATCGGCGGTATCTAACTTCACGGCTGACAGGCTGCAGCCATTAACCCTGCTCAACTCCGCGAGAGCGGCCAACAGATAGACGCGCTGATATTACCGGGACGGGATAGGCAAGGGGTAAATAAGGTCAGCAACCGAACTTGTTCGAGTGAAAGAATTGCTGAAAATCATTGATGTATAAGTGTATTTCGTTTGAATCCTCACTAATGGTGTGCGAGAGTATGTTTGAAGAAAAATAAGTGTTATCGTTTATTACGCAGTCTCTTCTTAACTTTTTAGCTAATCATTTAATCGTTGGTAAGTTCACATTTTAATACTTACTTCTTTTTTTCGAGTCGTAAATCGTAAATTATATCTTCTCTTCCCGCGTAGATCGTATCAGCCGATCAAGGGAGTGGGCAAATGTGACGAATCATATTAGTAGGTGATGCGGCTAAAAACCGTCACTATTTTGATTCCGTTTTTCACCTAATGACCACCAACATGCTAAACGTGGCCTTCGGGTGTTACACATATGTCTAGACTCTGTCTACCTCGCAAGGGGAAAAGACGTAATATGTTTATATATATATATATAAATTATATCCTGCCAATACTTAGCCACCTGAATGGCGCTTGCATTAGCAGCCATTAGTTCACCCATTGTGCAGGTGCTGGGGCATTTAGAGCAAGATAACAAGTGGCTCATTCTTAGAATGACTCATTGGCTTGACTGACCATTAGTATTGACCGAAAAGCCCCATTTCACCAGGTTTTCTTTCGACCGGCCTACCTGTGTTCTCAGTCTATTCAAACTCTTCCAGGTGAGCCATGGTAACTGGTGGCCAGGGGGAAGCTCCTCGAAAGGTGATATAACATTAGGTGGTGATGGCAAATTCTTTTTCCAAAGAACTGAAAAGGACACAGGGCACATATCGTCAAGAAAAACAAAATTGTCTTCTAAATCTCTATTAACGTGCTTGCTTACTACTGACATCTACGGTGTACAACGTTGAAAGTTTCTTCAACATTCATAAGGGTTTATATATTTTAAATAAAAATAGTCTAGCATACGAAAGCAGCAATTTATTTTAAAGAAACGATCAAAAGGCGTGTTTACAGGTATCTTAAGAGTCGACAACGCATCAGCACCTCCTCTGGTGTTGCGGATGTCCATGGGTGTAGGTGATCACTTTCCATCAGGTGGCACGTCTGATCGTTTGCCGTCAAATATACATAAAAACAAATAAATAAAAGGTTGTAGTGTCAAAAGTTAGTGAGTCGGCCGGCTGGTCGCAAGCCTATATATTTTTGTATGTTTATGTCCTCTGGCTGCTCTGGCCAAGTATAGCTCTAGTAGTACAGAGCGGTTCGTGCTCCTGTAGTAGAGACTTAAAAGACCTGATGATGATGATGATGTCAAATTACTGGGCAAATGCCTCTCAATCGAGATAAGCGGAAGGAAAGAGTCCTTCCGCTTTTCACGATTCTTCCTAGTGTTGCCTATATGAATTGTATTATTCAAACATTTTAAAGATTTACAAACAGTTTGAACTAGTCCTACACGTTGTGATGTTGTGTCATGAGATACTTATAGTTATATCGTTTATATGTAGATGGTCTAAGACCTGGGTCATTTCGAAAAAGTTTTGTATTTGACCTCGCCGGGTTTGAACCCGGGACTCAACGGGATCATACTTTATACCTTGTAGCCATGTTTCAGATAATTCATTCACAAAAAAGTCCTTTTAAAAAATTACTATACCAAAGAAACAACACAATCTACGAGTAGTTGGTAAACATAGCGGTCTCTCAGGGCGAGCTCTAAAAGGTTTTCTAAAATTAATTTATTTTACATTTTAATGCTAAATAAATACGCTTAAATGTTTTTTGAACGTTTTCATATTTTTCGTTATTGGAATAACAGGATTATTCAAATTAAAGTGCAGTTCAAACTCTATTCTTATCAAAATTTGTCTAGCTCCGTGGCGCAGCGGCCAACACGCCAGCCTGCGACACGGAGTGACCGGGTTCGATCCCCGGCCAGGTCAAGATGGAAAATTATATTTTTCAGATTGGCCTGGGTCTTGGATGTGTATGTATATATGTATTTGTTATAAAATATATATCGTTGAGTTAGTATCCCATAACACAAGTTTCGTACTTACTTTGGGGCTAGCTCAATCTGTGTGATTTGTCCGTATATATTTATATTTAATTATTTATTTGTCGAAATATTAGTAAATTACTTTGTTTATTTTTGTTTTAAATATTATTATATCCGAAATCCGTGGCGCAGTGGTTAACACGCCAGCCTGCGACACGAGGGTGCCCGGGTTCGATCCCCGGCCAGGTCATGATGGAAAACGATCTTTTTCAGATTGACCTGGGTCTTGGAAGTTAATCTATTTAAGTATCTATTATAAAATATAATTTGTTAGTATCCTACGACACAAGTTCACGACTTACTGTGGGGCTAGCTCAATTTGTGTGATATGACCCTATAAATTAATATTTTTTTATTTATATATAAATATATACGGACAAATCGCGAGCTCCAAAGTAAGTTTGAGACTTGTGATAAGGGATACTATCTCAACGATACTATATTTTATAATATTAAATACATATACTTAGATAGTTTTTTTTCTTTCTTTTTAGCTGCAGCGTTGTATTTGTTTATATCTGTATTCTATTGTAATATATTGTTATGTGTAGGTATATGTAGTTTGATGTAGGTTTAGGTAAATAATTATTTATGTAATATGTTATAAGCATATGTATCCTTATTACATTATTATATGTATGTATATGATCAAATTGACTATAGTAGCAGTAGCACCCCCTCATATCAATCTCACAATGTCCCTAAGGTTAACTGGCAGACAATGCAATTAGCATTAAGTTTATCCTTTTGTAATCAATCTTTGATTATGCGCTAATAGAAAATCAAGTACTTATTATGTGCCAGTACTCCGAAACACAGCACTTTACATTTTAAAGTTGAATGTGAACCATGTGAACAGAACAATAAAATGTTTTCTAGACGTTTGCATATTGCAATAACAGGACATGTCGGAGTTAAATGTAATATTGCCTGTGTCCTTGTCTGCAGGCACCTAGGCAGACACATTGCTTTGAATTTATTTGAGTATTAAACAACAAATAAATTGGGATACATCTCACAGATTGAGCCAGCCCACAGCGAGTTGTGAACTTGTGTCGTGGGAAACTAACTCAAGAATACTTTATTTTATAAAAGATATATAAAGAGATAAACATAACCTAAGTCAAACTTAAAAAAAAAACGGCCAAGTGCGAGTCGGCCTGGCGCACAAAGGGGTCCGTAATATATTTTAAATAATTTTATTATATGATGTAACTAAAAGGTTATGCTTTACGCAATTTTTCTGTGTTATAAGACGTTGCTTCGTACTCAATTTCAAGATTCTGAGATCATGGGAAGTGCGATCGACAGGTGGAGTGCAGTATTGTATTTATTTTTTGACAAAGTCTTCGAGCTCGAGTAAGTCATGCTCACTCAAATGTTCAAACTAGTGGCGGCGTCGTGTGTCGGGTCGTTGAATTCCCTCTAATATGGTTGAGTTCAACGATGGCTGATCCATGCGTCAACTCGTGAACGGGTGCTGCTAGGGGGGACAGGTCTGCTCGGCCTCTTTGAGACTACTGTGTATAATGTAAAATATTATCACTGCACACTCGATCGCTAACATAATATGTTCCAAAAAATAATAATGAACCTATATAATAAAAATTGTAAACATAAAATAAATAAAAAAAATGTTAAATGAAGAAATTTGATGATAAATGATAAAGATAGATGATAAAATAAAAAAGCCCTTCAGGCGAGTACGCGACCAATACTGTTGAAAAGAGTTTCTTTTGGCGTTTCTTCTCTGCAGTGGTCGGTTCTGAAACGCTAGTAGTCTGTAGCTTTTGCACAATAAGTAATAATATCCTTTACAATGTGATTTGACGTGAAAAAGTGCCTGCAAAGGCCTATTTTCTGAATAAACGTTTTGATTTTTGATTTTTGTACCCTGTAGGTTTTGATTCCTTTGCGAATGTCGAAAACTTGCGGCTTAAACGGCTGTAACTTTTGATTGCGTAGCCTTAATATTTCGATTTTTTTACAGCTACAGGGACAGTAGACTTGAGTATTTGTTATAAATTTTAACTTTATTTATTTATTTAACTTTATTACATAATTGTAAAAGGCGGACTTAAAGCCAGAGGCTTTATCTACCAGTCAACCCACAGGGTGGTTGAACTGTACCTACACGTTCTGAGATAAAGGTTTTGACAGACAGATAGACAGACAACAAAGTGATCCAATAAGGCTTCCGTTTTTTTCCTTTTGAGGTACGGAACCCTAAAAATATCGTTTTCCATCTTGACATGGTCAGGGATCAAACCCGGCACCCTGCGATATAAAGACACTTCCACTGAGTTACAGAGGTCGAATATATTTGACGAATAAACAAACCAATAAAGAAAACAAACAATAACTAGTCGCATATCGTTTATTAAAACCTAAAGCCCGATTTAAAGATTGATTGGGCTTTTACCACGTCAGTATAGCAACTTATGATTTTTTTATCTTCACTGCTGTTGCTGCAGTTTTACACGACTGCTCAAAAAAGAGTGTAATGTATTGAGGGTTCGTGTATAAATAATAATAAATAAATATATACGGACAAATCACACAGATTGAGCTAGCCCCAAAGTAAGTTCGAATCTTGTGTTATGGGATACTAACTCAACGATACTATATTTTATAACAAATACATGTATAGATACACATCCAGGCCAATCTGAAAAAGATCATTTTCCATCTTGACCTGGCCAGGGATCGAACCCGGTCATTCCGTGTCGCAGTCTGGCGTGTTGACCGCTGCGCCACAGAGCTAGTCAATGTATGTATATGATTTTAATATTTTATGGTCAAAATCACTATTATTATCACTACGGGATTATTCTTGAGATGTTTCTGTAATTTTGGCATCATTGCAGCACTCATCATCAGTGACTGATTGATAAGCAGCAGTGGAAGTTGGTCGTAATATAATTTCTGTCCTTCCACTTCGAACAACTGAACCGACCAACTGATTGTGCAGAATGGAACCCGATGAAGGGTTTTATTCCCATCTAACCAGCTAGTTGATGATTTATTTTATTTTGAGAAATATTATTCCAAAGGGACCAACTGAACCGACCAATTGAAATGGACCAACTATTTTCTTTCTCAACGATACAACTTTTTAGTTGATCTGATAGGAATATATTTTTGATTCAAATTTATCCTCATAAATACGAAAGTCAGTTTGTTTGTTACGGTTTCACGCATAACGTTTGAACCTTGTTTGAACCGTTTATCTTGATACCCATATTAAGATTTCATACCGGAAAAGTAGTATTGTTCCTGAGAGATCTATTTGCCTACTGATTTTCAATAAACACATATGAAGCACAAATGAATATATAGTAAGAATCGTACTAGGTGTTGTCGGGAGTCTCATTTTAAATCAAATCGTTTTCATTAGATTCCTCGTATTAGTAAATTAACTCGTCACTCCGTGTCGCGGAAAATGAAATCGTCGACCGTATTGCTTTTCGCAGTAATATTAACTTGTAAGGGGGTTTATTTGACACAAAAAGAGAAGATTAATTCCCCATCTTGTATCAAATAAAAACTAAACTAAACGTTGCCCACGATTTCTTCATAGATTCAAAGATTTATTCAGAGAATAGGCCTTTTCAGGCACTTTTTCTCGTGAATTCACATTTTAAATAGTACCACCCTACCAAATACCAATTAAATTATATTCAAATTATTAATTATTGTTTAAAGCTACAAACTACTAGCGTTTCGGAACCGACAACTGCAGAGAAGAAGACGCCGAAAGAAACTCTTTTCAACAGTATTCTTCGGTAGGTTTTTGCATTCACATACATACTCAGATATATTATCACGTCTTTATCTCTTACGAGGTGGACAGAGCCCAAGGTCATTTCACCGAAAGGCCACGTTTAGCGTGTTGCTGGGCGTAAAGATGGAAAACGAAATCAAAATAGTAAGGGGTTGCTAGCTGCATCGCCTATTGTCATAATTCTTTATATTTTCGCCCATTTCCTTGATTGCTTCCTAAGGTCTGCGCGGGAAGAGAAGCAGCTAGCACATTCTACGTTTTTTTTTCTTTTCTCCCCGACCAGCATGGAAGATTATGTGTTTAAAATCTTGGGGTTGAGATGTTTCAGACTTGGATCCCCGACCAGCTTAGGATGTAAAATGATCTTTTTCAGATTTTTCTGGGTCTTGGATATTTATTTATAGGTATTTATTGTAAAATATCGTTGAGTTAGTATCCCATGAGACAAGCTAACAACTTACTGTGGGGCTAGCTCAATCTCTGTGATTGTCCGTAAAAATTTATTATTTATAAAAATTGTACGAAATCCGTGGTGTGCTAGTCTGACTCACACTTGACTGTTTCGCTACCAACGTTGGAGTGGACATTGGTGTTCTATAAAAATTATTAAAATTTTAATTAAAAAAACGAAAAAACAGGTGCAGGATGAATTTTGCTTTAAATATTACTGCGAAAAATAACTGGAAGTACTTTTAGTAAGCTGGTTAGTGCTTGAGGAAAATAACTTTTATATTGAGTTAAGTTCATAATAAAACTGACAAATGAGAAGTGTAAAGAATCGCTGTATACATACACATACACATACATATATTTATATATACATACAGAAAAAAATCTAAATATCGTCAATTTAGTTTCAGTATCATGAGTAAAGCTTGTAAACACGATATCTCTAAAAAAAAGTAACTTACTCCATGACCGACCCTTACAGATTTGTTATTAGTAAGATAAAATATACATTTGTAATTTTGCCCCTTTAACCCTCCTCCCCTTTCCCCTAATCCTGCACTGGACTTATTATTGTTAAATTCTTACAACGCGTGATGTGAAAGTTGTGTCGCTTAGTGTTTGCATGCCGAAATCGAAATATAAAGTGTTTTGTGAACACGCAAAAGAACAAATCAAGTACGTAACCGGTTAGTTATTCTAAAGTTTAATCCACGTTTAATCTTAAACCTTACGTGTACGTGGCTCGCAGGTTGTAATCATATCTCTTATCTTTCGCTTGTTTTGAATACTTTTGCGTTCGAAGATCGAAAGACTATCATAATATTAAACGAGTTGTAGATAACTAGCCGTATAGTAAGGTAAGGTATATAGGTGGTATGTTTGTAAGGTAAGTTTTATAATTATGTCTACCCTATGATAAATCTCTGTGCACGTCACTGCTAGAAAATGTTTCCCATTGATCCACATTCACGCGAGCGGATCCAAAAACAGTTTACTTCATATTTAAAGGCCGGGTGACTTTCAGACGCTGATTTTCTGTATGTAGTATGCTATTTCACAAGATGTTAGTGCATCCGTCTTTTATTTGTGTCTTGAAAGGGAAGAATTACGTTCTAGACCACGAACACAAAATCTTGCTTCCTATTAAGACTGCCCTAATTTGAAGCCTCTTATAAGACGTCAGTGTGGAGAGCGCGTCAATGGCTGTTGGTCGCGAGAGCGGCACGTTCTGCTGACGCGGCTCTGACGCGGGTCACTGAACTTCCTTTCATTACGTGTCTCAGAAGGAAGATATGCTTTAGTCAGCTTTAGGAGAAAATTATGAAAATTTTCTTGTGATTATGTATGACACTGTTAGCTACTACCTACTTTTTAATGTGTAAATGGCTAATATGAGTACGTTCAACAAAAGCAATGCTTTAGCTATAATAAAAACGGCCAGCTCAAATAGCTTACAGAGTTCTCCAAAGCACAGAAGATTTAAAGTTATTTTATAGGTACTTTTTGTGATCACCAATCCAAGTAACAAAGATACTTAGGGTTGCTTAACATGAGTAAGTGCTGATCATTGTCCTTATCAAAATATAAGATTTACTGTTCCTTAGTTTTAATAATAAAATACGTATCAAGCTTTTGGAACACTACATCTACATTTTCAAGAAGGCTGCCTTAGTTAAAGCCCTCTTAAAAGTCATCAGTGTGGAGAGCCCGTCAAAGGCTGTTGGTCGCGAGAGAGGCACGTTCCGCTGACGCGGCTCTGAAGCGGGTCAGTGAACTTCCGCTGTCACGTCGAGAGCCTTACGTGTCTATGAGAATGCGTTTTAGTCGACTAAATTGTAGGATTTTTTTCTTCTTATAGTTATAAGGACTGTGAATCCGTTTGGCAGATCAGACCGGAATAACTCTGTGAAAATAGAATGGAATATTTATAGGTGAGTTTATGGCAGTCATTATTTACATTTAACATTTTTGGTGTTCCACGACATAGACTTTCCCGTTTATACGAGTACATATCATAGGAATTCAAAATCAATGTTCGCTTCAATTTTCAATCATCATTATCATCATTCCAGCTGTTTGAAGTCCACTGCTAGACAAAGACCTCTCCCAAGGATTCTTGGTTCTATGGGAGGATATTGCCATACTCGGCATACTCGGGAGGTAGGTTGGCGAGCGCAGTTTCTTTGGCTTTTTTGGATACTACTCACTTGGATGAATGGGAAAAAACAAGTAACTTGGGAGGCCGGGCGCGCATACCCAATGCCATTCCTGCAACCACCCGACTGGCAGTTGCGAACAGGCACAAGACAGGACAGACTCTAATCCTAATCCTAACTAATATTAAAAATGCGAAAGTGAGTTTGTTTGTTTGTTACGCTTTCACGCCGTAACTACTGAACCGATCATCATGAAATTTCACATACAAGTTCTCTGGAGTATGGAGAAGGACATAGGCTACCTTTTATCCCGGGAAAAAGTACTATTCCCGAGGGATCGATATTGACGCGGGCGGAGCCGCAGGCGAAAGCTTCCTTACTTCTTTACTAATATTATAAATGCGAAAGTGAGTTTGTTTGTTTGTTTGTTACGCTTTCACGCCGTAACTACTGAACCGATCATCATGAAATTTTGCATACAAGTTCTCTGGAGTACGGAGAAGGACATAGGCTACCTTTTATCCCGGGAAAAAGTACTATTCGCGAGGGATCGACATTGACGCAGGCGGAGCCGCAGGCGAAAGCTTCCTTACTTCCTTACTAATATTATAAATGCGAAAGTGAGTTTGTTTGTTACGCTTTCACGCCGTAACTACTGAACCGATCATCATGAAATTTTACATACAAGTTCTCTGGAGTATGGAGAAGGACATAGGCTACCTTTTATCCCGGGAAAAAGTACTATTCCCGAGGGATCGACATTGACGCGGGCGGAGCCGCAGGCGAAAGCTAGTGAAATATAAATAAGTATTTTTTTTGCGACCAAAGTATAACTTCTTCTTCTATCGTGTCAATGGTCCAAACGATTAAAAGAATCTTGCCCAGAATGATGCAACCTTTAGAAGACTTCTTCTTTTCAGTCGACGTGCGGCGCACCTGGATAGCTGGTACTCGGTAACGCAGAGTACCAGTGAACCAATCTCTACAACACCAATGGCAACACAAACGCTTTCATACATAGATACATACAAACATAAAACACGTTTTCCATGTGCGATTATTACGGTAAGCTCCACTCACGTACGGCTTGCAAGCACGTTCTGCCGACTCAGCTCTGAAGCGTATCAATAAACCACGGCGAGAATGACTCAGGGTTTCCAACTCTTTGACAAATTGTTCTGTTCACTAAAACCATAGAGGATGCTCTTGAGAATCAATAAGTTGTGTATACAAACTCGACTTAGCTGGAACCTTTTTACTATTTACTACTATTTGTTTCCGTAACAAATAAGAAGAGGATTCGTGCTTAGTCCTGTTTATATTGACAGCTTCGTGGCGCAGTGGTTAACACGCCAGCCTGCAACACGGAGTGCCCGGGTTCGATCCCCGGCCAGGTCAAGATGGAAAATGATCTTTTTCAAATTGGCCTGGGTCTTGGATGTTTATCTATATATGTATTTGTTATAAAATATAGTATCGTTGAGTTAGTATCCCATAACACAAGTCTCGAACTTACCATGGGGCTAGCTCAATCTGTGTGATTTGTCCGTATATATTTATTTTTTTTATATTTTATATACATAATTATGTGTTTAAAATACGAAAGTAAAAAAAAAGGAAATCAACAAGTTATTATCATGAAAGAACATGAGTGACGGCACAGTGCTAACACGCCAGCCTGCTACACAAGGGACTCCAGGTTCGATTCCTGGCTCGGGTAAATACTTGCATTTTTAAATGCCAATTAACTGATTTTCGCTAAAATGTTATCTCAATTTATATGTCATAAAGTGCTTTTACCCTTTCATTGTTTTTCAAAGGTAGAATTCTTTGATTGGCTCATTTTAATTGGTATTCCGTCGACAAAGGTGAACTGGGCGGCTTCATACCTGTTTATTTTTCAAACAATTCCGCGTGTGGCACTTTATTATTTTAACGGAAACATACTTACAATGTTCGTAATTTCTAGTATTAAAATACATGGATAGTCAAACGAACATTACAATATTTTGTTTAGTTTCATATGCCTAGCAGTCTGCGATTCTAGCTATAACCATGTTTAATTTGACTTCTTTTAATTCGAAGTCTATTGGCAAATTCTATTGCATGCCAATGCAATAAAATTTTGTTAAAAAGCGGGTCTAATAATGGAGAATATCTTGCAGTGAAATAGCTATCATATCATCATCATATCAGCCGCAAGTAGTCCACTACTGGACATAAGCCTTTCCCAAGGATTTCTAATGAGACCGATTAGAAGTAGCCTACATTCAGCGGCTTGCTGCGAACTTAGACAGGTTATCTGGTCCGTGGGTGTCCGACGCTGCGCTTGCTAGGTAGTACGTGGTCGAAATTTAAAAACCCTTCTCCCTCATTTTTTCACTCATTCAGCCATCGGTTCTACGCGCAATGTATCCCGCCCACTTCTCTTCAACGTTATCAATTTTTGCATACTATTTGCAACTCAATTTTGAAGCAATCCTTAGCCGATTGAGTTGACATTTTGTGTACTTATGTAAGTTGAATAATAATGCCTTTTCCGGCACCGGTCTATTAGACGGGTGTAAGTATGTGGCAACCACCGTATGTGGTTGATATACCATTAGCTCGCACGAAGCGCTTTTCCTCTTTGCTCATCTTGCGTACGGCTAAGGAATGGAATATCTTGGCACCGGAGGTTTTCCCTGACACATAATTCTGGTCTCTCAGAGTGAATAGGTTTTTGAATGAGCCAGCGAGCTCCACTATAGATCAGGTGAGATCGCAGTCAATCGCTGGATCATACAGTTTTATGCAATATTATTGTTCTAGCTAGTCTGCTGATGGTGTCGAGGTGGCTATAAGAACTATTCAATTACGAAAGATAAACTTTTGGGCTCATTTGATTTGTCTTAGCAAGCACTTTACAATAAAAAACGGTCATAATTAAAGCTTGTCACAAAAATCAAATGTTTGTCAAAAAACTTGATTGTGTTGTCATTAAGTAATATGTGATGTTTCTTAGATATACTGATGTGCTATAAGATGAAAAGAAGAAGAAAATATAACGCATCTAATTTTAACATGTACGTACAGTCAGCCAGCGAGATATCTGATCCCGCCATGTACCTAGAATTTTTCTCTTAAACTAAAAGTAATATTAACATGAATATATAATCTTAATTAAAATCTTTCTGAATATTTATTTTCTATTTAATATTATTTTTAGTTTAAGAGTAAATTCAAAATATAGATAGATGGCCGGGTCAGGTATCTTGTTGGCTGACTGTACATATACTGTCAAATTAAGATTTAAATTTACCAATATTTCCTACAATTCTGAAATGTTATTAATTTGTATACGTAAAAGGTTGTTAATTGGCCATTTGTTTGGATAAAAAACTTATCAAATCTTCTAATTAGACTTGTTTGTAAAAAAACTAGCTAGTTTGGCTAGCTCCGTGGCTCAGCGGTCAACACGCCAGCCTGCGACACGGAGTGCCCGGGTTCGATCCCCGGCCAGGTCAAGATGGAAAATGATCGTTTTCAGATTGGCCTGGGTCTTGGATGTTTATCTATATATGTATTTGTTATAAAATATAGTATCGTTGAGTTAGTATCCCATAACACAAGTGTCGAACTTACTTTGGTCCTAGCTTAATCTGTGTGATTTGTCCGTATATATTTATATATTTGTTTATTTAAACGTTGAAATAGCTCTACGAACTGAGGGATACAATAACCTTTTAATTGACACGTTACGTATCTTCAAATTGTGTGTTTGAGAGTCTGCCATTGATTGGCTCGTGTTAATTGGTATTCCGTTCTCGATCGGGTCTGTTCACTTTTACCTTTATTTTTATAACGTTTCTCTCATGTTTTTATTTTACATAGTATTAAAACAGAACATCGTGCGTCAGTACTCCATAATTTTAATGGAACGATGCGACGAAAATACTTTTTTATTAAAATTTGTTTACAAAATTCCTACATTGAAATGTTTTAACATGACATCGGAATAACGTAAGTATAATGCCATGTTATTTATTGTGAAGCTTTTATTTCTATGAAGGTACTATTTACTTATAAAGTGATGTTTTTACAGCTGTTGTACAAACATAAGTATATACTTTTACGTATTTTTCCCTTGCGGGGTAGACAGAGCCGAAATCTTTACGTTTATCATGTCGGTCATAAGGTAGAAAATGAAATCAAAATAGTGATGGGTACTAGCCGCATCGCCTACTGATATGATTCCTCATATTTTAGGCCATTCCCTAGATCGGATTTTACGATGTGCGCGAGGAGAAGCAGCTGGTACATTCCACGCTTTTTATTTTCTAACAAACCAGCTAGAACAATTATTGTAAAAAAAGTTGTTATATTTGTACGTATATAGTTTTGTTGTTGTACATACAAACATACATTGTATCACGTCTTTTTCCCTTGCGAGGTAGACAGACACTAGGTCTATAAGACCTAAAGGCCACGTTTAGCATTTTATTGTTGTGATTTATATTAACATATAAAAAGGTTACTTGTAGTAGAATAATAATTGAATGTTGGCTTTTTATTTTCTAAAGCTCATAATAAAAGCTCTCTATCACTTTTCTAAAAGCTCCCGCACGTTTCTAGTTAATTGTTATGGGAGAAAATTACATTAAATATGTATGAGTCGAACTCTATATAGCCTTACAGTTCAATGCCGTTCAGTCGATTACTATTGTAGAAATTGTTTAAAACATAAAAATTAAAAATAAACTCTGTCCATAAAGACAAGTAATGAAGTATAACTACTTTCTGAGAAAAGGGGTCTTATTAAATATTATTAATAATTTAAAACTTATATAATGTAAGGAATCCTTCGTGCGCGAGTCCACTCGCACTCGTTTTTGAGTCTTGAACCTGGGGGATTTTTGCAGGTATTTTTACTCTATAAGGCTTTGTTGAAGAAAAACGAACCAAATTAATATTTATTACTGGGACCATTGTATTGGGTACGAAAGCTTTCTTATCGTAAAATATTAACTCACAAACTGATTTTAAAATGAACTATGGTAAACCTATTTCAGTTAAATATAAAATAATTAAATTTAATTTAATCTAATCTAATCTAATCTAATCTAATCTAATCTAATCTAATCTAATCTAATCTAATCTAATCTAATCTAATCTAATCTAATCTAATCTAATCTAATCTAATCTAATCTAATCTAATCTAATCTAATCTAATCTAATCTAATCTAATCTAATCTAATCTAATCTAATCTAATCTAATCTAATCTAATCTAATCTAATCTAATCTAATCTAATCTAATCTAATCTAATTTAATCTAATCTAATCTAATCTAATCTAATCTAATCTAATCTAATCCAATCTAATCTAATCTAATCTAATCAAATCTAATCTAATCTAATCTAATCTAATCTAATCTAATCTAATCTAATCTAATCTAATTTCATTTCATTTCATTTCATTTAATTTAATTTGCATGTTTCATTTGTAACTTGACAATTGAAAATTTTCTCTAGTGTCTCCCGAATTACTTCGTCCAGTTTTGTGAGTTGTTCTTGATGCTTCCACATGAGTGAGCATCGCAAGGCATAAGTAAATTTTGGCACAAAAAGACAATTACTCCTAAGTATGTAGAAAGCCATATGTGCATTTATTTCAAATAAGAGGTCGGATGATTGTTGAAATTTAGATACTTTTTCATCTATGTAATTTCGAATTGATTCTTCTAAAAGTGGCGTGCCTAAAATTTGAAGAGAGCTTTTGGTTAAAAGTTTAATTCCAGGGGTTATCTTTTGAAAAAGAGAGTGAATTTCAAAGCTGTTTAATCCTTGAACTTTATCATTTATGAAAAGTTCGCACTTATTAAAATTTAAATTTAGTCCTACTTGTTTGAGGCGTTATATCAGTCTTATTAGGTCTGATTTCACAGAATTTACACAACCTCCAATCGTAGCATCATCCAAAAACCATGCATTCAGGGGTGAATTTAGGCTAGATATGATTGAATTTATACCTAGACTAAAAATGGCAGGACCTAAAGGATCTCCCTGCTGACAGCCAATTGAAGAACTAATAAAACGGTCTCTATATACAACATCAGAAAGTGAGCAGTAGCATTGCCAGAGATACGGATATAGGCCTGGAATCTGATCTTTAACTTCCCTTAAAAATACTCCCCTGTCTATTGAATTAAAAGCGTTGGATATGTCCAATTTCAAAATTACTTGGCACTCGTTTGAATTGAGAAAAGTTCTCGTTGCGTGTACAATAGCTTCGCAACCCCCTCTAATACCAAAACCAAATTGTCTTGGTTGGAAATATGCGGTTAACGTGGGAGCCATTCTTTTACACGATATCTTAGAGACGAGTCGTCTGAAAGTGCATCCCACTGCAATAGGTCGAATGCCCCCATCCTTTTTAACCAGGGCAACTAGGTTAGCACCATACAAAGTTTTCGTTATCTCTTTTGGCACCTTACCAGAGAGCATCAGGTTAATTAAAGAGACTAAGCTTTGGATGAGCGTCCTCCCAGAATCACCCGTAACCCCGCCCACCAAGTCTTTAAGATGCTGAGCTGATAGACCATCTAGTCCACTAGCCGAGCCACTCTTAAAACTGTTTAAAGAGTTAATTACATCATCTGCTGTGATTTGAAGAGCCGGGTCTGAAAGTAACGGAGGATCAGGTAATGTAATTGGAAAAGTTGACTGTTGAGGCTGAGGATGCTTTTGTTTTAACGATGAAAAAGTTTCTTCCGTATCAGGAGCAAGAGCATCACTTGAGAACTACTTTACTTTTATCTTTTTATGCCTATTGTTTTTATTAATGTTTTATTATATGTGCAATAAAGTGTAAAATAATTAAATAATAAATAAATGTTTGCCATTTAAAGAACGAGACCACGCAAATAATGCCATTATATGTTTATAAATATAGGGGTAATAGTTCAAGGGAGACATGATAGTAATACTTTATAATAAACTAGCTTTCGCCCACGGCTCCGCCCGCGTCTATGTCGATCCCCCGGGAATAGTACTTTTTTCCCGCGATAAAAGGTAGCCAATGTCCTTCTCCGCACTCCAGCGAACTTGTATGCAAAATTTCATGATACTTGGTTCAGTAGTTACGGCGTGTAAGCGTAACAAACAAACAAACAAACTTACTTTCGCATTTATAATATTAGTAATAATAATAAAGTTATAGTAAGGAAAGGATAAGGATAAATAAATATGTAGGGACATATCACACAAATTGAGCTTGCCACACAGTAGGTTGTGAACTTGGTCATAGGATACTTACAATACTATATTTTATAAAAGACACTTATATAGATAAACATCCAAGACCTAGGTTAATCTGAAAAAGATCGGTTTCTATCTTGACCTGGCTGGGGATCGAACCCATGTTACCATGTTAACCACTGCACCACGAAACTGGTCATGTTTATGCTTCTAAGCAATATGATAAAATTCTGCGATGTTACTTCTTTCCACGGATCAGAGTATCTAACTACTTGTCAATGTAGCCGTCGGTCGTCGTCGTAACTCGGCATGATCGGTGCAGCGTAATTCCATCACTCATCTACTGCGACAGGCGGCAAATATCAGATTTCATTACTTATAGTTCAGTTAAATATCCACGCGTGTAATAATAAGTCTTTGATTACACGCAGGGAGACAAAGTTTATTTGCATATTAATTTCATGCCTTTGTTTATAACCTTACTAGCTTTCGCCCGCGGCTCCGCCCGCGTCAATGTCGATCCCACGGGAATAGTACTTTTTCCCGGGATAAAAGGTAGCCTATGTCCTTCTCCGCACTCCAGAGAACTTGTATGCAAAATTTCATGATGATCGGTTCAGTAGTTATGGCGTGAAAGCGTAACAAACAAACAAACAAATAAACAAACAAAAAAACTCACTTTCGCATTTATAATATTAGTAAGGATAAGGATAGTAAGGATAACATTAAACAATATACTATTTTTATAAAATGTAAATGTATGTAAAAAATAATCTATTGACTCCAATGGTTTTGATGAAATGTAGGCGAAAATCGATAAAGCTTGGTCTAATATCTGGTAAAACACATCTTTTCCGGCTAAGGGTTATTTTAAGCGTTTAAGGTTAAGCGTTAGCAGACTTTTACCCATGTGAATTTTATCATAATCATAATCATTTATTTGCCAACTAAGTGTATACAGAAATGGTATCTTTTCTGCTGGTCTGGGAGAAAAGAAAAAACGTAGAATTTACCAGCTGCTCTACCCGCGCAGATCGTAAAAGCCGATCGAGGGAATGGTTAAAATCCGAGGAATCGTGTTAATAGGCGATGCGGCTAGCAACCCATCACTATTTTGATTCCTTTTTCCACCTAATGCCAGCACACCAACAGTCTTAATGTGGCCTTCAGGTCTTATAGACCTAGGCTCTGTCTACCCCGCAAGGGAAAAAGACATGATACTAATTACTATGTATGTATGTTTACCTAGAAGAAAGAAAAATAAACAACAGAAACATATGACGTTCAGAAAGCGATACATGTATCCTACTTTGAATAAAAATTATTCATTTTCATTTTCACCTATGTTAGATATCTTAAGGACGAAGAACCAAAAATCTGACACCAATAATAATAGTCATCACCAAATATGTAGTAGTGTAAGAGAGATAGCGGTAAATGTCTAACTCTTAAACATAAACAAAACTTGATACTCAATAAAGTATAAGCATATAGTGTATCGGACTGGTCGTCAATGTGTCCGTCGTAACTCAGCCGGCATATGCGGGTGATCGGTGCCGCGTTAATCCATCACTCGTCCAGTCTGCCAGGCGGCAAATATCAGATTTTTGAATCTTATCCAGTTATCTTCCTAGTGCTCTTCAGCCGCTTATAAAATATATTTAATTATAGTTAATATAATGTGTGTGTTAAAATGTCACCCTTGAAGTGTAGACTGAGATTTAAGCCATAAATCCAACAGCTATGTGTTTTGATGTGTGAATGAGTAAGAAACGAAATTATGTACTACAAAAGGGTGGCTCATGTGCTATTTCGTCGGGTTTGCCGACAATAGTTTTGGACTCGTCAGACGAAATAGTACGTGAGTGACCCATTTGTAGTACATAATGTCTTTATCTCACGTTAATTTAAATTATACGAGAAATAAAATCAAAATAATCATGACTAGCCAGCCGTATCGCCTTTGACATGGTCAGTTTTAACTATATACCTATGTGTGATGATTTTAAAGTTTATATATATAAATAATAATTAACATTATACATAATTGTCTAGAATTAAAGTTTAAATATTATCATTGTAATGGCAATACAGGCGTCATTCGTTTGGTCGTTTAAAAACGGCCAATCGAGTGGGGATTGTTGACTATACATAAAGCGTTCTGAGCTGTCATTCGACTCATTCTATCTTCAGCAGTTGAACTGAGAGGTTGTGCCTACGTTGAATTATAACACTATTATTGTGTAACGAATTGATAGTATTCAAAGTGAACGAGTAAATTAATTATTAATTTTATATGAGTTTGAATTTTATTATACTTCAGAAGTGGTACGTGACCGACGGCTCAAAAAGGTAAATAATTGTTGAAATATTATTATTTTAATAAGAATTAAAATTGCTGCTTTTTCTTTACCATGCCTTTAGTCTAAGATTATATATTTTGAAAGTGAGAGTCTGAAATGCTGTTGGGATCATTTGGTTGGGGTTAGTCTCTAACAATGACTTCCGGCAGCAATACTGATTTATAGTGCTGAAATAAAGTTGCACTAATGCGGATACACAGCTTGAGTGGTGTTTAATCAAGGCTAGTCCTTGATAATGCTATTCTCGTGAGTTAATGTTAATTTTTTGCTCAATCCATTTGGTCAAGGCTAATTCAAGGTGTGGTACAGAAAAAGAAAATATTTATTAATGATTCGTGAAATATTTTAAGGCATAAGCCAATGCCATGTGTCTGTCTGAATTTTGATGGCCACGTGCGTCCCTATTACCACGTGTGTCATTCTTATGGATATGTCCATATATATTTCTTGTGTGATATGACCCTATATATATATTTATGGACCATGTGCGTCCATATATGCGTAAAATGTGAATTAACGTGAAAAGACCTATTTTACGAATATTTTTTACGGCCATGTGTGTAATTCTAATGGGCCATGTGCGTCCATATGAGCATGTGTCATTTTTATGCGCGTCCTTATGACAATGTGCGTCATTCTAACGGGCCATGTGCGTCCATATGACCATGTCTGTTGTTTTTATGCGCGTCCTTGTGACAATGTGCGTCATGCTTGTGAGCCATGTGCGTCCTTATGAATTAAATTGAATGAAATGAAATGAAATGAAATGAAATGAAATGAAAAATGAATTGAAATGAAATTTACTTGCCCTATGTCGTAACGTTAAAAGACCTATTTTATGAATATTTATTACGGCCATGTGTGTCATTCTAATGGGCTATGTGCGTCCGTATGACTATGTCTGTTATTTTTATGCGCGTCCTTATGACAATGTGCGTCATTTTAACGGGCCATGTGCGTCCGTATGACCATATCTGTCGTTTTTATGCGCGTCCTTGTGACAATGTGCATCAGTCTAATGGGCCATGTGCGTCCTTATGGCCAAGTGCGTCCTTATGGCCATGTGTGCCAATGTTATGGGCCATGTGAGTCCTTATGGCCATGTGTGCCAATGTTATGGGCCATGTGAGTCCTTATGGCCAAGTGTGTCTTATTATGGGCCAAGTGCGTCCTTATGGCCATGTGTGCCAATGTTATGGGCCATGTGAGTCCTTATGGCCAAGTGTCTTATTATGGGCCAAGTGCGTCCTTATGGCCATGTGTGCCAATGCAATGGGCCATGTGCGTCCTTTTGGCCATGTGTGTCAATCTTATGGGTCATGTGAGTCCTTATGGCCAATATTTAACAAACATTTGTCCGTATATATTTATTTATTATTACTATTATCCTGGTGAAGCTATACACATTCCACCCTTAGATCTAGGCCATGTGTGCTACAATAACAACTGACACAAGGCCATGTACGCCTTGGTTGAGCTTTATATTTTTGAACCAGTAGATCAATACTCTTAATATATGACCACGTGTATGCAATTGCAAAGTCCCTATCGGCTTAAATTTATTTTTACTTGCACCTATATTTTTAAGAAATATTTAAAAATCGGTATTATACTAACGTTGCATCAAATAAGAGTTGACAAATCGAACACTACAGTCAATAGTCAAATACTTCTTACCAACCCTGTTTCACCATTATCTTAATTTTGCAATGACTAAATTATTGTTTTGTTTTCCGAGGAAAATGGAGCCAAGCACAAGACTGCATCCAAGGTAGTATAAGTTGTATAACCAGATGCGGTGAAGGACGATCCAGTTGCGTCGTCAACGTCAGTCCTCATCAGTCTTCAGTCTGAGTCAACCTCCAGTTTCACCATAGACGAGGTATTTGAATTTGTATCTAATCTAAAAAGTCGAAGAACTGTCTCATCTGCTTAATAATAATCAAATGAATGTTGTAACCAACTTTGATCCCTCTAGTAAAGTATAAAATATATAGGCAGTTGGGCAAGGAAAGTAAACACATGTGGAAGCATTTATGAATGGAACCAGAAGCAGACCATACATTTTGCTCACCAAAAGTTGGATGGCTTAACAAAAACAAACAAACTGGTTCGAGGCTTTGCCTTCAGTCAACTATGACTGGTATGAATGGCAGGCAAAGCTTCGGAGAAGAGTTTCCTAACAAGCGGAATTGTGGTCGGCTTCTGGGAAAAATGCTTGCGCGTACTAGTAAGGATTTGCGTGATTATTTGTACATTAAATTAAGTTTATAAGTACGAGATAAGAGGCCTGGAGACTGTTTACTGTATTGTTCATTGTATTATCGACAAATCTATAAGGAGTGGAGCGCAAACATTGACCTGTAGGGAACCAGAAATCTTCTGAGCTTTCTCAAGCGCTTCAAATCCAAACGATACAAATACGCGTTTTAATTGTCTACATACTCAAACTGACATTCGTTTCATGATTGTCTAAATATGGCACGATGACAAGTACTCGAAACTACTTGTAAAATGCTGCCCTGACCCATCTTTAGATATTTATAGCAGGATTAGTCATGATAACTGAAAGACTTTGACCATTTCCACAATGCATAATACTAATGAGAAATTTTTATAAGAAGGTTGTTTTTTATAAGCATGACCTGATTTCTTTCATCGATTTTTTAATGTATTTTAATATGTGAGTCTGAAGCCCAAAAACTTGTTAAGGAAAAACCGGTGATTAAGGGCTTGGCCTTCAGTCATAATCATCATTTCGTGTAGGCGACGCTGCCAATCGATCATGCACACCCTGGTGTCGAAAGTCCTTCGGAACTGGTCCTTTTAACAACTATGGCCATAATGGCTTAACATGTCATACGTAGCATGGAATCATCTTTATTATCAGACAATCGGGTGATTCAGGCCTGCAGTGTCCTAACCAAACTGGAAACAATTCTTCAGTAATACCCAGCCATAAGAATATCAAATTGAACACTCGATGATTTTTAAGCTGTTTTTGAAGTACTTATAGTCAAGGACGTATTTTCCTTACTCATTGGTCAAAATTTTACAGAGCTACCTTTGTTACTGTTCTCAAAGATGTCACTACTCTTCTCAGGACAAGATCTTGAAACTAAATACTGTAGGGTACACTGAAGTATCTACAATTAGTCTTGTTGACGTATTCTCTTATGAGCAAGGTAGAGGTCATATAGTGGTTACCAACTTATCATCCGGATGACTAAATTATAATTGAAACACGTCGTTGAGTCTTGCTTTACCTTTTCTTTGAGAAAAAAATGATGGAAAATTCAACCCGTAATGTTAAATGTATAAGTAAAAATTTGTTGGCAACAAAGATGGTGACAAAGATGAAGATTAACTATATGAATTGTCAGTCATATTGTGATTGCTTTGCCTTAAACTTTAGTGAAATAGGTTTTGCAAAGGAAGTCATCCAGAATCCATTTGCATGATGACAAGCCAGTAGTGTACACTTGTATCTATCTTATTGACTTACCTGTCCCGAAAGGTGGTCACGACAGTGCTATTAGCCTGATATTTTAGTAAATTGTTCGAAATTTTGGTGAAATAGCGCCCCTTTTAATTCATAATTCATTTATTCGTCGCTTACATGTTGCATAAAGTTTACTTATCTATAATCATCTGTTTGATATTAATTTTGAAGAAGGAACCGACTGCCACCTTATCTGGACTGCACTTACCAAATGTGACCTAGTGCCTCGCATTGCCATATAGTGCGTCCAAATTAGCGAATTTACGTTCAAAATTGAGCTCAGACCAGTCATTCTAGTGGCGCATGTCGATGCGTTGAATCGTCATACTTATTTGAATTAACAGACTCTACACTCACTGTTTACAATATTGGTACGGAAGACTGGCTTTTAACACTCCAAACCTTGACGTGGCTAGGATAATCAAGGTTCTAAATCCCGAAAACGATGAGGAATCAAAGGACATAACGCAGAAAAGTAGAACATAAGCTGTGTCTTGTGGTTCCTTGAAATGTTCGATTCTAGATTTGTCGTTCCAATCATGACGAAATGGGGCATTTAGACGAGACGAAGACGATTGAGAAAGTTCAGGCTCGGTACTGGATCTAACCTGCGTAAATTTGTGAAAAACAACGTGAGATCTTGTATTCATTGTGCATATAATGAGAATAATGCTGTGGCGTGCCTCCACTTATTAATTTGTGTTTTGTTTTAAGTTAGTATAAATAGTTAATTGTTAAATGTTAGTAGTAGTAAACTTTTATAATACTTCATATAAAATGTTGGTACAATATGTTAGTGCCAAATAGTATACTTGAACGTAATACACATATACGTTATTTCTGGAGTGGAACCACCTCAATGCTAAGGACCAGAAAACTGTTATTTATGTACCATAAAAACAAAAAAAAATAGAAGTACCATTTCACTTTGTCCACATTGACCACTTGGGTCCATTCACAAAAAAAAAAAAAAAAAAAAAGGGTTATAAATATATTTCAGTGGTTGATGGTTTCACCAAATATGTTATTGTGAAACCTGTGGAGGATACAAATACTAAAAGTACATTAAAGATTCTCGGAAATGTTTTCAATGATTTCATGTTGCATTCCAAAATCATATTCAATTGAAGTATAACCTTGATAACCTTTAACAATTGCTTTAATTTATTTATTTACAAAAAAATTGTAACCTTCATGGAATCAAACAATTGTTAAATGCAGTCGCATGTCCCAGAGCTAGCGGCCAGGCCAAACGTTTCAGTTGGATGATACTTACAATCATTAACAAAGTACAATATCGGCAAAGGTGAGCGATCCTGGGACACGTGGCTTGGTCAAATACAACAGGGAATGAATAATACTATCAATCTACCTATCTACTCGAAAAAACGGCATCGGAGTCTCTGTTTGGGTGTAGACTTCGCGATAGGTTAGCTAATATTGAATTATTTAAATTACAATATTGAATGTATCAATGTATCAAATTAGTAATGTTCCTGGATTTTTACTGTGGATACACGCTGGCAAGTCTGATGATAAACCCTCAAAATCATCCGATTTCGACAGTGATTTGTTTGTTTATTTATTTATGAGACAAAAACGATTAGTTCCATTTATCACACATTAATTGAACAATTATGTACAAGTAAAGACATACTCATTAAGAATAATTCGTCGTCAAAGAAATTAAAGTATTAAAATTTATTAAGATAATTAAAAATACAAAAAAAAAGTAATTTATTTGTGATGATGACAACATCATTAGCCAGATAGCATTAAAATTTTAGATTTTGTGACATTTAAAAATATAATAAAATCAATTTTGACAAAGAAATGCTATTATAATATAAATGATTTCCTAAATGACAGGTTGTTAATTGATTAGAATTATATGTTTTGGACGAATATTTTTATTAGGTTAGGAGAGTATTTTTCTTAATTTAACTATGTTTTGAAATTTTTAGATCGTTAGGGTATTTCTATTATTGTACGTCTCATAAAGACAGGTCACAGTGACACACGCATTACCTGTAACTATTATCTTTTTTTTTAACCTATGTACCACAATAAAGATATTATTATTATTATTATCATTAAATTCAACAAAGAATATCGCCAAATGTGATGATTTCTATTAGTTAAATGTTAACATCAACGCTGTATGTAAAATTAAAGTAATAATTTTATACCCATGTTTTATCTTAAGTTGTTGTTAAGCTATTATTAATATTTTTCTTATGGCATGACAATGTAAGCTCAAGTCCATACATTTAGTTCTAAGTATGTCGTAGATTGTAAGTTGATGTCATTTGGAGAAAATGCGCTGTGCAGTTTGTTGCCGCTTCTTCTGCACTCCGCCTTGGAAGCGGCGTAAACTTAGCTCTAAGTAAGTTATTGACGTCAACAATAATAATGATGTAAATAATAATGTGTAATTTAACGTACGCCAAATGGTATTTAAAGTATCTTACGATGATTGACTTTGACTCTTGTAATCTATAATTACTTGTAGTCAAGTTATTTAGATCACAAGATGTGGTGCACCAGGAGTTGCACCATGCCGGATGGCCGAATGTGATGATTTTAAAGTTTATATATATAAATAATAATTAACATTATACATAATTGTCTAGAATTAAAGTTTAAATATTATCATTGTAATGGCAATACAGGCGTCATTCGTTTGGTCGTTTAAAAACGGCCAATCGAGTGGGGATTGTTGACTATACATAAAGCGTTCTGAGCTGTCATTCGACTCATTCTATCTTCAGCAGTTGAACTGAGAGGTTGTGCCTACGTTGAATTATAACACTATTATTGTGTAACGAATTGATAGTATTCAAAGTGAACGAGTAAATTAATTATTAATTTTATATGAGTTTGAATTTTATTATATATGTAAGATTTGCACGCAGAAGAAACAACTAGTTCACTCTTTGTTTCTTTTTTTTCATTCCAACTAGCGTGGAAGAGTTTTACCATATATTCTGCAGCATGAAAAGTATAAAGGATAGTATTTCAAATCCGTCCTAAAAACTACAGCAAAAAATGCAACCCTCATTCAGACAAGTTGGTTATGACTTTTAATCGAAAAAAAAATCGAAATCTATAGTCATTAGTTGTTTTATACACAGTGTATCGAACTGCTCGTCATAGTATCTGTCGTAATTCAGCCGGCATATGGGCGTGTTCGGTGACGTAAATCCATCACTTGTCCAGTTCGCTACGCAAATATCTGATTTTGTTACTTATTGTCCAGTCACCTCCCTGGTACTGTCAGCCACTTATAAAATAAAAAAAGCTTAATAACTATTATATGTATACAAATATATACGCGTTAAATCACCCTTGAGGTATAGACAGAGATTCAGCCATAAATTCTAATGGTTATGTCTTTTAATCGAAAAAAAAAATCGAACTCAATAGTCATATATTGTGTTATATAAAACTGTTCTACATCGTATCCATCGTAATTCAGCCGACATATGGGCGTGATCGGTGACGTAAATCCATCACTTGTCCAGTTCGCTACGCAAATATCTGATTTTGTTACCTGTTGTCCGGTTATATCCCTAGTACTGTCAGCCACTTATAAAATAAGAGAAGCTTATATATTATTATACAAAAGGTATATGTGTCAAATCACCCTTGAGGTGTAGACAAAGATTTAAGCCTATGTGGTTATATCTTTTAATCGAAAATAAAAACGAAATCAATAGTCATAACTTGTGTTATACACAGTGTATCGAACTGCTTGACATCGTATCCGTCGTAATTCAGCCGGTATATAGCCGTGATTGGTGTCGCGTAAATCTATCAATTGTCTAGTACTTACTTCCTGGGCGCTACAACCCTTTGTGGGTCTTGGCCTCCTCTACGATTTTCTTCTATTTCGCTCTATCTCTGGCCTCCCGTCTCCAAGATGTTTTCTTGCCGAGTCTCTTCAGGTATTCCAAGTTCCAATACGTAAGCGATTTCGTTTATCCTTTAATTCATGCTGAGGTCGTCGTGAGTTAAGCGATCCGGTTTCCTTCATAGTGGACTTCTCAATCAATTTTCTTTTTTACCATGATGAGTGATTAGCACATCGATGAACCCTCCTCTTTTACCTGGGCTTGGGAGCGGCAGCGCCGTCGAAACTAACACTGGCAGAGTTAATTGAAATAAAATCAATTGTCTAGTTCGCTACGCAAATATCTGACTTTGATACTTGTAATCTAGCTGTAGTCTTAGTTATTAATAACTTGTCTTTATTCGAGGGCTTAGTTACCCCTTTAAGTCTATTTAATATCCGGTATTGTCTTTACCCGATCACAATCCAAGCTTTAGTATGTATTTTCAATACAAATTAATCATTCAGTTTAATTCGCTATCGATGCCCAAACATTCTCAAACTCGTAATTAAATGCCGGCTCCTAATTGAATTTTGGAAACTTTCGCGACCAGAATTGTCTGTGTTTTGTTTGGAAATAAACCCCTTATTTCAGAATATAGCAACTCACTAAGTTTCCGTGGTGTAGTGATTAATAGGACTAGTCTCTCATGGTGGAAACGCAAGTACCCACCATCACCATCCAATATCCAACCTGCTGAGAATCTTCCACCGGGTAGTGATCTCCCCTGGGCAGTCTGGAAGTCTTTGAACAGGCTCCGGGCTGGTGTTGAAAGATGTCGCGAAAACCGAGTTAGGTAGGGTTTCTCCAGCAATAGTCTATGTGACTGTGGTGCTACTCAGTCTATGGCGCACCTTTTGACATGTCCAAACTACCCCGCTTCTTGAACAAATGAAGATCTTAACGAAGCCAACGACAAGGCGGTCAGCGTGGCCAAATATTGGTCAAAATACATATAAAAATAGCCATCTCCGACTCGATAAGAAGAAGAGTGATTAATATGCTACTCTATTTTACTTAAGCTTTGGGTTTGATTTCTTGATTTTTATTAATATTTTGTTTCATGCGGTTAATTTTTTTCTTTAAGTAGGTAATTAATTTTGGGAATGATATCTACCCGCGCGTTGTTGCGACCGTACAAGTAACTTTTTAAGTGCGCCCAATTAAGAGTTAACGATCGAACCCGAGACCGTATGGTTATGAAGTAATAACGTTATCATTGCATTACAGTGACAGAGGCCGTTAACCTTTGTGAAAATTACTTGCATTTTCGTACTTCTAGAGAACAAAATATTTTCATCAGCTATTCAACATCGCATTACAACAGATTAATACTTTTCCATTCGATTAACGTCAGTGCCACGTAAAATATTGGTCATTACGTGAGTTATTGCCGGCAACAAATATAAGGCTCGTCGCTAACTTGACCATTGAACTCAGAGACCAAAAAGAGTTGTTTATTAATTTGATACTTTCATTCGATCAATAGTGATTACCGGCCAGCGCCACGTAATCAAGTATATATAACATAGCGTGAGAGAGAATTGCTGGCAACAAATATAAGGGCCTTAGCACACGGAGTATTTTTAACGCGGCGACGACGAACGCGCAGATGACGAGCGTATACGCTTTTCAAATGAGATTCGAACGCAACCTTATAACCTAAGCACACGGAGCCATCGTGAAACACGCGTCTACTGTATTGTATATGTATCGCGTTTTAAGGCACTGTATCCCTTAACCGTTTGTAGCGGTTGAAAGTGGCGATACCGCTTGGCCTGTCCCTAGTCTTATTTCAAACCCGTGTCCGCCATTTCCGTGTTAATTTTCACTTTTAATTTAATAATTCAATAATTATAACCAAATGTATTTTTTTAGGTATCCACCTGGCTCATTTAGTTATATGTTTTAGAGACGTAAAAAAGTTGGTAAATGTCGCTGAAAATATCAAGTAATTCGCGACGAAACTTTTTCTGGATATAGCTTTTTTGCTATTTTATTTTGCTGGGTTCTAAATATTTTTTTGAAAATATTTTGATGTAACCATTTATTTTGATTTTTGACCTGTACTTCATTTTTTTTTCATGCTAGTATTCTATGAAAAATAAAGCTAACCGCACGGTGAAAAAATAGACGTTTTACTGTATTTAGTCGTCTGATGCACAGCGCCTTAAGACGAGGACTCAAATGTTTGGTACCTTCGCTCGGCAAAGGACTAATCAAGTGCGCGCAAGGGATAGCGCTTGGCGGTTTAGCCCGTGAATGATGAGATAGGAGATAGTCTTGAGTCGCTCAAAGAAAAAAACGTAAGCGCCAAATTCGTTATTTCTATTTTATATAAAATCAGACCGGTTAAATGTATTTTCATATTTACATTTTGATAAATTACTAATAACCTATCTTTTAGTCTAAAAATCATTATTTCATTCGTCGCATTTGAGCTACAATAACAAAAACTCTGCGAACGAAGACCATTTTTCAAAAAATATTTCTATCGAGAAAATTTTATCAAAACGTGTTTTCATCTTAAATTTTTGTAGACGAAATAGTCAAAAATCATATTACTTAGATTTGAAACTCCTAATTTAAGTATTTTGCGAGATAAATAAGGTTCAGAACGACCTTATTTACAATGGTATCGCCTTAAAGCGCTTAAATCGGACAAACGCAAAAATCGGCATCTACGGCGCCATAAACGCGCGTTCCTGAAACGCGCGTCGTCGGCGCGTTTAAAATACGCCCTGTGCTGAGGACCTTAGGCTCGTCACTAACCATCTTGACAATTTTTCGCAAAGAAGAGTAAAATTTATTCTATTAGATTACGCTTGCTATACTATGTATTGTAAGTCCCTCGGTAATAACTGTTTTCCCAGATAAAAGTTACTTTATATCTTCAGTACCCTGACAATGCGTTCCTCAATTTTAGCGTAAAAACAAACAAATGTACAAACTCAACTCTTATGTACCTACTTTAAAGCTTGAAACCTAAATTCGGTGAGCTCAGTGGCGCAGTGGTTAACTCGCCAGCCTGCGACACAAGGGTGCCCTGGTTCGATCCCCTTTCAGGTCATGATGGAAAACGATCTTTTTCAGATTGACCTGGGTCTTGGATATTTATCTATTTAAGTATCTATTATTAAATCCATTTCAGTATCTATTATAAAATATACTATCAATGAGTTAGTATCCTACGACACAAGTTCACAACTTACTGTAGGGCTAGATCATTTTGTGTGATATGTCCCTGTATATTTATATTTATTTATTTATTATTATTTATTTATTATTATTATACTCACGTAATGAACTGGACTCTATTTTTCCAAATAGACTTAAGATTGCAGTAATAAAACCACTACATAAAAAAGGTAAAACGACTTATTTAAATAATTATAGACAAATTGCAATAAAATCTGAATGATTAATTTGTATTGAGTTCCACAAGGGAGCGTTTTAGGCCCTTTGTTGTTTCTACTCTATATTAACGACCTGCCTGAAGCAGTAAGACATAAAACTATTTTGTTTGCTGACGATATTTCGATTATTGTGACATCAGAAAAAAATATGACCGTAGATCAACATTCAACTGACGTAATTGACACTCTAGGATTAGCAATAAATTGGCTTAGTCGTAATAATCTTATAATTAATTTAAATAAAACTAAATTTATCAATTTTAATAATCATACTCATAATATATTTAATTTAATATATAATAATCAAAAATTAGAAATGGTAGATAGTACAAAATTTTTAGGTATAATTTTAGATACAAATTTCAGTTGGAAGGAACAAATAGAGATTGTTAGTAAAAAAATAAACAGCTTGACATATGCCATGTACAAACTAGCTAGAGTAGCCAGTAGACAAACAGTTATTATTACATATTACGCTTATGTCGAATCAGCAATAAGATATGGCATATTGATTTAGGGAAATGGCACAAATGCTAAAAATGTATTTATAGCACAAAAGAAGTGCATACGTGCTATATGTGGTATTGGTCCTTATGAATCTTGCTGGCCTTATTTCAAAGAATTACAAATTTTACCGGTACCGTGTATATACATAAAAGAGGTATGCATGTTTGTCAAGCAAAATCCACATATATTTAAGCAAGCGCGGGATCTATTTCCAAGGTGTGTTAGAAACCCTACGAGGCTTGTACTAGATGTAGTACCGAAACATGAACGGTTCAAGAAAAAATGCTATGGCATGTGCATCAGCATATACAACAAACTACCAGATCATAACAGCTAACACTAAATAAATTTAAAAAAGCTTTGCATCAATTTTTACAACAAAACATATTTTACTCAATAAATGACTTTCTGGCGCGGGACTAGACAATAATACATTTTGTTTGTCACTAATTTATTTAATGTTATATCAAATGTAATTAAAAATGTTTTTACAATTGGAAAATGCATGTGTGTAAGAAATAAGTATAATATATAGTAGTAGATAATTATAAAGGAAAAAAAAAATTGCATACTGTTTTCAACAGTTGAATAGGCTTGCTCTATTATTTATGTAACATCTGTTATTGACCCTATTTCAGCAAATAAACGATTTGTATTTGTATTTGTAATAGGGCTCATCATATAATTGCCTAGTTTTTGTCTTTATATAGGTAGTAATTTATTGGTGAAACGTAGGCAACTAAGGTTTGGGCATACCTTAGTTGTGGGTTTACCCACAAAAGTAGGTCAACGTGGTAATTTTCTGATCATCACACATTTTTCTTTCTTTCGTAATGAAAATTTACAACAGGTTAATTTTTATAATTTATTTAAGTGAGTTTAATCCCTATCTTGCCTGATAGGAAGTAAAGATTACACAAACTCAAATATGCCTATTACTATAGCGCGGAAAAATCCTAAATTTTACGTGTCGGGAAACAGCAACGCGAGAAGAGTATTCCATTCTTTAGCGGTTCACATAATAAAGGAGAAGGCGAATCTAGAGGTACGATAAACAGGAATATCATAACAGATGGATGGAATAGCGTAAGCGGAGCCTTAAATAGGAATGCAATCGAATTAAATCACGGCACGCCCCATAAACGCTTCCGCGAAGTCTTGTGCACTGCATTTACATTACTTTCTGATATTATCATCCCCAGATTCAATAAATATGTTATTTTGGTAAAAGCATACGTTCTTGTGCCATAGCTATTATAAAATATAGTATCGTTGAGTTAGTATCCCACGACACAAGTTCACAACTTACTGTGCTAGCTCAATCTGTATCATTATCATCATCATCAGGTCTTTTTAGTCTCCACTGCAAGAGCATGACCCTCTCTGTACTACTGGATATATCATTCTTGGCCAGAGCAGACAGAGGATTTGGCCTACATTCTTCTCGATAGCCAGACGGGTTCTAGAGGTCTCATTGATGTTTGAGCTTTGTTTAGCTTGTATTTCCTAAGTCGCCTCTTACGACCTCCATGGGAAGTCTAGGAGTGGTCCTATTCTACTCTGCCGGAAACCACACGGTTACTGTGTTTGTGTGATTTGTCCCTAAGTCGCCTCTTACGACCTCCATGGGAAGTCTAGGAGTGGTCCTATTCTACTCTGCCAGAAACCACACGGTACTGTCAATCTGTGTGATTTGTCCCTATACACTTATTTATTCAGTTTTATTTACCTAGGCATCTGAGGAGAAACTGCGTGAAAATCGCTTGAAATGGTACGGTCACGTCATGAGAAGGGACCAGGATCACATGACAAGAGTGGAGATGCAAATACCAGACGGAAAACGAGGCCCTGGCCGACCTCCTACTACATGGAGCCGTACTGTTGGAAAAGACCTTAAGATGGCAGACGTCAACACAGAGACAGCACAAAGTCGTATCTTGTGGCGAAAGCGTACGAGGAGGGCTGACCCCAAATGAAATGGGATAAACAGTCACGGGAGAAGAAGAAGATTTACCTAGGCATCTAATTTAGTCAGTTAGTGCTCTGGTTTTTAAAATAAGACCAATTATTTAAGTACTTCGTCATCTTTTTCCTTTTTCAAACGCTCCAAAGAGGTCTCATACCACGAGGCGAGCTCCGTGGCGCAGTGGTTAACACGCCAGCCTGCGACACGGGGGCCCCGGGTTCGATCACCGGTCAAGGCGGAAAATATCTTTTTCAGATTGGCTTGGGTCTTGGATGTTTATCTATATAAGTATTTGCTATAAAATAAAGTATCGTTGAGTTAGTATCCCATAACACAAGTCTCGAACTTACTTTAGGGCTAGCTCAATCTGTGTGATTTGTCCGTATATATTTATTTATTTATACTTACCCAGAATTATTCTTAATTAGAATGGGTCTAGTATTGGTTCCTTGAATCGGTAGCTATTGTATTTAATTTGAAGTAATGTGTATATTTGCCAGCAACGCAGTCAAAGTTGGATGCGAAAGTTTTCTTATTTCAATTAAGAGTTGGCATTGCATTACAAAGGTTGAGTTTGCGAATGTTGGGAATCGATATCTACGAAACAAATTCAGTGATTAATGTGTATAAAATATCAATATAACATAATTTAAAAACTACTATGTATTGATTAATATTAATACTAAATGTGTAATGATTAATTATTGCAAAGTTTATCATAGTGCACGTTAACTCTTAACTTTATTTCAATAATTAACTGTCTCCGTGGTCCAGCGGTTAAGGCGTTTGCCTGTAGACCCAGGGTCGCGGGTTCGATTCCCACGGGGAGCATACTTTGTTTCCAGTTTGGTTAGGACATTGCAGGCTTGAATCACCTGATTGTCTGATAATAAAGATGATTTCGTGCTTTGGAAGGCACGTTAAGCCATTGGTCCCGGCTGCCATCTGGTAGTCGTTTAAGGAACCACGTCAGAGGCCGAGAAGAAGTTCCGAAAAACTCTGACACCAGGATATGCATGGTTGATTGACCGTGTCACCTACACGAAATGATGATGATGATGATTTAAATAGGTAAATAAGTTATTTGCTAATAGTCATTATTTTATTTTCCTTGTACACTATTTTAAAAAAAAGCGCTGCACCATTCTCGACACCCCTGAGTTGCCCGCACCGGTATTGCCCGGCTATAATAATTTATCAGCTAGCATCAGTGGCCCAACTAGTGGGCGGCGAGCCATCACCTGCCAATTATAGTCAATTATCAATAATCATGGCAGGTGTCCGACCCTTTGCAATAACCCAGCACAAGTCCCACTACATTTCAATCTCATAACCCAGTAATTTCTCTTTAAAAATGCAATAGTTCCGCCTTTGGCCAAGACCACTGTTCAAGGGTATAACATACATTGGCATTTTAATTTATTTATTTAATTTATTGCGTACAATCTTAAGTTTCTTTGCACGAACGGTATTACAACATAATCATCATCGTTTCGTGTAGATGACACGGTCAATCGACCATGCACACCCTGGTATCAGAGTTCTTCGGAGCCGCCTCTTGGCCTCTGACATGGTTACTTTAATGACTACCAGATGGCAGCCGGGACCAACGGCTTAACGTGCCTTCCGAAGCACGAAATCATCTTAATAATTATCAGACAATCAGGTGATTTAAGCCTGCAACGTCCTTACCAAACTGAAAGCAACTAAACAAAGTATGCTTCCCGTGGGCATCGAAACACGACCTCCGGGTCTGCAGGCAAATGCCTTAACCTCTGGACCACGGAGGCAGTAATACAATATACAAAAATAAAGGTAATGTGTGGTGGTCCCCTTTTACATTACGCCTATTTTATCTCACACTGTTTTTTTTTTAATAAGTGATGTTCACCGATGCAATAGTATTGTTTTTATATAACAATACGAAAGAGGTGTGCTCTGTTGCGCAGAGTTTGGGGCAGCAGCAACAATATGCTGAACATGATCGCGAGTCGCCTGGACTGCGCTTATATGAGCTATAGTAGACTTATTTAGGAGGAATGGTGCAGAAATGGCTCACATACCTAAATTAAATTGTATTTCAAAAAGTATGTACTAACATAGATTAAGTTCAAACCAAATTTTCTTGATATACATATATAATTTTTTAACATTTTTCAGTAAAAACAGAGTAAATTAACGGATTCCGTGTAACTGTTATATCTGGTTTATAAGAATAGAATAAAATATACATATAATAGGTATGTGTGGAAAAAAGTTGATGTTTCTGCTAATGAAACGTATTCTATCGAAGTAATGCTTATTTTCCACGAGTTAAGTACTACACAAATGCGCAATTTTTTAGTTGTTTGTTTCACGTCTTTCACGAGTTCAGGCAAGTGAAATTTGTACCATATTCTTAACTGTGTCTAACCTATACATACCTTATCACCAAGGTGAGATGAAAAAATAGTTCGCTATGCCAAATAATGTTAATATTGATGTGTGGAGTGAAGCAGATGGTAGTTTAAAAGAAACGCCGGTAAATGATAAAATAAGAAGTAGTAGATTAGCTTAATATAGTAGTGTAATGAGGCGAGAAGATGAACATATAAAAGGAAAGCGCTAAAAATAAAGGTTAGTGAAAAATGAGCAAGTGGAAGACCAAAAAAAGATGAGTGGAATGTGTAAGATATATAAGAGTGGTGGTAGTGGATATGGAAATAACGGGGGACAGAGAGTTGTGGAGAAAAGTGTGGTTATGGTAAGGGGGAGGATGACGATCAGTCAAAACTACTGACGCCAAATAGATATGCCTCAAATTATTAAACCCAAAAAAATAAGAAAAACTACTAACAATATTCAATTGCTTGACCTAATAAGATACGTATAGGTTTTATATCGTAAATTTATAAATCTTTAAGTACAATTTTTTGTCTATCTATTTGAGCATATCACTAGTTAGCACTACTGTAATTTTTTTCGGTCTACCTATAAGCAGCGGAGAAATCTCAATAAATACCTACCAGTTATTGACAAGAGTCGGCTTACTCACTAGCAAATTAAAGTTTAGGATCAATACGACGTTTTTCTTTTAAAAAAAATGCCACCTTGATTTACAAACTAGAGCTTTGTACACTAAGCTCTATACTAGATGTATAGAGCTAAGTGTACAGAGCTCTACACTATGCTCGTTTGTGCCGGGCATTAGAAACCGCAGTCGGGCACACATGTTCCTGATTTACATACAGTGCACTGAAGCAATCGGAAGACTCCTTTTTTCTCTTTGTTTTTTCACTGGGGGAACGGTTAGTTATTTTTCCGAGGCATGCTGGAATATAGTAAATATAGTTAGTTGATAATTAGTTACAGCGTAAGGTTTAGCCAGTAATAAATGCTTTATGTCTTCATCAACCGCTGCTTGCGGCAAATACTTGGCATTTTCTGGCCTGAAAAGATCTCCAACGAACGCCTGTGGGAGGCGTGCCGGGAAATGCCAGTTGACAAGCAGATCATGCGCCGCAAGTGGACATGGATAGGCCATACGCTCAGAAGAGAGCCCAAACACATCCCGAGGCAGGCTCTGGAGTGGACCCCCCAGGGAAAGCGGAAGGTGGGCCGTCCCAAGCAGACCTGGCGGCGCACTGTGGCGGCGGAGATGAAGTCAATCGGGCTAACCTGGCCCGAAGTAAAACGCGTAGCCAAAGATAGATCACAATGGCGAAATACTGTGGAAGCCCTCTGCCCCACCTGGGGGCCATAGGAACTTAAGTCAAATGCTGTATGTGGTTCAATAAATAAATAAAATAAAATAAATAATATTAATGGTTTCTGATGTTTTCGCGATAGTTACACATTTAAATAACATCACTTTAATACGGTGTTGCCTATGAAAGTGATTTTATTTAAATAAACTTAATACTCTTTTACCTAATTTAATACCAAAGAATAGGAATAAAGAACGAAATCTTTATGCGTCTCACAACAAAACAAGAAAAACAGCCTTATTGCGCCCACAATACAAGGGTAAAATTAAAAACTTCGGATATACCGGCTCTCGGTTTTTTCATATTCTCGCCACAGGAAGGGATAGTGGCACTCCAAACACTTCGAATAGTAGATTTTATGTAAAAAGTGTTATTATAAAACGCGGACTAAAGTTTGTCATCATCATCATCGTCAGCTTTACACGACCCACTGCTGGGTATAAGCCTCCTTTTGTCTACGCCATTCTTTCCTATCATTAGCCTTCGCAATCCAGTTCTTACCAGCAATCTTTTTTATGTCGTCGACCCACCTAGGTGCCGGACGCCGCTGCATTTCTGGGATACCACTCAGAGACAGCCTTACTCCACCTACCATCGTTCCTTCTAGCCAGGTGTACTGCCCAGTTCCATTTAAGAGTTGCAACCCTAAACAGCACATCATGAACTTTCGTTCGGCGTCGGATCTCAGAATTGCGAACTTGGTCTTGCAATTTGATGCCAAGCATGGCTCGCTCTGTTGCACATGGCTTCATCGCATTTTGTACTTGGTTTAAATCATTGGCCGCCTATAAAAAATGACAATGGTATCAAGTTACTTAAGCCAGTTACTAAAGTGAGTACTTCGTCTTTTATTATAGGAACGTGTCTCTTTCATGTTAATGACGGTAGTTTCTCGTTAGTAGATTTTCCAATTCGATGTTAGAGCTGACCACTGGTTGAGATTTGCACTGTTGTTAGATCTTGTGCTTCTGAAAAATAAAAACAATAAACTCGTCTTCTAGTTTCACTTGTCTATTTATTTAGCCTCTTTCATCATCATATCAGCCGCAAGTAGTCCACTGCTGGATATAGGCTTTCCCCAACGATTTCTAATACGACTAGTTAGAAGTGGCCTGCATTCTGCGTCTTCCTGCGACCTTGGTCAGGTCGTCCGACCATCTGGTTGCTGGGTGTCCGACGCTGCGCTTGACAGTACGTAGTCACCATTTAACCCTTCTTCCCCATCGGCCTATTTATTTATTTATTTATTTAAACTTTATTGCACAAATTGACAAAAGTGTACAAATGGTGGACTTAATGCCATATGGCATTCTCTGCCAGTCGACCATAGGACCAAACAGAGAAATTGAATTTGGGTGGTGCGATATAGTGCGTATGATATATAAACATTAACCAAAAAACCTATAATTACATATTATAATAATTAAATATCATATAAAATAAGTGTAAATACTTATGCTAATACATATAATAATAATAAATATATATATTTATATATATATATACATATAAATATAGATAGGGATGACTATTATTTTAATTAGAGATTCCTTGAGAAAAGGAGACTTCCTGTAGTAATAATTTGCGAACCGCACGCTTAAAAGCGTCTCGACTTGGTGCTTTTCTTACTGAGTCAGGGAGAGAATTCCACAGCTGAATGGCTTGGACTTGAAAGGATTTGGCCATGAAGTCAGTACGGTGATGAGGAGTAGCTAAAACTAAACTATTTGAAGAACGAAGAGAGCGGGAATGAGTGGAACAAAGGAGTTGGAATTTAGATTTTAAATAACAAGGAGAATTGGGATCATTAAGGATAGTATACAGCATACAAAGGATTCTGGCGTTACGACGCAAAGGGATAGGGAGCCAAGATAATCGAGATCGAAAAAAGGAGATATGGTCGTATTTTCGAAGTCCAAAAATAAATCTAATACAGTTATTTGCTAATTTATCTAATTTGTGGAGAAAAACTTTATTTAAATTAGTGCAAGCAACGTCAGCATAATCTATTATAGGAATAATTAAGGATTGAGACAAGGATATTTTAGTTTTTAGGGGGAGAAAGTTTTTATACCTGTAAAGAGAGCGCAGGGTAGCAGTGACTTTACGACTGACTTCAGTGATATGGTTGGACCAACTGAGAGTAGAATCTATATACAAACCAAGATTTTTGACACTAGAACAAAATGGTATAGTGACATTGTTAAAGGTTACGGAGGATAACGTTTTAGTGTCAATTTTGCCAAGCTGTCGGGAGCTGCCAATGATAATAGCCTGACATTTGTAGGGATTCACTGCAATGCCGAATTGTTCGGACCACTCAGCAATTTGACGAAGGTCGTTATTAACTAGAGCAATCGATGACTCGATATCGCGGTAATTGCATGAATGATACAGTTGCAGGTCATCAGCATATAGGTGGTGAGAGGTAGAGAGACGATGAGTGATGGAGTCAATAAAAACAGAGAATAAAAGAGGTGATAAAATTCCACCTTGTGGAACTCCAGTGTGGAGAATACACCAGGTTGAAAACGACTGTTCATTGCGAACGGCTTGATGCCGGTCACGAAGGTAAGAAGAAAACCAATTCTGGACTGTTGACGAGATGTTTAAACGAGACAATAGAGCAAGTAGGACACCATGGTCGACAGTGTTAAAGGCGTTGGAAAAATCAATGAGGACAATTACAGTTATCTTGCCGACCTCCATACCATTCCTAATGTCTTCAGTGACCTTCAGTAGTGCAGAGCTAGTGCTGTGTCCTGGACGGAAGCCTGATTGAAAATCACTAATAAGTTTGTTAGAGATAATGAGAGAGGACAGTTGAGCATTAACAACAGCCTCAAGAATTTTTGAAAAAAAGGTAAGAATGGAGATTGGTCGAAAGTGGTTTAAGCTACTGGGATTATTAATTTTAGGTAGTGGAATAACGAAGGCTTTACGCCATAAGGAGGGATATTCCCCAGTGCTTAGTGAAAAGTTGATAATATGGGTAAAGACAGGGAGAATGTAGTCAAAGAGAAGAGAAACCATCCGTTGACCAATCTCATCAACTCCAACAGCCTTAGATTTAATGGAAAGAAAAAATTTTCTAACATCGTCAACAGTCACAGAAGAAAATGAAAAGGTATTAGGAAGAGCGAGAGGCAGGGAGGTTATTAAAGAAATAGTTTTTTGTCTAGTAGAGGGGTTGAGACAAGAAGCACATGAAAAATGACTATTTAGATCATCCAAGGAGAAAGGTGAGGAAAGGGAGTTGGTATGTCCTTTGCCAAAACCCAGACTTCTTAGAAACTTCCAAACATCCGCCGGGGCGGAGTTAGTAATATTAGCGTGAAAATAGTTCCGTTTGGCAGCTCTCACTAACTGATTACAGCGGTTTCTAGCTACTTTATAAAAATTCCAGTTGGCTTCTATACGATCGCGCTTGAATTTATTGAAAGCCCTGTTGCGTCTTGTCATAGCCATGCGCACCGCTTTAGTAATCCACGGGCATGGAGGACGTTACAGCTTGACAGAGCGGACGGGAGCATGACGGTCAAAGAGAGAAATGATGGTGTTATTGAGCTGTGATACCTTGGCATCTATTGAGTCAGCAGTAAGTACAGCATGCCAGTCGGCGTTAGCCGCGTCCTTGTGTAAAGCTTCTACGTCCAGCCGTGCAAAGTTGCGCATCAAGACAGTTACAGGTTTCTGCTTTGACGTATGGATATTATAAGATGCATATATGAGATCATGGCGTGAGAAAGCAGGAGCTGGATGTTGACCGTGCAATAGAATATCACTGAGCGAAGAGGTAATTATGTGATCTATCCAGGTGTCTGGAGAATCTTTATTAGTGTGAGTGGCGTCGAGAGTAAGAAAGGAAAAGTCAAAGGAAGTAACAAGGTCTAACAGCTTGGAAGAAGAAGATGAGTCTAATAAGAGATTAGTGTTAATATCACCGAAAATAAGGAAATGACTATATATAGGGGCAAGTGGGTCAAGAGCAGATTCCAGATCAGATAGGTAATTAATACCGGGTGGCGAGTAAACTACTCCTAGCACAATTTTAACCCGTTTCACCTCAGCCTCAATGAACAAGTACTCGGCAGAAGCAGAATAATCTGGAGATGACTTGCAGAGTATTTTGAATTGAATATTGCTACGGAGATAAATGCCTACACCACCAGCTCCCTTTCCTATACGGTCATTCCGGATTAGTATAAATCCAGGAAGAGAAACAACGGAAGAGTCCAGGCAAGGCTTGAGCCATGTTTCTGAAACAAGTATAGCTTGCAGGTGTTCGACAGATCCAAGATCAAGCAGATCAGTATAATGGGCGGCAAGGCTTTGAGCATTAATATGACATGCGTTAAAAAACTTTTTCACTGGATTAAGGTCTTTACGCAATGCGTCACCCAACGAAGCGGCGTCATGAAAGGACACATCATCATTACTCAGGCAATCACTATCTGCAGAAAAAAAGGAGTCATCCATAATAAAAATAATAAATACAAATACAAATACCTATAAAATAATTAAGGTAATTAATACTTATAAAAAATAAATAATTAAATGCACTACAATCAATATCTATTTTGGTCTGCCGGCTTACAAACAACTGTATTTAAAAAAATAATAAATCTTGCAAATAATAAAAGTGTAAAAATTAAAAGAAGAAATCAAAAAACACTTTTAGAAAAACAAAAAAAAATTTTGTTGAACAAAACGCATCTGGTAGACTACATTCCCGAACGTACATATACGGGTAAACGAAACCTTAAGAAAAAGAAGAATGACAGTAGCTGTCTGTCAGTGTCATGTGGTTGACATTGTGAAAAACAAAAACAAAATTGTGAGAGAATTTAACAACTATAACCACAACATAATTTAATATTAAAAATAAAAATCTCAGAGTAACAAGAGGGTGGCTAACAAAAAATTATTTAACTTTCGCCCCACGTTTTGGTCGCTGCTGCCTATCACCCAGAGGCGCGCCAAGCGCCTTATCACTCGCCGAAGATAATATTTTAGGAGCCTTATCACCAGGCTCCGGAACTGTAGTCGCTGATGTCGTGGCCTCGAACGCTTTGGTGGCCTGCGACAAGTCCTCTTCACTATTTAAAATAATTGGCTTACCACTTGGGGGTTTAACAAAAATATTGCCTTCATGTGACCAGCACTTGGTGATGCCGAATTGTCTCCGCGCTTCGATGAAAAGGTCCTGGCGACGACGAGTCAGAAACTCAGACACTGCGTATGAGGTCCCCTTCAATGCAGTCTTCTTGCGCCAAATAGAAGATTTAAGAGCCTGATCAGTAAAACGTACTAATACAGGTCGGGGGCGGCCTTGCTTTGATGGACCCATTCTATGACACGCTTTAAATGATACAGCAGAAACACTATCAATTTTCATTGTGTTTACAATGACAGAGGTCACCACTGCAACAACATCCTCCGTACTCTTGTCTTCCGGCTCGGGGATTCCACCAAATAGAAGGAATTTGCGACGGTGCCTCATCTCAATGTTATCCGTACTCCTGATGAGTTCCGCGATCTGCTGCTGTAATAACTGCAATAATTCATGCACCTCAGACTTAAATGCAGTGAAGTCCTCTGACAGCTTGACAATTGATGCGGGCTCGTTGGAGGCAGATGCTGCTTTCAGGTGGTTCTCGAATGCTGCCATCCGGTGCATCAGGGAAGATTCCAGAGACCTCTGCAGCTTGTGTACAGATGAAATTGAAGACATATTGAATCCAGACGTGTACAAAATTAGTGAGTGTAGTGAAAGTGTGTTGTAGCCGGCAGTAGGTATTCAGAACTCAGATGTTACTGCATGTGAGTTGTTGCTAACACTACCACGTAAGTAAGACTCCTAATAGAGTTAATTGATGATGCAATTAAATGTATATTTGAATTAATTATATTTTAATTAAAATTTAGTGCAAGAGCAAGCTGTTATACTTTTATTCACCTACCGCCGAAAAAAAAAACAAAAAAAAAAAAGCCTATAACTGGCCTATACCAAATCCAAAATAAAAAAAAATCCATCATCGACTTGCGCCTTTGTTAAAGGAAAATACAGCGGGGAAAACTACTTCTTACTTACTTTCTTAAACTTTAAGTACCGACGTGGGGTCAGTGAGGTGTCGATGGGTTGACAAATTGCTAGATTTACCCCTTACCCATGCAGGAAAGATGAGATCCTTAGTACCTTTATTTGTATAGCATAGATCCGTAACATGTTGGGCGAACTCCGTGACGCTGTGGTTTACACGATAGGCTGATGTACGAGAGGCACCGGGTTCGATTCCCGGCGCGGGTAATACTTGTACTTTATTTTTGCAGATAATTGTCAGCAGTTCTGGAGCTACCCATGGAGGGTTAGCGTCAGACAGCCGGTCGATTTTAAAAACTTTTCAATATCATACTACAGTATGAATGCTATTACAATATCAGACCCCGGACTCCAGGCTGACGACGAGTCGACTGGGGATGAGAAAGATAGGTCCATTAAAGGTCACAGCACACTTATCAACTCGGGAAAGGATCGACGCCATATTGCCTTTCGCCGCGCCGTCAACCAGGCATAACGTAAGCATAGACGTGACGTAAGCACGTAACCAAATCAGATCAGCTTCAGCACGTCGACTCGGCTACGGCTCGGCGACGCCGCGCTTACCGCTCGCCGACCGCTCTCGTTTGGCTGACACCAGATCATTTTGAATCTAAACGTGAAGTACAGTAGCGCACGATAAATAAATAAATAAATATATACGGACAAATCACACAGATTGAGCTAGCCCCAAAGTAAGTTCGAGACTTGTGTTACGTGATACTAACTCAACGATACTATATTTTATAACAAATACATATATAATTAATTATACATCCAAGACCCTGGCTTATCTGAAAAAGATCATTTTCCATCTTGACCTGGCCGGGGATCGAACCCGGTCACTCCGTGTCGCAGGCAGGCGTCTTGACCGCTGCGCCACGGAGCTAGTCAACGATTATACTCCGGTTCATAATAAGTTGGCAATCTTAGCCATTCTACTTGATGAAGACGAAAAGATACTGTCTCCTAGGCAGGTACGGAGAGATGTAAGCGCGTGGACGACGAGCCGTAAGCACGGGGACCGGCGAGGCGGTTACGTTACGAATGCGTTGCAGTAGGGAGTTTCATAGAAAGAATACTGAACTGCTCGAGTCGTTTACGTTCCGTTTATGAGTTGATAAGTATACGGCGACCTTATAGGTAAAAAAGCTGACAAGTCCAAAGTCACAGTAGTTGCTAAAAGCAAATGCTCGGGCATTGTCTTGGACAATCTAAGACGCTAAAGAATCCAGATATTCCTACAGAGAATAAAATGTAAAGTTTGTAACATTCTCATAGTTGGATTATGCAGAATCTCGTTTTGTGAAAATAGATTCAAATGCAAAGTTTTCTTTCACATTTTGATTTCGAGGAAGCGTAAAAAAGGACTTTTTCTACTCCGCGGGTTTGCATTGGCAAGATATCAAAAGAATTCATCAAAATATTTGCGATGGAAGAATTTATCACAGTGTTCGCGACTATTTTTCAAACATTTCGTTTTTTGCTTATTTGAGGCAGTATTCGATATGTCCGAATTACATTTTTGTATTCTACATTAGTAAGTTAATAAAATCGACATCATACTGAATGCACTAATACAAAAAAATATACAGAAAATCGATTTCAGACAACTTTTGGGCAAGTTGCCGACTTTAAACACGTTCAAGTTTTTCTTATAAAAAAGTTGTTCAGACGAAAAAGTTGCGTCTTAATGAGAATTACAAAAAAGTCTAATGACAATTTTGATTTTTTTTACAAATAGCTGTGCTCTGAGTTTTTTAAATTTCGGACCTAATTACCGAACCTGCTCACAAAATTTCATGAGAATCGGTTGAGAAATGCACGGTGAACAAAAGAATTTTGGGCCACTCGAAACTGAGACGCTTCGCTCGCTTTGCTCGCTCGGTCAATAATTGGTTTACAACTAAAAAGTAAACGTGTATACTCTACATGAGAAGGATTCAATATAATAAAAAAATTACAAAGATTGCAGACGTGGGAATGTTGAACTTTCTTTAAACAGGTTTCTGAAACAGTCCGTAAAAAAAAAATCCGTAAGTATGAAACCACTCCACTCGCCTTTATAATGATCCTTAGGAAATAGTTTTAATAAGGAAATAGTTTAGACGAACAGGAGGCTATGTCCTTCTACGTATCCCAGAAAAAAATGTTTGTTAAAATTCATGATAATCCGTCCAGTATTTTAAAGCGTGCGTAATAAGTAAACCCACTATCACTTTAGCGCTATTTCAATTTAGTAAGCGAGTTCTAAACTATATTTGGTTATTAAATCACTTTGAGCAACAAAAACAGACATCACTTGATTTATTCATGAACTAATTAACCTGACCTAGGGCTATTTTAGTTGCCTTAGATCAGGCGAAAGATATAAAATATACACTTAATCCCGTCTGGCCAGCGTGGAGAGTGTAGGCCAAGTCCTCTGGCCAAGTATGGCCCTAGTAGTACAGAGAGGGTCGTGCTCCTGCAGTGGAGACTAAAAAGGACCTGATGATGATGATGATGATATACACTTAAACCAAACGATAGCGGGTTTATATATATTTTTATTAGACATATTTCAAATATATCCTAATCCTAACTAATATTATAAATATGAAAGTGAGTTTGTTTGTTTGCCACGCTTTCACGCCGTAACTACTGAACCGATCATCATGAAATTGTGAGCCGCGGGCGAAAGCTAGTAGTCATATATTTTGGAAATAAGTAAATAAATTTATCAGACCCAAAACTACACGCAATCATTTTTACATCTGCAACTTGTGTGCGACATTGTCTCTGACATATTTTCTATGTGATTTATCGACACCCTCTACAGAAATATTCCCACTCTTATTCCTATCGAGACAAGGTTGTATTTCGCATCACCTCAACATTCAATCCTAGAAATTTGTAAGCACGTAGGCAATATTGGTTGGGAGTATTGAGATTGTACGATATCAAGGTAAGTTGGACTCACGAACTTTGGATGTTTATCTAGACCTAATCTTATTCAGGAAAATCTAGATTTGATTTTTGAACTAACCGTAGCTGAATTTCTGTATATTACACATATGTGCACTACAAAATATGTGAAATAGGGGTATATAATACTTATAGCCTAGAGCCATACGATCCTTTAGTATGAGGGCGTGTAAGTGGTAAAGGACATCAAAATATAGTAATGAGTTGCTAGCCCTATTGTCTATTGATAAAATCCTTAGATTTCTGACCATACTTGTTAGATAAGCAGCTGGTAATTGTACCAGCTACCTATCAAGAATTAATTTTCTGAGTAATTATTGTACACAGCACACGGCACTGACAGCTTTCAAGCAGTGCTTCGGAAAAGAGCTGCTTCATTATGGGCAAGGGTAAGGAGCAGTTCCAACACACTGTTGAAGGTGGTGTCAGAAAGAGTATCCACTCTTTCTGAGGCCAATTGTCAAGCATTGGTCATCCACACATGTCCAAAAAAATAATCCACACTTTAACTAACATAGGATAAGTTTCTGACTAACACACTATGGACTTGTATTGTCGTATATGTACAGTCTGAAATAAATAATTCATTTCATTGCATTGTTTGTTCTGAGAGGTTAAGGAGAAAAGGAAATTGTATATGACTACATTTATTCAATTAGGAAATCTATCATTTAATATTTCTAAAAAATACAAATAAGTTCGGTCAAAATAAGTTCACTACCTGCCCTGCTAAAAATGTATAGCCTATGCCTGGTGATTCTAACCTGGAGGAGCCCCATGGCCAATTGGGCGGGCGCGAAACCCCAGGCGCAGTCTCAACTAGGATGGGTGACCGCAAGTCGCATATATATCTCGAGCTCCTCCGTGCTTCCGATGGCACATAACGCCATGTCTCGGCTGTCATTGTCGGTAGTCGTAAAATATGTCAGATGCCTTAAGGCAGCTTGAAAAATCTGAGGCCAGTGTTGGCCACTTACTCACACGAAAAATAAATTAAGATTCTAACGATCCCCAATCGTCCAAATCCGTTAAGTTATTGAGAAGTTACTGTAGAATTAAAGAAACACATAGGTACACTTCGCAGTCAGTGGAGTCATAATTGGTTATACAATAGGCTTGTTTGCAAAAAAAATAACTTTAAAGTAATTAAGCCGTCTTATAGATTATCAAAAAATATTAAATACGTATTTTTTCAATTTTAAATCAAACAAAAATTGATAAATATATAGCCCGTTAAAGTTCCGCATGACGTCACTGTCCGGTACACTTTTTACCGGCCTGTTGCGTCATGAGCCCCCACTCCTGAACTTTGATGCGCTCTTTATCATCTTTTGTTTGATTAAAAAAGCAAAAATACATATCTAATATTTTTTGATAAACTATACGACTGACTAATTATTATAAATGGTATTTTTAAGGAAACAAGCCTATTGTATGACATATTATGACTTAACTTCTAAAGCTGACTGTTGTACATTACAAAGACCTTTGCGTGTTCTATTAGTGTATAGATAGTGTACTAGGTACTAAATGCTTTTATTTTATTTGACGAAACTATAACAGTAGTGAGGTCAGCCATGTTGTTCTTCCAATCAATTTGGCGGCAAATATTGGTTGCCGCGCATTCTCGCTTTACTCAACACGCGTCAAGATTGAGTCTAGCTTTGTTTCCGAGCAAACAGTCACCATGTGTATGTACAGCCACGAGCATTGATATATATACAATTGTATTCAATTTTAGACCTTATCACATTTACTTAAAAACCAATGTGTATACATTTCAATGTTCCCGGCTGTACATAGTAGTAACAAGTGTGAAGATTTGTTCGAATGTAAGATGGCTGGCGAAAAATTATTACATTTTAAGAATTGCATTATTATTTGGGTATTTATTGACGTAGTAACGTCTTATAAATTGACTAGCTGACCCGGCAAACGTTGTTTTGCCATATAAATAATAAAAAATTTAGGGGTGGACTACCCCTCACATTTAGGGGGATGAAAAATAGATGTTGGCCGATTCTCATAGATACCGGATAAGCACAAAAAAATTTCATCAAAATCGGTCAAGCCGTTTCGGAGGAGTATGGCAACGAAAACTGTGACACGAGAATTTTATATATTAGATGATCGCAGGCGGCACGCACGAAAACTATCACGTTCCGTGTGCAAGCGAGAGCGTGGAACAAGCGATAGAGAAGCACGATCGGCCTCAGCGTTCAACTCTGAGGTTCGACTTGTGACGCATCTATCTCTCTTCTACCGTTATCATGTAAAATTATCGTTCGTAAACCAACTTTACAGACAAGTATTTTTCATTTAAAAGATTTAGTGTTTAATGTACATTTTGTCTCCAAAAGACATAGAAATCTTTTAAAATTGTACAATCGGCATATTTACAAGCGTAGAAAAAGAATAAAACAGCGTTGCTACGCCAGCAGTTGGTCTATCCCGCCGCTATACGTTTCACATCAAAACGTAGAATATACTGCTTCTGTTCCCACGCATATCGTAAAAGCCGATTGAGGGAATGAGCGAAAATCTAAGAAAGCAAGCACGGTCGAAATAAACGAGTTGATAACACTTAAATAAATTAAACTGATTGCATTATACTATGAGCTCTAAACTCGACCGTTTGAATAGAATATATGTTTTTTATTTCATTACCGTAATTTATACAAGAGAAGAACATTTATGTCATCAAATGATGTATGTAGTATTCAAGAAGTGATATGTATTCAATTAATGTATAAATTAATTAATATATACGGACAAATCACAAAGATTGAGCTAGCTAGCATCCAAGACGCAAGTTAATCTGAAAAAGATAATTTTCCATCTTGACCTGACCGGGGATTGAACCCAGTACCTAAGCTGTGGCAGCCTGGCGTGATGACCCAGTGGTCATCACACTGTCAACGTCAATTATCTCTGAAGAAACATCCTACTGGCAATTACGACATCGCTGGCCTAGAAAAATCATATATCTCTCATATTAGGTCTTCCATGCTGGTTTAGAAGCAAAAAACCTAGAATGTACCAGCTGCTTCTCTTCCTGCGCAGATCGTAAAAGCCGATCGAGGGAATGGGCAAATCTGACGAATCATATTAGAATGCGATGCGACTAGCAACCCATCATTATTTTGATTCCATTTTCCAACGCCCACCAATATGCTAAACGTGGCTTTTAGGGCTTAAAGACCTGGGGCTCTGTCTATCCCGTAAGGAAAGAAGATGTCACACTCTTATGTCATACCAAATTGCACCGGAAAAAAGCCTTAAGACCTCTTCATACCATCTATTTTCAATTAACCCACATCCGGGCCGCGGCGAGTTTTTCTCCTGAATTTGTAATCTGCGAATACCGAAGGTAAATTGCCTGTTGTCCCGTAATGACGTCATCATCGTGCGGTAACAGTGTGTAGACACTTTTATGGTCCCCATGCTTGGGGGAAGCAGTCACACCGAATATTTTTGAAGTATTTATTTGTATGTATTAATTAAAGTGTTTATTAAGTCCCTCTCTATGGAGCAGATATTCTTTGAAATAGAATCGGTAGAGTGGCAAAAGAATCCTAATAATAAAGGTGGTTTTGAGTGTCTTGTATCAATTGGAGTAGTAATTCCGAAACGCTAGTAGTATATATATGTAATAAAATAAAAAACAGAAAAATATGAGATTCAAAAAGCGACACAAGTATTTTGAATAAAAATTATTCACTCATTTTTTTTTTTCATTTTCAGGACGCGAAGCTTACGCAATAAAAATAATCTTAAAAATAATCTTGAGAGTATCTATTCTCTTAATTCGTTTGTAGCCGGATGTAGAAGAGACTCAATAAGGAGGCTTCGGAGAAAAAAACTAACGCTATAAAGTAACTTATTCATAAAAAATTTAAACTTATTTTATTTAAAATATGTTTTATCCTTATCCCTCTCTACAACGCTTGACATGGAAAGAACGAGACAAAACATATTTTAACTAAAATAGGTTTAATATGCGTTTGCAATTTTTTATGAATATGTGCATAAATCTTTATACTCTTTTATATTTGGAAGGTATATAATAATGAGGCGTAGCCCCCTGCCGCCCGGATTTTTTTTAATCATACAAATTGAGTTAACCCAATTGTAGTTGTGAACTTGTGTCGTGAGATACTAACTCAACAATACTATATTTTATAATAGATACACACACATCCAAGACTCAGGCCAATCTGTAAAAGGTCACTTTCCATCTTGACCTGACCGAGGATCCAACCCAGGACCCTGTGACCCAAAGACACTTGTGATACCACTGAACTGAGCTTCAGAGATCGTATTATTTGAATATTTTATGACATTGCATTTCCAAGGGTTGTTTTATTTTCTCCCAAAACATAATGGGTCCAAGAGCATAGTAGAATTTTTTTTCACCATATTCTATTTCTTACTTTGATAAGAGTATATCAAAATAGCATTGTGAATGCAAAATAAATACTTGCAACAATATTACATGGCTTCCTACATATTAGTTGATTTTCATATTCATTATACCTCACTTGTAAAAGTCGGGTATTTGTGTAAGGAGACGTAAGTCTAAATACACGTATAAGGGAAATGGGATATGGTCGAGAATTTCGGCGCCGAGGTTAGAACATGCGGTAGCTCAGTTGGCAGAGCGTAGGTCGTACATAGACCTAGGTCGCTGGTTCCAGCCTCGCCCGCGTGAATTTTTTTCACCATATTTTATTTCTTTATTTAATAAGAGTATATTTTGTTTGTACCATGTCAGGCTTTGGTGTAATAGGGTGCCACCCCACCATAATGTCGGGAACACAAACCAACAACGCGAGCTTTTGTCTGAATCTTATCGCGTCGTCTGAATATTGTAATACAGGCCGTTGTCCAAACTTTTATTATCTTGTACTTATTTGTTAGTATTTAATTTCCTTGGGGATATAGTGATGTTATTAGGCTGTGATAAGGAGGATGGATATTATGCTAATATCATTTGGATTTGAACAAGGGTAGCTACATTTTATTGGATATAAAATTATGATGTTACTATAATAATGAACTGATTCAGGCGTTGCTTATTGGCAGTCAAAGTTCACAAAAATGAATTGCGTGTTGGTATGGAAGTATATAAAAAAATTCGAACTCATCTTACAGCACGAATCCCAAAATTTTCGTAATCGGGTTTTGGATTGCTTTTTCGGCGTATTCTTCTTGCCAGTGGTCATACGAAAACGCTAGTAGTTTTCTGATTTCGCATAAATTAAAAACAAGAAACATAAAGATACATGTATTCAATTTTAAAAATCTTTAACTTTTGATCTCCCCGAACAAACCCGATAAAAATTAATTTGGCACAATTTATTTCTTGGTAAATATTTTCATTATCTGTGCGATCCGCGAATACATATTTTGCTCTTTGCAGTTTGCCGCCATTTATCTTCAAGGAAAAATATTTTACTCGCAGCATTTGATGAAAAACATTGTGTTTCACGACCAACATAGACATTACAAACTACGCCTAATAAAAACACACATGTCAGTAGTCAATGTCTCTGTAACTGCCCTTTCGAAACAATGTACTACGATCCAATTAACTTCTTATAAGTACCATGTAAGTAACATTACAGGACATAACTTGTAACACGACCTTGTTTCTCTCATAATAAAATCAATGTGGCTTGGCGAACAGAATACAGATAAAAAAGATAGAGGGAAAACTGTTACAGGTCATGTTGGCACCACACCTGAAAACATAGTGATCTATACAACCCAATTAGCTTTATTAACTTCTAGCTGTTGCCCGCGACTTATTAATTTATGTTATTATGATTAATTAGTATAGATGAATAATTTTCCCCCGTTTTCAAAACATTTTTTATTGATGCTTCGCTCCTATTGGTCGCAACGTGATGTTTTATAGCCTAAAGCCTTCCTTAATAAATAGTCCATTTAAACAACAAGAACGCAAAAAGCAACACAAAAAGAATTTTAGTTCCTGAGATTAAAACAGTCGAATAATGATAAGCTCTTTTGCCCAGTGGTCGTGTGCATTATAAGCGCTTGCGCATGTAAAGCAAAACCGGGCGTGATCCCTACTGGGATAGGTGACCACAAGTGGCATACAACTTTACCGACCTCCTCCGTGCTTAGAAGGCATATTAGGCCGTTAGTTCCGGCTGTGATCACTACATGTCAAACGTCAAGCTAAGTCACGTGCTTTAAGGCAGCTTGAAAAATCTGAAACCTGTGTTGGCCACGTACACACACAAAAAGCAAGCAAGCACTTTTTTAGTTGTGGTAGAGCCACGCTACCGGCAAAATCCATTTTTGGTAGTAGCATGAATGGACCGGCTCGTCCGGAGAAGTACCACACTCTTCCAGAAAATTGACTTTTGAGTAGAAGCTTTACCGCTTCTACGCTTCGTTCAGTGACTGAGAGAGCCGGAGGTCCATCCTTCCCTCCATTTCCTCCCCCCACGTCCTTCCCCAACTCCTTGAAAGGCCGGCAACGCTCCTGTTACACCTTGGTGTTGCAGTTGTCCATGAGCAGCGCTGATCGCTTACCATGAGGTGACTCACTTGCTCGTTTGCCGTCCTAAACCATAAAAAAAAAAAACAATAAAATCACAAAACTGTCTCTCTCATAGCGACATAATATGGGTTGTCCAGTAAATTTAAATGAAAACACAGCTAAATTAATCTTTATAGGGCCCTGTTGCGCCGTATTCTAAGCTTGCATATAAAGCTCGTGTAATTATCTCATTCTTCGTCCGAGCGTTTTTCCCGGTTGCGTCCTAGTAAAGCGTCGGAGCCTGGGGTCCGTACTATGACAGCATTGGCAAAAGTTTTTAGTGCCGGCTGCCTGCCTAACGGCAGCCTTATTAGAAACGAGCTGTTGCCCGCGACTTCGTCTGCGGCAATTTCCTGTTATTGTACTGTCGCGGAAATTTTTTAGTTCGTTTAAAGAGGAATAATTCTTTAATACACATTTTTTGGGTAACTTGTACCGTTCACGCATCGCACGCATCGGATGTCCTCAACTATGAATAACTTTCCCCCGTTTTCAAAACATTTTTTATTGATGCTTCGCTCCTATTGGTCGCAGCGTGATGTTTTATAGCCTTAAGCCTTCCTCAATAAATGGACTATCCAACACCAAAATAATTATTCAATTTGAACCAGTAGTTCCTGAGATTAGCACGAAAATAAAGATATAGATTTAACACGAAAACTATCATCCAATTAGCTTCCACAAGTATCACTATAGTACAAGACATGTAACAGAACCTTGTCAAACTCATAGCAAGATCAATATAGCTTGGCAAGCATCCAGTCGGAGGGAAATATGTTTACTGTGCTCCGATTGTATGTTCGTTCATTGTTTTTGTTCTAAATGAGATGGACCCATATGCTGCGGAACTATCCATTCCGTGGAAGGAAATAACGCCGTGGACGTTTATTTGGTGCAACGCGTTGTTAAATAGGTTTATGTGACACAATTTATTAATAAATAAATATATACGGACAAATCACACAGATTGAGCTAGCCTTAAAGTAAGTTCGAGACTTGTGTATATGGAATGGGATTAATCACTGCGCCACGGAGCTTGAATCGCTAATAAAATTAGTACTGAAATATTTTCCACGACGAGCTCCATGGCGCAATGGTTAACACGCCAGCCTGCGACACGGGGCTTCCTGGGTTCGATCCCCGGCCAAGTCAAGATAGAAAACGATCTTTTTCAGATTTTCCTGGGTCTTGGATATTTATCTATATAAGTATCTAATATAAAATATAGTATCGTTGAGTTAGTATCCTACGACACAAGTTCACAACGTACTGTGGGGCTAACTCAATGTGTGTGATATGTCTCTATGTTTATTTTTTATTATTATTTATTTATTCTGCTTCATAAAAATGCATGCAGAAATGTAAAAAAAAATTGGTACTGTTTTTTTTATATACATTTCAAATTGTTTTTTTGTTTCTTTTTTGTTCCGCCAAAACTCCCCTTGTTGTAAATTAAAAAAAAAACATATTATACAGTTATTTACAGGATATATTCCAAGTGTATATAAATATAATAGTATATAATAAATATATTTTTCCTTTTATTACACAATACTTTGAGTGTATCAAAAATGAAACGCTATGCATTTAAGGGAACATTACAGTTCTTTTTAGGCAGTCCTGTTAAAATAAAATGTGCCCTTTTAAAACCGGGCCATTAAAAATTGCAAACGTTTTTCATACGAGCACTTTGCAATAGCTCTCCAGCAAAAAACCTTGCAAATCGCTCGAGTAATCCAGGTGAAATTAAATGGAACGATTAATGCGCGATTGAATTTTAGATCTCTACTAGATGAGACGTCTTATAAGACGTCGAACTGCCTAATAAGACTATTGTTAAGTTAATTTATAATTTAACGCTTTAGATTTAGCTGCTGCAAAGAACAAATTCTTGGTCTTTAATAACATACTATGAATATTATGACTATATTTTTAGCAGTGTAAACAGAGACCTATATTTTGAAACTCAAAAGACATAATTTAGCATTGGTGTCGCATCGCCTACTAATATGATTCCTTTAAGTTTTGCCCATTCCCTAGATAGGCTTTTACAATCCGCATGGGAATGCAGGGTGCATTGTTACATAAAACTAATAAGAGAAGATTGTATACTTCCGAGTAGTAATACTGTAATAATACTGTAGAATGAACTTTCTGCGGCTGTATTCCCGAATCGATTCGACATTGGAACCTTCAAAATACGAGTCTATGTTTTCTTAATTAAAATCTGGCTAGGACAACCAGAACATGACATTTTGTATCAATATATTTTAGTGACCTAGTAACTGTTTAAAAACTAATACTTATAAGATTCAGAGAGAGCGAGATATAGGTGATGCATATGGAAAGAATAACATTATTAGATTTTTATTCAATTTAAACTTGATATTTAAGTAAATCAATGTATACTCAGTCCACAAACCTAGTTTCTAAGATTTTCAAAAATCGTGAGTTGACGTCTTTTGGAGAAAATGCGCTGTGCAGTTTGTTGCCGCTTCTTCTGCACTCCGCTTTTGTAGTAAGTAAATTTTTGACGTCAAGAATTGTTGAGAAGTAAAATATAACAATTAATTATTTACAGCTATTTACAATATTAAGATTACAAAGTAAAAGTTTTTTTTAAATATGATGCATGCTTAGATCAAATATAATGATAGATACACAGTCTCATACAAAATGAAGCCTTAATATTGTCCTCGAGCCAAAACATCATGCATGCTAACAAACAGCAACAAAAACGGTACATACTGAAATTATAACTCCACCTTTTTTATTTCACTATCGATGCGTAGTTTTTGTGCATCTTTTTACTGTACCTTCGTCTGCGCGAGACGTGTGAGCGCTAGCGCGGTTTATTGTAACTGTGGCCAAAACAGCTCCGAATCTCGATTAGGGCGCTGTTTTGCCGGTGCCACTTTTCGAGCGCGAATCGCGTATCGTATTTGATCAAAGGATACATGGATTACTTTTTAAACAGTTTCTGATATCCTTCTATTTCGTTGAGTTTGTCTGTTTATTTTAGTTTGCTCGGATTTCGGATTGTTCGGATTCAAATGACAGAAAACCCATTTGTATTTGCCAAAATAATTTTAATTCAAGTATCTATTTTATTGTATTTTAGATTGATACGTTATAATAGTTATAACGATTACTAAATGAAATGAATAGGTAATCTTGACTCTCGCTCTGGTACGTTTTCGGTGCAAAGAATGGCCGTTGCGATTCAGCGTGGCAATGCATTCAGCGTTTTAGGCACTTTTGTGCCACAGACACTTATTCTTCACTTTTGTTTCATGCTGCTATCTGGTGGTAAGAATCTCAAGAAACCTTCATTTCCACCATAAAAAAAAAAAAATTATCGAAAATATCATTGTTATTATTAGAGATTCTCGTAAAAGTAATTTAGCTATAAAATTGTCGTTTTTTTCGCTTGCCAATGTGCTTAATGACTATGACTTTCAGTAAAACATCATCATCATTTTAAGCTCAATCATTTCAACAATGATTGGCGGTCTTGTGCCCGTCTCATCCAGCCATGCCCCGCGTGTCGTCGGATATCGTCAGATCATCGCTTTGGCGGTCGCCCTCTTCCTCTTGTATTATTGCGTGGTCTCCATTTCAGGACTCTCTTTGGCCAGCGATCATTTGCCATTCGGGCTATATGTCCAGCTCAAGTCCATTTCTTCTTTGCGATCGTTGTGACTATATCCCTCAGCTTATTTTCTGACGTATTCAAGTCAAGTCAAGTCAAGTCAAGTCAAGTCAAAGATTTTTATTCAAAATTGGATACATGTATCTCTTTTTGAACGTCATATTTTTATTTCTTATATATTTTTTTATATATGCAAAATTGAAATACTACTAGCGTTTCGGAACGACCACTGGTGAGAAGAATACGCCGAAAGAAACTCAATCCAGCCTTGGTCCCTACGTGCCTGAAGGGCTCTGAATACATTGTTAACATTAAATACAATTTTTCATACTATAGATTAATTTTAACATTTAATAATTGTTAACATTAAATAAATTTATATAAATTTCCACGCATTTTTATCAGTAATATAATCATCAATGCAGTAATAAGCCTTTTTTATTAACTGGTTTTTTACAATCGTTTTGAACTTAAGTAAAGGCAGACCTAATATTTCTGCAGGAATTTTATTATAGAAGCGTACTCCTAAACCCAAAAATGAATTCATAGTTTTCTGCAATCGCAATACTGGTGTAGCTAATTTATTTTTATTTCTCGTGTTTCGGTCATGGATATCACTATTTTTCTTATAAAAATCAAGATTATAGCGCACAAACATAATATTCGCAAATATGTACTGAGAAGGTAAAGTTAAAATATTTATATCTTTAAACAATTCTCTAAGAGATTCTCTAGCACCAAGTTTATATATAGATCTAATAGCGCGCTTCTGCAGGACAAATATGGTGTTTACTTCTGCAGCGTTACCCCATAGTAAAATCGCATAAGACATAATTCATTCGTTCAGTTCAGTTAAACACATTTTTTTATATATACTGCATGCATTATTGCATATTGACAGTTTCGTGGCACAGTGGTTAACACGCCAGCCTGTGACACGAGGGTGCCCGGGTTCAATCCCCGGTCAGGTCAAGATGGCCACCCGATATAAACAAACATTCATCGAATTACTTTGGGGCTAGCTCAGTCTGTGTGATTTGTCCGTATATATTTATTATTTAATATTTTTGTTTTTCTGAATTTAATGATTAAAAATGCTCATGGAAAAAGCTCGTTTCAGATGTTATTCGTTTTGATCGAAAATGTCGTAATTCTTTTTTAATCAAGCTTACTATTGTCCGTAAATACTTGCTTTATCACTGAAATTAAATAACAACGTGAGTATTAAAAATTCAATTTACTCGTAACCCTCCATAGAAAACATCAATTTGAAAACAGGTCACATATTTCACGAGAATCGGTTTAAAAATGTGACTTGTAGAGCCATTTGTCTTTTTTAAATTTGTCTGTTTTGCCAAGGCAAACAAATAAAAAAACACAATCATAAACTGCTCAACAGCCAGCATCATCATCATCATCATCAAGTCTTATTAGTCTCCACTGCAGGAGCATGACCCTCTCTGTACTACTGGAGCCATACTTGGCTAGAGCAGACAGAGGATTTGGCCTACACTCTGACATTTGGCCTACACTCTGACCAGACGGGTTGGAGAGGTCTCATCGATGTTTATGAGCTTTGTTTAGCTTGTATTTCCTAATTCGACATCCATGGAAAGACTGGGAGTGGTCCTATTTTACTCTGCTGGAAACCACACGGCAAACTACAGCCAGTGTTACAATGTTTCTAATGATAGGTCATAAATCCAAATCTTTTTACTAAAGTTGTATAATAAAGAAACACATACATGTACTCGAATCCTGCAAACAATGTATTCCTTTATTTGAACCAGCCACGTAAATATGCAGTCTATCAGATAATAATGCCTCATTTTAAATGATTATGACCGTAATGTCCCTCATAATGAGGCTTATTATTTCACACTGCTGAATACGTATCCATATGAATTTATTTATCAATTTTGTTGCGTGCCAGCCAGTTTTGTAAATCTAATACTTGTGTTGTCCGCTAGCTCACACGAAAAAAAATTACTGTCTGTAAATTCGGTTTACGAATGATAATTTTACGTGATAACCGTGGAACAGAGATAGATGCGACACAAGCCGTCCGCTTAGGCCGATCATCTTGCTTGTATCGCGCTCTCGCTTGCATACGGAACGTGACACTTTTTTCGTGACGTTATCACGTTAAAAAAAAATAGAAGTGGTTAAGTCATTTTAAACGCATCTGTCAGAGGTCGCTATTTGTTTAATTCTTGAGATTTTTAAATGATATCCAGCTCACACTGGACAGATCGCAGACGAGGATTGCACGCGTTATCCTCTTGCTCTGGTTCATAAAAATTGGCCTTGTGCTACTTAGACACCGCTGGTGATTTTGCAAGCGTGATCCCCCCAAGCTCTGTCGCGCAGGAGAAGATAAATACTTTCTTCGTTTCGCTACACCGGGACGTAGGACACACGATGAATTCCTCCGCGACTTGGCTACTCGTTTTGGAAAATATCTTTAAGGATTTGTGTCCTTAAGGATCTTACATAAACATTTCTGATCCTATCCATCCGCTTCACTCCTCACATCCACCTTAACATTCTCATTTCGGTGGATACCATATAACGCGACTAAAATAGTATTGTAGATCTAATACCAACAATAGGCTAGTTTCCTAAAAAAATTAATTAGTCCGTCAGTTAGATATTCAAAAAGTATTGGACACGTATTTTTTCTTTTGTCGATTAAACAAAAAATTATAAAGATATAGCCCTTTGAAGTTCCGTGTGACGTCATAGTTTGCTGCAATTTTTAGCAAACTTTGACGTCAGGAGCCCCTACTCCTGAACGTTGACGCGCTCTATCTTTATTATTTATTGTTTATTTGACAAAAGAAAAAATACGTGTCCCATATTTTTTGATTATCTAACTGACGGACTAATTGTTATGTTATTATTACGACCCAGAAAACTAGCCTATTCTTGTGAATTTCGTCGCCAGTATGTTCAAGCCTGACTGATTGACTCATGAATACATCTTAATAATGGTACCCAGGTTCCAATTTGCCACAGCTGAGGATCAACTGGAAACATGTTTGGATGTGAAGGACGTAGATGGACTGCTTATTTTCAATTAATGCATTCATTGGTTAGCGCTAGGAAATTATATTTATTAGCTCACTGACTTCATGCTCAGTGCATGGTCGATTGACCGTGACACCTACTCGAAATGAATGATGAATGCTCAGTGAATCAACTGCATGTAAAATGTATGTTTACTGCTACATACAGAGTGCACTTTAATAATATAAATAATAAATAATATATACGGACAAATCACACAGATTGAGCTAGCCCCAAAGTAAGTTCGAGACTTGTGTTATGGGATACTAACTCAACGATACTATATTTTATAACAAATACATATATAGATACACATCCAATCAATCAATCAATCAATCAGCCTATTGCAGTCCACTGCTGGACGTAGGCCTCCCCAAGGGCACGCCACAGTGCACGATCTCCCGCTTTCCTCATCCAGCCACTACCAGGACACATCCAAGACCCAGGCCAATCTGAAAAAGATCATTTTGCATCTTGACCTGGCCGGGGATCGAACCCGGTCACTCCGTGTCGCAAGCTGACGTGTTGACCGCTGCGCCACGGAGCTAGTCATATATATTAATAAATAATTATTAATATCATATATAAATAAATATATAGGGACATATCGCAAATTGAGCTAGCCCCACAGTAAGTTGTGAACTTGTGCCGTAGGATAAAAAAGCCGAGGTCCGAGCCTCCTGGAGTACTGGTGATGTTGTCTATATAGGCAGGAAGGCACTCTGCCCTCGCTTCAAACGCCCGGTGAAGTAACGAAAGCTCACTAGAAGCTAGCTACATAGCCATTTAAAAAAAAATGTGGCGTCTTCTTTCGACTGGGCAGCTGGCAAAGCTAAGTACTTCTGTCTTCAACCATCATTGGACCTATATCTCGTGGTTCAATGATGGTTGAAGACAGAAGTACTTAGCCCATGAACCTGAGAATATGTGACACTGACTTTCTTTCTAAAGTTGTAAAATTAACCAATAAATGTAAATTCGGCTATTTGTTTGTTTATCTATATCGCCTTAACGTCACAATACAAACAGCAGTAAGTCAACGTGTCGACATGTTTACAATAATATGTCCGCTGCAACTGTTCTCATTTCCTGGAAATTGAAGTTGATTCTGGTGGTGTTTATTTATCTGAACGCGTTTGTGTTTCCCTGGACCGATCATATTGCATTAAAGGCATCTTTTATACATTTGTATAACTTTTAGTATCTACATACATTACTTATTTAGTTTGTATTTGTTTCTTTATTTCTATAATTTGTTACATCTGTATCACGGTACCGAACTATGTACATTCTTATTGTAAATGTTGTGTACGCTAATAATTGGCACTTACTTATAAATCGATGCCTATTTGTAACATTTTGAGGTTATGTATAAGTAATGCTGTAAGCGTGCCTTATTAAATAAATAAATAATCTATGAAGAGATTATTTATCTTGATGGTTTCCACGATAACATACATACATAGTATCACTTGCGTTTTTCCTTGCGTGGTAGACTGAGCCTAGGTCTATAAGACCTCAGGCCACATTTAGCATTTTGGTGGGCGTGTAGATGGAAAACGGAATCAAAATAGTGATGGGTTCCTAGCTGCATCGCCTACTGACATGAATCCGAAGATTTTCCCCTATTCCCTCGATTGGATTTTACGGTCTGCGCGGGAAGAGAAGCGGCTGGCAAATTCTACGTTTTTCTTATCTCCCAGACCAGCATGGAAGAAAAAAATATCAAAATCCAAGATAAAATTTTCAAAATCCTTGAGCGAGGCCTTTGTCCAGCTGTAGACTTCTAACAGCTGGAATGATGATGATGAAGCTTGTATTATAATTTTCTATCAGCTGTATACCAGTTTGCATAAAAAAATATATAAAATTAAATTAGAAAAAAAAAAAAAATTTGATACAGAAGCGTTTAAGAAACAGACTAATAATAGATTAAGAAATATTAAAAATAAACTTTATTAAAAAAAAAAGTTAGGCGAAAAAGGTCAAAATCATCACATCAACTGTAAAATTTCATCAATAAAATTTCTTTATTAATAAAAATTAGCCGTGTGGTTTCCGGCAGAGTAGAATAGGACTACTCCTAGTCTTCCCATGGAGGTCGTAAGAGGCGACTTAGGAAATACAAGCTAAACAAAGCTCAAACATCAATGAGACCTCTCCAACCCGTCTGGCCAGCGAGGAGAGTGTAGGCCAAACCCTCTGTCTGGTCTGGCCAAGTATGGCTCCGTTAGTCCAGAGAGGGACATGTCTTTTTAGTCTCCTGCAGTGGAGACTAAAAAGACCTGATGATGATGATTAATGAAAATTAGTTTACTTATGACTCTAGACAGCTCCGTGGCGCAGCGGTCAATACGCCAGCCTGCGACACGGAGTGCCCGGGTTCGATCCCCGGCCAGGTCAAGATGGAAAATGATCTTTTTCAGATTGGCCTGCGTCTTGGATGTTTATCTATATATGTATTTATTATAAAATATAGTATCGTTGAGTTAGTATCCCATAACACAAGTCTCGAACTTACCTTGGGGCTAGCTCAATCTGTGTGATTTGTCTCTATATATTTATTTATTTATTATAAGCCCCAATCTTTAACATCGTACATTTTATACGAGGATTTAAAATAGGATTAATGAACTGACCCTGCTGCAAGTATCGGGTAACATATTGTCCTGAGTAATGACGTCACAGCGCAGGTGATGCAAAATTGATGGGCGTCGCCTTTCAAACAGTAGAGGTAGAAGCTTGGCATTATTATTATAGGCGAGCTCCGTGGCGCAGTGGTCAACACGCCAGCCTGCGACACGAGAGTGCCCGGGCTCGATCCCCGGTCAGGTCAAGAGGGAAAATAATCTTTTTCAGACTGGCCTAGGTCTTGGATGTTTATATATATACGTATTTTTTTTTTATAAAACATAGTGTCGTCGAGTTAGTATCCCATAACACAAGTCTCGAACTTACTTTGGGGCTAGCTCAATCTGTGTGATTTGTGCGTATATCCTTATCCTTATCCTTACTAATATTATAAATGCGAAAGTGAGTTTGTTTGTTTATTTGTTTATTTGTTTGTTTGTTTGTTACACTTTCACGCCGTAACTACTGAACCGATCATCATGAAATTTTGCATACAAGTTCTCTGGAGTACGGAGAAGGACATAGGCTACCTTTTATCTCGGGAAAAAGTACTATTCCCGAGGGATCGACATTGACGCGGGCGGAGCCGCGGGCAAAAGCTAGTATTTATATATATTTACCTAAGAGTTTCGTGGTAAAATTTGTCCCTATTGATGGGCGGAGTCGCTGTTTCAAGGATATGTTGTGGGTAATTTACCTATGGATTATTGAGGTTTTAATACAATATTAACAACCTCCGTGGTCCAGTGGTTAAGGCGTTTGCCTGTTGACCCGGGGGTCGTGGGTTCGATTCCCACCGGAAGCATACTTTGTTTAGTTGTTTTCAGTTTGGTTAGGACATTGCAGGCTTGAATCACCTGATTGTCTGATAATAAAGATGATTCCGTACTTCGGAAGGCACGTTAAGCCGGTGGTCCCAGCTGCCATCTGGTAGTCGTTAAAGGAACCACGTCAGAGGCCGAGAGGCGGTTCCGAAGAACTCTGACACCAGGGTGTGCATGGTCGATTGACCGTGACACCTACTCGAAATGATGATGAATACGATATTATAAATCGGTCCTGCAATAGTATCGGGTAACAAATAGCCCTGAGTAATGACGTCACAGCGCAGGTGATGCTAATCGATGCGCTGTCGACGTCGTCTTTCAAACAGGGGATAAACTAAACTAGGATAATATTGTTTTCATGCTTGGTTTGTTGGCTTTTCGGGTGTGTAAGTGGCCAATACTGGCGTCAGATTTTTCAACCTGCCTAAAGGCATCTGACATAGCTTACCGACCACCATCTTGTGATAAGAGGGGCACCAAAATTCAAAATTCAAAAACGTTTTCTTAATATAGGTCATTTGGACACATATTAATTCTTATCCTTATCCTTATCCTTATCCTTACTAATATTATAAATGCGAAAGTGAGTTTGTTTATTCGTTTGTTTGTTACGCTTTCACGCCGTAACTACTGAACCGATCATCATGAAATTTTGCATACAAGTTCTCTGGAGTACGGAGAAGGACATAGGCTACCTTTTATCCCGGAAAAAAGTACTATTCCCGAGGAATCGACATTGACGCGGGCAGAGCCGCGGGCGAAAGCTAGTTGTCATATATTTTCAACTGAGAATTGATCGACAACTAAACATACCTTTGGAAGAACGGAGGAGCTCTAACATTTTTGTGCCACTCGTAGTCACCCATCAGTGGCGACTACGCCCCATTCATCCCAGAGAGTAATATCCCAATACTTCAATTTCCATCCCAGGTCCAACAAATTCCTGTGAAAACGTAGCCCTTATGGCATGAAGGGACCAATACTGGAATGAGTTTCTTTCGGCGTATTATTCTAAGCAGTGGTTGTTTTAAAAATTTTGCAAATATTAGAAACTGGCTTTCGCCCGCGGTCCGCCCGCGTTAATGTCGATCCCTCGGGAATAGTACTTTTCCCGGGATAAAAGGTAGCCTATGTCCTTCTCCGTACTCCAGAGAACTTGTATGCAAAATTTTATGATGATCGGTTCAGTAGTTACGGCGTGAAAGAGTAACAAACAAATAAACAAACTCACTTTCGCATTTATAGTATTAGTTAGGATTAGGATTAGGATAATAATATGACGTTTGAATAATTTTAATAAAATTTTATTTCATTTCATTTCCTTAAAAATGCTTTCAATGGTTAGCAGCGTCGACAGCACAAAAACCAAAGAAACTGCGCTCGCCAACCCGCCTGCCAAGCGTGGTGAGCATGGCAATATCCTTCTATGAAACGATTCTTCGTTCTTGGGAGGGGCCTTTGTCCAGCACTTCTTATGGGTGGAACGATGATATGAGGATGAAGTTTTAAAAATAAAATGTATAAACTAAAACTTTACTTTAAAAGTTAGAAGTTGAATAACTGTTATTTTAAAGTTTAGTCTTTGTCGCTGAATTAATATGTTTTATTGTTTTACATGACTTCCCAAAAAAAGTGTTATGTTTTAAAAAAAAGTGTAATATGTGTGTTTTTTTCAACCTTCTTGTTACTTCTACCTACGTCACTATACAGACTTGCACGTGTAAAGTATAGATGGAATCTTCGCCTTGTTTATAAAAAAAATATTAAAATCAAATTTTATAAAAATATATAATTTGTGTCACAAATGACATAACTACATTATATAAGTAAGTGTGTTATTTTGCATTCACAATGCTATTTTTATTAAATTAATAAATTAAATATAGTGAAAAAATTTTGGCCCCGCCTGCATGAAATTTATTCACCATATTTTATTTCCTGATTTACTAACAGACAAAAAATATATAATTTTGTTTTTGAAATCAATGGCTTTATATTAAGACTTCTAGAGTCTTATAAATCGATGAACGCGGCTGCACGCACCAAAAAGTGTCACGTTCCGCATGAAGCAAGAGCGAGGAATAAGGTATAGAGAGGCACAATCGGCTTGTGTTCGGCTTGTGATGCATCTATCTCTCTTCCACCGTTATCACGTAAAATTATCGTCCGTACACCGACCTTACAGACAGCCAATTTTTTGATTTAAGTTGTACTCACAATTTGATCTACAATTTAGTGTGCGCGACCATATTAAAACTTTATGAGCGAAACGACGGACAAGTCAGTTCATAATAGAATAAGTTCAACAAAGGATTTCGTTCATCGCATCGACTTTCATAAACGAAACCAAATATACAAACACTAAGGATACAGAATCGAATCAAGTTATTGCACTATTTTACAAAACGTCTCAAGGATAAACCCAAAGCTTTTATGGGTCCATTGCTGGGAACTTGAAAGAAATATTAGATATCCCATACAAGATGTAGCGCCGGCCGGGTAATTTGTACAGGAATGTTTTTTTTCCGGTCCCTATCATTGATCCATATGAAAAGCTTATTGACAGGCTGACGCCCTAAGGGTATTTCTGATCATATAATTAAAGATAAATCCGGTAAACGAAAAATTAAGGAGTGGTAGATTAGGTTGGTATAGTCATGTAATGAGGCGAGAAGGTAATCATATTATAAGAAAAGCGCTAGAGATGGAGGTTAGTGGATACCGGGGAAGGGGAAGACCAAAAAAGGAATAGATGGAATGCGTAAGGCAGGATATGAGGGCGGTGGGAGTGGATATAGGCATGACGGGAAACAGGGAGTTGTGGAAGGAAAAGACATACTGCGCCGACCCCAGATAATGGGATAAGGTAAGGAGGATGATGATGATGATAATTAAAGATAAATAATCATAACATAACATTAACATATATTTTTGAAATTTACCGCGGGGTAAATTAAACAAAAATTATTTCTGTTAGAAAAAAACCGAAATTAGTGACTCAATTATTATGTGATTACTTTACGACCTGCTCTCTTTATGATGGCGAAACAAACCTAACTATCTAAACAAGCCAATATGAAGAATACGTAGCTTATTAAGATTTTTTTGGTTTTTACTAATTATTGGATTAGGCATTTGTCTCCCATCTCACCCGATGGTAAGTGACGATGAAGACGAGGATGTTACATGCCTATCCAAGAGATACCCATTTATTCTACTTTTGAATGTCCCGGGACTGTACTTGTCTGGGAATATAGACGCAGGCAGTTCATTCCACACCTTAGCTACTCGAACCAAAAAGGAACTGTCAAAGCGTTTAGTTCGACTCTTTGGTATTCCAACGATAAAAGGGTGAAATTTCTGTCTGCGCCTCGTAGTCCGATGAAGGAATGGTGAGAGTTCAACTAGCCCAAAGAGCGCTTTCGCACACTCTTCAAAATGGATCCTATAAAATACCGATAGGCAAGCGACTTTACGGCAATGCTCCAGGGATTGCAATTTCCTATTTGAGACCACGTCGTCATTAAAATTTTACTTATAGGAAAAGATATTTCTTTTGTGCATTCATACGTGAACTACTTCTCTCTATCTACGATATTGGCAGGTGGGACAAAATTGAGAGCAAATGAAATTATATAACAATTAAGTAGGAATTTTTCATTGAATATTTAACATCCTTATGTGATCAGCTAACGGCCGCGCCGCGCCGGGACGTCCTTGACAGTCCCTTGAAGATGGCCTACTGACTAGGCTGAAACTGTCGGCATTTCTCCGACTAAAAATACGTGAGTGAAACTGTCTTAACAACTAATAATTCGGGTTTGTTTCTTAACACAATTATCTGCCTATGGATTTATACAAACGTCGCCCGTTGTATAAAACATCTGTACCTACTTTGATTTGTATCTAAGTTCGATGTTTTGCAGCGTATGTTTTGATATGTGAAGTGTGAAATTTTAACGATTTGAAAAGAAAAATGGCTTCCCTTCTTCCTGTTTGTATCTAGATCAACGAACTATTGGACGTTGTAGTTCTAGAGTTTTTAAAGCAATAGAGAAACAAAGTAACGTTTTAACTAACTTTAGGTATACTGATACTCGTGGTCTCTTTGCCTTTTCTGATTATAATCCCGGTTACCAACTGTATATTGGCTTTAAGGAGGCTGCCACTACCTATAAAATATCTTATAATATGATAATACGATAACTTATTTCTTTAGGCCCACTGCTTGGCTGACACCAAACATCTCTAAGGTAATATACCTTGCTGTAGATACTAGTTATTTGTCTAAAGTAATAAGCCCGTAATAATGAAAGGCTTTTATATTATTATTCTTCTATCGAGTTCCAAAATTGCTATACATATACATCAAATAGGCTTTGACCAGTACCCACCGTTATTGCCTGTTTGTTCGCCTCATTCAGATCTTGTTGTGAGCAAGAAGTTGAGCTTTCTGGGCACACCAAGTGGTGACCCATTGATTGGATAGCACCAAACTCGCTTATTATTGTTAAAGAAACCACACCTGACTTTATTTTCGTGGCATCTACCAACACCAGTCCGCAATCTATTTAAAGACTTCCAGACTGGCCAGGGCAGATTGCCACGAAAGCAGTTTCTCAGTAGGCGGTATCTGGTTTGATGATGACGGGTATTTATTAAGCCAATGTTCCACTGTAGAAACCCACGTACCAATCCACTCGGTTTTTACTGCTGTAACAAACAAAAGAAAAGCCCACCCCACAGACATCTATCGTTTGACGTGTACCCGTCGACTTGTCATATCGTTGGAAGTTATATTCGTATAGTACATGGGTCTGAAGTAATGTATCACATTACTTTATGTCCATACATCAAAAACCCTATGATCGGGTTAATACCTTAATATTCAATATTCTTAATACATATTATCTTTCACCTTAGGCTTACTCCTTGTTGCCTATTTATGTTAAAGAAAATAAGGCAAACAATATACCTAATACGAGTAAGTATTATTGAAATATTATATGAAATGTATAATATCAAGTCGTACAACATCAATTCAATAACATAATATCGACATATATTTTACTCCATAGTTGATGAATTGAAGCTTCTCTTATCGTTAGTAAAATTAAAGACTTTATCATCATCATCATCATCATCATCAGGTCTTTTTAGTCTCCACTGCAGGAGCACGACCCTCTCTGTACTATCGGAGCCATACTTGGCCAGAGCAGACAGAGGATTTGCCCTACACTCTCCTCGCTGGCCAGACGGGTTGGAGAGGTCTCTTTTATGTTTATGAGCTTTGTTTAGCTTGTATATCCTAAGTCGCCTCTTACGACATCCATGGGAAGACTTGGAGTGGTCCTATTCTACTCTGCCGGAAACCACACGGCTATAATCATGATAATAATATAATTTTATACAATTACTTTTGCATGCAGATACCAGCTAAGTGTATATACACTTATGCGGAATCAATGATTTGATTTGATTTGAAAAACAGGTCACGGGAATTCAGGATAGTCCGCCGCGCGTCTCGCACTCACCTTGAAAATGGGCTCCTGACGAGTCCGAAACTATAGTCGGCAATCCCGACGAAATAGCACATGACTTATGAGTAGTAACCTGTTTTTATAAATATTACTTCATTGTTCGCAGAAATAAAATATACGGTTTCAGTGATTTCGTGCTCGCCCTTTTGTTTTTCTAGATATTTCATATTCTATGTAAACGTTGTTTTTACATACTGGAATATTTTTAACATTTTCGAGGTACTGAAAACGCTTTGTCGTTCGATTCTATTGACATGTCTTTGTTTTCTGATATCTTTTGTAGGAGGCAAAATCAGGATAGTTACAGACAGACGTCTGTCTTTACTCTTCACTGATTGACTTTACCCGTCAAGACCCTGTTTAGTACATAGTTTCCTTGAGACCTAGAGGAGATTTTATAAAATCATGCAGTTTTTGAAAGGTTAAATTTGGTTTGAAGATAGCAATAATACTCTAACAATGCTCGAGGGATCTATGAGCGAGCGAAGCCCTGGGGAAAAGCTAGTAATACTATGGATGTAACAACCTTAAACAAAACTTTTCAGGTGTCCACGAGTCACGCTTTTATCTGTCCAAAGCTGAATCAGAATCAGTTTATTAGCAAGAAAAGTGGTACATTTAGGTCGGCACAATATATAAGCACAAGCACTATTCGCTAAAAGCTGACATGCTAAATCAGAAACTTAAGATAAAAGTTACAAAAATAATTATTACAAAATATCACACAATAGGCTAGTTTCCTAAAAAAATATAATTAGTCCGTCAGTTAGATATTCAAAAAATATTGGACACGTATTTTTTCTTTTGTCGATTAAACAAAAAATTATAAAGATATAGCCCTTTGAAGTTCCGTGTGACGTCATAGTTTGCTACAATTTTTAGCAAACTTTGACGTCACGAGCCTTCACTTTTGAACTTTGACGCGCTTTATCTTTATTATTTATTTAATAATAATATGTCGTATAATCTAATTGTTATGTTATTATTACGACCCAGGAAACTAGCCTATTAGCAGGCAAAATGATATAATGTATTTCTAATATTATTGGTTCCATTATACAATTTTCAGGCGCAAATATTCGATAATCTCAACTAATAAATATGTGAATTTGTTTGATTAATAAATAGTAAAATATAAATTACAAAAAAATATATGAGCTACGCATGATTTAAAATATTCGTCAGTTGAGTAGAAACATTGTTCCTCTAGCCATCTTCTGGCTGGTACTAACTCCTTCTGTTTAAATTGATGTCATAAAATTAAACTTATTCTAAATAACACATGACGGATCATTTGTGAGACGTCAGATGTGTGGTATCCGGCAGCGTAGAATAGAACCACTCCAAGTCTTCCCGTGGATGTCGTAGAAGGCGACTTAGGAAATAGAAGCTAAACAAAGCTTATAAACATCTATGAGACCTCTCCAATCAGTCTGGCCCGCGTGGAGAGAGTAGGCCAAGTCCTCTAACCTGCTCTGGCCAAGTATGGCTCTAGTAGCACAGAGAGGGTCGTGCTCCTGGTAGTGGAGACTAAAAAACCTGATGATGATGATGTCCACTGTTTTCATATGTAACTATCAACACATGATGAAACAGTGGCCAGCAAGCTGCTGGAAGAGGTTCTAACCCGCCTCATTACCGGGGCAATGCGTTTCCTTATGATGGCTTGAAAGCCATCTGTGCGTCTCGACACAACACTACAATGACGGGGAAGATCCAGCAGTGCTCTCAAACCATCATTATATTGTACGTTAGTTAGTATATTGTATGTTAGTTTTATTAACTTTTACGTATAATAATTTATTTTACAATTTTTATTATTATACTTTTATTTCTAATAAAAAATGTTCTTTAAAATAATACTTATTGTCACATAGACTAAATATATAAGACAAAATAAAATACGGCACTAGAAGCACTACAAGTCACGCCCCAACACCGCACAATACAACTATTTCGTCGCTCGCGTGTCACGTCCGGCAATTTCCTTATTTCGGCCTCAGTTGGCTATATCGGGTCTTTGTGGCAATATTTGCTTTAACTAATGTGTCTGTTGTCTACGCGCAACTCGACAAATAGGCAGTTTTTTTATGATATAGGAAGGCAAACCAGCAAGCGGGTCATCTGATGGTAAGCGATCACCGCAGCCCATGGACAACTGCAACACCAGGTTGTGACGAGAGCGTTACCGGTCTTTTAAGAAGTTGGGGAAGGATTAAGGGGGAAAAAATGGGGGGAAGAACTCACTGAAAGAAGCATAGAAGCGGTTAATCTTCTACTCAAAAGGAGATTTTCTGTGAGTGTGGTAGTTCCTCGGACGAGCCGGCCTATGAATAGGCCGGCTACTAGCAAAAAAAAATAATTTTGTCGGGAGCGTGGCTCTACCACAACTAGATAAATAGGTATGCTACTAATATACATTTGGAAGTTTATTATATGTGATGGATATTGGTACTTCATGAAAAGTTTGTATAGCAGGATAGGCATATAGTGGACATAACAAAGTTATTAATATTAAAGTGTTTTTTTTGTTATTACGTTTCAACACTGAATAACACATCTAGCTATTAAGTCTTTAGAAAGTCACGTCCAACAGTTTTTTGATTTCGTCTTCGTTAGCTATTATGGGTTTTTGAGAAAATAATTATTTTTTACTAATATACAATTGTTTATTTGTAAATTTATTTGTTTATTTCCTTCACCGTAACGCTTAAAAATAATCATCTAAGTCTTGAAAAAAAACTAACATCTAATACAAGCTTCAGCTGGGCAAATTCTGGTGTTCACGCTTCAACACCGAATAACATATTAATTACGTCGTTAGAATGTCACGTGTAACAACTTTTGATTTCGTCTCTATTGGCAATTATGGGTTTTCGGAACAATAATTAATTTTACTTTATATACTATAAAATACATCGCGGTTTTCATATGATTATCTTTTTTATGAAAACTAGCTTTCGTCCGCGGCTCAGCCCGCGTTAATGTCGGACCCTCGGGAATAGTACTCTTTCCCGGGATAAAAGGTAGCCTATGTCCTTCTCCGCACTCCAGAGAACTTGTATGCAAAATTTCATGATGATCGTTTCAGTAGTTACGGCGTGAAAGCGTAACAAACAAACAAACAAACTCACTTTCGCATTTATAATATTAGTAAGGATATATAAAACGTAAACATTATATTTGATCGAAGATGTGGCTAAATATTGTAGGTACAGTAGATAAATATAAGTAAAAGTAAAAACTGTGACAAAAACAACAGGACTAAGCTTAGAATACAGAGGGACTGAGGCCGAAATCTGAAAATTGTTGGACGTGACACGCGAGCGACGAAACGTGCGGTTGTTGAGCGGTGTTGAAGCGTGTCCAGAAATAATCTTGTCCTGTAATACTGGATTACACTCAAGACTTTCTCCGTGAATATCATGTAGCCCATGTGCTATTTTGATCTAGCCTTATCTATACTTCTACATTGACTAATATTATAAAGCTGAAGAGTTTGTTTTTTTTGTTTGAACGCGCTAATCTCAGGAACTACTTGTTCAAGTTGCAAAATTATATTATTAGAAAATTTCTTTTGTGATGGATAGTCCGTTTATTGAGGAAAGCTTTAGGCTATAAAACATCATGCTGCGACCAATAGAAGCGAAGCATCAATAAAAAATGTTTTGAAACGGGGGAAAATTATAAATCAGATATTGCCGCGGACGACGTCGCGAGCAACCATTAGTCCTTACTAATATTATTATAAATGCGAAAGTGAGTTTGTTTGTTTGTTTGTTTGTTACGCTTTCACGCCGTAACTACTGAACCGATCATCATGAAATTTTGCATACAAGTTCTCTGGAGTGCGGAGAAGGACATAGGCTACCTTTTATCCCGGGAAAAAGTACTATTCCCATGGACCTAGGAATAATACTATTCCCGAGGGATCGACATTGACGCTGGCGGAGCCGCGGGCAAAAGCTAGTAATATTATAAATTGAAACGAGCTTGACTATTTGTTACGCTTTCACTTCTTAACTATTGAACTAATCATCATGAAATTTTGCATAAATATTGTCTGGGGAAAGACGAAGGACGAAGAAGGCCATTCATCCCGGATAAAGTGCTGTTCCTGATAGATCGATATAAGTGCGAGTGGCGCCACGGGCAAAAGCTAGTCAGTAATAATTCTGTTAATTTTAATCAAAACCTTTTTAGGCATTTTTTTGTGTTAAGGAGTAACAAAACCCCATTCATCCATACATTCATTACAAACTTTCACGTTTACGAGGAAAATAGTGAGAAAGTAATACAGATAGTAAGAAGTGGAATACGTGGTCATAAAATTAAGGCATATATCAGTAGATAAGTGAAAGTAAATATTTCAAAGCCAAAAGAGGTCAAATCAGGAAATTTACGGACGTGACACGTGAGCGACGAAATAGTTATGTCGTGCGGTGTCGGCGCGTGACTACCCGAATTTGCCCACCTGAAGCTGGTATAAGAATTATAAAATAGTAAATTTACGGCGACGGTGACCACTTTCCATCAGGTGGCTCGCTCAAATGTACATTAAATATATATATACACGGTGAAAATTTGATCGTTTTGGACCCGTTGAGGGGTGATTCAGCCAGTCGATATTTGAACAACTTTTCCCATGGGAACTCGAAATTAAATATGGGCAGTTCCATACAAACATTTTCGCCCGGCTGTTTAATTTGTATGGAAGTGTCAAAAAAATTTTTGAGTTCCCAGCATTAGTCCCATAGGAAAAGTTGTTCATATCGCCGAGCTGAATCATCCCTATAAGGATCCAAAACGATCAAAATTTTACCATGTATATAGATAAATACAAGGGCCTAGGGCACAACATTAATAAATAAATATATAAATATATACGCACAAATCACACAGATTGAGCTAGCCCCAAAGTAAGTTCGAGACTTGTGTTATGAGATACTAACTCAACGATACTATATTTTATAACAAATACATATATAGATACACATCCAAGACCCAGGCCAATCTGAAAAAGATCATTTTCCATCTTGACCTGGCCGGGGATCGAACCCGGTCACTCCGTGTCGCAGGCTGGCGTGTTGACCGCTGCGCCACGGAGCTAGTCAACATTGCCAGTCATTATTATTACATCCCTGGTTCATGGTTTATATAATTTAAGATTATGTGTTTGTTTGATGAATAAATAAATAAATAAAAAATAAATCTACGACCCTGGCTAATTAAAGGAGATCTGAGGATTAAACCCAGGGCCCATTGATGCGATTCAAACATGCTTGTGGTACCACTGAACCAGGGAGGTCGTAGCCGAGTAGAAACAATATCTCATGACGTAACTCGTTGTGATCCGGCGTCAGTCAAACCTCGAGGCAACTCTTTTGTTTAGAGTCAGCTTTTGTTAGAGGAACCAATGGACAAAAGGAAAGTTACAGTGTTTCTTCCAAATTTCCACGACTGTATATATGTAGGTTACAAATCTGTTCTCTTTTGTTATTTTCTGAGTTTATTTAGTCTTTTTTTATTATTTAATCTTAGGGAGTCTTACAGCATCAATGAACATAAAATATTTCTTATATAATATCTATACGCTATTAACAAGTCTCCGCCTATTAATTTTATGATTGAAGAACAATAAATGTAAAATAAAAAAATAATATGCACAAACATTAAGTTGAGATTAAATTTACAGAGTTATCATCATCATCATCAGGTATTTTTAGTCTCCACTGCAGGAGCATGACCCTCTCTGTACTACCGGAGCCATACTTGGCTAGAGCAGACAGAAGATATGGCCTACACTCTCCTCGTTGGCCAGCCGGGTTGGAGAGGTCTCATTGATGTTTATAAGCTTTTATTTAGCTTGTATTTCCTTAGTCGCCCCTTACGACCACCATGAGAAGACTAGGAGTGGTCATCTGTGCCGTGTGGTTTCCGGCAGAGAAGAATAGGACCATTCAAAGTCTTCCCATGGATGTCGTAAGAGGCGACTTAGGAAATATAAACTAAACAAAGCTCATAAACATCAATAAAATCTCTCCAACCCGTCTGTCCAGCGAAGAGAGTGTAGGCCAAATCCTTTGTCTGCTCTGGCCAAGTATGGCTCCGGTCGTACAGAGAGGGTCATACCAGTTGATGGGGCGGGGTTCCAGGTTCCTTGCGCTGGTTTCTCCACGACCGATCACTGGATTTTTGGGGTTGAAGCACTAACACTTTCACCAACGGGCAAATGTCCAATATTAGTTATCATATTCCTATGTATTGGAATTTTTATATTCACGAGTGCGCGCGCTGGAGTTTTGCGTTGATCGGGCCGAACGCCATGCAGTGGAGACTAAAAAGACCTGATGATGATGATGATGATGATGAATAAGCTATCGCGGATACCTTAAGGCGGCTTGAAAAATCTGTCTTCAGCGTTACACATAACAAAATAAGAATTTCGTGGCATCTCTTTCTTGTCGAAACACTTTCCATTAGTAAAGTTTACTGAAGCAGTTTGATCTTAAGCCTCATACTCAAGTTTAAAAAAGATAAATTTAAGTGTGTTAAATTTTTTAGAGTTCCGTACCCAAAGGGTAAAAACGGGACCTTATTAGTATCGCTCCGCTGTCTCTCTGACTGTCTATCTGTCCGTCTGTAACCAAGCTGTATCTCATGAACCTTGATAGTTAGACACTTGAAACTTTCACAGATGATATATTTCTGTTGCCGCTATAACAACATAAACTAAAAAATAGAATAAAATCAATATTTAAGGGGGCTCCCATTCAATAAACGTGATTTTTTTCCTTGTTTTTTCTCGATATTGAAACAACAGTTAGACGCTTGTAATACTTACATTATATTTAGTTATATATTCACTTTAAAAATAAATAATTAAATAAAACTAAAATTAATATTAAAGTGAGGCTCCCATACAACAGACATGATATTTTTGCCGTTTTTATAGATAACGGTACGGAACCCTTCGTGCGCGAGTACGAGTCGCACTTGGCCGGTTTTTAAGGTTTTAGTAAAGCAGGTTGAATACAAAACCTCTTTTTAAAGTCGGTTGTGACTATGCCGTGACGTCACTGGTTGTAATCCAGCGTCGCTCAAGCCTCAAGGCTTCCACTCTTTTGTTTGGAGTGAGCCTTTGTGCAAGGAATCAATGGACAAAAGGAAAGTGACGGTGTTGCTTCAAAATTCTTCAGATTTTCTAGAGAGCAGTTATTTTATTATGTGTAAGTGGCTTATTCTAATTATTCTTATGACTAACCGCTTCTTTTATCTTTTGATTAACTTTTCATCATTTAGGCTACAAGAGCGAATTGAATGTATACCGTATATCTTAAAGTCAATAATTAAAATGATATTAAAGGAGGGCTCCCATACAAGAGACCTGATTATAAATAACGGTACGGAACACTTCGTGCGAGAGTCCGACTCGCACTTGGTCAGTTTTTTTATTAGTCTGTCATTTTCTTCGGCTGGGCAAAGGCCCTCTCTTCTTCCATTCATCCATATCGAGTGCAGCTTGCTGTATACCACTCCAAAACCAGTGTAAGTTATCCCGCCATCTTGTCCGTGGTCTGCCCCCGCGCCTTCGTTCATCGGGTACCACAGAGTGACCTTTTAAATGAAAATATTTTTACACAAATATGGCTCCTAAAAAAAATTTAAGAAAGCGCATTTTGGCGCGCATACCAGTAGCCGTCATAGAGTATTTTGTACTATGAAGACTACCAAAGCTAATGAAATTCAAAGTGTTCTTTTTTTTTTATAAAAAGACTGAGAATTTTATTTAATTATTAGTAAACCATACAAACTAAAAATAAAACGAATAACCTAACCTACGATAAAATTACGTACTTAAATAAAACTGAACTTTCCATAAAATCTAAAAACTTTTGCCCATATGGCATGTTGGCAAGAATGCTAGCTGCATTCCCACTCTTTCCTTTTTTTAATTCTTTTTTTAAGGCGATTGAAACAATATCCCGTTACTCGAAGTAACTCGTAGCCGTATCACTTAAACCTCGAGGCTTACGCTCTTTTGTTTGAAGTACGCCTTTGTACGAGAAATCAATGGACGAAAGGAAAATTACGGAGATTCTTCAAAATTCTTTCAGTTTTTGGGGAAAATCAAGGTATATTTTAATAAGGAATTTCTCTTAATGTTTGTAGTATGGCACATTGTAATAGATTATTGCTGACTTAAATGAGTGGTGAAAAATACAATAACTAACATAATGTACAAAAAAAATCGCAGTAGTTGTCCAGATATACATTTTTTTTTTGTTAAAAATGGAAATTACTAACATCAAAAATATTTTTTTATGATATAGGTCGGCAAACGAACAAGCGGGTCACCTGATGGTAAGTGATAACCGCTCCATAGACAACTGCAAAACCAGGCTGTAATAGCGTTGTCGGCCTTTCAAGGAGTTGAAGGAAGGAAATGGGAAGGGAAAGGATGGGCCCTCGGCTCTCTCACTCACCGAACGAAGCATAGAAGCGGTAAAGCTTCTACTCAGACGTCGATTTTCTGTGAGACTGTGGTACTTCCCCGGACAAGCCGGCCCATTCATGCTACTAGTAATTTATTTTGCCGGTAGCATAGCTCTACCAAGACTAAAAAGGGGATATTTTAACGGAGAGTATCCCATTATTTAAAGACACTGAAATCTTTGTTTGTAACTCTTTTGTTTGAAGTAAAACAATATTAAAATTTCCTTTTAAATGCTGTAAAGGCTGAACAGTGAATCATATTTACTTTTTTTATAAAAAAAAAGAAGAAAATTTTGAGACGCTTACTCTTCTGTGTGTTATTTTATTAATAATCTGTACAAACTCAGAAAAAGAAATAAGAATCTTTCAGCTTATTTCCGGTTGCAGCCGCACTGCGAAATTTCGGATTCCGAAGGACCATAATTGTGGATTCCGCACTTGTTTTGAAGTCCGCAATTATTGCAACCGCTTCGGAGCCTAGATCCACTTTCAATGTACTCTATTTAAATAGCATTTGAATGTAATGTATGAAAACGGTTCATTCATATGCTATTTACTATATCTGAAATTTCATTTGTAAAAATGTATTCAAAATACAAATAATTTAAATGTATATAGTCGGCAATCCCGATGCAATAGCACGTAAGTAACCCGTTTTTATACATTTTTTTTTTTAAATTTTTTTTATATCTATGTCAGAAGCATTTCAATGAATTTTGCTGTTCATATTATTTTTATCTAATTCTTTTTGTCCTTCTTTATTAATTTGTCTATTAGCATCAGAAATATTTTAACTCACAGGTTCTACTCCAAGCAATCCTTAGATTTTTCTGTCGTTCGATCCATTTTGAGACGGTAACGGATGTTTAAGTGGCTTTGGGCGGGGCACATAGCGCTCGTAACTAATGGCCGATGGGGTAGAAGGTTCTCGAATGGCGACCACGTATCTACAAGCGCAGCATCAGACGCCTACCGACCAGATGGTCGGATGATCTAACTAAGGTCGCAGGAAGACGCTGGATGCAGGCCGCTTCCAACCGGTCGTATTGGAAATCCTTGGGGGAAGCCTATGTCCAGCAGTGGACTTCTTGCGGCTGATATGATGAACGGGAGTTTTAATATCATCCATACTTTAGCGGTGATCTGCCATAAGGCAACTATTTAGAAAAAAATATATATTAATCACATCTATCAGGGCTAAAGAGCTAGTAAAATATCTAATGCAGAGATCGGGACTAGCGTAATTTATTGTTACGTAATGAAACTTACTGCTTCAGTATGTTAGAGGTAATGAAGAAAAAAAATAAATATACGGAAAAATCACACAGATTGAGCTAGCCCCAAAGTAAGTTCGAGACTTTTGTTATGGGATACTAACTCAACGATACTATATTTTATAACAAATACATATATTGATAAACATCCAAGACCCAGGCCAATTTGAAAGATATTTTCCATCTTGACCTGACCGGGGATCAAACCCGGGCACCCCGTGTCCCAGGTGTTAACCACTGCGACATGGAGCTCGCCAAATGATAGTCTAAAATTGAATACAATTTATATTATTAATGCCCGTTACTATACTATATCAAGCAGCAATAGGTTTAGGTGGCATAAATTGTTTACAGGATATACAATGTTAGTTAGTATATTAACTTTGTCACCACACCTATTGCTCCTTGACACATTCATCATCATCATCATCATCAGGTCCTTTTTAGTCTCCACTACAGGAGCCCGACCCTCTCTGTACTACTAGAGCCATACTTGGCCAGAGCAGCCAGAGGACTTGGCCTACACTCTCCACGCTGGCCAGACGAGTGGGAGAGGTCTCTTAGATGTTTATAAGCTTTGTTTAGCTTGCTTTGTAGCTTGACACATTGTATGTTCTTTATTACAAGCTTTTAATTAACTTGCAATGTATGTATGTAACTATGTTCGTTCTGGTGCAATCTGGCAACTTGATTTTGAAGCAGATAAGAAACGAGTCTATGTTTTCTTAAAAGGCCGGCAACGCTCCTGCTGTCACACCCCAGGTGTTGCAGTAGTCTATGGGCAGCGGTGATCGCTTACCATCAGGTGACCCGCTTGCTCGTTGGCCGCCCTATGTCATAAGAAAAGATATCTTCCACCGATTGAGCTGAAATGTTGTATACTCGTTTAGTTTCGATGACGATGCGTGGTTAGCTGCGTGACGTCATTCTTAACCGAACATGGCAGAACACCCAGATGGCGGGCTAGCTATTTTTGATACACTCCGACGATATGGAACTCAAATTAAAGGACTCGCTAAAAAGTAACTCAAAACATAAAGTGATGTACATAAAAGCTTGTTTTTAAAAAGTTTTTCTTTTAATTTTAGTATCCAATCAGTATATAAAAACACTAAGTCAAATAAATATATATAAGGACATATCACACAAATTGAGCTAACCCCACAGTAAGTTGTTAACTTGAGTCGTAGGATACTAACTCAACGAAACTAGGTATATTTATTTATAGATACTTTTATAGATAAACATCCAAGACCCAGGTCAATCTGAAAATATCGTTTTCCATCATGACCTGACCGGGGATCGAACCCGGGCGCCCACGCGTCGCAGGCTGGCGTGTTGACCACTGCGCCACGGAGCTCGCGTGGAAGTGAGTGAGTTGATTTGAATACAGTTTTTATTGTAATCTACGTTTTCTTTTTTACTTCCCTCGCTATTTTCTTAAGGAAAATCTTTCAATTATGATGATCATCATTTCGAGTAGGTGTCACGGTCAATCGACCATGCACACCCTGGTGTCAGAGTTCTTCGGAACCGCCTCTCGGCCTCTGACGTGGTTCCTTTAACGACTACCAGATGGCAGCCGGGACCACCGGCTTAACGTGCCTTCTGAAGCACGGAATCATCTTAATTATCAGACAATGAGGTGATTCAAGCCTGCAATGTCCTAACCAAACTGGAAACAACTAAACAAAGTATGCTTCCGGTGGGAATCGAACCCACGACCCCCGGGTCAACAGGCAAACGCCTTAACCGCTGGACCACGGAGGCTGTCAATTTATTATGATGATGAAACTGCCTTACAAAATGGAAATCCAAAATTACGGGCAACAGCTAGGTTGTTATATGACAAAATAATCAATTTCGAAACACATCAATCATTAAAACCATCCCATCATGGCTCCAAAATTAAAATAAAGCCTCCGTTGAATGAGCCTTTAAGCTCCAAGTGCACGATCGACAGTTTCCGAATTATGCCGAATTGGCACCTTGACAAGACCCGCTTTGTCGGTAAAAAATGACTGCAGTGACGTGGCGATACTATGTTTCTACTCGGAAGACAATTTTGTACTCTATAATCATTAACCTCAAATGGTTTAAATATGCCTGCATCGGCGCAACGCCTTTATATTTGACCCGTTTGGGGTAGAGACACTGAGTCCGTGGGGCCTGTCGGCACAGAAACTGTTTATGTTATTAAGCTAAAAGCAAGTTAAGGTATCGGGTGACTACAAGGCTGGCAATTTCATAGAACAAACATGGCAATGCTGTCAGCCTTCTAGGTACCCTTCCGCATGACAATAAATGGGACATTTTTAAAGGAAATTTTTTTTAGCGGCGTTGTGCACTTTTTGGGATGGGTCAAAAATTTTAAACTTCTGCTGTAAAATTCGTAAGACGGACATGTGACCTGTGACCGCCGGCGCAGTGTAGGTGAGGACTTTCTCACCTAACTCTGCGCAGTAGAAAGAAAGGGGGTTATTTCTTAATAACCCCCTCTCTTTCTACCGCGCAGTTTTCAGTTTTGCCCGCACACCCGGAGTGCAACCCGTTGGTTTATTTGTTTTGCTTTTAGTTGTTGTTTTTTTTTAGGTAGGTTATTCTATTTCCGGTTCGGTTTATATATAAGTAGTTTTATTCAAAATATTGGGAATCTTCTTCTTATACAGTGTTATTATAAAAAAACGGCAAAACCCAGGTTTAAACCTGGTCTACCTTAGTCCGAACTAGCGATGGATCAACCTAGGTTTAGCAAATTAAAATTTGTTTCATTACAAAAAGTGAACTAAGTCAGGACTAACTTAGACCTGAGACGATCTCTGGATGATCTAACGGAAGCAGGATTCATTCAATCATTCGTTCAGTATGCTACTACTACGTTCCGATCTACACTAATATTAAAATAAATAATAAAATGTATTGTTTGAAACTAGTATAAAACTAAAAATAATAAAATTGAAATGGAGAAACATGTTTATTTATGTCATAAACGATATGTTCAGTGGTTAGATAAAAAAATCATACTTTATACAAAACGATTTAATAATTTTACAAACCTGAAACGGAACGCGTGTGCGCGCGCAACAAATCGAATTTGTTCCAAAGTAACCTCAAAGTTTGTTTACAAATGTGATTGTAAAAAATATATTTTTATTTAATGAATTAACGGTGCAGTGTGTCGAAAGTAATTGTTTTTAAGTTGCTGTGAGATAAAATTTACGTGACTAAAGTAAAAGTGAATATGGTGTAAAAATTTGTTTATATTTGTACCTAAAAAATACTTATTATATAGATGATTTGTACAAACTATTTTTCCTAATATGAAATTAAGGTGCCTAAAAGTCATTGTTTTGTGGCGGTTGTGAAATATAAATGACGACAAAAGCGTTGAAAATAATCTAATTAAATGTTTTGATATGTTAAAATGCAAATAATTAAAATATTTTTTCATAATTTTATGTGTTGGTTTTATTCATTTCTTCGCATTTCCAGGTTTTTGATCATTGCGAATAGGTTAATAGGATTTGACATAGATTTTAGCATCAAAGTATTTTTTTTTGGTGAAAAGTGACCTATTTGTTGGTAACAAAATAAGTTAGTACTAGAGTTAAACTAGGGAATCGTAGGTTTATCTTTAGACCTAGGATCATCTATGGCTTAAACGATAAACCTCGTTTTATAATACGATTTTCCTTAGTACTTGACTTGGACCCCGGCTTAAACCTGGTACTAACTTTAGTCCTTGTTTTATAATAACACTGATAGAGTCGAAATAGTTTAATTTAGCAAGATAACTTTTGTCCAGTATTTGGCTGCGCTGAACGCAATTTAGGAAAAAATGAGTTGAACCTGTGACTTTGTATTTGTACGACCATTGCTTTACTGATTAAACTACCATGCTTAAATCTTGCGAGTTGAATATGTAATACCATATCTTATTCCCTTTTACGCATTAGGACATTACTTACATGTTCTTATTACTTGCGTCTTCTAACACAAATACCCGCAATTACCAGTGTGGTATTATATTCACATGTAAAATTTGAGTATAAATCAATAAAGTTGAGAAATCCATGCGGACTATATCAACACCATAATAATATTATTCTATTTTATATTATTTTTATTATATTTACAACAAAGATAGAAAAAACATAATCGCTAAAGCTAAACCTACCAGAAAAACCCTAAATTAGTGACAAATGAGGAATATCAATATTATTAAGAAAATTATTTTTATTATATTATATAATATTTTAAAGAGGAAAGATTTGATTGGTTGTTTGTTTGCATTGAATATGCTCCGAAACAACAAGACGATTTGACAAATTCTTTCACCATTAGAATCCTATAGTATCCTGATGAACGTAGACTATGGAATTAATAATAACCGAACGAAGCCAGGGCGAGCCTTCAGTATTTAAGAATATAATAAAATATCTTGTTAATTATCTTCGTACGACGAGAGCTTTGCACCGCACTTCAATAATTTGATCCGGTACTTTGAAAATCAGTAATTCTTCCTTTTAAATACTCATACCCACATAGTCCTTCTATTATAACAAAATTATAACAAGTGTGGTACCTATTTAGTTTAACTCAATATCAATTTATTTAATGTTAGATCATTAATTTAGCCGTAAGAAGTCCCATTGCTTGACAGAGACCTTTTCCAAGGATTTTATGTTCTATGGGAGGATATTTTTTTTTTGTTATTTTTTTTTCATCACAAAATCCACAGCTCTTATGAATATTACAATAAAATCCTTATAAATTACACTTACAGCCAATAACGGATTCACATTTTTTAGTTTAATACACATAACACGAAAAAGTACATTCTTAGTATATATCACATTATTAATTCTTAACAAGAGCAAAGACTGCCTCGTGTGAAAATATTGCTGTGTGCCGGCAGTATATTGCCATACTCACCACGCTTGGCAGACGGCTTGGCGAGCGCAGTTTCCTTGGCTTCCTGTGCTTTCCCGCTACTGTCCATTGGAAGCAATTTTAAAGCTGGGGAAGGATAGGAAACTGTTAGTTATTATTACTTTTTAAATTTTCAGTCACAGATGCTACTTTCATACTGTGTTTTCGTACTCATTGCTTATTTTTAACCGACTTAGAAAAAATAGGCTTTTAATTTTTCGGATTTTTGAAGTATCTTTATCTCCACCATTAATTAACCATTTTTTTTGAAAGACCAATTCCTATTTCATCAAAATCGGTTCCTCAATATCGTAAAAATCAGTTTTTTTTTATCTTAAAGATTATGTATTTTGGCGTTACAACATACAGCCAAGCAAACACAGTAACTCAGTATCCAAGTACTTGCGCTTTTGGCCTGTTGCCATTCTATATTGATTGCCACTTCTAAATCCGCTTAGGTATTTAATAATTTATGACGCTAAAGTTAAGAGAAAACAAATTGCGCGCTAGCGACATTAAGTCAAGTTTTAAATAGGATTCTGCGAGATCTTTTATGAATAACATTGTGTACATTACGTTTAAAAACTTTACAATTTTCATGATCAGAGGTAGGCTAAGTTGACATTTTTTTTCCGTGACGCCAGTCTGCGACACGAGGATGTGGGGTTTGATCCCCGGTCAGGTCATGATGGAAATTAATATTTTTGAGATTGACCTGGGTCTTGGATGTTTATCTATATAAGTATCTATTATAAAATATAGTATCGTTTTTTCTTACATTTTTCGGCGGTAGGCGCAAAATAAGTTAGACGTCAAAATTTTTGGCTCCATAAAATTTAATTTGTAAAATTATTTAAGGTATAGTTTCTACACTTTTTTTTATGTTTAATTAAAAAGTAATAGAGATTTCTACCTGCACAATCCTTAACTTCTCACTGCACTGCACAATGGAGACACTACAGAAGACTATTTACGACATGAAAGTCAATTTCGTCACTGCAATGGTGGAGTTCCAGAAAGACCTCAAAAATGCTGGTTCCAGTTCCGTCACTGTAGCTACACTCACTGCAGAGTTCAATTCATTTAAAAAGTTCACCATCACTTCCTTAAGCGATCTGCAGACCCAGGCAGAATTGTTAGCTCAAAGCCAGGATGACTTTGATATGCGCACCCGGCACAAGATGCTCCTCTTCCATGGTGTTCCAGAGGTAGACAAAGAAGATTCCTTAGCTGAAGTGGTCAATATTATCACAAGTAAGCTTGATTTTTCCAACTTTTCAACAATTGATTTGAGCCGAACTCATCGTTTGGGCCGAAAGACTAATGACAAGCCGCGGCCAATTGTTGTCTAGACATGAGACATTCATGGCTGCAAGACAACAATTCGGCATTTCAAAGTGTTGGTCAAGGAGTGGCTTCATTCATCTCATAACCCCGGATGGCAACAAACATAGAATAAGTTCCCTCGCCGACCTGGACCGGATCCGAGACACTTTGGTCGACGTCGACGCTGACAAGCCCGCAGCATCCGAAACTGCTTCAAACTCTAAATCGGTGGCAACGCCGAAAAAAGCCCGTAGAGGAAAGAAATAGGCAGCTAGGCTCGGGGTACCTAACCTAGGTACCATCATCCCAAAATGTTTGTACGGATCTAGGGTATTGTAATTAATATTTTTTTATAGATAACCCACTTGAAACTTTTCATTTTTAAACTTTGTTTGATATTTTTTGGTTCTGTCTGTCACTGACTGTCATTTACACGTTGACAGCTTGACACATTTTATAACTTTTTTTTTTTTTTTTTATTACCTACGTTTTATGGCATTGGGCATAACCCTTTTAGCTGACATATAAAATATTCTTTTTGGTTTGTTTAGTTTAGTTTTGCTGTCTAGATTTATAAGTCCATCAATTAACTGTCAGTAGATGCCACCATATTGTTTAATTAGCGAATTTAGCTCATTCATTCTAAACGTTTTTTTTTTTTTTTCTTTTTCTTAAGAACATAAATAGTCCTGTTGTATTATTATTATTTTTATATTTTTTGTTTTTATTATGAAATTACCACTGTTATTTCTTACAGCAGCCTGCAGGTAGACTTCTCTGTATTTTATATACTTTTATATTTTATTATTATTATTATTATTTTTTTCTTATATATTTTATATTTTTATAACATATTTATTTTACAAACACTATGCTAAATGATGACTAAGTACAAGATAATGTCTATTTCTCTTTATCCTCATCTTCTGAAAGTTTTCTGAGCTTGCCTACTCCACTGGATGAGGTGCTATTGTCCAAATTCTCGAACTACCCTAAAAATTTTAACTTAGTCCACATAAATGCGCAGAGTGTTCCAGGTCATTACCCGGACATGCTAACGTCATTTGATGTAAAGGACCTACATGCCATTCTAGTATCAGAAACCTGGCTCACTCCTTGTCTCCCTTCAACATCTTATTCAATACCAGGTTTCCAACTTATCCGTAATGACAGAATCGGCATGGGAGGTGGTGGTGTAGCCATTTACTTACGTTCACACATTTCTTATAATATAGTTTCAATTTCTAAATCTTGTAATCCTTCTCATGAACCTGAATACATCTTCATAGAACTTAATTTTTCCCACACTAAAATCCTTCTCGGCGTTTTTTATAGCCCATCTGAAAACATTAGTTACTTCTCCACTCTGGAAAATATTCTTGAAAATTTGATTCCCTCGTACGAACACATTATTTTAATGGGCGACTTTAACACTTGTCTTCTTAGAAATGACTATAGGGCAAAGCAACTGACAGGTTTGAGCAAAAGTTGCAACTTAAATATTCTTCCACTCCAAGCTACCCACTTTTTTCCTAATTGTATCCCTACCCTCCTTGACTTAATTTTCGTATCTTCTTTTAATCACGTTGCTACTCATGGTCAATATCCCGCTGAGGCTTTTTCTCACCACGACCTTATCCTACTGTCCTATAAAGTCCGTCCTCCCAAATCTAGACCCAAAGTCATAATGCAGCGTAATTTTGGTGCAATTGATTTCCATCAACTCCGCGAGGATGCAATACAATGTGATTGGTCTACAGTTATAAACGCGGCGTCTGTTGACAATCAGGTTGAAAATTTTAACAATCTTATTCTGAAATTGTATGACCAACACGCTCCTTTACGTCCTGTTCGACTTAAGTATTTTCCTGCTCCCTGGCTTACTGACGACATTAAGGCACTCCAAGCTAAAAGAAATAGAGCTAAATCTAAATTTAAATCTAACCCTGACAAATATCGTGACGTGTATATTAAAGCCCGAAACAAATGTAATCAGGTGTGTAGGGAAGCACAATGTCGCCACATACATCAATCAGTCCAAAATGGTGATCCTGCCAGAGTTTGGAAATTTTTACGGTCCTTAGGAGTTGGTAAGAATAAAAGCAACTGCCCCATTAATATCGACATCGATGGCCTTAATAGGTCTCTCTCATCTTCTGTTCCTTTCGATATGAACATCAAAAATAATACACTCGCATCACTTTCTCGTCTTCCAACTCCTGACATTTCACCTTTCTTGTTTAGTTCAATTACTGATCGTGATGTTGAGCGAATTATACACTCAATTTCCTCAAATGCATTAGGTAGTGATTGCATAGGTCGTACTATGATCTTGCCTATTCTTGATGTCCTTCTACCAATCATTACTGCCATCCTCAATAAATCCCTTTCCACCGGTATATTTCCAGCAGCCTGGAAAGATGCTCATATTACCCCTTTACCTAAAAAATCCAATCCATCCTCTTTCTCCGATTTCCGCCCTATATCCATACTCCCATTCCTTTCGAAAGTTCTTGAACGGGCAGTCCAAGAGCAACTCCACTCCTTTCTTATAAAAAACTCTCTCCTTAATCCTTTCCAGTCCGGTTTCCGTCCCGGTCATAGTACGACCACGGCACTTATTAAAATCACTGACGATATACGTAGTGGTATGGACGGGCAACAGATTACTGTGCTTACTTTGTTGGATTTCAGTAATGCGTTCAATTCAGTTGATTTTGATGTTTTATTGGGTGTACTAATTTCTCTCAACATATCTCCGACTGTAATTGACTGGTTTCGTTCTTACCTGTATGGACGTCGGCAGCGAGTTCGGATCGAAGACAAGTTTTCGTCTTGGTGTAATACTACTGCCGGCGTACCTCAGGGTGGCGTTCTATCTCCACTTTTATTTGCACTCTTTATAAACTCCATAACTTTTAATCTTCAATGCTCCTACCACCTCTATGCTGACGATCTCCAGATCTACACGCAAGCATCTGTAGATAATATCTCGTCGGCTATAAATGTCACAAACGCGGACTTAAAAACAATAGCAGCTTGGAGCAGATCTCATGGCCTAATTATCAATCCTGTAAAAACACAAGCTATTATTATAGGTAGCTCTAGACAGATGTCTAAGCTCAAAGGCGTTGATTTTCCAAATCTTGTTTTTGATGGTACGGAAATACATGTTAGTAGCGAAGTCAAAAATCTAGGAGTTCTTTTTGACAGCAGTCTCTCTTGGTCTCCCCAAGCTTTAGAGGTCAGTAGGAAAATATTCGCTGCGTCAGGATCTCTTAGAAGGCTACAAAAATTCTTGCCAACTGATACCAAAATTACGCTCGCACAAACACTTCTTTTCCCTATCCTGGATTATGCCGACACCTGTTACCTTGACCTTACTCAGGAGCAATTAAATAAACTTGAGCGTCTTCAAAATCTCTTTATTAGATTCATATTTGGTCTCCGCAAATATGATCATGTTTCTGAATTTCGTAATCAACTCAAGTGGCTCCCCATTCGACTTCGCCGAAATTGGCACATCCTTTCCAACTTGTATTCTATTCTTTTTAATCCCACTTATCCTCAATACCTTAGGGAGAAATTTGTGTTCTACAGCGAAGCCCAAGGTAGAAACTTACGTAGCTCTGAAAATCTCCGCCTTAAGCTTCCCCCTCATAGCACTCAATTTTACGCAAATTCATTTGCAGTCCAAGCTGTTCGCTTGTGGAACTCACTGCCAATCCACATTCGCCGAGCTCAGTCTTCACAATTTTAAATTGCTTGTTAAAAATTACTTATTACAGTCTTAAATTATTTCTTTGATTTTTTACTTTCCTATTTTTTTTTTTTTTTTTTTTAGAACGTAAACGCCATCATTTGTGTTTGTATTATTTATTCATTGTTATCTTCTTCTTTTATCATTAGTACCATATTTGTTTTGTAAGTATAATGTTTTATATATTTTAGTGATATATATTTACATATATATTAGTAATATGTATTTATTTATGTATCTATGTAGGTGTGTTTATGTACGTTTATTATGTAATTGCGCCATACCGTTATTTCTACAGTAAATTCCTATTCCCTAGCAAGGTTGCCTGTAAGAAATTGCTTTAGCGATAAGGCCGCCTTTGCACATTACTATGTTTTGTTTATAATTATTACTATTTTTATTCCTGGTGCAATAAAGAGTTTTTATCTTATCTTATCTTATCGTTGAGTTAGATCCTACGACATAAGTTCACAGCTTACTGTGAGGCTAGCTCAATTTATGTGATATGTCCCTATATATTTATTTATTTACATAATATTTATTGATAATGGCCCGGATTTTTTTTCATCATATAATAGTACGACAGATGAGCCAGCGAGTCACCTGACGGTAAGTGACCACCGCTGCCCATGGACAACTGCAACCCCAGGATGTGACAGGAGCATTGCCGGCCTTTCAAGGAGTTGGGAAGAGGATATGGGGGAGGACATGTGGGAGGAAATGGGCGTATTTACGCAGTATTGGCTCACGGGACACCGTGACAAGAAGGCCTGTGTAAATATCTGGATTTATTTACCACCTGGACTAGGTTATGGCTTATCCTTACTTATATTATTAAGTAGCAGCCCTTCCTATCTGCGCCCGGGCAACTACTATTATACTTATAAACATTACCGGATTTTTTTTCTACACGTCATATAAACGTCCAAGTTTACAAGATTAGCCTGTACAGACAGACATCGACTGCAATTTATACAATAGTCGCTTGGCATCGTATTTAGTCCAAAGAATGTCCATAGCGATTCGACGAGGTAATGCAGCCAGAATTATGGGAACTTCTGGGCCGGGTACGATGTGGGGTGGACTTTTTGATTGACATTTTTGGACGAAGCTTGTTGTGGATAAACTTATGTAATTCTTGACGAAGCATGTTGCGGATACTTTACTGTAAAATATTTAACAAATAAACAAGTTTATATACCTATATTAAATAAAAATGTTTTAAAACTTTAGTTTGTTTTGTTTGCTACTCTTAACGCTTTAACTGCCTAACGATCTAAAATTGGCATCAGGATACCTTTCATCCAAATATAAAGTACTGCTCCTTTGATATATTTACGATGCGAACCGTGTCATCGGCAAACGCTAATAAACGATAAAAATGATTTCGGTTTTGCAATTTTTGGCCCTGTCTGTCACGTTAAAGTTAAAACCATGTCATGTATATTAGGCACTAAACGTAACAAACACAATAACTCAGAGGCGAAGTTCGATGTTAGCCTGTTGCCTTTCTAAATTGACTGTCAATTCTAAATCACTAAGTTATAAGTTTTAGAGAAATAAACTGCACTCTAGCGACATACATTAAAGCTTGTAACTGTATTGTATGAGAAAGATCTCATGCATCATGCATACTAAATTAAGTATCATAAGGTATTTATTAAATAAATAAATATATACGGACAAATCATACAGATTGAACTTGCCCCAAAGTAAGTTCGAGACTTGTGTTATAGGATACTAACTCAACATCAAAAAACCATATATAGGCAAACTTCCAAGACCCAGGCCAGGTATCGCACCCGGGGCCCACTGCGCCACGGAGCTCGCCGATTTATTGATATCCGATGCGATCGAGGGAATAGGCGAAAATCTGAGGAATAATGTCATTAGGCGATTTGATTTTCCAGGTTTTTGTACACCTGGGCTCTGTCCACCCCGCGAGGGAAAAAGACGTGATACTGTGTATATATGTATGTGTGATATCTGGAGCCTCCACCCTAAACGACTCAAATATGAAGTCGTTGCCGATACCGACTTTGCATTAGCTGCAGGCTGCAGCCATGCCCGCTCTAGGCCGCAAGTGAGTCGACGCAGGTGGCGTCACACGCTAGTGGCCTCCCCATCTTCCACGGAAAAAGATTTAACGGATAAAGAGTACGCACACAGTCATGGGCAAAATTTAGAACTAAATTATAAGTCAACTTTTAAACTAAGCACACACAGTATCCCAGTTTTCAAGTTCGGTCTTGGTCTGTCTCCATTCTATATTGATTGCCACTTCTAAATCCACTGAGCTATAATATTGAAGTTTAGAGAAATAAACTGTACTCTAGCGACATCCATTCAAGCTTAAAACTGTAATTTGAGAGATCTTTCATCGATGAAATTGAGTGTTGAAAATATATTAAAATATTGACTAATTTATTGACACTAGGATTATGTTTTAGTAATAAGAAACTTGTAACTTTAAGGTCTAAGCCTATTATAACACAGGTTTTGCATTTGAACCCTGTTCAAGTACAATTAGTGTAGTTTATGACTAAACCCAAATATTTTTTTGTCATATGTATATGCTTTGTAAGCTGTATCTTGACATACTTATAAAAGTTTTATACAATTATTTACATTTATTCCAGCTATTTCATCTTCATAAACTTTTCAACTAATAGTATAAGTAAGATAAGATATATCTGCATAAAGGACCATAAGGTGGTCTTTAATCTTGTAAATTTAGACTCTGTCTACCTGATATGAGTCAGAGATGAGGTACTGTTTGTATGTAAGTTCTAAACTAACCAAGCACAGTAACTCAATGTCCACGCTCGCTCTTGGCCTTTCGCCATTCTATATTGATTGCCACTTCTAAATCCAGTAAGTTATGACGCGGAAGTTTTAGAGAAACAAACTGCGCTCTAGCGACATAAATTCAAGTTTGAAACTGTATTTTACGAAATGTACTGGTAAAAATAACTTATATTTTCAACTTATAATGTACCTACATTTATGCAAATAAATACTTTTGACTTTGAGCGAGTAAAAAAAATAATAAAGTATATAGTGACATATAACATAAATTAAGCTAGCCCTACAATAAGTTGTGAACTTGTATCGTCCTCGTACTAACTCAACGATACTATATTTACATAGTTACTTAACAGCCTCCGTGGTCCACTGGTTAAGGCGTTTGCCTGTTGATCGGTCGTGGTTCGATTCCCACCGGAAGTATACTTTGTTAAGTTGTTTCCAGTTTGGTTAGGACTATGCAGCCTTGAAACACCTGATTGTCTGATAATAAAGATGATTCCGTGCTTCGGAAGGCACGTTAAGCCGGTGGTCCGGTTGCCATATGGTAGTCGTTAAAGGAACCACGTCAGAGGCCGAGAGGCGGTTCCGAAAAACTCTGACACCAGGGTGTGCATGGTCGATTGACCGTGACACCTACTCGAAATGATGATCGTGTCGCAGGCTGGCAAAATCTTTCATTCATAATTTCATGGAAAAATGCTGGGATCTCAAACAAAAAATTCGACATTTCCATACAAACTGGTCGTACGGCAGAACTCTTTTTTACAGAAATGCCGTTTTTTTTGAGTTTCCGGCATTGGTCCTGTAGGAAAAGTTGTTCATATTGATGGGCTGAGTCACCCCTTAAAGGGAACGTCGAGGGTTACATTTACACGCTGTATAGTCGTAGAAAGCTGATGATGATGATGATGATGAATAAATAATAATAAAAATATTTAAGTACTTTAAACAGGTTTTTTTTTTTTTATTTTGGATGATCCAGCGATTGATCACGATCTCACCTGATGTTAAGTGAAGATGTGACCTATGGTGGAACTCGCTGGCTCATTAACAACCTATTCACTCTAGTGTTAAAGAGACCCAAATTATATGTGTCAGGGAAAACATCCGGTGGCAAGAGATTCCATTCCCTAGCCGTACGCAAGATGAACGAAGAGGAGAAGCGCTTCGTGCGAGCTGGTGGTATATAACAAACAAAGAACGACTTTTATTGAAATCGAAACTAACAAAATAAATCATACAAGATATATTTCATACTGAACTAGGAGAAAAGAAAAACATAGAATGTATCCGCCGATTCAATTAAAACATGATCAAGGGAATGGGCGAAAATCTATGGAAGACGATGCGGCTAGCAACCCATCACTATTTAAATTACATTTTCGACATAAACGCCCAACATGGTCTTATCGACCTGTGTCTTGTCTACCCCGCAAGAGAAAAAGACGTGATAGAGTGTATTTTCAGTTAGGCTCCATGGTTCCATCACCCTAGTTGTTTTTAAAGCTACAAATAAGCCTAGGCTATAGTTGTTAAATTAATATTTATGTGGTATCGCGACCGCTAACGGAATTCATCCATCTTAATATGGACATAAGGAAACATGAGGCGCCACATGAGATATGGAATGGACTCCGGATTGGGTTTTGTATTGATTGTCCCCAAATGTCACGGGTCTATATTCCATGAGTTATTTATAAGCTCTTTTTGGGCTGGAGAGAAAATAAATAACATGAAAATAGGCAGCAGTTTCTACTCACTGGAGACCGTAAACATTGATCGAAGAAATTAGCATATATCTAGGAAACCATGAGTCCTTTAAAGAAAAATCTTTATTATAATAAAAAAAATATTACTTTTGTGCGGAACCCTCAGTGTGCGAGTTCGATAGGAACTTGGCCGGTTTTTTCTTTTAAAATTTGTATAGTAGAATAATTCATCATTGTCTGAGCATTTTCCTAATATTATTATTCGGAAAAATGCTCAAATGATGATGACGAATGATTTAAGAATTACTAGCTAGCCGTCAATATCGATCTCACGGGAGCAGTACTTTTTCCCGGGATAAAATGTACCCTATGTCGGCCATGTCCTTCTCCGTACCCCAGATAACGTGTATGCATAATTTCATGATGATCGGTTCAGTAAGTTACAACGTGAAAGCGTAACAAACAAACAAACTCACTTTCGCATTTATAATATTAGTTACGATATCAGGCAGACAGATCTACATACTGACAGACGGTAAAACAGAGTGATTCTATAAAGGTTTCCTTTTACCTTTTTAGGTACGAAGCTCTTAAAATTTGCAATGCTACTATTGAAGCAAATGCAAAAAGACAAGTTGCTACTATTGGAGCTAACGAATTCCGAGACACAAGTCATCATCACCATCAAGTCACTTTCGTCTTCACTGCAGGAACATGAACCTCTCTGTACTACCGGAGCCATACTTGGCCAAAGCAGACAGAGGATTTGGCCTATACTCTCCTCGCTGGCCAGACGGGTTGAAGAGGTCTCATTGATGTTTATGAGCTTTGTTTAACTTGTATTTCCTAAGTCGCCCCTGACGGCATCCGTGGAAAGACTTGGAGCGGTCCTATTCTACTCTGCCGGAAACCACACGGCTAGAGACACAAGTTAAAGAGTACAAACGTTAGACCGGTAAGTGTGGAGGTCCTCGCGCGCTAAATTAAAACACAAAGACACAGTGTACTCAAGAGTTCCATAGATAGTTAAGAAAGTATAGAAATAAGAGTATTTTTATATATATGTTATTTTATAGTACTTTATCCTTATCCTTACTTCCTTACTATCCTTACTAATATTATAATAACTTACTAATATTATAAATGCGAAAGTGAGTTTGTTTGTTTGTTTGTTACGCTTTCACGCCATAACTACTGAACCGATCATCATTAAATTTTGCATACAAGTTCTCTTGAGTACGGAGAAGGGCATAGGCTACCTTTTATCCCGGGAAAAAGACTACTATTCCAAAGGGATCGACATTAACGCGGGCGAAGCCGCGGGCGAAAGCTAGTTAATCATATGTAGGATTGATGATGACAACAGTATTTAAAACCAGACCTTGAATTCTAGTTTAATAAATTAAAGCTGCGGTATATGCATACCCGACATCTGCAAAGGCCTCTTCCAGCATTTTTTACTGTTTTCTTTCCATGGTCGTCCTTTTCCAAGTTGCTCCTGCTATTTGTTCAGTTTCATCTTCCCACCTTCTAAATGTCCTTCCTCGTTATCTCTTTTTGTCTCTTCCCCACATTGTATGCCCAGACCATCTCCACTCAAGTTTCTTGATTTGACTGTTGAATTTTAAGTTTTGGCGATTAATACTTGTTTTTAATTTTGTTACAGTTTTTGATATTCAGCACACTTTTTTTCAATGTCCTGTGGAAATTGCAATTTTCTATAGTGAGCTTTGGTTCTTTTTCTAATACTATAAAGTATACTAATCAGCCTTCTACAGTACAGAGTTTAAAAGAAAAATACATCCAAAGCTTACAAGACAATGTGCCTCTATCGCAACAAACGGAGAGTGGCGAGACACCAGGCGGAGCACAATCGTGAGACCGGCTTTGTACGAGGAAAAACACACAAAGCACAATTGGCCAAGGGTTTATTTCTACGACACTTCGAAATATTCGTATTTATATACAAACTTATTTATTACCAAAAATCTTAAAAATATTGTAGAAATAACGAAATAGGTATATACAGCTTGATTTTAAACTTCCTCGCAATATTTTAATGACGGAATGAGAATTCCTAATAAAATATACATCCTCAAAAAACAACATGCATATGACCAGCTGATTGATGAATTTGTATAGAAAGTCTGTTCATATATTTTTAATTGTTTACCTTCCTTGCGGGTCTGTGTAAGTGATCGAGATTCCGACATTAAATTACTTAATAATAATAATAATATAATAATAATATGTTTATTCATTAAATTATTTTACATTATCAGATCAGTATTGGGATCTCCATTTAAGTGTAATAGTACACCTGTGTTTGGAAAACCCGCTCTTCCATTAAATAGTTCAGTTTAGTAATTTTACAATTATTGCTTACAATCATAACAAATTATTATTATAACATTATATGTGATGTTAACAAAGTTATTAAAATTATACCAAAAAAAAAAAGAAAAGTATGTCAAATAAATTAAATTCACTCAGATAAATTAAGTATACAATTTCAGAAACACAAAATTATTACGTCAAGTTAATGTAGAATAACAAAATTAAGTACAATTAAATTAAAAATTTTAAATTGATAATAGTAAAATTTACATCAGATAGTAGTAGGAGTAGAAGGCAACACAATAAGAGAGTTAGGAACTGCTTGTGAGTTGGCCGTATTATTATTCAAGAGGGATTCTGTATCTTCGTAGTTACATGTTTTAAGGTACAGCGTTACAATCTTTTTACATCCAAAGTAAGTCATTCCATAGATGTTTAATATTTTGTTTAGGGAGTTGTAGAGGTGTGAGGATTGCCAGGAGAATTGTTTTTGAGCGTAGGTTGTTTTTACTATTTCAACCGTAGCAACAGCGTGTTTTCTTCTTCTAAGTAGGGCAGTTTCTTTAAAAGGGGTCATCTTATGTCTTCTGAGGACGATATTTAAAATGTAAAGCTGCCTGACCGTGAGAAGGTCACACTCCGAATAAAGCTCAGAGGTGGGGCATCTAAAGGGCTTAAAGTACATCAACTTTAGCAGTGATCTTTGCGCTCTTTCTAGGTCTAGGAACTCAGTTTTAGATGCCCCACCCCAGATGGGGATGCAGTAGGCCAGTATAGATTGAACTAGTGAGATGTATATTTGTCTGAGTAAGTTCTTATCAGCTATGTATCTCAAGTTCCGAAATATCCACACTAGCTTTCGAACTCTACACGCTGTGGTTTCTAGATGGGCGTGCCAGGACAGACGCTGGTCAACTGTCACTTAGTGCTAGGGAATTCGAAATCACACTGTATTATGTGAGGTTTGTAGGCTAGAAAACTTAAAGTTCACTGTATATAGTCGAAATAGCGACATACAAAATAGCGTAAGTTTGCTACCGAAACTGACGCTAACTTGCATGTCTTTGTTTCCGAACCCTTACTAAAATTATGAATGCGAAAGTGAGTTTGTTTGTTACGCTTTCACGCCGTAACTACTAAACCGATCATCATGAAATTTTGCATACAAGTTCTCTGGAGTACGGAGAAGGACACAGGCTACCTTTTATCCCGGGAAAAAGTACCATTCCTGAGGGATCGACATTGACGCGGGTGGAGCCGCGGGCGAAAGCAAGTAAAATTATAAATGTGAAAGTGAGTTTGTTTGTCTATTTGTTTGTTTGTTACGCTTTCACGCCGTAACTACTGAACCGATCATCATGAAATTATGCATACAAGTTGTCTGGAGCACGAAGAAGGACATAGGCTTCCTTTTATCCCGGGGAAAAAGTACTATTCCCGAGGGATCGACATTGACGCGCGCGGAGCCGCGGGCGAAAGCTAGTATAATATATTCAGGACGACGAAACCTAGTAACAAAACTAACACTTTATAATGTAAGAAAACACATTTTGAGGATTGCTACAAAGATACCCAGTACTCATTAGTTATAGCAATATGTGAGTGCTTAAATAATACATGGAAATTATTAAAAAAGTATATTTTAAAAAAAAGTGCGAGTCTAACTATCACGGTTTGTGAGACACAGCCTGGTGACTCACGGACAGAGACAGACAGACAGATGGACAGCGGAGCGATATAAATAGGGTCCCGTTTTTACACTTTGGGTACGGAACCTTAAAAACGAATTCATTTTGATGTGGAAGGCGGCAAAAGCACATTCCTGGGATGCGAAAAAAAAGATTGTATAAATTTTCTTCTTTTGAAACATCGGAACGAAGAAACATTTTATAAATAATAAGACATTTTATTAAGTTAATAAAATTGCTATTTTCAAATAAAATATTTCTGATACTTTTTCAAAAGATATTATTTATATTTTGTTAGGTAATAATTTCCACTGCCGGTTCGGGGCTCTGTCAATTTGTTGAGAAGGGCCGAGCAATTATCGGGTTATACGTACCGGCAGTATTTGTTTTATTCTATTTAATTCGAACAAGTATTTTGATTAAGATCTTAATTAAAACAGGAATATCTCGTTTTTATTATTTCAAATGAATTTGAATTAATTTAAAACCTTACCTTTAATTTGCACTTAACATTATGAACATCAAAATTACAAACACAATAGTTTTTATGGTTCTGTACCCAAAGGGTAAAAACGGGACCCTATTACTATCGCTCCGCTGTCCATCTGTTTGTCTGTCTATCTGTCTGTCACCAGGGTGTATCTCATGAATGAATTTTTATAGATCATCATCATCATCATCATCATCATTTCGAGTAGGTGTCACGGTCAATCGACCATACACACCCTAGTGGCAGAGTTCTACGAAACCGCCTCTCGGCCTCTGACGTGGTTTCTTTAACGACTACCAGATGGCAGCCGGGACCACCGGCTTAACGTGTCTTCAGAAGCACGGAATCATCTTTATTATCAGACAATCAGGTGATTCAAGCCTGCAACTTCTAACCAAACTGGAAACAACTAAACACAGTATGCTTCCGGTGGGAATCGAACCCACGACCCCCGGGTCAACAGGCAAACGCCTTAACCACTGGACCACGGAGGCTGTAAATTTTTATAGATAACGGTACGGAACCCTACGTTTCGACTCGCACTTGGCCGGTTTTTAAATTGTTGATGGCTGGCCAACGGCTGGCACTTGGCATTCACAATGACGATATAGACAGAGTTCTTGACAAAAGTGACATACATATAGGAATTTAATGAATTTGATTTGCTGTTGTCATCGTTTTCATAAACTAGTAAACGATTCATTATTGAAAACTTATTCTTGATATTTCTGTCACTTAGTGAATTATTTTAGGTATTTTAGTTATATTTTGTAATTGTTTCTAAGCAATTCTTGTATTTTACTGACGATTTCGCTGAAATTTGGTATTCGGGGGTAAACAATTGATCTAGATTAGTCTTATGTTTGGCAAAACGTGTTTTCAGTTTTCATGCGTTTTTCTTTCCACACAGAATATGGTCACTAATTTCGTTCTAGCGGCCACTATCCGTCTGGTCCAGCGGGTTAAGACGCGGATGGCAAGAAATGAATGTTACGTGTTCGAATCCCGGTCGGTGGCTTACTTTTTTTTTTTGGTTCAAGTTTATATATAATTTTTATTGTTTAAATAGTAATAACCGAGCAAAACTCGGTCGCCCAGGTACTGTATTGTTATTGTAGGTGGTAGTTGTGGATAGTTCTTATAACGCAAAGACAAATGTCAACTTAGTCTACCTGACACCATTAAAACTGTGAAGTTTTCGAAACATAAGTTTTAAAAATAATAAAATTAACGCGACTAAACCGTATTCAGTAATTATTTTTAATAATTGTATTTTGTAGTATTTTAGCCTAGGCTAGTTTCCTGGGTCAAAATAATAACATTACGATTAGTCCGTCAGTTAGACAATCAAAATATATTGGACACATATTTTTTCTTTTGTCAATTAAACAATAAATGGAAAAGATAAAGCGCGTCAAAGTTCATGAGTGCGCTTCGAAGTTTCCTAAAAAGTGTAGCAAACTATGACGTCACACGGAATTTCAAAGGGTCTTTATCATTTTTTATTCAATCGACAAAAGAAAAAATACGTATCCAATATTTTTTGAATTACTAATTGACCGACTAATTATATTTATTCAGGAAACTAGCCTATAGGTACTCATAAATCTAATATTGACATTTCATATTTTAGGAGTATAACGATTTTTTAAATGACTTCAAAAGTTTTCAAATCATTTGTATATTTTTTTATCAATTCCGATCCAATACCGAACGAACGAATACCACTGGTATTGCTTTGAATTTTTATTTTGATGTTTGTTACCGCATAAGCCCGTCGTTCATAAACGGTATTTTTTAATTTGAAAGGGTATGCTCATCCATTTCAATTTTATCAAAATCGATTAAGTAGTTTGGTTTAAGTGGTATTTTTTTTAAATATTAAGGATTAAATTGTTTTATATAGCATTACAATGATCGGTTTATTATTAAAATTGAAAATATGTGATGAAAAAAACCTGTACCTGTGGCCGAGATTCTTTTTCATCACATAAATTCAATTGAAATATTAAAGATTTTATAAATTTTATATTTTTAATCAATAAGATAGTGGTGTATACTAAATAGAAATAAAAAAGAACAGAAAATAGCAAAAAAATTGCTTGATATGACTTCTTAACTAAACACATTACTTCTACTTCTTAGCAAAATTAAAAACAAATTTTTAAGTACTCTACCCCTGGTGGGACTCGAACCCACAATCCCCGGCTTAGGAGGCCGATGCCTTATCCATTAGGCCACAGGGGCTTGTGTGCATCGTTATAAAATTTGTAACTTAGCTCGTTTAATATGGTTGCTTGAGCATGGCTTATCCTCCGGTTTGCACGTATTATCATTTCATACAAGTTTAACTTACAATGTATGTAACTATGTTAGTTTGGGTGGAATCTTGCAACTCAATTTTGAAGCAGATGTCTTCCACCGATTGAGCTGAAATTTTGTATACTCGTTTAGATTGGATGACAATGCATAGTTAGCTGTGTTATGTATTTCTTAATCCAATATGGCGGAACACCCAAGAAACGTTCATAAAACCTTGTTTAAAAAAAAAAACTTTAAAATTGGATGGGTAAAAGATATTAAACTTGCGTCACGTGACCTGATCGAAAATTCGTAAGACGGACACGTGACCTGAGTCCGCCACAAAGACGAGTTTTCACTTCTGCCAGCACTCTTTTTTTATTTCACTAGACGGTTTCAATGAGTAATATCAAAATAAGAGTCTATATCATCAATATATCATTATCATCTGAAACAAAACCCCTAAAAGCTTAAACAGACAGATAGTTGAGTAATGTTAACACGCGGTATTATTGCTAAACGATAATAGTTGTGTTCAGAACCCGGAGCTTTAGAATGTAGACAATATACGTAAATTTTGCCGCAATCATTAATCAAATTGCTTTGAAGTGTGATATGAAACGTTACCCGATTCAATGCTTAGAAATACTTGGCAATACGAGTATGTATTTTGTATATTAATAAATAAATAAATAATAAATAAATATATACGGACAAATCACACAGATTGAGCTAGCCCCAAGGTAAGTTCGAGACTTGTGTTATGGGATACTAACTCAACGATACTATATTTTATAACAAATACATATATAGATACACATCCAAAACCCAGACCAATCTAAAAAAGATCATTTTCCATCTTGACCTGGCCGGGGATCGAACCCGGTCACTCCGTGTCGCAGGCTGGCGTGTTGACCGCTGCGCCACGGAGCTAGTCAAATAGGTCGGGGAAAAATTTTTACATATATATATTACGGCTAATAGGCGAAGTGCAGCTACGCCTGGATCTAGCCGGGTGCAACTCGGTGCAGTCAGGCACATGCGGTTAGATTTAGGGAATATCCTACCTATCTTCGGTTAGAACTAGGTAAAGCCTTCATCTTATCGGCTAGAACTAGGTGCAGCCGCACATCAGTGGTTAAACTTAGTTGCAACCTATTTAACATCGGCTAGAACTAGGTTTTCAGGTCAGTTAAGGATTTTGTTTTTATTTTAAGATTCTTATTTTGCGTTTACCAATTGATTGGAGTACATGAAAAATATAAAAGACAGGAGTTTTGGAGTGACATTAATTATTTAGTACCCATTTGACACATTTTAGTAAAAAGAAGAAACAAATTATAAAAGAAAAATGTTGAAAATATTGTAGTTACATATTTTTTTATCACGTTCACTAATTTCTTATCTATATCTATACATATAATAAAACAGTAAAATTATTTTGTCTGTACATTTCGAATTTTTGACTGAAATGGATAGAGGGACACTTAAAAAGAATAATAGAAAGCAAAAAAAATTTTTTGGAATTTCTTGTCTGTCTGTCTGTCTGTCTGTCTGTCTGTATGGATCACGATTATCTCCGAAAATACTGAACGGATTTACGTCAAACTTTCACCAATTGCTTTGTTTTAACTCCGTTTAACATTTAAAGTTTGTTTCATCAAAATCGGTTCATTAAAAAAAAAGTTATCGTCATTTGAATGAACTCAAGGCATGAGTTTGCCTGCAAACATATAGCAAAAATAAAATAAAATAATAAGTGACATAAGAAAATTAAAATCCAAAGTCAATTTATCATCATTATACGACAGCATTATACCTATCCATACTATCCATAGTAAGTAATCCATACTAAAAAAAAAGGAGAAGCAGACTGACTGACATATCAACGCAGGGCCTAAACTATAAGGGTTAGGAACTTGAAATTTTGCACAGGGGTTCCTTTTATAACGTAGGGGAGCACTAAGAAAGGATTTTTGGAAATTCATCTCCTTAGGGGGAAAAACGGGTTGCAAAGTTAGTATTAAACTTTGTTGTTTTTGAAGTTATTCGAATGAAATTCAGCATGAAGGTTCTTTACTGAAAGGTATGAAACACGAGTAAAATATTTTACTCAAAAATCATCCCTTAAGGGGGTAAAATAGGGGTGCAAAGTAAGCATGAAATTTGCCATTTTTGAAGTTAGACGAATGAAATTCAGCATGAAGGTTCTTTACTAAAAGGCATGAAACACGAGTAAAATATTTTTCTCAAAAATCATCCCTTAAGGGGATATAACGGGGATGCAAAGTTAGTATGAAACTTTCCGTTTTTGAAGTTATTCAATTGAAATTCAATATTAAGGTGTTTCATTGAAAGTCATAAACTAATGTATTCCGGGTAATTCTACTGTTCCTGAGAAATCGACACTTACGCGGGCGGAGCCGCGGGCCAAAGGCAAACCTGACTTATATATCAACGCACAGCCGAAACTACTGTGCGCAGAAACTTGAAATTTGGCACAGGGATTCTTTTTATGATGTAAATGAGCACTAAGAAAGGATTTTTAGAAAATCAAAGGGGTTGAAGTTTTATGGAATTTTCTCATTTCTGGACTTAGAAGTTTGAAAGTAGGCACGCAAGTTCTCAATTAAAATTAAAAAAGACCTGTTTAGGTGAACCAGACAACATTCTCCCTTGAAGGGGTAAATAGGGGGTAAAGTTTGTATGGAATTTTTCCATTTCTAGACTTAGAGGTATAAAAAAAAGTATATACGTTCTAGGTTACAATTAAAAAAGATCTGTGTAGGTGAAATGTACAAAATTTCCCCCTTAAGGGATAAGGGGGGGGGGGGGGGGGGATGTATGGAAATTTTCTCATTTCTGGACATAGAAGTATAAAAATAAGTATATATGTTTACATTACAATTAAAAAGATCTGTGTAGTTAAAATGGTCGAAATTTCCCCTTGAAGGGGTAGAATAGGTGGGGTAAAGTTTGTATGGATTTTTTTTATTTACTTAGAATAATGACAATAAGGAGTTCTCCATTACAATAAAAAAATATCTGTGTAGGTGAAATGGGCAAAGTCCCCTCCTTAAGGGCTAAAGATCTATGCAGGTGAAATGTATTAAATTCCCCCTTAAGGGGAAAAAGCACAGGGGCAGGGGTTTGTATGGAATTTTTATCATTTCTACTGTTTCCAAGGTAACGACATTAACGCGGGCGGAGCCGCGGGCAACAGCTAGTAAGTAATATAAACTCAAAAGATTATGAACCTTCTCTTCAAAATTAACAGAACTAGGTATCTTATGTACAAAGATAAAAAAAATAACATTAAAAAAAAAAGTTTTACTTCTTAACTGAAAAAATCAAGAAGCATTTGTTTTCTTCTCTAGTGTTTTTATGTTAAAACAAATAGAATAGTTTTGTAAACCAGTTTTAAATATTAAAAATCAACATCTCTCATGTTGCAAGAAAGACACGCACTTCGCCTATTAGCCGTGACATATACATACATACTATCAGGTTTTTTCCCTTGCAAAGTAGACAGAGCCTAGGTTGATAGCCTAAAAGCCACTTTTATCATGTTGGTGGATGGTCAGGGGTGTCATCCTCGACTGCCTGCCCGGTGGTTGCAGGTACGCGCGCCCGGCCTCCCGAGCTACTACTTGCTGTATCCCAATACCTTAATTTCCTACCCAGCTTCAAACTCATTCCCCAGCTTGAAAATGGGCAGCAGCGTCGGAAACACAAGACGCCTAAGAAACTGCGTTCGCCAACCCGCCTGCCAAGCGTGGTGAGTATAGCAATATCCGCACATGGAACGAAGTTTTCTTGGGAGAGGCCTTTGTCTAGATCCGGGGATCAATCCGAATCAGAGAAATCAGGGAATAAGCGAAAATCTGAGAAATTCGGTTATTACAAGATAATCGTGGCTTGTAAAACTAGGTTCTGTCTACCCTGCAAGAGAAAAAGACAAGGTAGGTATGTAAATAATAGTAAACATCCGACATAAGAGAATTTAACTACTACGTGTACAAACTGCCAATATGCCGTAATGTATGGCTAGTCGAATGGCACGAGTGTCAAAATGTACCAATGTCAACATCCAAGTGTTAGAAAGATCAAATGTAGGAATGCAGTGATGTCACAAATCTCAAACGTAATAATATTATTAACCGCCTTCAAAGAAAAGGAGGAGGTTGTCAATTCGGTTGTATATTTTTTATGTAGTTAGGTACCAACTTTAGTTTATGTTTACCTCAGAATTCCCTCATTTATGAACCGATTTTAATAATCTTATTTGTTAGAAAGGTTATGCTTTAAGTTAACCAGATTATTTTTAATTTACAGATATTACAGAGAGATATAAAGAATTTCAATATTTTGCAAACATTTTTAAATCACCAAGGTCTGGAAATCTGTTGAGTTTGGGATTAGGCACTATAGCCTTCAAAAGTTAGATAATGGTTTGCCCTACCCACTATTTCAGTCTTATTTATCGACCAATCACCCTGTATTATTAAAGTCATTATTTCTTTCCAATTAGTATACATACATGTATCGCATAAAACCGATTTCAAAAACAAAACCATATTTCGTTCATAACACAAATCTTGATCTTACCTTGGTCCTCCATCTGTGTGATTTGTCCATAAACATTTATATTTATTTATATTCAGTCGCAGTCGGGTAAAACTATTCATCAACAATGACGTCCGAACGATAACATCGTTTCATTTCCGATATTTCTTCAGCGCTCGTGCGTGAACTAATGGTAATGCGTTCAATGATGGATACTGAGAATCGAATTGAAAATTGTTGTTATGAATTGTTATTAACAAATGTAAATCCAAAAGTACCTACCATTAAACTCAAATTATATGCATGTATTTTTAAGTGTTATATTTTTGCATACACAATCCTATTTTGATATACTCTTATTATATTTGTATGTATAATTATAATATATATGTTAATGTAACATGTAGGTTTTTGGGTCGAATAATCTATAAGTATACCAAATTTCTTCCATGCAGTTCTAGGAGAAAAGAAAAAACGTATAGAATGTGTCAACTGCTGCTCTTACAGCGACCGTAGAAGTCGGTCAAGGGAATGGACAAAAATCTAAAGAGTCATGACAATAGGCGATGCGGCTAGCAATCCATCACCATTTTGATTCCGTTTCCCACATTCATATCACAGCCTATCAATACGCTAAACGTAGCCTTTAGGTCTTACGACCTTAGGCTCTGTCTTCCGCGTAAGGGATAAAGACGTGATTGTATGTATGTACGTATACCAAATTTCCAGTAGATTTGGAATAAATCGGTTGTGACAGATGGACAGATAGACACTCGAGGGATTCTATAAAGGTTACGTTTTATCACTCTGTCGTACAGAACCCTAAAAGTTTTTTTAACAACCGCAATAAAGGCAAAAAACATAAATTGGAGCAATTGCGTCATATCTGTTAAAATTAAATGTCGTTTATCCATGATTGTCTCGAGCTTTATCAAAATATCATTTCCGGAAAAAACAATTATTTTGTTCACAGAAAAGGTATATATTTAATAATGAGTCATAAATGTGTTTTTCATAAAATAAACTGTATCTTCTCTTCCGCGTCAATTTAGAAGATTATTTACTTATTACGTCAGTGCAGTAATACGTATAAAAATAATTATCTTATTTCATATAAAATAATAATATAACAATTTCGTCAAATTTCTACTTCGGTACGGTTTTAATTGGTAAGGATTTTTTTCGGATTATTGATTTGTTTAAAGGGGTAAACGTCAAAGCACTGTTTCTTGGATCCAATTTACAATTGATAATCTTTCAAAGAATTATACTTTCAACAGTAATGTGTTTGCGATTGATACACATTTAAAAATTAGGGTTTTATCGTGTTTATTACATTATTTTTACACCTAACGTTTTGAAAATTTGTAGTGCGACCATGGAAACTGCAAAGTTTTCCAAAAAAGGTGTATTTATCCTTATTCTTATTTTCTTATTAATATTATAAATGGGAAAGTGAGTTTGTTTGTTTGTTTTTTAACGCTTTCACGCCGTAACTACTAAACCGATCATCATGAAATTTTGCATACAAGTTCTCACAATCTTTTTTTGCTCAATTTGACTTTCAACTTTTTTGAATATTTTGGACAAAGGCTACCTTTTATCCCAGGAAAAGTACTATTCCCGAGGGATCGACATTGACGCGGGCGGAGCCGCGGGCGAAAGCTAGTAATATAATAAACGCGATAACCATATGAAGTGATTTATTTTAACTAGAAATGTTGGTTCCGTTTTATCTTCCCATTCAAGTTCACTAGTTCGAAGCGGCTAATTCATACGGAAAGCTTTAAACCAGTTTTATTATCACACTAGCTTTCCCGCAGCTCGTCAAGTTGATGTATATCCCTGAGAACAGTATTTGATTTTGATAGGAAATTCATGACGATCGGTTTAATGGTTTGCGTTAAAAGTTAACAGACAGACGGAGTTACTTTTACAATTATATTTAAGGCGTATAAGCGTAAGGGGTAACAAACAAACCCTTATAGGATCACTCGGCTGTCCGTCTGTCTGTCTGTCAAGAACCTTTTTCTCAACGTCTTGGTTTTTTCCACAACTCCAAGGGACAGGTATACCTGAGTATTTGATATGAATTTCAGGTTGATACCTCAACGCGTTATTGAGATAAAGGATCTTGACAGACAAACGGACAACAAAGTGATCCTATATGGGTTCCGTTCTTTACTTTTGAGATACGGAACCCTAAAAACTAAATTTATGTTAATTAATAGTTTGTTATTTCGTTGTTTGTATTTTCTGCGAAATTTAGACATTTAACTTAATGGATGATGATAAAGTAATGTAACAGTTAAATATATCTTCCAATCGTAGCGCCCGCGACTCTGGTCGCGTCTAATACACATTTGAGTCATTTAATGCAACCAGGGTCACTGTCGCGTCCGCTAGGTTTTTAAGGTCACCTTAAAATATAATTTTCCATGGTATAGTTTGATTTTTTTACATAATTATATAGTACATTTTTTCCATTTCACTTAACCCAAATATATGATGGATAATGCAATAATTATATTTTGAATTGCTTTTTGTGAAATGTTAGTAAATTCTAATAGAAAAACGTTTTAAACCTATATTAAACCTCAATATTTGGTTTAAAACGTTTTAAACCAAAAAAACGGTTTAAAACCAAATGGTTTTAAACGTTTAAAATACTTTTTGCATCTATAGCGCAGGTATCTCCACGACCGGACCCGGGCCACATTCCATGAGTTCATTGTAAAGATGCAGGGTGTTGTTGCATAATTCATCCTCTTTTTGTTTCTGTATTTCTAGAGCAGATTTCTGTGCCTCATACAAGCTATGTTCTAACTCTGAAATGCGACTAAGGGCCCGTTCGTTCATGTACCATACTGCACTCCGCGGTTTGTGCTAAACATTCCTTTAATTTATTATTTTCATCTAATAATTTGGTAATTTGTATATGAAGGCTAGTACATTCATTTTTTATTTATGTATTTTTATTCATTATTTTGTTAAATTCTTCTTCAGTTTCCTCCCGTTCACGAAGAAGATGTGATTTTTCCTCTCGGCATTCCTTTAGCTCATTTAGTGCCAGCTTCAACTTCATGGTTAGGTCTTTAATTGTGGCTTTCCGAGTCGTCATTGTGAATGGGGAGGTGGTTGCAACTGAAAATATTTTCAATATGTTAGTATTGCTACAGATTTTATTACTGTGTAGGTATGTGGGATATTTTTTTATTATTACTATTTAAATTATTAGGCAACAAAACGAAAACTTCTTAACATAACAGGTAAATTTTAGTTAAAACTTAAAACAAACTACGCAAAACAATGATCGTGCCAGGGACTTTTGTTGTTATAACCATCAACTAAGCTTTTTACAAATTAAGCGAAGTGAGATCACACAACAATGGCAGATAGGGATTCAATACATTAAATTACTAAGTAAAAATTATTCATGTGTTTCTGTTATAGTGTTATTTATAGCTGAGAACTCAATTTATGCAAATTACAGCTGTTTTTGTATATTTCAAATTATTAATTTTGTAAGGAGGTAGTTGATTTCCTCGCACAAAGAGACAAACAACAAGATGAATAACCAGACTTTATGTGGCAGTCTATTGATTTCTTATAAATAATTATGCCTTCAGCTCAAGTTTTTGTTCATCAACTCCGATTTCACTAGGTAAACGGAGCGAGAATCAAAATGAGCTCGATGGGCAAAATATAGGAATTCTCCGATTAAAAGTGATATGTAATCGATAATATTTATAAGTTAAACGGTGTTTGAAGATACACTGCCATTTTGGAAGGATAAAACTGTATGCTCCTTGGCTAACTGAGGAGATAAGAGCGTCTATTGCCAAGAAGCATAACTTGAAATCAAAGTATAAATCCGACCCCGACCGATTTCGCGCCAAGTACATAGAAGCTCGTAACACCTGCAACAAGATGTGTAGGGAGGCTCAACGCCGCCATATCCATAAGTCTGTCGAAAATGGTGATCCAAGTAAAGTTTGGAAATTTTTAAAGTCACTGGGAGTAAGAAAGAATAATCATAACGTGTCCAATAATCTTGACATTAATGGCCTTAATAGGCACTTTTCTACTTCTACCGCTTTTGGTGGCAATGATAAGACTGCCTTATTTAACCACCTTCATTCTCTTTCGCCTCCCGACTACTCATCTTTTAGGTTTGATCCAATTGACGAATGTGATGTTGAGAAGTGTGTAAAAGATGTTACTTCGAACGCAGTGGGGTCTGACGATATAAGTCGTAAAATGATACTCCCTATCCTCGATATTATCCTTCCCGTTATTACCCAAATTTTTAACAATTCCTTAGTATCCGGTGTATTTCCTTCTACTTGGAAAAATGCCTTTATTACTCCTCTGCCAAAGAAACCTAATCCTTCTTCCTTCTCAGACTATCGACCCATCTCCATCCTTCCGTTCTTATCTAAAATCCTTGAACGTTTAGTTCACTCGCAACTTAATTCTTTCCTTCGCAAAAATAATGTCCTTAATCTTTATCAATCGGGATTTCGAGCTGGACACAGCACGACGTCTGCCCTTGTCACAATAACTGATGACATTCGTCTCGCTATGGACAATTCACAGTTGACTATTCTAACTTTGTTAGACTTCAGCAACGCGTTCAACACCGTCGATCATGACGTTCTTATAGGTCTGATGTGCACTCTGAACATATCTCCATCTGTCATCAATTGGTTTTCTTCTTATCTCAGTGGCCGTCATCAGTGTGTACGCATTGAGGATAATATGTCCTCTTGGTGTCACATCTCCGCTGGGGTACCACAAGGCGGTGTACTCTCTCCTCTATTATTCGCATTATTCATTAATAGTATCACCGACAATCTTCAGTCTTCTTACCACTTGTATGCAGATGATCTACAAATTTATTTTCATACCACATTAACGGACTTGCCTAATGCAATAGTTACTGTTAACAATGATTTAACACGTATATCCCACTGGAGTAGATTTTTTGGTATCACAGTAAATCCCTCAAAAACACAAGCGATAGTCATAGGAAGCCAGTATTATATATCTCGCATTGATTGGAATACACTACCAACCCTAACTTTTGAAAATGAGACTATCTCCTTTCGTGACTCTGTAAAAAACTTGGGTTTGGTATTTGACAAAACTTTTTCCTGGTCAGAGCATATTAAAGAGATAAGCAGAAAAACGTTCGCCTCTATTGGTTCTCTTAGACGATTGCGTAACTTCTTGCCTACTGGCACTAAAATTGCGCTTGCACAATCACTTCTTCTTCCTATATTAGACTACGCTGATACTTGTTACCTTGACATCACTGAAGAGCAATTAAACAAACTTGAGCGTCTTCAAAATCTATCCATTCGATTTATATTTGGACTTCGTAAATTTGATCATGTATCTATTTTCCGTTCTCAACTCAAGTGGCTCCCTATACGACTTCGTCGCAACATGCGTATTGTTACTCTTCTTTATACTATTTTGTTTAATCCTCATTCTCCTCCTTATTTAAGACATCGTTTTAGTTTTCTCAGTGATGTTGAAGGTCGTGGTTTGCGTAGTACTGTTTCTCTCAGGTTAAGAACTCCTGCTCACAACTCTAAGTTCTTCTCTAAGTCCTTTTCTGTTCAAGCGGTGCACTTATGGAATGCCCTCCCCCTCGATATTCGGAAAGCTCAAACCGTCACCAACTTCAAACATCTCGTAAGGTCCTACTATCTCTCCACACTTTCTTAAATTTCCTTGCTGTTAAAAATATATTTATATATGTATCTATTTTTATTTATTTGTATATATCCTTAATTATTACGTCCTCCTTATTTTATTTGTATCTGTTCTGCGCCAACGCCAATCATATGTACTCTGTCCATCTACCCTAAGGTTGACTGGAAGAGATCGCTAAAGCGATAAGTCCGCCTTTGTACCATCTTTATTACTTTTTTCCTGTATACATAACTAATTTGTATGTTATTTGGTGCAATAAAGAGTATTCTATTCTATTCTATTCTATTCTACTCCCCCGGTTTCTGTGATCCTGTTTTCTGAAATTCCTTTGTTGTTAGTTTGACAGCTTCTCGGTCAAACCGTCTGCGCCGGTCGTCAGGTTTTTAACGTGAAATACGGTATAACTTCACAATAAATACGTTTATACTATTTACTTGAGCTTAATTCACTTATATAAGACAATATTTTCATGAAAATGTACACAAAACACAATTTAAATTATTTAAATTACGGAACAGATGATTTTGACATGTCACCCGGGCGCGTTCCGTTTCACGTATCGTCGTTGGCCTGCCTATTGCAGCCTTTGTGATTTAAAACCTGTCGATGGTTTCTTTGTTTATTAATGTGAAGTATCCTTAGAATCCCAGCCTTATTCAGAGTGACATAGGCTGTTAAAATATATTAAATTTGATCCTTATATTTTTGAGTCTGTCTCGAGTACTTTCAAATTAAATTTATTCTCATAATAAATTAAAAAATAAAATATGCTGAAAATATTTCATGCGGGCGGGACTTCAACCGGCGATCTAGGTCTATGTACGACCTATGTTCTGCCATCTGAGCTACCGCACAATTCAATCTCAGCGCCGAAATTCTCAACCATATCCCATTTCCCCTTATACGTATTAAGGCTTACGTCACCTACACAACTACCCGATTTTTACAAGTAAGGTATTTGATTCAACTCATTTACAATGAATTTGAAAATCAACTAATATGACATTTTTTTATCATATGTAATTTCTTAATTTATTAAGAGTATTAAATACCCTAATTTTTGAAATTTTCGAAATAACATTGTGAATGCGAAATAAAAACACTTATAAAAATACATTTATTCTCTTCTAATTATTCTATATAAAAAATTAAAATTATATACTATAGAAAATTATTGTATAGCATAAAAACCAAAAAGTTAAAAAAAAAGTTAAAAAGAAAAAAAAACAAAACTAATAATATAACGGTATAGGCTTGTTTTCTTCTTTAAATAAAATCATAAACAAACAAAAAAAAAATAGTACAACAAACATAATGACACGGTTTCTTATCCGCTACATCTCCGCTCATCGCTTGTCACTATGTTCTAGGCCTAAGTAAACACAGCGCATAGAAGACGCACACTCTTGCGCTCTTCGGGTCGGTGTTTTGGCTAACTACCCTTTTTATCAGTGCAACTGTTATTTATCCAATTTTTGTAATAACTTTATACTAAGCTCGCCGAAATTTTAGTTATATAAGTATATTTAAGTGATTTCTCTGTAAGTGAATATAATATTTTATTCTTTTGAGAAATAAAGTTCTTTAACCATTATTCTATATCAATTTCATCTTTAAAAGCTAAATTATCTGCATTGACACAGCTTTTGAAGGACCGAGAGTCGATGAGATGCGTTTTGGACAATACACTATGATTTATCGGCCTCAAATTCCGACGTAATAATGCAGTCCCGACCGCGTATTAGCAAAATCCACCCGCTACAAGCCAATGCAACCAAATGCTGCTAATTTGAGTTCAGCGCGAATTTGATTTATCAGTTAACATATATTACTGGAATTGCATTTGTAAAGCAAAATATTGAAGTGAAACGAAAGGTGTATTGTTTTAATAATTCATGTTGCTAGTATATTGTGTGCTTGTAGGGGTATACTCAAATATACACACTTGGTATGTTCGGTGATATCTCTCAGACTGACCCTTTATTTGATTAATATAGCTTATATACAGATCGTAAATATGTAGAACACAATTAGTCATAACCTTTGTCTTGGCTTTACACGCTAGATAATTATTCCATTCAAAAGGTTACGCTCGGTTATATGGAATGTAATATATTAATGAAGTTAACTACAAGACGCAATAACTGATCCATAATACCTGGTGTTTTAATTTAACAAGTAAACTTAGTCTATACGCTCCCCAGTCAGTTTGCACAAAGCGTGATTACTAATTACACGGCCAAATAATTTATTACAGCCATGCTCGGATGTAATCAGATTGTTTGATAACTGGTGGGTGGTTAAATTTAACCGCAGTAGGTACATTGTTGTAGTCATTACGCAAGACTAACAAAACATTAAATAAAATAAATAAATAAATAAATATATACGGACAAATCACACAGATTGAGTTAGCCTCAAAGTAAGTTCGAGACTTGTGTTATGGGATACTAACTCAACGATACTATATTTTATAACAAATACATATACAGATACACATCCAAGACACTGGCCAATATGAAAAAGATCATTTTCCATCTTGACCTGGCCGGGAATCGAACCCGGGCACTCTCGTGTCGCAGGCTGGCGGCGTGTTGACCACTGCGCCACGGAGCTAGCCACATTAGTTTAAAAGTGAAGGTATCACTTTTAAATTAAAGTCGGTTTTAGGTTGAAGTATTTACTACAAGTATTACGTTTCAACGATACTGCCCCGTCACAGACGGACGGAAGCATATGGACAGTAGAGGCTTCGTAATAGGATCCCGTTAGTACCCTTTATTTCAGAACCCTCAAAAAGGTATTTAATTCGATTAAAATCAGACTGTAACCGTTTAAGGGTGCCTGTCCACTGTAGCGGAGCGGTGAGCGAGGTAAAAATGCACCAATAGAAAAATTTCAAAATTTTCGCTCTTAAATTCTATTGGTGGATTTTTACCTCGCTCACCGCTCCGCCACCTCGCTCCGGTCCAGTGGACAGGTACCCTAATTAGCGATCTGTTTTTGTTGCTCTCGAATCGGATTTTTCGCAAATTCAACGATTTACAGGCCGCTGTAAAATTAATGGCATTCAGTTTATCAGCAGGGCACCGAACTTGCTTTCTAATTTATGGCTCAGAAGTTGTCAAGCGCGAGTTGAATACGGAACCAAAAAATATATCGAATCATGTGTGAAATATCACATTGTTTTTTTAAATCGTCTGCTCTTGTTTCTGTATCAAAACTTTGGTAAATACGCTTATAAATTTTGTATAGCAGCTTCTTTGTTTTTTGTTTTTCGTGTATGTAAGTGGCCAACACTGGTGTAAGATTTTTTAAACTGCCTTAAGGCATCTTAGGCATCTGACATAGCTTAACGACTACCATCAATAGTGATAGCTGGGACTTTCCGAAAGACGGAGGAGTTCGAGATATTTTTATACCACTTGCGGTTACTCATTACAGTGGGGACTGCACCCAGGGTTGCTTAACATTGCACATGCGTAGGCGCTATTGCTCTCGACCACTGTGCCATCGGACTCCTCAAATTCAGAGCGACAATTTAAAAGCCGATAATAGTTAGCCAAGTCCTCTGGCTGCTCTGGCCAACTATGGCTCTAATAGTACAGAGAGGGTCGTGCTCCTGTAGTGGAGACCACAAATGAAATGAATAGTTACTCAAGATTATTTGAATTGACTTAAAATATAAAAGTATTTTTTTTGCTCTTAAGCTGCTTCAAAATGCTTCTATCAATTATTAAGATTTTTAGCCCCATCACAGCTGATTTTACATCTTTCTATGTACGTGTTTACACAGTTCGTATCCTTATAGGCATTTCTCAGGCAAGTGTGCGTGTGCTGTCGCATAGTTATTAATACTTATGAACCGGTATTTTTGAAAACAGAAAGTGTTACATTTTCTTGCTGTTTACTTTTAAAACAGAAATAAAAAACAGTGTTCAAAACACTCTATTTGGAAACCGTATTAATCTACGCTCTTTCAAAGCTTTTTCATTTCATTACGGAATCCCATAAAGGGACATTTTAATTGTAAGCAATTTTATTGCTTCAGTAGAGACTAGGTCCCTGAATTCTGATTAAAAATGTAAGAGCAGCAATAATGGTATAAAATGGAAAACGAAAATTTTCTTTTGCAGTCTTTTTGTTAATTAATAACATTTTCGACGATACTTTTTGTCTCTGATTTGAGTCTTATTTTATTTATTTTATTCTAAAAACTAACAGCTTTCTACAATCTTTACAAGTTCGTTACCCTTTTAAATTAAGTCACTTAATACGATTTTATTGCGTTAATAACATTATTTCGACATAAAATATGAATAAGTAATAAACGCTCAACTAAGTCTGCAGCCTGAAAACATGCTCTGGAAAACTTAACCACTACGTAAGTTTTGATAAACCTCAAGTCCTTGCAAAAAAAAAGAATATAAATATAAAATAAATAAATATATACGGACAAATCACACAGATTGAGCTAGCCCCAAAGTAAGTTCGAGACTTGTGTTATGGGATACTAACTCAACGATACTATATTTTATAACAAATACATATATAGATACACATCCAAGACCCAGGCCAATCTGAAAAAGATCCGGCTCTCTCACCGATCGAAGCATAGAAGCGGTAAAGCTTCTACTCAGAAGTCCATTTTCTGTGAGAGTGTGATACTTCCCCGGACGAGCCGGCCCATACATGCTACCAGCAATTCATTTTGCCGGTAACGTGGCTCTACCACATGATGAAGGACTTACCTGAAGTCGTTATCCATTCGATTGTCTTCTCTTTGCTGATGATCTTAAGTTATCCATCAGTGTCAATACGGATGTAGACTGTAAGATTTATTATGGGCCCAGGAAAATAAACTCCAATTTACGTCAAAATGTGTCACAATTACTTATACAAAGAAACGGACGCCTATAGAACATGAATACGTAATGCAGGATGTGGCCATTAGAAAAGTAAAAGAGGTAAAAGATCTGGGCGTTCAGTTTGCAAGCGACCTATCCTTTAAAGAGCATATCACTAAAATTGCAAAAAAAAACTTTCATAAACTTGGAATTGATATTGTGCTGTGCACGGTACAAGGATTCACAAATACTAAAGTTATTACAACTTTATTACCTAATCATCATTTCGTGTAGGTGACACGGTCAACCGACCCTGCACACCCTGGCGTCAGAGTTATTCGGAACCGCCTTTGGGCCTCTGACGTGGTTCCTTTAACAACTACCAGGTGGCAACCGGGACCAACGGCTTAACGTGCCTTCCGAAGCACGGAAAAATCTTCATTATCAGACAATCAGGTGTTTCAAGGCTGCATAGTCCTAATTAAACTGGAAACAACTGAACAAAGTATGCTTCCCGTGGAAATCGAACCCACGATCCCCGGGTCTAAAGGCAAACGCCTTAACCACTGGACCACGGAAGCAGGCCTAATGCCTATGCGTTAGTGCGAAGTCAGATGGAATTAATTCTTTAATTTGAGCTCGGAATAAGGCTAAATATAGTCTCATGTTGGAGAGAATACAAAATAAATTTGCCAGATAGATTTTTAGTTGCGGTAGAGCCATGCTACGGACAAAAGTAAATTTTGCTAGTACCTACATAGCATGAACCCGCCCGTCCGGGAAAGAACCAAACTCTTACAGAAAATCGACGTTAGAGTAGAATCTTTACCGCTTCTATGCTTCGTTTGGTGAGTGAGAGAGCCGGAGGCCCGTCGTTCCCCCATTTCCTCCCCCCTTGGCCTTCCCCCAACTCCTTCAAAGGCCGGCAACGCTCCTGTTACACCTTGGTGTTGCACTTGTCCATAAGCAGCGCTGATCGCTTACCATCAGGTGACTCGCTTGCTCATTTGCCGCCATATATCATAAAAAAAACCGGCTAAGTACGAGTCGGACTCGCGCACAAAGGGTTACATAAATTATATATATTTAGTATGAAATTTTTCCTTTGTCTATGCTTTAAGATGTTACTTCATACCAAATTTCAAGATTCTGAGTTCACGGGAAGTACCTTGTAGGTTTTGATTCCCTTGCGAGTGTCGAAAAAGCATGAAAATTTCCAGCATAACCAGCTGTATCTTTTGATTGTGTTGGCTTAGAAGTTTGATTTTTTTAAAGCTCCAAGGGACAGTAGACTTGAGTATTTGATATGAATTTCAGGTTGATACCTCTACGCGTTCCTGAGAAAAAGGGTCTTGACAGACCGACAGACAGACAGATGGACAACAGAGTGATCCTATAAGGGTTTCGTTCTGAGGCGATTTTGCATTAACGCGGAAGAACTCACAATCCGAACTGTCTCAGTTTGGTGACACTGTGTGTTCCGGACGGTTACGTTAAACGCCGGCGCCGGCCGCCGCTGCTGACAGCTTGCAGTTGACTGGTCGACAGCAAAGTGCTGCTTCATCATCATCAGGTCCTTTTTAGTCTCCACTACAGGAGCACGACCCTCTCTGTACTACTAGGGCCATACTTGGCCAGAGCAGCCAGAGGACTTGGCCTACACTCTCCACGCTGGCCGTCTGGCCAGTGTAGCTAGTGAAAAAGAGACCTCTCCAACCCGTCTGGGTTGGAGAGGTCTCTTAGATGTTTATAAGCTTTGTTTAGCTTGTATTTCCTAAGTCGCCTTCTACGACATCCACGGGAAGACATGGAGTGGTCCTATTCTACTCCGCCGGATACCACACTGCTTAATTACTAATAATACTTATATCCACAAGACCATCACACTTCTAAAGCGCTCCATGATTACAGATAAGCTATATAATTTTTTAAATCCAATATACAGGATGAAATTGAATTCATTAACAAACGTCTAAGGAGTGACTCAGATCACGAATCTGAACAACTTTCATTATGGGACCAACTTTGACATCGTGAAAAAATTATCTGCTCTTTCATATAAAATTGGAATATCTACTTGGCCAAAATCTATGGAACAGCTGATTTTTTTGTATCAATTTCGGAGTTGGTCCCATAAACAAAGTTGTTCAGATTCGTGGTCTGAGTTTTTCCTTAAACGTTTGCTAATGACTTAAATTTCATCTGTATAATCAATTTCGAAATAAATTTCCACTTTCATTCGCTCTAATAACAAATTTATATAATTCCATTATAGTTGCGAAATTGGCCGGAAAGATTTTATCTGTGGCTCATAACTGCTGGACCGTGCTGTCATTACTCCGAAAATATTTTGTTAGATCGACCGCTCAAAATGGCGCCTTCCGCCCGCTCGTTATGTGCGTGTTATTTGTTGGGGTTAATTTATCTCGCCGCGGCTAGTGAAAAAGGTAAAATTTATTAATTTTAACGGAACTTAGCACGAAACTATTAGACGCAGCGAGACTCACTGCGACCACGATGGTTGTATCTCCATAGAAACGTCAGCGAAATTCCTAACTAACAATTATAAATGCGAAAGTGAAGTTATATGTTTGTTTGTTACGCTTTCACGTTGATGCTTTCACATGAAATTTTGCATATACATTATTTGGGGTAAAGGGAAAAAGTTCTGTTCCTGAGGGATCGATATTGACGCGGGCGGAGCCGCGGGCGAAAGCTAGTAACTATATAAAATATCCGCACTAAGTCCCGTTAAACTTAATAGTGTTTGTTTTAAAAGCGGATATTTAAAAAAGAATAAGGTAAAATTCATAAACTTTTTTCATACATACTTTTTATTTACGTTTTTATCCCTTACGGGATATACAGATCTTAAAGATTTAAAATTTAGGCTACGCATTGGTGGTGAACGGAATCAAGATTCTGAGGGATTGCTAATTGCAATGTCTCTTGATATTATTCCTTAGATTTTTCCGTCGACCGGCTTCTTTAAAGTATGTTCATAGAAACAGCTGGAAAATTCTAAAATTATCGACATTCCATAAAGTGTTCAACCGGTCCGGCAATTTGTATTACAATTTATATTTTATAGAGTTCTTTTAGTCTAATAGACTAAAAACTGAACAACTCTTTTAGTCTATTAGACTAAAAGAGTTGTTAATTTCCTGAGTTACCCTTTCAAGGGAATGTTGGTGGTTTATTTACACGCTGTATATGTATATATTATTACATTTCCACTTTTGCATCTATTTCATGAAACTATATAATATGATAGTAGTATAAGTAGGTGTCGAAGCCGCCGTGTTATAGCCTCGACGCAGGTGAGGATGCCGGAGGAGTTAATTCAAACTAGTTTTGTATAAAATAATACTTATTTAACCGCCCTTTTTGCGGCATCAAAAGAAAGTTGCTTACAGATCACAGTACAGGTTATTTTACAGATACAATTTAAAGGACGCGTGGCGCGCGAGTGTTTTCGAATGTATACGTCTTTGCGCGAGCGCTGACTTGGGTGGAAGAGAGCGTTGCGAGCCGCGGCCGCGTCGATGTAGCTGCCCGCGCGTCCCGCAGTGCCCCCCGCTGGGTTCCCCGCTTGGGAAAGGCTCCCTAAAATATGGGAAGCCGTGACATCCTCGGCCCCGTTGCAAGCTGTAGCTTACAACATTGAAGTAGGTAGCAGACACATTCTTGATACAGCCCTCCTCACGACTCCTTGCCTTGTATGGACGTCGGCCACACGATTGACGCCGTCAGGCCCCGGGTAGAACTGCTGTATCCTCCCGAGCCGCCATTGCATGGGCGGCAGCTGGTCGTCCTTCAGCACTACGATGTCACCGATGCGTAGACACCCTTGCTGCGTGCGCCACTTCGTTCGCTGCTGTAACTCGGCGACGAACTCGCGACTCCAGCGGGCCCAGAATTGCTGCCGAAGTTTCTCCACCAACTCAAATCTGCTGGGTCTCAATGCCATTATTGGTAGGGACGGGACCGCAGTTAGAGGTCTCCCTATAAGGAAGTGCCCAGGAGTTAATGGTAAAGGATCGTTGGGATCGGATGATAGAGGCGTGAGAGGGCGAGAGTTCAGTATAGCCTCAATTTGTACAAATACTGTCGTTAGTTCCTCAAAAGTTAGGCTAGCACTACCTACTATTCGTTTCATATGATATTTAGCGGATTTAATGCCGGCTTCAAAAATTCCCCCAAAATTTGGCGAATACGCAGGGCTAAATGAGAATTTAATACCATCGTTAGTACCGAAATCTGTCAACGACTGCTTGCTGGACCGCACAACTCTACACAACTCATTGTTTGCTCCCTTAAAATTAGTGCCATTATCGCAAAAGATCTTAGCTGGCTTGCCGCGCCGTGAAACAAATCTACGCAGGCATTGAAGGAACGCTTGTGTACTGAGCTCGCTGACCACCTCCAAATGAACCGCCTTTGTCGTGAGACACACAAATAAACATAAATAACATTTGGACGTAGTGCTACCTCTGCCCTTACGACTAGAAATCTTAAAAGGTCCCCCATAGTCAGTTCCGACATAATAAAAAGGAAACGTCGGTACATTTCTCTCAGGAGGTAGGTTACCCATAATAGGCTGAACATTTTTACCTCTAAAACGAGTGCATATGACACAGTGTCTTGTTACTTTACGAGCTAAATTTCTTCCTAGTATAGGCCAGAATTTTTCTCGAATAGATGCTAGAAGCAGTTGTGGACCTGCATGAAACAAACGATGATGCTCATATGACATGATTAATTTACAAAAATAATGTTTGGAATCTAAAATCATTGGATGCTTCTTGTCATATGCGTAATCCGAATTGCTAATACGACCTCCTACTCTTAATAAACCCTTGTCGTCAAGAAATGGATTAAGAGATAATAATTTAGATGCCCTTGGTAAGTTCCTTTTATTTGAAATTAAAACTATGTCTCTTTGAAATGACTCAGCTTGACTATACTTAACTAATAGATGTAATGAATTATTTATCTCGTCAGGGCCAAGGGGACCAGTACTTTTAGTGCTAGTAGGTTTGCAATTATTTAAAAAACGTAAGACATATGCATATACTCTTAGTAATTTCAAGTAATTAGAATAGTTATCAAATTTAATAAGTTTAGAATCTTTATCAATTAATAAATTACACGTTAATGTGTTTTCCTTATTTTTAAGTTCAGGCAATTCGTGTAGTGAGACAGATGGACATTTACTCTGAGGCCAATTGCACTGTTCCTCACTCAGAAAGGAGGGACCCTGCCACCAAAGGGAAGAAGACCTTAGTTGACTGGGTTCAACGCCTCGAGATGCTAAGTCAGCTGGGTTCTGATCTGTAGGTATGTGACGAAATATAAAATCATTTGTAAGTTCATTTATCTCATTTACACGGTTGCATACAAACATTTTTAAATCCCTAGGGGGTGTCTTAACCCATGCTAGTGCAATGGTGGAATCAGACCACATAATTTTCTCAGTAATATTAGAATATGACTGAATTGACTGCAATACCTTATTACATAAACGCGCTCCTAGTAACATCGCTGACAACTCTAACCTAGGAATAGTCAGCTGTTTCATGGGTGCTACACGTGCTCTCGCAGTTAATAGCCGTACAGTGAACTCTTGGTTGTTGTCCCGAGACCTCAAATAGACACACGCTGCGAAGGCATGCTGGCTTGCATCAACAAAACAATGCAACTGGATGTCATGTGGGGTGTCACATAAAACCCTTCTAGGTATATTGATGGCAAATAGAACTGGAAGATTGTTTATAAAACTGTTCCATCGTTTTGCAATGTTATCGGGAACTGGAGTATCCCAGTCTAGTTTAGACGCCCATAGTTCCTTTAATATAATTTTAGGCACAATTATACAGGCACATAAAATTCCTAGTGGGTCAAATATCTTACAGGTCATTGAAATAATAGTGCGTTTAGTGACCTTTGAAGGTGGATCTATATCAGTATGAAAATTTAATGTATCGGATGCTGGAGACCAATTTAGTCCTAAAACACTAGAATCTTTGTTTAACTCCAGTACAGTTAACGATTCACTGTCATTTATTAAATTAGGTACATTTGAGCGTAATTTTCTTAAGGGTAAACAAGCAGAATTTAATGTTGATACTATGCCCTCATAAATTCGTTTTAAATCATTAATATCATGGGCTCCTGTACTAAGATCATCGATATAGAAATCGTTTTTAAGAATATTAGAAATATCTTTATCAGGGCACTCCTGAGATAATTGTAAAAGACACCTAGTACTCAAAAATGGAGCTGATGCTGTGCCGTAAGTGACAGTGTTCAATTGTAATACTTGAATAGGTTGATCCTCATTATCTCTCCATAATATAAGCTGCCAATGACGCTGCGACTCGTCGATTTCAATCTGCCTGTACATTTTTTCTACTGCAGTCAGCACATATTTATAATTACGAAATCTCAACAGTATAGAAATTAAATCGCTTTGCACTACTGGACCTATTAATTGAATATCATTTAGGGATTTATTAGAGGATGACTTTGCTGACCCGTCAAATACGATTCTAAGGCGAGTTGTTTCACTTTTTAATTTTAGAACAGCATGATGCGGCAAGTAATAGCCAAAGTGTGGCTTATCTACTTTCGTTAAGTGTCCTAGGTCCGCATATTCCTTCAAAAATAAACTATATTGAGCCTTTAAATCAGGTTGACGATGAAATCTTTTTTCTAAATTAATGAGACGTTTTTTGGCCAAATAATAAGAGTCGCCTAATGCACTCTCAGGCGATTCCTTGAATGGTATCATAACCGAAAACCTACCATTAGGAAGCCGCTTGGTATTCTCTTTGAAATGAATTTCACATTGTTTCTCCTCTTGGGAGAGAGACTTGACCTTAGGCAGTTCGTCAATCTGCCAGAAACGCTCTAAAGAGTCTTTAATTTCTTTCGAAAAATTACAAAATAATTGGGGCACTGTACACGATGTCCTAGCTGTGGGACCTGCCACCAACCATCCTAGTTTTGAATCTAATAATACAGTTGCATTATTATCTAGTTTAATTTGTTTGGACCCTACAATGTCCCAGTAAATATCAGACCCGAGTAACATGTCTACCTTAGAGGGCTTAAAAAAGGTGGGGTCAGCAAGTTGAATATTTTTAGGTATATTAAGTTCATTAATATTGACCTCCAAATTGGGTAAAAATCCAGTTATACATGGGACAAATAAAAACGTTACATTAGTGTTAAATGAATTCACACGAGATTTAATTAAAAGATTGCGTGTCCCTGATATGGGACATAATGAATTGTTTATGCCCGCAATACTAATGTTAGCATCATTACTAGTTAGGCCCATTCGTTTTCTTAAATCCTCCGATAAAAATGATGATTGACTACCTGTATCTAATAAAGCCCTTACAGTATAAATTTTGTAATTATATTCAATGTTGACGAGGGCGGTGCATAGCAAAACTTGATTTACTTGGTTACTCGGTGGTGACAAAACAGAAAGAGATACAGGAACTGGATCAACTGATGGCTCTGTAGCAGTTGACACCTGTGTCTTATGCAACAATGAGTTATGTCTCCTTTTACATATGCGACATGAACCTTTAGCATGACATTTAGCAGTAATGTGGCCACCACGCAAGCAATTCTTACAAAGTTTTAGCCTAATAATTTCAGATATCCTATTATCAACCGTCATACCCTTCAACTTCTCACAATCATAAATGCGGTGTACTTGACTACAACAGGGACATTCATTACCACTAGGTTTGTTATCAGAGGATATAAAGAATGATTTAGTATTTTTAGATTGATTAAAATTAGATTTTTCGCCAAAACGATTAATATAAGACGTTTCCAAAATATCAGCTCGGCACCGTAAAAATGAATAGAAATTATCTAAAGTAGGTAACTCTGAGAGTGTACTTTTATGTTCCTCCCACTTACTAGCAGTTGTGGTGTCTAATCTAGCAGAAACTATGTATATTATCAGTGTGTCCCACTTATCAGTCGGTTGACCGAGCGTGTTCAGCGCTCTCAGATGTTTAGAAACGTGATCTATTACAAACTTTAGCGCTTTATATGACTCCCTGGGAGAGCTTTCTATGGTGAGCAAGGCTCTTAGATGATTATTAATTAAAATGTTATTATTATTGAAACGCTGACACAGTAACTCCCAGGCAGCCTCATAATTTTTACTCGTAAATTCGATAGACTTTAAAATTGTAGAAGCGCTGCCTTCTAATGCCGAGCGCAGATAATGGAACTTATTAATTAGTGGAATATTTTGATTATTGTGTATCATAGATTCGAAACTATCTTTAAATTCCAACCATGTCAGATAGTTGCCATCAAACGTGGGCAGTTTAATAATAGGTAATTTAATAGAATTTGAATGACTGCAATGACTGACTGACTGGTTGTCTATGTCAGTCACTGGTTCGGGAACCGATTTGCTATTTGTGTCTAGGATCGCTTGACCCTTTGCGAGCAATGATAAAATCCGAGATTCTATTGCATCTCTTTCTTCAATTTCTCCGTCTATGTCAGATGACAACTCATCAATTTCATTTTGAATTACTTCAAACTCAGAACTTAAACGTTGAATAGTATCGAGCTTTAATTCAAGTTCCTTTTGAACTGTGAGTGAAATTCCAGAGTCTTTAATAGTATTCAAATATTGCTCATATTTGGTCAAACGACCCTTTAGTACACCCCGCTTCCTAATCAATATGGTATCCCTTTTGATTGCGGAGGTATCTCCAGTTTCCATGCTTAATGGCATATTGTATCAATAAACTCGACTAGTACGTATATAAAACTCGATCAACACTAATTGAAAATGGAGTAAAAAAAAAAACAATGAATTGTGCAGAAATCGAACCCAATCCAGTCAACAGCCGGTGCCAGGAATCTCGGTAGACACGATGCGCCGTGATGCACTGCACTGCACCGCTGTGCCGTCAGCGTCACCACGGAGAACAGACAGGAAATCAGCCGACGCCTTTGATCTAGGCTCTTCGCTTCACGTCTTCCTTGCGTGAAGAGCTGAAATAGTCGGCATATGTCTTTCAAGCTAGGTGCAACATGCGTGTGTATTTTTTTTGAAACGTAGATAGGTATGAGATTCCCAATTCGTATTCACCAAGGCAGGTAGGACAGGTATGTAAGTAAGTACCAAGCGTGACACGGGCGTGGCTCGACCACGTTTGCAAAAACAAAATGGCTACCGCGTGCACACGAAAAAATGAAAAGCTTGCTGTATGCTGTAGGTACAAACCTGCGTGCTGTTGGATTAGTGTGAAATAGTGCAATTGCAATGAATTATGCACCCAAAAGCAGCTATAGGTACATAGACACATATAACTCGTAAATAACACGCAGCGTTGTTGTAGGTACTGTATTTAGAAACCAATAATAATAGGCATTGCTAGACCCAAAACTAGAAAAAACACGTTAAATGAGCTATATGCTCTTGCAATAGATACCTTTGATAGTAGTTAGTTATGCTCGATTCCACTAATAAGTACCTAGGTAATCCTGCACCATGTACATACATGGGTACACGCATGTAGGTTGCGAAAAAGCTGAACCTATGCAAAGTAGGCACCTAAATATAGGTATTAATACGCTGGCACAAAGAGAGGCACACTGAACTCGGGGAATAAAATAGGTAGGTAGAAAGGAATGGGCACTTCACTTAACTTAGGTTAGGCCTCCAGATGAAATGCTGCAGGTCCCGTCGTGAAAGCTCCTTTCTCCCGTTGTAGGTAGTCCGCTGCGAGTCGTAGCCTCAGCATACGCGCCTTCCTCTTGTATCCGTTTATGTCCTTTTACGGTCGCCAAATATGTCGAAGCCGCCGTGTTATAGCCTCGACGCAGGTGAGGATGCCGGAGGAGTTAATTCAAACTAGTTTTGTATAAAATAATACTTATTTAACCGCCCTTTTTGCGGCATCAAAAGAAAGTTGCTTACAGATCACAGTACAGGTTATTTTACAGATACAATTTAAAGGACGCGTGGCGCGCGAGTGTTTTCGAATGTATACGTCTTTGCGCGAGCGCTGACTTGGGTGGAAGAGAGCGTTGCGAGCCGCGGCCGCGTCGATGTAGCTGCCCGCGCGTCCCGCAGTGCCCCCCGCTGGGTTCCCCGCTTGGGAAAGGCTCCCTAAAATATGGGAAGCCGTGACAGTAGGTATTTTTACGTTTTAACGTGTGCGCATCATGAATATTTTTTTTCTAATTTTCGTCCCACTGCTGGGCAAAGGTCTTTCCCATCACCTTCCATGCGTCTCTTCAATTCAATTCAATGTCTTCTCTAGCCACTGCATGTCAAATTTTCGAAGATCGTCACTGCATCGTCATTAGAATAAATAAATATAGATTGAGCTAGCCCCAAGGTAAGTACGAGACTTGTGTTATGAGATACTAACTCAACGATACTATATTTTATAACAAATACATATATAGATCAACATCCAAGACCCAGGACAATCTGAAAAAGATCATTTTCCATCTTGACTTGGCCGGGGATCGAACCCGGGCACTCCGTGTCGCAGGCTGGCGTGTTAACCACTGCGCCACAGAGCTGTCAATAAATAAAGAATAATAATTACACAAGCAGTTTTATGTAAAAAAAAATTGTCTGTAAAATCGGTTTACGGACGATAATTTTTACGTGTTTTTTTTTATGGAAGAGAGAGATGCGTCATAACTGTCATAAGCCGAATGCTTAGGCCGATCATGCCTCTCTATCGCTTGTTCCGCGCTTTCGCACGCGGAACGTGACAGTTTTTCGTGTGTGAACCAGCGTTCATAGATTTATGAAACGTTATCACGTCAATAATATTTTCACAAAATAAATGAACTGAATTGAAAATAATAACTACTCTGGATGGTTGGATGGAGGGAAGTCATTACACCGAAAATATTTTATTTGACCAAACGCTCAAAATGTCTCCCTCCGCCCGCTCGTTATGTGTTATTTGTTAGTGTTGATATAATAATAATTGTGTGGTTGCGGCTAGTGAAAAATATCAAATCTCATCATCATCAGGTCCTTTTTAGTCTCCACTACAGGAGCACGACCCTCTCTGTACTACTAGGGCCATACTTGGCCAGAGCAGCCAGAGGACTTGAACTACACTCTCCACGCTGGCCAGACGGGTTGGAGAGGTGTCTTAGATGTTTATAAGCTTTGTTTAGCTTGTATTTCCTAAGTCGCCTTCTACGACTTCCACGGGAAGGCTTGGAGTGGTCCTATTCTACTCTGCCGGATACCACACGGCTAATATCAAATCTGTATTGCACCAAATAAAATATACATTTGGAAATTAAAGCTATTTTAAAATTAATATGCCGTGGCTCAGCGGTCAACAAGTCAGCCTGCGACACGAGAGTGCCCGGGTTCGAACCCCGGCCAGGGCAAGATGGAAAATAATCTTTTTCAGATTGGCCTGAGTCTTGGATGTGTATCTATATATGTATTTGATATAAAATATAGTATCGTTGAGTTATCGCATAACACAAGTCTCGAACTTACTTTGGGGCTAGCTCAATCTGTGTGATTTGTCCATATATATTTATTTATTTAATAGACAATTAAAAAAACAACGGTTTGCACTCAGGGGGAGCCGGCAGAAGTGAAAACTTGCCTTTGCGTCGGTCTCAGGTCACGTGTCCTGACGCGAGTGTACCAATTATTATCCATCCCAAAAGGTACACAAAGCCCTCTAAGCACTTCAAAAACAGTGGCTCTCCGTGAGTGCCGATAGAACTAGAAACTTGAACATTCGGTTACTAAAATACAGAGGTGTCGGTAACAGTAACGGTAACAGAGTCGCAAGTTCAATGGTTTTTATTATTTACAAAAAATGTCCGAGGCGCCTTAAGAAGATTTTACTTCAAAAAAGTAGCCAAGTGGCAGTCGGATTCGCCCATGAAAGGTTCCGTAGCAGCAAGTAACAAAGTTTTTGTTATATTTGAGTTGATTAAGTGAAATGTAAATTGCAGTTTGCGATCTATGACGTATTTAAAAAAAAACTACTTACTACCAATTTTCGGTGAAAGTTTACATGGTAATGTACATCCTTATTATTACTTTACTAATATTATAAATGCGAAAGTGAGTTTGTTTGTTTGTTTGTTTGTTTGACACTACTGAACCGATAATCATGAAATTTTGCATACAAGTTCTCTGGAGTGCGGAGAAGGACATAGGCTATCTTTTATCCCGGTAGAAAGTACTATTCCCGAGGGATCGACATTGACGCGGGCGGAGCCGCGGGCGAAAGCTAGTCATATATATTTATTTTAGTTTTATCATTCTCTTTTGCCACTTTGTAAGTGACTCTCGCAAACTAAATTATTGAGTTTCACTTCTAAGTACGGGGAACCTGCAAGAGACATTTTTCTATTTTTGTGATACAGAATACATCTACTTCCCATTTCGTCAGTACATTTCAACAGTTTCGTTCTTATAATATCGGGCTGTGATGTACTACGGACGGACAGACAGACGACGAATCATAAGGGTCTGTTTTTTACCATCTGGCTACGGTATCCTAAAAAAGGCGGATTGGCCCCTAAGCGATCTCTTTAAGGGTCCGTACTACCTCACACTGCTTTGCATGATTGACTGTTATATCAATAATAATTAAATACTCAAGTTTAGATTTATATTTCTTCGTTAATTAACAAGTTATACACAAAATAAAATTAATCGAATATGCCACCCTGGATTGTGCCTGGCTCAAAGGTACCCATAATACTAGCTGCGTTTCCCCTTTGGATAGCTATGGATATCCTTTGAACCAGGTACCACCCAGAGCGGTAGTCATACCCACGGTCCCTTAAGCGACGTCCGATCTCCCAAATAAAGTCCTTGGCTTCCGGGCACCACGGGCCGGCTGTCTCAACAGCAACCGGCACGAATTCATAGTTGGAGGACAGCACTGAATATTTTGTCATTTTGTGAGCCGCCGCTGCTGATTTATACTCAAGTTGAAATAAAAATGCAGCAAAGTTCAGGACTAACTCTGGTAACTATATGACTCAAAAACACAATTGCGTAAAATTTTCTCGATAGAAAAAAATTGCAAAGTTTCCTCCAAATCACGTATAATTTACTCGGTATATAGCATTATTCACCAAATACATTAAAATTTACTTTGAAACTTTTGATTATTATTGCATTACAGATAAGGCAGCCATCATATGTTTTTCTTTTTCGAATAACCCTTGAATATTCCTAAAAAACGAAAATATCCAAAGTAGCTAACGCGTTTAGACCATCCGCGTTTGTATCGCCAGACCGCCTGGCATATGGCAGGCTCTTAAGTCATTCTCGTTTGGAAAATTGCTCATGGAAAAGTGCGCATGGCGCGTGCAGCGGGGTGTGCAACGGCGCGTGCTGTCAAATTTGAAACTTATGGCGCATTATGGGGCCGTTCGCGGAGAGGCGATTTTTCGACCGTTTACTTGAGATATGACATTTGCCACGATTAATGCAGTTGGAAACTTAGAGTAACTGCAGTTTTTTTTTTAATATTAAATAGAGCAAAACCAAAAATCTCTCGCTCTTCTTAGCATTTCCCCGGTCACATCCTCAGCCGGGGGAAGCCCAGCTCCGCTAGAAAAAAACAAAGAATCGTTGTACATCATTAAGTGCGTGGGTTGCGCCTTCAAAGGCAATTTGCGCTGCCCACGCGAGACTACAAATGAGTTTTTTATCACCTAAGCAGTTGAGACGTTTTTCTAAGGATCTAGCATTACTCGCGCCTCCATCAATTGCTGTGCCTCTCCTTAAACTTTTATTATGGACGTCAATTTTTTATAACGCTTCAACTGACATGGAGTCTCTTACGCTCATCATCATCATCATCATCATCAACCTATACTAGTCCACTGCTGGACATAGGTCTCTCCCATGGTACGCCACTGAGCTCGGTCTTGAGCTTGTCTTTTCTTGTCTTACGCTCCTCTGACCTGAACTGCGTGGGTGTCCGCCTGCTAAGTCAATTTAGACTACCCACGCGAAACTATGCAATGCATTTAAGCTAATTTGTCTTATCTGAACAAAGGCGTTGTTATATAAAATAGTACCTATTTACAGGGAAATTGTTAAGGTATTTTCATCTATTCGAAAAACAAAGAATGGTTGCGTGAAAACAGGTTTTAAAGTACGTTTTTAGGCACAAGTTGATTGTGATATAAATGAGTTACATAGAATACCCAAAAACATACTAAGTTATCTACAATACATGAAGTTATAACAAACGTAAATCACTATCAAATATCCCCGATCCGCACTGCGAACGAGCTCGCGTCTCGATCCACATTCACCCTGAGGAAAACCTCCCGATAAGGTCGAAACATGTCGGCCAATAGCTGACTTCGTACGTGAGAAACCCGTCGTTACATATTTTAATAATATGTATATCTCACGTTAGTTTTCATTAAAAAATATTAAAATAGTTGCAAAGTTTCAGCATACTTACTATTTTTAAAAACATTTTTTACAACAAGGCAAACAACAGGCATCTTGTTAAACAGGTCAGTTGGTCTCGCAACAGACTCTTTGTAACTCATAAGATAGAAATATATATGCTTTCATCGCCGTGTGGTTTTCGGCAGAGTAGAATAGGACCACTCCTAATCTTCCAATGGAGGTCGCAAGAAGCGCTTAGGAAATACAAGCTAAAGCTCATAAACATCAATGAGACCTCTCTAACCCGTCTGGCCAGCGAGGAGAGTGTAGGCCAAATCCTCTGTCTGCTTTGGCCAAGTATGACTCCGGTAGTACAGAGAGGGCCATGCTCCTGCAGTGGAGACTAAAAAGATCTGATGATGATGATATCTTTTTATAGATTCTAGCTGTACCCACGACTTCATCCGCGTGAGTGTCGATTATATCATTAAATTTATCTGGCCCCCGGATTCTGGGTACCGAAGTCTTTACGGTGAAGATGTAACTGGTAAAACGCTTAGATAGCAGTAACATCAATAGCTTTCGCAGTACTCGCGCAATAATGACGTTTATAGGAAAAGCTTTGATACCTTAGATTATATTAATCAGTCAGTGGTTCTCTGCTCTGCCTCCGTGGTCCAGTGGTTAAGGCATTTGCCTGTAGACCCAGGGGTCGAGGTTCGATTCCTACGGGAAGCAGTTTAGTTGTTTCTAGTTTGGTTAGGACATTGCAGGCTTGAATCGCCTGATTTTCTGATAATAAAGATAATTCCTTGCTTTGAAAGGCACGTTAAGCCGTTGGTCCCGGCTGCCATCTGGTAGTCTTTAAAGGAACCACGTCAAAGGCCGAGCGGCGGCGGTTCCGAAAAACTCTGACACCAGGGTGTGGTCGATTGACCGTGACACCTACTCGAAATGATGATGATGGTGGTGTCATTCTTACCTGCCCGTCCGATGGTTGAGCGAATAGTTTGTTTGCCCCGACCTCCTGCTACTTGCTTTTCCCCGATTCATCCGAGTGAGTATTGTGTAATAGAAGTAACTATTCTTATACCATAATACATATTCTTATACCATAATATATATTATAACTCACCAACAAAACTAGATCAAAGGAAAAATTGAGGACACAGTTCCATGCAAGCTGCAGGATAATCTGCGGAAACAATATACTGTGTTTATTGCGATCGCATTGAGATACGATGATGCTGCAAAACATGCGGGGAAATGCTATCAATACGATCCTCTTCCAACATGTTCTGGCTATGATATTTTTATGATTGTCATAAACAAAGCAGATAAACGAATACTTTGCTATTATTTTGTCCAATATTTGTATCTAATAATAGATATTCATTGTTTTGATTTTTGTGCGGTACTCGCTCAGTGGTTGAAAGTGCGCAATCCATAAGCGAAAGGGTTTGAACCCCGCTTAGCCTGACCTTTGAGTTTGTAGCGCAATACGCCTTTAAATCAAGCTACGCTTCTTTCTAGCCTATAAGTTTAATGTCATAAAAGAAATATATAGAGCGCTTAGAAAAGAAGAATGGTTCTCGAATAGCGATCACGTACCAGTAAGCGGCACAAAAACGTGGTTCCTTACTGTGGGCCTAATAAGAATGCTCAAGGTCGCTCAAAGTGCAATGGAGAGGGCTATGCTCGGTGTTTCTCTGCGAGACCGAATTACAAATGAGGAGATCCATAGAAAAACGAAAGTTACCGACATAGCTCAGCGGATTAACTCTTTGAAATGGCAGTCAGCAGGTCACATAGCGCGTAGAACCGATGGCCGATGGGGCCAAAAAAGTTCTCAAATGGCAACCATGTACCGGCAAGCGAAGTGTCGGACACCCAGCTACCAGGTGGTCGGACGACCTGATCAAGGTCGCTGGGAAACGTTGGATGCAAACCACTTCCAAGTGGCTATTCTAAAATCTTTGGGGAGGCCTTTGCACAGGACAGTTGTACAGGACAGACAGTTATGAACTTTTGCTGTTGATATAATGAAAGGAATAGAATAACACAACACGGAATCCGTACGCCATTAGCTATATAAAATCTATAACTTTTAAAGTGACATGACGCCATCAAGATTAGCCGTGTGGTATCCGGCAGAGTAGAATAAGACCACTCCAAGTCTTCCCGTGGATGTCGTAGAAGGCGACTTAGGAAATACAAGCTAAACAAAGCTTATAAACATCTAAGACACCTCTCCAACCCGTCTGGCCAGCGTGGAGAGTGTAGGCCAAGTCCTCTGGCTGCTCTGGTCAAGTATGGCCCTAGTAGTACAGAGAGGGTCGTGCTCCTGTAGTGGAGACAAAAAAGGACCTGATGATGATGACGCCATCAATATCAGACACCATAAGTAAATTGAAGTAACGACGCGTAATATCTCTCTATCTGTTCTCAATTTTCGAAACTCCTAGGGCGATTTTGATACGGTTTCAAGTAACGTGTAACACAGTATGCATACCTGGGTGGCCCGCTATATAGTTTAAGTTAAAATTACGTAAGTTTACTTAGTTGACAAAATAATTTGGTGAAGATAATAATTTAATGCTAATAAAAAATCTAAGTTACTCATAGGACAGACACCAGTCAGGTCTCTTATTAAAACAAATATATCTACGGATGGTCGGATGCACGGATGTTTTTTGTCAATTTTCGTTTTCGACATATTGGATGTTATACACTCACTTTGATCGAGTATCTACACTCCAAGCACTAGTCTGATTGAATCGAAACTTTTTTATTCCATAGCTCAAATTGTTTTCTTTTTTTTTTGACGTGATCATGTCTTTTATCGATCAACGCCGGCTGCACGCACCAAAAAGTGTCACGTTCCATGTGCAAGCGAGAACGCGAAATCATCGTTGGAGAGGCACGATCGGCCTAAGTGTAATCTTATGACGCATTTATCTCTCTTCCACCGTTATCACGCAAAATTATCGTCTCGTAACAATGTAACAGCCTCCGTGGTCCAGTGGTTAAGGCGTTTGCCTGTTGACCCGGGGGTCGTGGTTTCGATTCCCACCGGAAGCATACTTTGTTTAGTTGTTTCCAGTTTGGTTAGGACATTGCAGGCTTGAATCACCTGATTGTCTGATAATAAAGATGATACCGTGCTTCGGAAGGCACGTTAAGCCGGTGGTCCCGGCTGCCATCTGGTAGTCGTTAAAGGAACCACGTCAGAGGCCGAGAGGCGGTTCCGAAGAACTCTGACACCAGGGTGTGCATGGTCGATTGACCGTGACACCTACTCGAAATGATGATGATCGGCTCGTGATCTGATCGAAAATTCGTAAGACATACACGTGACATTCCAAATATTCAAAAATGTTCAACGTTAATATTTAAGTTTTCACTTCTGCCGGCACTCCCGGAATGCAACCTACTTTTTTTATTATTAGTATTTTTACTGGTTCTTGGCATTTTCCAAATAAATGTAGCCCTCATGGTCAAAGAACTGGCAATTCAAAAAATATTTCCTATCTAATATTAAAAGACTCATAAAAAACCTTTTTCATTGTGAGGTAAAAAAAGCATAGGCTTTTAGTGAAAAAAAAAAAAAAAATATTTTGCCATTCTCTTTGTTTTCACATAAATGAACGTCTACTTGCGTGCAGAAGTTTTTCCTGCACCAGAGACTTGTAGTGACCACACATAATATGAGTTAGATCGTCCGTAAAACTTGAGGTGTCAAAGTCAGGCGAAGTTTGAACCCGGAATTAATCGGTTACAAGTCTTTCTTTATACCACTTGACTGATACCGCTTCTAATGTATTATAACATCATTGTTTTTACCATGATTAAAGCAAATAAATCTGATTGATTGAGTGAAACTCTTTGTTGTTCTAGAAAACCCATTCACAGCAGTAGTGAGGGAGACCCTGATCAGCACAGCTCGGTCTTGCATGAACAAGATCAACGCCACCGAAGCAGACCTGGAGTATCTGAGGCAGGACCCGCCGTATCCGGAGAAGGCAGCTTGCATCATAAAATGCTTGTTAGAGAAGGTACCATGAGGGGTTCTCTACTAGGTAGTGTTCTAGATCGTTCAGGGACCACTCGCAGTTACAAGTTCTTAATTGTTTCACTATTTTATGAAAATGATTTTTCCAGAAACTAATTTTGAACCACCATTTATGTAGACAGCTGAATCATCGTTATTATAACGTTATAGTATTGTTATTAAATTTAGTCAGAGGCCAAGGGGCGGTTCCGAAGAATTCTGACACCAGGGTGTGCATGGTGTTGATGATGATTAAATTTAGTTCTTAAGTTAGTTTAGTTCTTAACTTACTACAAGTCTAACTATACTTACAGCTTTTCAAAATAAGCGGTGGTCTAGATGATGGTCTTTGCATCTGGAATTTAGCTTTGATATCTTTTAGTCAGATTGCTAATAGTAATTTTTTAGTCGAAATACATTTTCATGATAGAACAAAAGCTAATATAGACACTACGTACCGAAAAATATCAGTAGTATTTTCGTATTTATGTAGCAAAGGAACTACATAACATTCATCATCATCAGGTCCTTTTTAGTCTCCACTACAGGAGCACGATCCTCTCTGTACTACTAGAGCCATACTTGGCCAGAGCAGCCAGAGGACTTGGCCTACACTCTCCACGCTGGCCAGACGGGTTGGAGAGGTCTCTTAGATGTATAAAAGCTTTGTTTAGCTTGTATTTCCTAAGTCGCCTCTTACGACATCCACGGGAAGACTTGGAGTGGTCCTATTCTACTCTGCCGGATACAGACATTTCTGCCGGATACAGACATAACATTACTTGCTTGAAAATGTTACGTATTATGTAGTTTCTCCTTCTTCTTCCTTTACCGTATCCCACACTTTCATTTGGGTCAAGACAGTATATCAGTTCTCTCAATTTTGTTCCATCGCCTATCATAGCCTTTGTCCAGCCAACTCGGGCTATGCACTTAAAATATAAATTATTTTTTTTCAGATCGGTATAGTGAAGCATAACAAATACTCGAAGACTGGTTTTATGACAGCCGTATCTCCGCTCGTCTTTAAGAATAAGAAGAAGATGGAACACATGAAAATTGTGTCGGAGAATTGTGATAAAGAGGTAACTTAATTCAGTTTAGCACTCATTTATATGAGTTTAGCACATATCCGAAAGGTTTCTGGTTCAAATCTCACCTGATTGAGTGAGGTCCATCATCTACAGTGTATAACCTCACCTCATACATCACCAACTACGGTCATCATCATCATTTCGTATAGGTAAGACGGTCAAGGACCATGCACACTCTGGTGTCAGAGTTCTTCGGAACCGCCTCTCGGCTTCTGACGTGGTGGAATAATTTAGTTATTGGCTATTTCATAGCCAAATAGCCAATAACTTTATTATTTATTTTACGTTAATTTTCCTTATCCTATTTTTAAACGCCTAATATATCAATATTTAATAAAAAATATTAATATATCGGTTTCACAGCTTTCAAGGCAAAACACAGAAGATATTACTTTTTCTGGGAATTTGAATAAAAGTTATTTAGCAAATTATTCTGTTGGATCTCGTTAATCTGCAATGTTTTCTCGAGATACATGATCTCTTTAGATGTTTCTGGTAACTGAGAATTTTAATGAGTTAAATAAAAATACATTTGCCAGTATAATTATTTAGGCCAATTTTTTTTTTGTTAGTTTTAGATGCTTCGTACAATTATTTTCATATCATTTATAACAAGGCTTCTTTTTTATTTTCATATCATTTATAATAAGGCCTCTACCGATTGGCTTTTTGCCAAAGAAAATTAATGTTTTAAATTATTGTTTTAAAGTTATTTTTATAAATTATTAAATCAGCTATAAACATTTTTTTTTAATTTTAATTGTAATATTATTGTTTATAAAATTTTTATAGAAATCATTTAAATATAACAAATTCAAAGACTATTATAATAATTCATATGTTTGTTACTTTTTAGCATTATTATTAAAGCAATTATACTAGAATTACGAATTAGAAACCTAGTTTAATTACGTCTGTGTTGATTAATTTGTTTGTTACGCTTTAGCGCTTCAGGCCAGCGTGGAGAGTGCAGGCCAAGTCCTCTGGCTGCTCTGGCCAAGTATGGCCCTAGTAGTACAGAGAGGGTCGTGCTCCTGTAGTGGAGACTAAAAAGGACCTGATGATGATGATGAACTGCAATGGCATTTAGTGACAACAGGTATTTCTACAAATAAGTAAACTGCTGTGTGGGGGTTTCTATATGTTTTCTTTTGCCAGAAATAGGCTTAGTAACCACTGGTTGATAAAAGTGAGTCTGAGGAATCATGTCAATAGGTGACGTAGCTAGCAACCCATCACGATCTTGATACCACTTTTCTACCTACCTACTACGTGTATTACGCTTATCGTATTGTAGGAATTGTTAAAACTTTTTAAATTTTCACTGTTATTTAAATTATTAATGCAACATAAATATTTACTTTACTGCAGTTTGCGAGTGTTCGATATTACGGTCCAGTCATGAGATATTTCTTCGCAATCATAGACCGACTTATCGAAGTCTCAAACCACAGTAATATGCTAGTTTCCTGGCTCAAAATGATATTATTAAAATTAGTCCGTCAGGTTATCAAGAAATATTGCACACTTATTTTTTTCTCTTGTCACTTAAACAATAAATTATAAAGATAATCATCATCATCATTAGGTCTTTCTAGTCTCCACAGCAGGAGCACGACCCTGTCTGTACTACCGGAGCCATACTTGGGCCAGAGCAGACAGAGGATTTGGCCTACACTCTCCTCGCTGACCAGACGGGTTGGAGAGGTCTCATTGAAGTTTATGAGCTTTGTTTTGCTCGTATTTCCTAAGTCGCCTCTTACGACATCCATGGAAAGGTTTGGAGTGGTCCTATTCTACTCTACTGGAAACCACACGACTATATTACTGATAAGGATAAAGTGCGTCAAATTTCATGACCTGTAGGTTTACTGTTTGTGAAAAATGTAGCAAACTATAACGACGATCTTTATATTATTTTGTTTAATTAAAATAGAAAATAAGTTAATAATAATAAAGAAATAAATAGAAATACATATTGTACACGGACATCCACCGACCAGATGGTCAGATGACCTGATTAAGGTAGCAGGAAGACGCTGGATGCAGGCCGCTTCCAACCGATTGTATTGGAAATCCTTGGGGTAGACCTATATCAGGCACTGGACTTCTTGCGGCTGTTATGATGATGATCAATATATATTGTCTTGAATAATAAATATTAATTGAGCTAGCCCCAAAGTAAGTTCGAGACTTGTATTATGGGATATAAACTCAACGATACTAAATTTTATAACAAATACATATATAGATAAACATCCAAGACCCAGGCTAATTTGAAAAGATCATTTTTCATCTTGACCTATCCGGGGATCGAACCCGGGCACCCTCATGTCGCAGGCTGGCGTGTTAACCACTGCGCCACGGAGCTCGATAAGTGTTCAATATTCATTATTATCTAACTGACGGACCATTTTTTTAGGAAACTAGCGTATCACTGTCAATATCTCGATATGTTTCATACTAATCTGTCTAAACTATATGTAACGGTCTACATACCCGTGATTAGTATCAATGCCCTTTATAACGTATACCAGACATAATTTCCAGATGGCCAATGCAGTCACGCCTATAACCCAGCATATTACGGCACGTCATCTAGCTAATGTGCTGACGTGCTTGTTATTGACTGCCACGCTTAACGTCAAGTGCAATGTGGTGCAGTAATATACTAGCTTGATTACCTTTATATATACAAATAATAAGATATATACTATATGTAAAGAAAACACTGTCCGAACCTTAAAGGGGTGATTCAACTCATTTATATGAACAACTTTTCCTATTAGACCAAAGCTGGTAACTCAAAAAAAATGGTCATTTCCAAACAAAAATGTTCAACCAATTGGTCCCATAGGAAAAGTTGTTCATATCAACGGGCTGAATCTCCCCTTCAAGGATCGATTACATAGGCTTAAGGTCGCAGGTTCAAATCCCGCCCGCTTGAAATTTTTTCACCATAATTTATTTCTTAATTTAATAAGAGTATATCAAAAATATCATTGTGAATGCAAAATATATTAATTAATCGGGATACAATTGAAGTAATGTCATTCATAGTTCGGAAACCTCTTAGTAGTAGTTTGATCGACTCGCACTGAGCTGGGTTTATTTTCTTCCGCGTACCACGCCAAAAACAAATTTTAAATATACGTTCTTAACATGATCATGTCATATTCTCATAACATTTTCTTATTTTCAGGTTAAACATACTTCCACTTGTGAGCTGGGGAATGAAATTACTGCCTGCATCTTCAAATACGCACCAGAATTGCACATGAAGGCATAAAATAAAACAAGAAAGACCAATATAAGACATTTTTGCCTCAATTATTAATTAAAATCAAACTAAATAAGTAAGGAGTTATTGAGTCAAAAACGGGTTTAAAAACTCATTATACATTTATATTACATCAAAAGTCTGCACAGACAATGGACGAGCGTAGAATATTATTTGCTATTGTCACACTATCTGGTAATAATCATTGTAATATATATTTCAGAATAATTTTATTATATAAAATATAGGTATTATTGATTTTGATATAAAGAGACCGCCATGAAAAAAAAATCTTTTATTGTAATACTAGCTTTCGCCCGGAGTTTCACTCGTATCAACGTCTTTCCCTCGGAAACAGTACTTTTTTTCATGAACAAAAGGTAGCCTATATCCTTCTCCGCATCCCAGAGAACTTGTATGCAAAATTACATGATGATCGATTCAGTTACGGCGTGAAATCGTAACAAACAAACTTACATTAGCATTTATAATATTACTAGCTTTAGCCCGCGGCTCCACCCGCGTCAGTATCGATCCCTCGGGAACAGTACTTTTTCCCGGAATAAAATGTACCCTATGTCCTTCTCCGTACCCCAGATAACATGTATGCAAAATTTCATGATGATCGGTTCAGTAGTTACAACGTGAAAGCGTAACAAACAATCACACTCACTTTCGCATTTATAATATTAGTAAGGATGATTTTAATTTAAATTATTTGTATAAATTGACACGAAAAGAAGAAGGATAAGGATTGAAAGACATTCACTACAGTTGGCGTAGATTATGGATGTCCACTTCTTCGGTTTCTGTTCATCCACGTCAAGTTCAGAAACATTAATCAAAATGTTCAATTTCTAACATTGTTATAAGCTACGTAATTACGTAAGAAAACCTTGATGGAAATCCCAAGACGAACGACGCAAAAGGTACAAGAGCTTACCTACGTGGTTACGGCCACTTAGGCACAGTTTCTACGTCAGATCTGGGAGAGATAAAAATGATAAATGTAAAAGCCTTACTAAGTGTGGTAAGTCTTAAGATTTTCCTGTTGCATCATAAGACGATTTCTCGTTTTGTTTTTAAAGCGTATCATCACCATCATCAAAATTTAAGAGTAACGCTCTTGCCGATGGAGCTCCCTCCATCTTACTCGATTCGCTGCCAGTCTTTTCACATTCTTTTACGAAAATTTTCCACTTATGCTTTTGTTTGTTTAAAATTACTGTGCCTGGGATTTCCTCTATCTCTTCTTTCCTCTATTTTGTGTGCTATAATAGTTTTCATAAACTAATCGTGTCGGTAATGTTTAATGCGTATACAAGACCAAAATTTAACTTAGACTAGCCTAATACATATGAAAATCCCTAAATTCGGTTAACTAGTGTCGTATAGCGGCGGCTAAAAAACTATTTCAATTACCATAACATAAGTGGATCAGCTCTTGCAAAACGCCACGTCCTGCCTGCACACACCAATAAAAGTCCTATAGGACGGTTTTTTTGTTTTTTTTTTTATTTTTATTTATATATATATGGGACGGCAAACGAGCAAGCGGGTCACCTGATGGCAAGTGATCACCGCTGCCCATGGACAACTGCAACACCAGGGTGTGACAGCGTTGTCGGCCTTTCAAGGAGTTTGGGGAAGAAATAGGGAAAGGAGGGGGGAGGATGGGCCTCCCGCTCTCTCACTCACCAGACAAAGCATAGAAGCGGTAAAGCTTCTACTCAGACGTCGATTTTCTGTGAGGATGTGGTACTTCCCCGGACGAGCCGGCTCATTTATGCTACTACTAGTAGCGTGGCTCTACCACGATTATACGCAAGGACTCGGCACAGGCAATAAAACTGGAGAAATCCAGATTTTCTAGTCATAAATCTGATAATGCCATCGTATGGCGGCAGTCAACGGAAACAATTTCAATTAACGCATAGGTAGCTCTCTCGCGGTAACACGCCATTAGAAGCTCTGCAGGAATCTGTACAAGCAATGAAACTGGAGAACTCTAGATTTTATTACCCTCATTCGAACGTTGGACATTACACACACACAAGTTTTATAGGCGTTCTCCATACTTATACGGCTTGGGTCAGACTTTGAGCAAGGTTTGAAGTAGCTGAAAGACAAAATTGAAATCACGGTGAAAAAAAAAAACTCCATTACATTTAAAATTTTTAGGCAGTTGTGCAGACGTTTTTGTGAGAAGTCAGGCTAATAATTTTACCAATATTAAACCGAAATATCAACGAATAGAGTTGGGATGAGAGAAATTAATAATAAAAATACGTTGTTTTTAGTGCCAGAATTAAATTTAGGTTTTACCTTTGGCCTTGTTTTGGCAAAAACATTTCTGTTTCAACTGTCATCATATTAGAAATCAGAAATGATTTATTCAATTGAAAATAGAGATTTTGCCTTATGGACCAAAAGCTACGTTGCCAGAAGGGCCTATCCTGGGTGCAAGTCACCCAAGACCGCCGATGAGGTCACCAGGTAATCGGAGGCAGGCTGTGACAGGAGCTTTGCCGGCCTTTCAATGAATGGCACACGTACTGGGTATAACGTCTGCTCGTTTCAGATCAGCTTTGCTATGTTTTTGGCTCAGTGGCAGTGGTACATGAAACTTTGCTAGCAGAGGCCCTGGGTTTGATACTTTTTTCCATACTTGTATTTTTACAGGCATTTTTTGACGCATAAACTATGCCAAATGAGTAGTATAAAATAACTAACTGTCATTGTAGTGCCTCGATCCCTCTCCGGTTCCGAATAGCCAGAAGAATCCCACTAACCAAACCCCTCATAATCACACCGGAACAGAGTGCGTAGGGTAGGATTAGCTCCAAATTACTGATGGTGACTTGCACCCAGGATAGGCCCTTCTGGCAACGTAGCTTTCGGCCCATAAGGCCATATGAGAATTGCTGCTCTCTAAAGGCTTTTGTCATTGTTTCTTAGATTGGCCCTTAAGGCTGAGCATGCATAAATCGCGGCCCATCCGGAAATTTCAGAGTTTGCTGTCTCTCAAAGCCTTGTGCACACAGGCAACGTCCATAGCCGAGGTCTGTCCCTCCCGAGGCCCTTTAGTGATGTTGCCTATAGAGGTTATGGCCACTCTCAGTGATGTATATCATATGTTTTTTTATAAATAAAAAAACTTGAACTTGAACTTCTGCCGATAGCTAATAGTCTACTCAAAAAAAAATTTGTTTATGCGTTAATAATACAACCATAGCAATAGTTGATTACATGTCTCAGGCTCACGGTATGGCGGGGACGCGTTAATAGCCGCAATATCTGTAAGTGACGCGAGAGTGTAATGACGCGTACTTACGCATAAGGTGTGTTATTAACATACTAGATGTTGCCCGCGACTACGTCCGCGGCAATTTCTGTTATTATGATTATAAATATATCTAGATGAATGATTATCCCCGTTTTAAAAACATTTTTTATCGATGCTTCGCTCCTATTAGTCGCAGCGTGATGTTTTATAGTCTATAGCCTTCCTCAATAAATGGACTATCCAACACAAAAAGAGTATTCCAATTTGTTCCTGAGATTGGCGCGTTGAAACAAACAAACAAAAAACTTTAGCTTTATATTCTTAGTATAGATTAAGCCAGTATTGTGAATGACGCATTTTTCTCATAATATCTGACCCCATCCTACGCGCTACAACCGGAAATTTGTTTTATAGTTTCCATTAAAAAGAAGCAACATCATCATCAACCTACACTCGTCCACAGCTGGACATAGGTCTCTTTCATGGCACGCCACTGAGCTCGGTCTTGAGCTTACAAAAAGAAGCATAATCCTTATCCTTATTAGTAGATAGTTATAGGATAGTAGTAAGGATAGTAATCCTTACTACTATCCTTACTAATATTATAAAGGCGAAAGTGAGTTTGTTTGTTTATTACGCTTTCACGCCCTAACTTCTGAACCGATCATCATGAAATTTTGCATACAAGTTCTCTGGAGTACGGAGAAGGACAAAGGCTACCTTTTATCCCGGAAAAAGTACTTTTCCCGAGGGATCGACATTGACGCGGGCGGAGCCGCGGACGAAAGCTAGTAATATTATAAATGCGAAAGTGAGTTTGTTTGTTACGCTTTCACGCCCTAACTACAGAACCGATCATCATGAAATTTTGCATACAAGTTCTCTCGAGTACGGAAAAGGATATAGGCTACCTTTTATACCTGTAAAAGGTACCATTCCCGAGGGATCGACATTGACGCGGGCGGAGCCGTGGGCAACAGCTAGTCAAGAATAAAACCAAGAATAACCGGAGCTCCTTGCAAGATGAACCTGTTTGATTTTCCTCTTTGTAATGGCCAACACTAGTGTCAAATTTTTAAACTGCCCGCTTAATGACTCTCAGCTATGACAGCCGGGATCAACAGCTTAACGCCTTCCGAAGCATGGAGGACCTCGAGATATTTTTACCACTTGCGATCACCCATCACAGCAGCGACCGCGAGTCGCGGACTGCAGCTTTCCGGGTACATTCGTAAACTAAGCACTTAGTCGCGGCCTTAATCTGGTCTGTCCACCTCATTGATCTTCCACGTGGCCTGGTGCCTTCTACGTTTCCCTGCACTAAGAGACTCATGATATTGACTCCATAGAGCGTTCTATGGAGTCAATATCATGACGAGATACATAGCCGAAAATGGTTAAAATACGTGACTGCACTGTGGTTGATAGGCGCTGTCTGATGTCGAGATTTTTTTTTAAATGGGGTCCTTGGTACGAAACTCTGTCTACAATACTCCTAGCATCAGCCGTACTACACACCACATCAAATCTCTTCTTCTCGGTTTCACGAAGAGTCCCATGTCTCCGAGGCATAGAGAAAAATGTTTTCATGGTCATGGTAATGTTCCTATTACTCCAAATCTTTTTCATTTTATCTATAGCGGACCTAGTAATCTTAACACACGTGAGCGCTAATAAAGCTCAGACTCACTGGACCATCGGGCTTTTCCTCCCGAAGGTGTTTCTAAGGTTTTGCCTTTCCCATAGTAACGATATCCAAAAATCAATGAAATCGTACACAAAGACATGGGACAGCCAAAATCTTAACAAAGCGAATCTAAAACGAGAGTACGGAATGCCTAGTACGTGAGCCATTCACAAAATGGTGAACGTGCTAGCTTTTTGTACGACTGGTAAAATTTTGCAGATACGTATAGGTACAGTCTATCCTTCCCCCTCGCCTCCCCATTTCCTTCCCCCAACTCCTTGAAAGGCCGACAAGGCACCTATCACACCCTGGTGTTGCAGTAGTCCATGAGCAGCGGTAATCACTTACCATCAGGCCGGCTTGCTCGTTTGCCATCCGATAACATAAAAAAAAATATATATTAAGGAAGAAATCATTAAACATTTTCCTGCATATACATTTTCATGTTATTATCCTTACTAATATTATAAATGCTACAGTGAGTTTTTGTTTGTTTGTAACGCTTTCACACCGTAACTACTGAACCGATCATCGTAAAATTTTGTAGTACGGAGAAGGACATAGGCTACTTTTTTCGCGGCAAAAAGTACTACTCTCGAAGGATCGACATTGACGCGGGCGAAGCAGCGGGTGAAGCTGCGGGCGAAAGATAGTTATTTATAGTTTAAGAGAAAATTCAAGATAAAATATTATAAAAATATTAAATAAGTATTTTTTTATCAATCAAGCGGATGCTGCGCGAACGAAAAACGTTGCTACTGCGCAAGCCATTAGGCTGCGCAGAACGATTGGGCGATTAGGATAAAGATGAAAAGTCTTAATATATTCATATTATATTTTTATAAAAAAAATAAGAAAGGCGGCGACCTCCGAGACGTACATATAAATATTGTCATGTGAGAATTATTGTTTTAGACATCATACCATCTTAATATATATAAATCTCGTGTCACAATGTTTGTCCTCAATGGACTCCTAAACCACTTAACCGATTATAATAAAATTCGCACACCATGTGCAGTTCGATCCAACTTGAAAGATAGGATAGCTTTCGCGGACGAAGTCGCTGGCAACAGCTAGTATATATATATATATAATTTAAAATTTTATATTTATCTATTTCAAATTCCAACAAGGGGGCAATCTTGTTCAAGGATTGATCTAAATTATACAAATTCTTTCGATAATTAAAAATATTTTTCACAATTTAGTGCAGCACCGTCTTAAATAATGAAGGGTAAAGATAAAGAAGACGCTGAAGAAGAAAGCCGTCACACAGAATTTGAAACAGCTCTAACTTAACGACTATATTTTTGTTTAAAATATTTGTCTAATATTTTTTTATTATCTTACTAAAATACAATTTTTAATACTATTATTTTAGCCTAGGAACCTAGCCTATTGCACTGTTATTCTCTGTTCAATCAAATATTGAGAATATAAATTACTAGCTTTCGCCCGCGGCTCCTCCCCCGTCAATTTCAAACAGTACTTTTGCCCGGGATAAAATGTACCCTATTCAAATTCAAATTTTCTTTATTTTCGGACAACTAGATCCATTATATTACAAATATGATTTAAGTAAAAGTAAAAATAACAATAGGTAGGTGACCATTAAAAAATCATATATCTACGAGGCACTCCATGCGGATGAGACCGTACTTCCAGACGACAATCTTGTCTTTCCGTCATCGTCCGGACGAAGTGTCTCAGTAGACGTGCGTGTACATCTTCATTATTTAAGGCATATTGTCAGGGTCTGTACACAGGTGGCCTATGTTTTAAGTTTGCCAAAACGTCGCTAGATACACTACACATCCAATACAATAACATTTTCATGATGCTGTTGTCACTCCGTCGCACCCTCCTTACCAAGGACGCTACTTTATTTCAAAAGATGGCATGAAAACCGTCAGTTTGGGCCTGAGCAAACATAGCGGAGGCGCTACAGAAACGAGGAAGTTTCAACATCATCCTGAAAATGTTATTGTATTGGATGTGTAGTGTATCTAGCGACGTTTTGGCAAACTTAAAACATAGGCCACCTGTGTACAGACCCTGACAATATGCCTTAAATAAGGTAATTTTAACTTGGTGATAACAACCGACTATGTCCTTCTCTGTAACCCAGATAACGTGTATGCAAAATTTCATGATGATCGGTTCAGTAGTTACAACCTGAAAGCGTAACAAACAAACAAACTCACTTTCGCGTTTATAATATTAGTTAGGATTATTATGACTCACATAAGCATATCACATTACACTTCCGAGATAGGAACACGATCCACCAACAATACATTGAGGTGTCTCTTAGACCCGTTGACAGTCGTTGACAGCTGCTTGTCTTCATCACGACAGCTCTGTGACTGAAGCTTATCTGACTCGGGAAAGTGATATTGGCACTTGTCTTGGATAAAGATTATCTACACTTGTATAGTCAGCCACCAACATACCTGACCCCGCCCTATACCTATATCTTGAATTTTCTCTTAAACTAGAAATAATATCGACGTGAAAATGTATATTCAGAGAGATATTAAGTAAGACTTTCTGAATATACATTTTCATGACAAATTATTTTTAGTTTAAGAGAAATTTCAATATATAGGTAGAGGGCGGAGTCAGGTATCTTGGTGGCTGACTGTACAAGTGTAGATAAACTTTAACTATAAGATGAACTTTATCCAAGACAAGGTGGCTGACTGTACAATATTATTATAAAGATGAAAGATTAGATTGTTTTTTTGCATTGAATTGGGTCCGAAACTACTGGACTGGTTTGATTTTTTTTTATTGCCACGGCGGGCTTATTATAAAGGCTATTATATTATATAGGCAGAGATAAGGTAGAATTGTAATGGTATAATTCCTACATAAACATAGGCATACAGAACATAGGCCATTAGGCATAGGCTATAAGGCGGGGTGGGCTGGTACTCTTATATAACGTCCTAGAATAAGTAATAAACACAAAACACATTACTCTCCTTCTATAGTCGGGCAAAAACACAGAACCCTGAGGAAACCAATCTCACTTACCGTTTATCTGCAAGTCTATGGTCCATAACTGCGGTTGTAAAACAGTCATCGTTTTTTCATCGCGTGACGTTATGTTCCTCCAGCCAGATTCTTATACTTTTATTAAGAATATCTTTTATGTTACAGGATTTTTAATAGGGTAAGTCAAGATATTTGTTCAAAATATATATTTACTAGCTTTCGCCCGCGGCTCTGCCCGCGTCAATGTCGATCCCTTGGGAATAGTACTTTTTCTCGGGATAAAAGGTAGCCTATGTCCTTCTCTGTGCTCCAGAGAACTTGTATGCAAAATTTCATAATGATCGGTTCAGTAGTTACGGCGTGAAAGCGTAACAAAGAAACAAACTCACTTTCGCATTTATAATATTAAGTTAGGATTAAGTTAGGATAAATATAATTTTAAAATTAAAGAACAAAAGCTAACTACCAACTTGCTTGAAGAAAAAACTTCTTGATATGTGTATCTTGCCCATTTCAACCAACGGTGCTCAAACTTGGGCTTTAAACAAAAGACAGAGACTCAAACTGCAGGTTTGCCAGCGAGCAATGGAGCGTTGTATGTTGGGTATTAAGCGAACAGATCGAGTCAGAAATACCACACTACGCTCCATTACAAACGTGGTAGATGTTGGCAAAAGTCAGGCAAGCTAAAGTGGGACTGGGAGGGTCGCGTGTGCCGTATGCACCAGGATAGATGTGCGTATACAGCTACCTTATGGTCCTCGACAGATGGTAAAAGAAAGAGAGGAAGACCCAGAACAAGGTGGTCGGATGAATTAAATTATTATGAGAAAAAGAGCAGTTTGGTTAAAACTTTAGACAGACCAACAGAAACAGGAAATTCTGCTGAAACCAAAGCTGGCACAGAAACTCTTTAATTATGTCAAAACATGCGGAAAACCTCTTCTCATGGAACGAAAGCTCCTTGAGAGAGGCCTTTGTCCAGTAATGGATTTTTTTCGGCTGTACTGATAATGATGATCCTGAAAACGAACCGACCTTCCTACTGCACTAAGAAGATCGAAGCTAGAGATTTCCTTGTTCATATCAAGTTCCTAACTCCGCACAAATCCTTACGAACCGAAATCACGTAGAATTAACAATAAAAACAAACATTGCACCGCTATATAAACATGTATGTAATAACCGAGACAGCATTTGCCATCCCGAAATAAAACGGAGCCATACGCCTCGCCGCATTGCGTAAGTCCGTGATTTGGGTACAACACACCACATATATTGTTTTCTCAATTGCCTGTTTTAATGTATTCCACGATCTGCGAAGCTGTTGCCTAGTTTGTACAGTGTTTACAACTGCTTGTATTTATGCCCGCCTAGTACTCACAATTGTCACTTAGATTTTATTCCAAGCAAGTGACTGATGCCTTTTACTATATTTGACACCACTGTTGGCCACTAATAAACTACTACAAAAAGCCTCTAGGGGGCAGTAGACCTGAGTATCATAAGTGAACTTCAGCTTGATAAGTCCGCGCGTTCCTGAGAGCAGAGATCTTAACTGACAGACAGACAGACGGACAACAAAGCAATCGTATAAGGGTTCCTTTTTTTCCTTTTGAGTTACGGAACCCTAAAAAAAAGTGGCACTTATACAACTAGATCGTCGTTCCAACGCGATTTTCTGCTGTATGAGATAGTGTTTGGGGCCTTCAATATATGAATGGGCACTTCATTAGTGAAAAATTGAGAAATTGAGTATTTATGAGTATATCAATTTCTAACCCAGAGGGTAAAGACAAGATGTACGATGTAGCGAGCTTGCCTAGAAGATGCCTGTTCACTCTAGTCTTAAAGGCTGTCGTGTTATATGTACTCGGAAAAACTGAGGCGGGCAATGAATTCCACTCGTTGGCGGTGTGCATAATAAAAGACCTTGAAAAACGGTTCGTACGAATGGGTGGAATATCCACCAAGAAGGGGTGTAGACCTGCCGTGCGCCTGGAAGTCCGATGGTAAAAAGGGGAAGGTGGGATTAATTCGTGCAGTTCTTGTGCACACTCCCCGAACTGTAGTCTGTAAAATACTGACAAAACTTTACACCGATGGGCTAAAAAGTGAACATAAATACTCAATTTCTTAAATTTGGTTAGGAAGCGTATAGAAGTTAGGGAGTTTGAAATTTGTTTACAGGAAATTAGACGGATAAAATTCTTTATAAGCACGATCGAAAGTATTGTTCTGAGCAGTATTGAATAAATGAACTTTAAACGGACGGCCGGACATCGGAGGCTTAGTCATAGGTTTCTTTTTGGCACCCTTCGGATACAAAACCATAAAACCGAGAGATGAAACTACAAGGAACTTGGTTGGCAATCATGTTATTATTTCACGTGTATGATGGCAAATGGCTATATCTAGATAAAACACATTTTATTTCGCCTAAATTATATAAAAAGTCTCTCAACATGATCCTTTAGTTAAAATGTGACAAATACAGAAAATCTACTTACATTCCTTAATGTTATTACATTAACCAAAATGTAGGTAGTATTTCGTCGTAGCGTTATTTCGTAATAAGATCGCTATCTTCTGACAGAGCAACTGTGCCTATTTATCACATATTTTAACCATCGTAAACGTCAATTTCATTATATCTCTATACGTGTAAATAAACGAATTAAAATCAATCAATCAATCATTTTATTTCAAAACACAAACAATACAGTCAACAGGTAACAGCAGTCTGTTTATATGGACACCGACCATGCTCCCCGGAAGTCCACCTCCGAACTAAACGTAATAAGTCTGTAAAATAAAACATAATACATTATTTGAGGTGTACAACAGTTATATTTTATGTTAAACTTTGAGCTGGCAACTTATTCGCGATACTTTTAACATAACAGCTAACAGAAGCCTGAACAGATTTGAATGTATTGGCTATATATTAGCTTTATGTTTCTTTTTACAAGGTGGTTGTGAGTGTATTCTATTGCTTAAAAAAAGATTTTGTTAAAATAATAAATAAGTTAATACGGAACCGAATAATTCATATGTAAGTATAGAGTCGCAGAAGTAGAAGTGGATTAGAGTTAAAACTTCTAACTCGAGTATGAAATAGTGAAATTACTTGTCAGTTTGTTTTTACGTCAGTAAATAAAAGAAACAGAAGCGTCAACATTTCGTCATCAAATATGCACGCTTTCGTATTTCCCCGTCGAGCTTTGAAAAACGGGTTATTCTTCCTTTTAGGAAAACAGGAACTGTGCGGATTGAAAAAAGAAACTTATGCGTTTATGTCTAGTGATGTACGGTGGTCTGCACAAGTTCCTATAGAAGTTGCGTAAAAAGTCGTGTCGTAGCTACGGATACTATTTAAAAATAACACCAATTTCAACCTGATACATGTTGCATAAGGTTCATAATATAGTTAAAGATATATGCCTTCCTAATCAGTGCAATAGATTTTTATCTTAAGGCTATGTATCGACTTTTGCAGGTGACCGTACAAGACTAGAGTCCTGTGAGTCCTGCTATTTAGGGCTCCACTCTTAAAATATTGCTTGACGACTGCGAGCTTAAGTGAGCGTGACATTAGAGCTCGAGTTTTTTACAGCGCTCGAGCTTTTTTTCACTAGAGCCTTTTTCTGTGCTCGTCCTTTGTTATAATGAGTTGTTTGATGTTTCAAATTAAGGCCAATTGTTTGGTGTGGAGCCACGACTAGAAGTATAGAACATTATCGAGTCAGTACGGTCAGGAAGGAGGAGTTGCAGTTTTAGCAGAGACGGGGACACGAGCTTCATTGTGTTATTTTTAAGGCTCGAGTCATTGCTCAGACACGTCGCGCTCGAGTAGACTCATGTTGCTTATTCGACTCGAGTCTCCAAAATTATAACCCGAGGACTCGAATCTTGTAAATCACTATAAAATATGACCAATCTACTAACACAATGTTATTTTTCGGAAATGTGAGAAATTTTTGCTTAAATTGTAAGAACATTTCATATAAGCTGTATGATATTTTTAACACAAGAAATTTGAATGCTTTGGCAATCAAACTAAAATAGTAAACTAAAGTTTCTAAAATATCTCTTTTAAGATAATCTTTTCTTTTTTAACCCTCTGCAACTGACGTGGTAGTCCCACAGACACCACGAAGTAGATAACCTTCCCCCAAAACTTTATTTCTTGATTTTTGATTCCCGCGTTTCTAGTACCTTCCTAACTTGCGCCGCGGCACCCGTCAGCCTGGCGGCAGTGGTTGCAGAATCCACACGTGAGTGCGTAGGTGCTGCAGTGTCCACCATTCTACCACATCAGTATTACCGTAAGTATCTGTCAGACTACCACATCAGTAAATTTGTTAAATTACCATAGTGTCTTACAGACTACGATGTCAGTATAATTGTTTGTTTGCTATAGTTTTTACATAATTTTTGCACATATTTCATATAAAACACAATGGACAGACCTTCCAAATCAAAAAGAACATTAGCTGGAAAATTTGCTTCTACAACAAGCGACCAGCAAGCGATTTGGACGATAATTCGGCGGACCCTAATTTTGAACCAGAGACGGTGCACTTTGAAAAGGATATGATTTCATTGGGGGCAGAAGAAAACGAGAGCATGAGGGGATTGATGGCAAAATAACCAAGAGGTACTGGAAGAATGCACTCAACCATCTAACGTAGGTGTGTTCAAAGGTAAAAATGGGTTTAGGTTTATGGAATACTCAAGAGGGTCCTAGGACATCTAGAATTTTATCTCATAATATTGTAAGAATACCACGTCGTCGAGAAAATACTTCACAGTTTTAGGGCTAAAAAAATATAAAAACGCGCGCCTGCAATGATGCTTTGACGAGTTCTGGGAAATGATTTGCCTCCCCTACCTCCGGAAATTGTAACTGCAACGTTACAATTTTCGGTTACAATTTTCCAACGGGGGGACGAAGGCTATGTTTTCTTTTTGCCCAAGTAAATTAAAACGGGAAACAAAATATAACTGTTGTGATTGTTCAACCTATTTGTCTGCAATGCTCGAAACGTATTTGTGAAATTTGTCAACAAAAATTGTAACACTTTGAGACTGTGTTATTTTAGATCTCACGGTTAAATTTCAAGAATTTCTTGTTTAATATGTTTATTATTAATAGTTTATCAAAAAAAATAATAATTAATGGTAAAAAGATTGTTAGATTTTTTTTAGTTTAAGTTTTTGAGAAGAGGACTGAAATTTATGTTCATAGAGTGCCATATGCAATAAAGGTTGTAATTTTGTATAAATGACTTTTATTTTGCTTTTTATTAATTTACTATATTGTTTAGTACATACATTTTACCTAGAGACATATAAAATAGGTTTAAATGACAAATTGTAATAACTACTTTAGTGAGAAAAGGTGTCTGCTAGTCTACCACGTCAGCAAAATTGAGAAAATTATACCACGTCAGTTGCAGAGGGTTAAAATGCAAAGAAACACAATAATACACAAATTGCTAGAATACCACAAACTTAAATTCAGTAAAATATTTATGGTAAGTTCAACCACATCCTTTACATTTTGTGTCTCTAAATAGACATTTTACAAGAAAATTCTAAAGATAAGCTTGTAGACACGGTGGGCTGATCTTGAGTGACAGCTTTAAAATGTAACTTGTAACATATGAAAATGAAGAACATTTATATCATTGAAAATAACTTGAGTTACAGAAAAGATGTAGGTATAAAACAAAATTGATTGTCTGTTTATCTATACTCTATACTAATACTATAAAGAGAAAATATTTGTTTGTTTGTTTGTTTGCATCGAATAGGCTCTGAAACTACTGGATCGATTTGCAAATTTCTTTCTCCATTAGAATCTTACTATGACCCTGATGAACATAGGCTATTTAAATACCTATATCTTCCCGTGTGAAGCCGCGACGGGCCGCTAGTGGACGATAACTTTACGTGATAACTGTGCAAGTGAGATAGATGTGTCACAAGCCGAACGCTTAGGTCGATCAAACTTCTCTATCGCTTTCGTGCGTATAGCCGGCGTTTATCGATTTGTCAGACGTTATCACGTCTAAACATGTCACTCACGTGCTATTTCGTCGGGATCGCCAACTACGTTTCGCACTCGTCCGGAGCCCATAAAGACGAGTGCCGGATGCGCGGCGGTGGGTTTCGAAACTATAGTCGGCAATCCCGACGAAATAGCACATGAGTGACCATTTTTTTTTACATAATGAAGAACATCATAAACCTAATCTGGCGAGCTCCGTGGCACAGTGGTCAATACGCCCCAGTTCAATCCCCGGTTAGGTCATGATGGAAAACGATTTTTTTCAGATTGACCTGGGTCTAAGATATTTATCTATATAAGTATCTATTATAAAATATAGTATCGTTGAGTTAGTATCCTATGACACAAGTTCACAACTTACTGTGGGGCTAGTTCAATTTGTGTGATCTACATGATGTAGGCCGCGGCTCGTCAAAATATCGTTCAACTGTTTGTATATTTTTTTTTAACCTATCAAGTTCAAGCAAAATCTCACTAGAGGTCGTAACTGTCCTGGAGCCCCGATTCTAAAGTTTGACAAGCCTGCGCTTGACCCACGCCGCAAGAGGGTCGCTAGAATCCTCGGTACCGCCGTCGCGCGAGGTTATCTCCAGAAGGTGACACGAAAAGTCCTTCTGCTGCTTGTGACTTCATACGCTGTGAAGTTTGCTTGCCCGCTTAAAATCCGCAAGGCTGACTAAATTGGCCAGGGTGATATACCCACCGCTCGTGATAAATAACCCATGAACTTTATATACGTGTAAACGAAGAGTGTGCCGATTGTAGCTGTCGTAAGCTGATGCTGGTTTCCTGGTTTCCTGAGAGGCTGGTCTGCGAACTGGTAAGTCACTTTGGGGTCGGGATATCCTGAACAGATACGAACGTTTAAGAGATTTGCTTGAATCCGAAGGGAATGTCTGGGTCCTTTTAGAATCCGCAACCGCTAAGAGACGCAGCACGCCGCGGCGTCTCCATTTCTTATTTTTTTATATCATCCCACTGTTAGGCAAACACCTAAAACTTTAGGAAAACAAACAAAAATTGGTAACATACTCGTATGTACATTGTACACATAAAAATAATTTAAGTCACATTTACAACATTGTGCATCTCGGAAATTCCGCAAAGAAGCGACTACGAGCTTTTACTTGTGCTTTCACTGCACCTTTTAGACACATCGTGTTGCACTTGAGTGCCCACTTTGAATAATAATTTTCAAATTAAGTAGTGTTCTGTATTTTACAGTATTACTGCAAAAGAACAAAAGTCACATAGCTAAGAGGAATGACATAGCTGCTTGAAGTGGTAGTGGGCAAGGTACATAGCGCGCAGAGCCGATTGTCGATGGGGCAGAAAGGTTCTCGAATAGCGACTACGTACCGGCAAGCGCACCGTTATACACCCACCGACTAGGTAGTCCAACGACCTGAAAAAGGGAAACGATGGATGCAGGCCTCCTCCAATCAGTCATTTTGGAAATCCCTAGTAGAGGTCTATATTCAGCAGTGGACTTCTTGCTGATATGATGATGATGACAGGGGAAAAAATTTTGCAAAGTTTCTACAGGCGGCCACTTGCCTGATGCCAACCCTCATTGGGTAGCAGTACCGTTACTTTAAGTTGTTTCCAGTTTGGTTAGGACATTGCAGGCTTGAATCACCTGATTGTCGGATAATAAAGATGATTCCGTGCATCAGAAGGCACGTTAAGTCGTTGGTCCCAGCTGCCATCTGGTAGTCGTTAAAGGAACCATGTCAAAGGCCGAGAGGCGGTTCCGAACTCTGACACCAGGGTTTGCATGGTCGATTGACCGTGTCACCTACACGAAATGATGATGATGATGTATGTAAGAACTACACAAAACTAACGCCTGCAATATTAAGTGACGACAGTCTGGATGTATTGGCTTACGGTGTCTGAAGGTTTTTCAGTCTTGTGATGAGCTTGTGAGGCTTTATTAAATTAATCACAGGATCCCAAGCTGGTGGACCCTGCTGACCATTCTCTCTATTAAAATCAGGATTGTTATAAAGTTCAAAAGCCTCACAAATCGTTCTTGGAATGTATCTATTTTCTTTTACAAGTATTTATGAATATCGAAACGCACGCAATAATAAGATAAAAGATAAGATAAAGATGAAAAAGTGTAATAATAATGCAATAATCGAAATAAAACCGTATTAAATTATTTCATTTAAATGTCGTAAAATCGCAAAAACATTAGAGATATAAATATTATTATTTTATTTACTCTGAGCCCCTCTTGTTAGCGGGTATGTTAAACACTGCGTCATGTAATTTGTCAAATAAAATGCAGCTTGCTATGCAAATATAAAAATGAGGTATGAGACTAAGTTACAAGTCGTGACAGTCTCCAAGGTGAAAATGTTATTCTAAAACGAAATAAGTCAAGCAAAGAAATGTCTTTCCAACATTCCAAACGTTCAACTTAAAAAGACACAAAAAATAAACTTTTCAAAACACAACTTTCAAACAAATTGTGCTCATATTTTACAATTCTAAGAGCCACAAGTCTCAGAGCATTAGGGGCCCATTGCACGAAACTACAGGAAACTTTTCCACGTCTTTTCATGAAAACTATTCGTTATTTGTTTTCTCTTTGCAGTGGATAGCTCTGTCTCGTTTTGGTGTAGTAAAACTACGATAGGCAGGATTAGGGTGTTTTCTGACTTTCAAACGGCCCTCCACACACACGATATTATTTTCACACGGCACGATTCCAGACCTGTCTCACTCCCTGTGTCGGTATAGAAAACATAACTACGCGCCGCGACCGCTTCGAAGCGGTAAAACCGGACAAATCTGTCGGCCTTCAAAGTACATTACGTTTTATATATCTTTCATAAAAATAGTCAATCATAGGAAACCCGCAATATATTTTTAAGTGACTATCAAAACGTTGGTCACTGAGTTAGCAAATAGGCCGGCTGGTCGGAACGACGCGACGCGCATTTGGTCACATGTGTTCACCGACTTCAAAAAATTATAAATTGTTTGTTCAGAGCTATAAGTATGAAATTGTCTTGCTATGGAATCTGTAGGTATCTAAACTAAAAGGTTGCGTTCTGACGCGAGCTAAATTACACCGTATCACAAACTACATTGAGTTGATATTTCTTTGAATACCTTTGCAGTGTGCGACCTCTATCCGTAAGTACTAACACTTATTCTGTGACGATGCTCGATTCATAATGGTGATTTACTTAACAACAAGGAAATTACTATAAGTATTAATACCATTTTTTACTTAGGCGGTTTTACAACAAAAGCGTACAAAATTATCGAAGCAGCAACACTGAGAATGTAGTTATATCTATATATTGTTACTAATTTAATAATTGTCTAATAAGATACGAATCTTCCCGTTCCAAACTCTTGTAAAGAAAGTTATGATATCTGAGCCATTGGGCTTAACTTGTATAAAAAATGCAATTCAAAAGTTCTCGTATATTGTAAAAGACTTGTGTAACTAATCTCGATTATCTCGAAAATTTTAAAAAAAAAAGCTCTACGCAAACATACTTATAGTTTATGCAACAATCCTTAAAAAGTAAAAAAGCACGTCAACTTCTGTATTGCAAGCATAACTTGCAAGAAATTTATTCATTAAAACTAATATAATGAAGCCAAACACGGTATGTCTGCTGTAAGTTTTTAAAAAAACTTCAATTAAAAAAGAGAGTCGTTTCGCTTAGTGCATCAACGGCAATTCCATTTTTGCCGTGTTGTCAGAAAACAGCCTTATAGCGAAGTGCTACTAAAGTGTCATAGAAGTCTTTATGGGCCCTCTGACCCGAGGACTGAGGGCAGCGATTAAAGTTCCTATCATTATTGTAAATAATAAAGGGCTAACAGCAGTTGTCACTTCCGCGAGATCTTTGGATTATCTGTATTTGCCGTTATGGTGAGAGATATCTACTAAGTACTAGCTTTTGCTCGCGATTTCGCTCGCCTTTATGTCGATTCTTTAAATAAATAAATATATATGGACAAATAAATATATTCAGACCATTGAAAAAAAACTAATACGCACAAATCACACAGATTGAGCTAGCCCCAAAGTAAGTTCGAGACTTGTGTTATGGGATACTAACTCAACGATACTATATTTTATAACAAATACATATATAGATAAACATCCAAGACCCAGGCCAATCTGAAAAAGATCATTTTCCATCGTGGCCTGACCGGGGATCGAAACCGGGGCCCTTGTGTCGCAGGCTGGCGTGTTAACCACTGCACCACGGAGCTCGCTTATCCTTTAAGACTCCCATAAGACATTCTAATACGACCGGTTGGAAACAGCCTGCTTCCTGCGACCTTAGTCAGGGGGGTTTCGCCATACTCACCACGCTGTGCATTGGAGTATGGAGTTTGAAGCCAGGGGAACTTCTACTGTTCTTGAGGCATCGACATTAACGTACGTACATAATAAGTTTGAAATGAATTAAAATATTTTTATTATAATTATGATGTAACTCAAAAGAATACTTTTCACAATTTTTCCTTATCTGTGCTATAAGACGTTGCTTCGTACAGAATTTGAAGATTCTGAATTCATGGAAAGAACCCTGTAGGTTCTAATCCCTTGCCAATATTGAAAAAACACGTAAATTTGCAGCATAACCAGCTGGATCCGTTGATCGCTTAGAAATGTGATATTTTCATAGCTCCAAGGGACAGGACCTGAGTATTTGAAATAAATTCCAGCTCGATACCTCTACGCATTCCTGAGAAAAAGGCTCTTGACAGACAGATGGACAACCGAGTGATCCAATAAGGGTTTCGTTTTTTCCTTATGAGGTACGGAACCCTAAAAACATAAAAGAACAACACAGTCAAAATAAGAACCTTCTTTTTTTAAAAGTCAGTTGAAAATATTGTAAAAACACCTACATTTTTCATTAATTCTTAAGTAAACCAACATTTTGGGATCAAAATAAAACCGCCCACAATTCAGCGTGACAGACTCCGTCGGGAGAGATAAATAGCTCTCATACACACTTCATCAACTGGAGTGGACCATTGACAGGTATATCACCCTTCTATATGCGCTATCTCTCATTGCAAATTCTATCAATATGTAGGTATATTTTTGAACGTTTGATATCAATTCTATTTTAGGGGACAATTCAGTTATTTCGACATTATTAAATAAAAATAATTATTGTCTGTAGATTCGGTTTACTGACGATAATTTTACGTGAAAACGGTGGAATAGAGATAGTTGCGGCACTAGCCGAAGGCTTAGGCCGATCGTGCCTCTCTATCACTTGTTCCGCGCTCTCGCTTGCACACGGAAGTGACACTTTTTCGTGCGATGAGTATGTTTAAGATCTTTTTTTAAGTTTAAACTTTTATTATGAGTCCCCATGTCTATATTGGCTTTTATGTTGTAAACTGCCTAAATTATTTGACAATATGCCAGTCAGCCACGCATTACATTGCACGACAAATATGAAGCCTGCGATAAAAAATAAAAATAAGCGGCCGTCAAAATCCCAGACGCTGCGACACGTAGCCATAATTCAGAGATAGTGACAGATCCGACACTTTAAAAATAATAAAGGCAACTAGACACGCTAAAATTAATAATTAGTTAGGATTTATCTCTGGTCGTAACCCCTTCATAATGAATTAAGATAAACGTCACAGATTGAGCTAGCACAACAGCAGGTTGATAAATTGAGTTGACTGAAAAAATGTGAAATTAATTAAGGCGGTATCTGAATTTTCGGAGACCAGCGCTGCCCTTATTTAAAATAAATCATTCGAAAACGGAGATGTTATTAAGTATCACACTCTCACAGAAAATCGACGTTTGAGTAAAAGGTTTACCACTATGCTTCATTCGGTGAGTGAGAGAGCCGACTTTAGAAGCGATTCCCGTTATCAACAAACACTTGTTCTTATTTTCACAAGCTACCCGAGGAGGAATGGTGACAGGCAGGGGTCAGGCCGTAGAAACTTCAAAATCTACATATTTTTCAGCGTGAATGTTGTCGTCATAATGAAGCCGGGGCTACGGAGCTTGTGATCTCAATTTTTCTACCCGTAAATTATTTATTTTTGTTCCAAGTTAAATACCATATAAAATATAGTAATAAGATAAGATAGAGAAAACCATAGTAGGTATATCTTCTCAAATGTACAGCTGAAAGTTTAATATTAAAATGAGAACAGAATTTTCATAGTCTTCTCTTTGCAAATACGTGTTTTACTTAGGGCTAAAATCGGATTGATTTGTTCTCCGCTTCAAAGATCTACGATAAAATCTGTTGAAAACAATCAATGTGCACATAATACATTTTTTTGGTTATCCTTCTGTGACCTAACTTTATTTTGTGCACGCAGCACTGACGAAACAATATGGAAATACTTTTGCTGACTTGCGAATATTTTTTTATACGGATGGATGTTAGGGCTTCATATTTCATTGTTTCAGTAATGTTGCAGAAATGGAGATTAAATACCAACTAGCTTATAACGTGCCTTTTAATACACGTATACACACACAACAGAGAACATACTGCTGGTATGCAGTTTTTAGGGTTCCGTAACTTCCTCCGTGGTCCAGTTTGGGCGTTTGCCTATAGACCCGGGGGTCGTGGGTTCGATTCACACGATGTTTCCAGTTTGGTTAGGACGTTGCAGGCTTCAATCACCTGATTGTCTGATAATTAAGATGATTCCGTATTTCGGAAGGCACGTTAAGCCGTTGGACCCGGCTGCCATCTGGTAGTCGTTATAGGAACGACGTCAGAGGCCGAGAGGCGATTCCGAAGAACTCAGACACCAGGGTGTGCAAGGTCCATTAACCCTGTAACCTACACGAAATGAAGACGAGGGTTCCGTACCATCTGAGAAAAAGATTCGAACCCATTTGAATCGTCTTCTCAGGCACTGATCACAGGCAGGCACAGATACCCACTGGACCATCGGGCTCCTCAAATGTCATGACATTCATGAATTAGTGAGTGAATAATTTGATGATCAGTGCCTGAGACAACGATCGAACGGACTCGAATCTTTTTCTCAGATGGTCTCTCTCGATGGTCAAATGGGTGTGAGCATAATTTTATTTTACAATTAGCCTTCGGTATATTAAGAAACCCCAGCCGCGGTCCCCACTTGTATCACTAGCTCCGTGGCGCAGCGGTCAACACGCCAGCCTGCGACACGGAGTGACCGGGTTCGATCCCCGGCCAGGTCAAATGTAAATGATCTTTTTCAGATTGGCCTGGGTCTTGGATGTGTATCTATATATGTATTTGTTATAAAATATAGTATTGTTGAGTTAGTATCCCATAACACAAGTCTCGAACTTACTTTGGGGCTAGCTCAATCTGTGTGATTTGTCTGTATATATTTATTTATTATCAGTGACCGCACGTGGCATAAAAATATCTCAAACTCTTCCATATTTGGGAAAGCACCAACAAACATATTTTTATGCTATACGGCAAACGAGCAAGCGAGTCACCTGATCGTTACCGATCAGCGTTGCCCATCGACAAATACGATACCAGGATGTAACAGGAGCGTTGCCAGCCTTTCAAGGAGTTGGGCGAAGGACATGGGGGAGGAAATGGGGGAAGGATGGGCCTCCAGTTCTCGAAGCATAGAAGCGGTAAAACTTCTATTAAATCGTCGATTTTCTGTGGGAGTGTGGTACTTCCCCGGACGAGCCGGCCCATTCATGCTACTAGCAAAAAAATAATTTTACCGGTAGCATGATTCTACCACAGCTATAACTATAACCTTCCTATGCGAACCCACAATCATTTTCACATATAGACATTTCTCGCTACAATTTAACCTATGTGAGTTGCGGATATGTTGGAATATCTAGTTTTATTGCCCGCATCTCAGTCGGCGGCCACGCAGTTATGTTTCATGGAATTTAATATTGCTTTCCTCTTTGATAAGAATCGCTTATTTCAATTAGACAAATTATGGTGGTCCCGTGGTATGACGTGTGGTGGTCTAGTTTAGAACTGCTCCAACGATTTCAATGATTACGAGGTTACTAAAGAACTGCAAGCGAAATAAAAAGTTATCGTCGGATAGGCAGGTGGCCGGCAGTAAAAACTTTACCTTATCTGTTAACAGAATTAACAGCATAAACTAACATGCTTTATTTGGCCTTTGAGTCTTATGCCCATAGGATCTTCATCCCATAAGGGGTTAACAACCCCTTAAGGGATGAAGACGCAATTATATGCATTGATGTACATATGTATTGCTTAAACAAGCTGTTACAAAACGGACACTGGGCTCTGAAGAAACTTGCCTTACACAACATATCATGCAGAGGTCATTTTTCGCGTGTGTAAGTGGTCAACATTGGTGTCAGATTTTGTCAAGCTGCCTAAAGGCATCTGACATAGCTGGGACCAATGACTTAACGTGCGTTACGAAGCACCGAGGAGAGAGCAGTTTTCGTGCCACTATCAATCATTCCAGTGGGGACCACGCCGTAGTTGTTTTACAAGCGTAAGCGTAAATTATGCGCAAGGTAACTGGGCAATTAAAACTCCTTGTGGCAACTGTACAACAATGATATTGGACTTTGAAATCTTTAAATTATAGTTTAAATCTTTTCGAATCCAAATGAATCACCAATATCCTATAACCCGATTCCATTCCATAAAGCACCCCGCTCACCTCGAACTGGGTAAAAGGTCATAAATTTGAAAGTCGCTCGAAATAGGTCACACAGATAATACTTGAAACAAATCGTTCTGACGGCCTGGCGCACCCCGGGCGCGGCGCATTATGGCTAAGAATGCAATTGGGAACTTGCTGATGTACAAAAATATTTGACACTAACAACAAACGTGCGGGTACAAGGTTAGTTTGAACGTGGTTTGAACGCACTGGTAAAATAGTCGTAACGGAAAGAAATGAGAATCTGAAACTGCAAAAACTTCTGCATGGCTTGATAGTATCTTATAAACGACATAAAAAGAAAGAGGTACTGCATTCGTAAAAAAATATTTCATTCGACGAAGATATGAGGTCACATATATAACTTATTACGTATATTACCTATGAAATGAAATACATACATACGTAGTCATTTCGACTTTATCCCTAACGAGGTAGACAGAGCCTAATGCCATAACTTTATAACACACTACGTTTAACATGATTGTGGGAGGGGGGGAAGGACAGAATTTTTTTATGAATTTGGGAAGGGAAAGAAAGTATTGGGATAATATTCGTTCAGGGGAGGGGGTTCTTGTAAATTTGCCACAAAAAGTAAATTTGTTATATTTGTATATGTGAAGTATTATAAATTCATATTTTTTTTTCCTACAGGCAGCAATAAAATCAAATAATAATTCAAATAAAACATTTATTTTTCACGATCACAGTCTTAGGTAACCAACCCCATCAATAGGGCGTATATTATATGGAAATATAAATATATGGATAAGGTCAGGCATGTCAGTCTTCCCGTGGATGTCGTAGAAGGCGACTTAGGAAATACAAGCTAAACAAAGCATATAAACATCTAAGAGACCTCTCCAACCCGTCTGGCCAGCGTGGAGAGTGTAGGCCAAGTCCTCTGGCTGCTCTGGCCAAGTATGGCCCTAGTAGTACAGAGAGGGTCGTGCTCCTGTAGTGGAGACTAAAAAGGACCTGATGATGATGATGATGATGTCATCCTCAACTGCATGGCCGGTGTTTGCATGTGTGGCATCGGGTATGCGTGCCCGGTCTCTCGAGCCGCTACTTGCTTTTCCCCCATTCATCCGAATGAGTAGTATCCCAATACCTTCTTTCCCTTTCCTTTCCTTCTTTCCCAAATTCAACAAATTCCTGCCCTTCCCAAGCTTAACATTTCTATGGGCAGCAATCTTCCATGGTGATCTGGGAGAAAAGAAAAAACGTAGAATGTGCCAGCTGCTTCTCTTCCCACGCAGATGGTAAAAGTCTATGGAGGGATTGGGCTTAAATTTGCGGAATCATGGCAGTAGGCGATGCGGTGAGCAACCCATCAGTATTTGATTCCGTTTTCCATCTACACGCCCTCCAACATGCAACATGTGGCCATAAGGTCTTATAGACCTAGGTCTATAAGACCTTATTTCTTATTCCCTTGCGGGGTAGACTAAGCTCTGTCTACCCCGCAAGGGAAAAAGACGTAATACTATGTATGTATGTATATATGGACAGCAATGTTGGAAGCCCAAGGAGCCAAAGAAACTGCGCTCGCCAACCTGCCAGCCAAACATGGTGAGTATGGCAATATCCTCATATGGAACGAGGAATCTTTGGGAGAGGCCCTTGTAAAGCAGTGGGCTTTTTGCGGATGTAATGATGATGATGATGAGATGGAAATAGGAATCAAAATGGTGATGGCTTAGCCGCATCGACTATTGAAATGATTTTAATTTCTCCCATTCCCTCGATCCGGTTTTTGCAGTCTGCGCGATATGAGAAGCAGCAGCATTCTACGCGAATTTAATCGTTCTAGAAAACTTAAGTCCGCCCATCCTTTTCATCATGGACGGATAAACTACAAAAAAAAATACATATGTTTTTATAGTAGACGCGTTATTTGGAAACAATTGTAGTTTATAGATTCAGGTGTTACTTTCTTATTCTTTCTTATTCCAATCAATGATCGGTCATTCGTTGCTTGTCATTCGAATGACCAACATCTAGGTTTTACTGCCTGAAGATGCTTCGTGTAGAGGCGAAACACGTGTGGCGAGCACGACAGCCGATATTGCTGCAGCCTCAACAGATGCAGCAGTATCGACCAGGGTTGCATGCATCAACTATTGGTGGCGGGCATGAAGGGACTAACAGTAGTATGGGCGCTGGCCAGCAATATTTTGCATGAAATAACTGGTGGCGGAAGCACGCAAAGTAAATTGTCTCAAAGTAAATGGAGACAATTGTGTTTGTGATTTAATGTATTGGGTCTTTACTTATGAAATCGGCGTTATCTATATAGAATTTCGAGTGAATTTAATTTTTCGTACTCACGTTTTTGTTTATTTTGGATTTGATAAATTCAACTAAAGTGAAATTTTGTATGTATTTACGGACAACAATAAGCTAGATTTAACCATTATAACATTTACTAACTTTAGAAAAATAATAGAAAATGACGAAATTTTGATCTAAACGGACAATACATATCTGAACGAGTTCTTTTCATGAGCATTTTTCAATAATTACAACAAAAAAAAGCTCATGCGTGCAAAATATTAATAATATAGTCCACTTTCAAGTTTAAATAAAATCATCCTTATTATTATAAATACGCATGTGAGTTTGTTTGTTTGTGACGCCTTCACGCTCCTGTCTACTGAACCGATCGTCATGAAATTTTGCATGTGGTATGGAGAAGAATATAGTGTACATTTTATCCCGGGAAAAAGTACTATTCCCGAGGGATCGATATTGACGCAGGCGGAAACTTTTTACCCACAATACAAAACTACATAAATCAAGATTTTTTATTATAAGTATCTCGTAATAAATTAACTTCTAAAATTTGGTGAAAAATTTCATGTGGGCGGGACTTGGACCAGCGACCTAGGTCAATATACACCCTACGCTCTGCCATCTGAGCTACCGCGTAATTCAATCTCGGCGACGAAATTCTCCACCATATCCAATTCCCCTTATACGTCGTCGCTGGTTAACGTCCCGCCCGCATTAAAAAAAGAATCACCATTTTATTTCTTAATTTATTAAGAGTACATAAATCAAGGCTCCTTTCAAACAGACCGCATTTCAATAAAGGATCCCAAGTTCAGTTAATTTAACTTCACCAGATCCATGAGGGTTCGTATTAAAGTCAGAAATCCATGAAAGTTACTAAAACGTGACGTCACAGCTCAGTTCACATGGGCTGGCTGTTGGATTGAACCGGAACTAACCGGAATACACTGTGATGTGAGTATTTTATTACGATCATTTATGTTACGGTATAATGTATTTTGCAATTCTTCAATATTTTGCAATAAATATATATTACTGGTTTTCGCCCGCGGCTCCGCCCGCGTCAATGTCCTCGGGAATAGTACTTTATTCCCGGGGTAAAAGGTAGTCTATGTCCTTTTCCGCACTCCAGAGAACTTCTATGCAAAATTTCATGATGATCGGTTCAGTAGATACGGCGTAAAAGCGTAACAAACAAACAAACAAACTCACTATAGCAATATTAGGATTAAGAATCTGACACCTGTTTGTTTCACCGCGCATAAGCTCATCGGGAATATGGGCTATAGAACTTGGGAAACACAGAACTTGGGAACAAGCATTTCTATTTTCAATCCCTTTCCCACCTAATTGTTATCACGCTAAACCTTAGCCTTTGAATTTTATAGGCTAACAAAAGATTGGTCCACCCTGTTAAAGAATAAGAATACTTTTAAAAACCGGCCAAGTGCGAGTCGGACTCACGCACGAAGGGTTCCGTACCGTTATCTATAAAAACAGCAAAAAAAGTTTGTATAGCGGCAACAGAAATACATCATCTGTGAAAATTTCAACTGTCTAACTATCACGGTTCATGAGATACAGCCTGGTGACAGACGGACAGACAGACAGACAGACAGACAGACAGACGGACAGCGGATCGAAATTAATAGGGTCCCGTTTTTACCCTTTGGGTAAGGAACCCTAAAAATAAAACTGACTTCAACACTATCTTAAAAACTAGTAAACCGATTTAAATGAGACTTTCATCATTAATTACATTGAACTATATGGCTTTTCAATGGCACTAGGTATACCTAGTCCTAATATTTGATAAACTAATAACTAAAATATGTACAAAAAAAGTTACTACGTATTTTTGATAATAATACACAGTATCAATAAAAGAATCCCAAATTCGGTTATTTTGACCCAGAATGAGGGTCTGTTTATAAGTCATGAACTCATGAATAGCACTGAAACGTGACGTCATGACTCAGTCCCCATGGTATGGATGCTGAATTGAACCAGAATTTACTGGAGCACACTGTGTTTGACCAGGTAACCCTAAATATACAACGTGTAATATAACCAATGACGTTCCCGTGATGGCTGACTCAGCCCGTTTATTTTCCCACTGACTGAATCAACTTTTATGGTATATGTGACAAGAAAAGTTGTTTGATATAGTTTATGATGTTTCATTGCCTTAAATATAAAATCTCATAAATCAAGGTAATTCTTCCAAACATATTCTTAACTAGCTTTCGCCCGCGGCTCCGCCCGCGTCAATGTCGATCTCTCGGGAACAGTACTTATTCCCGGGATAAAAGGTATCCTTCTCCGTACTCCAGAGAACTTGTATGCAAAATTTCATGATGATCGGTTCAGTAGTTACGGCGTGAAAGCGTAACAAACAAACTCACTTTCGCTTTTATAACATTAGTAAGGATAATATCAATAAAACGATCCCAAATACGGTTAATTGAACTTCACAGACACATGAGGGTTCGAATAAAAGTCGCAAATCCATGAAGGGTACTAAAACGTGACGGCACGGCTCAGTTCCCATGGGCTGGCTGCTGGATTGAACCGGAATTTACCGGAATATACTGGGGTATATAGTGAGGTATTTTTAGTACTTGCCGACAAAAGAAAAATAAAATAATTCACACAGAAGCTAAAAGCCAATCGAAGGATTGGGTCTAAGGTAAGGTTCCTTAGCATTCCGTCTCTATTTGTTTCATACACTTTTCAACAACATTTTTGTCATAAAGCTCTAAGCTCTGTCTACCCAGTTAGATATTAGACGTGATATGTCTTTCATTAGCTTTCATTGCATTATTTCACTGACAGTGTGCAGAATTCGATCCCCGGCCAGGTCATGATGTAAGACGATATTTTTTAGATTGGTCGGTTTTGGATGTTTATCTAATATAAAGTATCGTTGAGTTAGTATCCCACAAGTTCGCAACTTACTGTTTCTTCCATTTATCCCTACCGACAGTGCAGACTGATGCCAGCTATTCCAAAACCAGTCAGTCATCTCGCCATCTTCATCATCTGTCTAAGAGTTTCTGGTCCATGAAGGTGCTAATAAAGGGCGACCTTCAATTGTGTCTGAAGCGCAAACTCTTTGATATGTGTATCCTGCCTATTCTTACATATGGTGTACAGACATGGTCTTTGACTGAGGGTCAGAACTTCAGATATAAGGTCTGCCAGCGAGCGATGGAACGCAGCATACTCGGCTATCTTCTAATGGATAGGGTAAGGAATACTAAACTACGCTCAAAAACTGGGCATGCAGATGTAGGCGTCCTATATATTTATTTAGAAAAAAGGTTTCCCCCGAGATATTAAAATAAGAGCTAGTTCATCCGCAAACGAAAGTAAGTAATACAAATGGCAGTTGGTCCTAGGTTCAGGTAATGTAGTTGAACTAACGCGCACTTACAGACGTAATTACCCTATGCTTTCAGCCACGAATGTTAAGGCTAATAGATATGAAGAGCTTTTGAACTTTTACTAACACTAACTCTACTATATTTTATTTTGAACAAGTTTTATGAGAAAATACATACATGTTATTATCACGTCTTTATCCCTTACTTAGACAGAGCCTAAAATCATAAGACCAAAGAAAGGTGGAAAATTGAATCAAAATAGTGATAGGATGCTCACCGCGTCGCCTATTGTCATGATTATTGAGATTGTCGCCCGATCCTTGACCGGCTTCTTCGGTTTGCGCGAGAAGAGAAGCAGCAGGCACATTCTACGTTTTTCTTTTTCCCAGACCTTCATGGAAGTTACGAGAAAAAAAGGTTGAAACATTTATTAAAAAACAAATTCGTGCGTATAAGTGGCTAACAATAGAATCAGCTTTTTCAACCAGCCTAATGGCATCTCGGTTCTCAGCCATTCTCTTCACCTCTCCATATGACACAACTCCAGCCTTTTCCTTTACCTCATCCAAATATGCTCTTCTTGGTCTACCTTTCCCTCTCCTTGCCTCAATTACTCGTACTTTACTTTACTTTACTTTTTAGAGTACTCCACCGACAAGAACACAGTTCTTAAATTATAGATAGATAATGGCATCTGTCATAGCTTGACGATTGCCATCAATGACGACAACCAGGATCAACAGATAACTTCCTAAGTCACCCAAAGTGGTCACCCATCCCTGTAAGGATCATGCTCGGGGTTGCTTAAAATGAGATATATGCCTCCAGGGTGCAATCTGGGTGCTTCTCCACCAAAGATGTGCTAGGCTACGATACTATGGATGCGTTTGATATCCACCAATCATATTCTTTGGTGCACATAGCTTAACACTTATAGAAACGGATTCTACTCATCATCATCATTTCGTGTAGGTGTCACGGTCAATCGACCATGCACACCCTGGTGTCAGATTTCTTCGGATCCGCCTCTCGGGCTCTGACGTGGTTCCTTTAACGACTACCAGATGGCAGCCGGGACCACCGGCTAAACGTGCCTTCCGAAGCACGGAATCATATTTATTATCAGACAATCAGGTGATTCAAGCCTGCAATGTCCTAACCAAACTGGAAACAACTATAAAAAGTATGCTTCCGATGGGAATCGAACCCACGACCCCCGGGTCAACAAGCAAACGCCTTAACCACTGGACCACGGAGGCTGTTACGGATTCTACTAAGATATTATTATTTTTTTATATGGATTGATGCGTTTATGGATGTGTGCTATGGATGCGTGCTATGGATGCGTGCTATGGATGCCTGCTACGCGCCATTGCGAGTAGTGTAGCTATGTGCAGAGCAGAGTACTTACAGTATGCCCGCGTTTGTCGATACATAGCATAGCTCGAGCTGCACCTCTTTCGCGCACAGCTATTTTTAACCGACTTCAAAAAAAAAAGGAGGAGGTTACTCAATTCGACCGTATATATTTTTTTTTTATGTTTGTTCGTGGATAACTTCGTCGTTTATGAACCGAATTTGATAAATATTTTTTTGTTAGAGAGTACATATTCCGAGTGTGGTACCATGATAAGGAAACCACGACCTGATGATGGAATCCCAGAGAAATCGAGGGGAACCTTCGAAAATTGTACTGGCGACTAGTACGTTTGTTACTTTTTTCCTTAAGTATGTTAAAGCACTACTATTTAATGAAGGTCTAGGCTCGATCTGATGATGAGTATTTAATATAAGTATGTAATTATATACATATGTAATAAAGCAACTCTCTCTTTGAAGTGGCAGTGGGCAGGGAACATAGCGCGTAGAACTGATGGCCGATTGTCGGTTTCTCACCGACCAGATGGTCAGGTGACCTGACTAAGGTCGCAGAAAGTCACAGGATGCAGGCCGCTCCCAACCGGTCGTATTGGAAATCTTTGGGGGAGGTCTATGTCCAGCAGTGGACTACCTACTTGCGGCTGATATGATGATAATGAATCGCGTCATCTCTAGTAGGTAATGCTCTTTCGTCGTGTGGCCTACTCAATAATTTGTTTGAATCTAAGTCAGGCTAACTATACCTACCGTAGGTAAACCAAATGATTTGTTAATGCGATTATTATAACAAGTGCTAATGTGCTTATGAATTTGTACGTTCTCAACCAATGCTTTTAATGTAAGACTTGGTATTCAAGAAACAAGAAATCATAATGGTTTCTGATGTTTTCGCGATTGTTACACATTTAAATAAAATCACTTTAATACGGTATTATCGCGTATATTAAATTTTTTTTTACACTTAACGTTTTGATAACTTTACGGTACCAGAATTAAAGAACATATTGCTGACATAAAGAATAGACGCTCAACCAAGTCTGCAGTCTGTGAACATGCCTTATACAAACCCTAATACATGCGTTTTGATAATCCTCAAGTCCTTGCAAAAGAAAACAGATGCATTCCAAGAATGCTTCGTGAGGCTATTGAAATTAAAAAACATCCTAATTTCAATAGAGAGGATGGTTGGCAGTTACCACAAGCTTGGGGTCCTGTCATCAATTTAATAAAATCACAAGCTCATTACAAGACTGCAAGACCTTCAGACACCGTGAGCCAATTATGCGTACATCCGGAACGTTATCAATAAATATTGTAGGCGATAGTTTTGTATAGTTCTTATAACACAAAGACAAATGTCAACTTAGTCTACCTGTGACCATGAAAACTGTAAAGTTTTCGAAACATAAGGTGTAAAAATAATGTCATATACGCGATAATACCGTGATTTTATTTAAAAGAGAAATCACTCTTACATCTATCCATCACTAAAAATTGTAAAATAAAATAATTTTTAACAAAAAAGAAACCGACTTCAATGTGGAGACTAAAAAGTAAAAAATAAATTTACTAAGCACAAAGTCATTCGTATTTTGTAATTTAGTTAATCAGAAATGATTCAATAAGTATTTTATATAATTTTGAAGTCGGTGCCAAGTAAATACTACAACAACCTTACTACAATAAAAAATAATTTTTAACAAAAAAGAAACCGACTTCAATGTGGAGACTAAAAAGTAAAAAATAAATTTACTAAGCACAAAGTCATTCGTATTTTGTAATTTAGTTAATCAGAAATGATTCAATAAGTATTTTATATAATATTGGAGTCGGTGCCAAGTAAAACAATATGTAACTAGGTATAGGTATTATCAACCTTTCTCATCACAACTCAAGCTAATATTAGTAGGTCATTATCACGGAATATCTGTCCTGTGGTAGTTATCTTCTAAGTATTCGGACACCGCGCACGGCATACGTAAAGTTCACAAATATGATGTATATATACAACTACGGCACGCAGTGCGCGGTGTTTGTTATTATCATTATTATTGACTATAAGTTTGTAAGCCAGTATATAATACCCAAAAAGATACTTTAATAGTTAGTAGGTACCTATTCCTATATTTTTTTCCAAAACTTAATTAGTCGGTTATTATTTTGACAAATCTCATAATATTGTGTGTACTTAGTAATTTTTTATTGTAGTAAGGTTGTTGTAGTATTTACTTGGCACCGACTTCAAAATTATAAAATACTTATTGAATCATTTCTGATTAACTAAATTACAAAATACGAATGACTTTGTGCTTAGTAAATTTATTTTTTACTTTTTAGTCTCCACATTGAAGTCGGTTTCTTTTTTGTTAAAAATTATACGGCGGCGCATCTTCGTGGCGCATCTTCCTCGCACAGCTACATAGCTTAGTTTTAGTGGAAACGGTCATATATTTTCGTTGCGTAGATTTGACTTCTTCGCAGCATAGATACATAGCACATCTCTGGTGGAAAAGCACCTTAACCTCTCATATCCCGATGCGTAGATTTGCGCAAAAATGCATTGTTTAACTATTTTGTCTGAAATTTCGGCATGTAAGCTATGTCAAATGACCTAAAATCTGATCAGTGTTTTTTTCGTGGCAACTTTGATACTTTTATGTATGTACACGAAAAATAATAACTTTTTTACGAACGTTGAGTAGGATAGAGATAAGAGCTTTTGGACTTTAATCCACTGATACTATTAGTGGAATAACTTATAGGGACTAGCTTTGACCCGCAGCTCCACACGCGTTAGTCTCGATCCTTCGGGAACAATAGTCCTTCCAGGATAAGAAAAACAATCACCCCCTGATAATGCGTATGCAAAAAAACGTAACAAACAAGCTCACTTTTAAATAACAAAGATGGCGCGAACCAAAGTGAGATTTGGCCTCCGATAATAAGCAACTCCATTCACTATAAGCTCACTTTTGCATTTAAAATATTAATAAGGATTTATTATGAGCAGGTTTTATTAGAAAAGACGATACTTACTTATACTTACTCATTGCCAGGTGTTATTCTGTATAGTCCGCTGAACTGTGTTGGATGCCTGTCTTAATACGACCACTCTTTCTGTTACAGCGATATCACACGGGGAGAATGTAGGAAAAAATATATCTCTAGCGAAAGCTTATCATAAGATAACAAGAAACTATCTTCTTAGGTACTATTATTACAGTACTGGCCAATAAATAAGTGTTTGGTATTATGGAAGTATGAGGCCTTTCAAATCGGTGTGTCTAATGCGTAGAGGGACTCAAGATTGCGTTATGACTAATCATAGTACGGAGTAGGGGGTAATTAGACCTACGGTACCCTTTTCCGAGTGATGTAGACCAATTTCTTGGCAGGAAGTGAATGAATGAGTGTATCCTTTATTGCACCACAAAACAAAAAATCTAATTTGGAGAAAACAATTGGTAATTTGGTGCAAAGGCGGACTTATCGCTAAGCGATCTTTTCCTGACAATCTTAGGGTAGACGGAACAGAGAAACGTCATTGGCATGGTGCAGCAAATAAAATTATTAACATGCTACCAACATACATACAGTTGGTAGCATGTTTTGGTAATGCAAGGGATAACCCTTAAGGGGTAGACAGAGCCTAAAGTCATAAGACCGAAATGTCACGTTTAGCGTGTTGGCGTGAAGGTGGAAAACGGAATCAAAATAGTGATGGGTTGCAAGCCGCATTGCCTATTGTCATGATTCTTTAGATTTTCGCCCATTCCCTTGAACAGCTTCTACGATCGGCGTGGAAGAAAACCAGCGTATCGTATTGTTCTGTAGCATTACGGTTACATCTGTATATTTCTGTTAGTTAAGATTTTAGGTTGTAACAGCTACATAAATGTTTTAAAAGCAATATTTATTTTTTTAATATGGCTGGAATATATTTCTCAATAAAAATGCAGTACGTTTACATGATTGGTTTATTTCCTTTTACATTAGATAGTTGCTTTGAAAGAAAATCGAAGCTATCTTGTCTGACACTAAATGGAGTGTAAACATAGCTTTATACATCGTTAAAGTTACAAAGCATCTCGGCGCATAACGTCCTTTTCTCGCAATGGCCATTCTATAAATGTCCATTCTCAAAATGTCACTTCGTCAATTCTTTTAAATTTTTACAAGTTTTATCGCCTGAGGTTAATTTACTTATTGAAAAGAAGGATATGCGCTAAGATGTTACAAAGAGACGAAAACAAGACAAAAGGGTCAGTCTTATGATTGGGAAGTTTGTATAATACCATAAACAATATTTACAAAAGTTGGGAAGACCAAGACATATATGCAAAAGACTTAAGATGCAACGGCTTCATACAAAGTGTTTAACTGTAATTCTACTTTGTCATTTTTGTACAGAAAAATAAAGGTATGGTATTTTTACTTTTTATTTCCTCCACTCACTTTCATTAAGCTGTGGTGGAAGCTATAAAATTGCTGAAAATTATTGAAGGCTGCTGTGCCATACAAGTAAAAATAGATTGTATCCAGAAAGAGAATATTTGGGGACGATGCTGTTTCTCTTGCAGGAATGCATGAAGTTTTTTTAACTCCAGTTTAACTTGGTCTTAAATAAAAAGTACGACAGGTCTCACTGTCCAATTTAAGCACCTCTCGTGAGTGGTCGTACTAAACCAAGGCAACTAAAATTTACTTTAAAAAATTGCTGAACGAAATATAATAAAAAACTTTTTATTCGTTTTAGAATATTACAAATTTTTTCTATAGTAGTTTTGTGCCGAGTGTTTCCAACATAAAATAACCCATGCACTTCAAATTTAATTACTTCATGTACTTCCGCAATAGGTGGTAATATAATTTTGACTTCCGCAAAGTAGCGCCTGAATCAATTCCTAATATTAAAATAATGCGTCCAAAATGTTCGTCATTCTATGTTTTGCAATTATGGAGGACATTTAAACAATGTTTTTTCATTAAAAGCTATGATTTTCATTCTTTTACAAGTAAACATTTTGTATGAAACACGTTTAACCTAAAGAAATATCCAAGAAATAAAGAAGGTTAATACTAACGCCTTTTCAAAGGGGAATGCGTTATAAGTTACAATATACCCTAACAAAAGAGAGTTTCTGAATGCATTCAGATCGCGCTTATTGTTAGAGCGTTCTAACAGAGAACGCATTCAATCCCTCCTAATAAAGCCTTTCTCACTTCCATCAGTATCCCAACGTATTAACAAGTACCATAAATGCTTTATCGTACATTAAATTTAATATTGATAACAACCTTACGTATATCTCACAGGATGTCACACATCGTCCGCACTTACTCGCCTAAACTATTTACAGTTAAATTAATAATCACGTCAAAATTTTCATAAATGTAATAAAATTGGGGGATAGTCTAATTGACTTGAATGTTCCTAGGTACCAGGTCACCTCAGAGCTGAGGGGTCTAGTACCAGTGGCCTAGGCTAAAGGGAGACGAACTCGGGCGGAGGGGGCGGTAGGTTCAAAACTGGAGTCTCGGACAGCTCAGCGTTTTCTGCATTAGCTCCTGGAAGAGACCATGTCGAACTCCCCGTGGCTGTTACTCTCGGGCCCATGTTATCGTAAGCGGGAGCTGCACAACAAGTCCTGCTCCTTCTTGGTAATGTTGCTCCACCACTTAGCAAATCAGGATACTTCCCCGGTTCCCCTCTTCCTGCTACTTGTACCGATATGAATATATTCCCATAAGGAACTGGCACAGCAAATTCTGCTGGCGGAGGAGGAAACGCTCCAGGCGTACCTTCTATAGTTATGTGTACGGGCTCAAACCCCGCACACCCTCTTGGTGGGTTATCATCCATCGACCGATCGGTCAACTCAAAATCGCACGGTGATGCCATATCTCCTATGGACCGGTCACAACTTACTACTACGGACGCATCTATGAGCCTCTTCTCTTGGTCCGTAAAGCTTCTACTCGGTGGTACCGTCCGCCTCCTCAAATGCCAACATGCTACAGCGGCAATGAAACCAAGGCTCGCTAAGACGCCTAGTGCGCCAAATACGACTCCTAAAAGTTGGGGAATACCAGGGGCAGTTCGGGCAGTAGCAGTTTGCGATCTCGGCAGGACTAAACTTATAATCGCCCTAGCTTCTCCTGCAGGACTCTTCGCTACGCAGGTCCATTCACCAGCAGCGTTAGACGTCACATTTGATAGAGTGATGTTCACCCACCGCACACTACCAGGTACTCTATCTTCAGAAATGTCATCGTCAACACTAGTCTCTGTCTCTTCCATATCAACATCTACTGAATTGTTATGTATATCTATACCGTCGAATAACCAAGTCACTCTCGGCTTTGGAACTCCATGCACCCAGCATCCGAAGGTAGTAGCTAAACCGACTTCTGCTCTGACTACTAATGTACTCGATCGCACTTCAGGCGGACAAGCCATGTTTTCACTAGGGACGTTTCGCCACTTGTTGCCCGCTTGAGTCGAAGGTTCAACGCACAGCAATTCTTCTGTACCCAATTTACTATCTAAGAACCAGTCCTTGAATTCTCTGAGACGACAGTCGCATCTCCAAGGATTACCAGAAAGCGACACCGTCTTCAAAGCGGGTAAAGAGAATGTGATTAAACGAAGGAATGTAAGTTGATTTCTACGTAAATCTATCGTTTCTAACGTTTTCAAGTTTCGTAAGGAATTCGTATGGATTGATCTTAGTCTGCAACCGTCTAATAAAAGCATTCGCAAATGTGGGAGCGGCGGGAACTGGTCAGCCACCAGCGTGGTCAGGGGGTTGTTACTTAGTACAACTAATCGCAGTCTTTCGTTGCCTCTGAAAAGGTCTCTAGGCAGGTTAGAGAGATCGTTGTCTCCTAAGTCGACTTCTATCAATATTCTTAATTCTAAAAATGCATCAGCGTGAATCGATCGTAGTTTTGTCGCTCGTAAGTTTAACTTTTGTAGATTAAGGAGGCCAATACTAGCAAAAATCTGCTGGGGTAAGCTTCTTAGTGGATTGTCGTGCAAGTCTAAGACTTGTATATCTGGAGAGAGCGATGGCGGACGGCGCAGGTCACCGGACGCACACGTGGCTGTTTTCTTGCCCGAAGACCATTTGCAGTGGCAGGTGTCGATGTGCGAGCAGTCCAGCCAATCGCTCGAGGTCCTGGCGGCACAACTCGTGAAAATCACAATCCAGTACCACCTGGACCAAGCCACGCGCATACTCATCTCATCTCGGCTTTGTGTTTACAGCGGCCGACTGCCTGAAACAACAGAGAAGTGTTTATAGAGTAGCTAAACCACACTAACGAACAATAGCTCTAGCTACCGTCAAACTAAAGTCGGACGTAACCCGTCGTAATAAGTCATGTATTCATTAGTTTATAATCTAGGCCACCTGGATTGAACTCTTCGCATGACGAGGAAAACAATTTAACATAAATATTTTTACAGCCGCATATCCGACCTGGATTTATAGAATGAGGTCAAAATTTTATCGGAAATTGCCTAAATATTAATACTTTGATTAAATGCTCGAATGCCCTCGGTGGAATTGGTTCAGAACCAACTTTCTTAATTGAGGAACGGATCGTTTATTTTGCGGGGACGTGGAATAAAACGATGTGATCATTGATATCTTCTTGGATAGAATGAAATTCAATTAAAGTTGTATTTCTTACGAGACAAGAGTTTAACTGTTAGAAGTAACGAGGGAAAAAATAGTTTTAAAATGATCTAACATCTTATAAAATGAACTGGAAGATTCCAACAAAGTGTTAAGCATATTTAAAATATTTTGTCGAGAAACTTGATGGCGAAAGAATAAACAAATTTAATGCCAAAATTAAAATGTAAATATGATTCAGTATCGAGACAAAACCTTCTCTGAAGATAGTTTGAGATATTTTTTTATACCTCATAGTGTAAACTGTAACAAATTCCACATTAAGATTTTTAGAGAGAGTGGTTTTTAAATAGATGATAGAACCTAAAGTTCCATATGCTGCCCTGCCAGGCATATAACATTTGATTCTGTATCTATAAATCCGGACGTGGAAGGCGATATCAAAACAACAATAATCTACTGACAAAATACCTTACATTTCCCTTAACCCGTACCTATGCCAGTCTTCATATTTATTACCAACTAGCTTTCGCCCACGGCTCCGCCCGCGTCAGTGTCGATCCCTGGGGAATAGTACTTTTTCCCGGAATAAACGGTAGCCTATGTCCTTCTCCGCACTCCAGACAACTTGTATGCAAAATTAAATGATGATCGGTTCAGTAATTACGGCGTGAAAGCGTAACAAACAAACAAACAAACAAATAAACAAACAAACTCACTTTCGCATTTATAATATTAGTAAGGATAAGGATATTTAGTACCCTATATAACAATACACCCTCTTTGTTGGCTAACCACTATAGTATATTAACAAGCTAAGTTTATTAGTATTCGCTAAATCAACGCTTTAGTTGATTAAGTTCACTTCCTGGTTCTTGCAGGCACACACACCGCAAGGAATCGTATATGTATAAAAGGTACCTTGCAAATGTGCGGTCAATGCATGCAAAGCAAAACATATAACCAACTTCTCCTAAGGAACCACATACAATACTGTTTAGCCGACCGGAACATTTTTATGGGAATGTCGAAAGCATTTTTGAAATATAAGCTTTAATAAAGAAAGTAAGTATTTTATTTAAGATCACAAAAAAAAAATAGCTTTAAACATAAAAGAAAAAGATAAACAAACACACACACACACTCACACAAAGCTTATTTAATTAAGCAAAGAAAAATAAAAGAATAAAAAAAAAATAACAAATAAAAAACATAGTTTCAATTTGGTGTTCTCAAAAGGGGTCCAATTCAGTATATGCTGGTCGTACATAACGGCCAGCGCTGGTCTTCCATTGGGCCCTTTGATGATGTCACGGAAATATCCTTCCTCATCCTTATCCTTACTAATATTATAAATGCGAAAGTGAGTTTGTTTGTTTGTTTGTTTATTTGTTTGTTTGTTTGTTTGTTACGCTTTCACGCCGTAACTACTGAACCGATTATCATGAGATTTTGCATACAAGTTCTCTGGAGTATGGAGAAGGACATAGGCTACCGTTTATCCCGGGAAAAAGTACTATTCCCGAGGGATCAACATTGACGCGGGCGGAGCCGCGTGCGAAAGCTAGTTAATTATATAAAAAGAGAATGATTCCATATCGAAAGGTGTATCTACACAATAACGAGCTGAATCTACTGTTTAAACTATCCGTGGTGTCAAAATACATCACTATGTGTGCTGTACATAGTATCTCGATGATGCAAAAAAAAAAAACAGCGGGTTGCGCTCTAGGTGTCCCGGTAAAAGTGAAAAATCGCCTTTGCGGCGGTCTCAAGTCACGTGTCTGACTAACGAATCTTCGATCAGTTCACGTGTCCTGACGTGAGTTTAAAATTTTTTACCCATCCGAAAAGGTGCACAACGCCGTTAAAGTAGTTTTCACTTCATAAACAGCCTCCGTGGTCCAGTGGTTAAGGCGTTTGCCTGTTGACCCGGGGGTCGTGGGTTCGATTCCCACCGGAAGCATACTTTGATTAGTTGTTTCCAGTTTGGTTAGGACATTGCAGGCGTTAATCACCTGATTGTCCGATAATAAAGATGATTCCGTGCTTCGGAAGGCACGTTAAGCCGGTGGTCCCAGCTGCCATCTGGGAGTCGTTAAAGGAACCACGTCAGAGGCCGAGAGGCGGTTCCGAAGAACTCTGACACCAGGGTGTGCATGGTCGATTGACCGTGACGCCTACTCGAAATGATGATGACTTCAAAAAATAAAAGTAGGTATTATATTCAGTCTACACCTGCCAGGGGTGTCATCCTCAACTGCTTGACCGGTGGTAACAGGTATGGCATCGGTTCCCGATCCATAGCGATCTGCTCCTTGCTTTTCCTTTTAGCCGTGTGCTATCGGCAAAGTAGAATAGGACCACTCCAAGTCTTCCCGTAGATGTCGTAGAAGGCGACTTAGGAAATACAAGCTAAACAAAGCTTATAAACATCTAAGACACCTCTCCAACCCGTCTGGCCAGCAGCGTGGAGAGTGTAGGTCAAGTCCTCTGGCTGCTCTGGTCAAGTATGGCCCTAGTAGTACAGAGAGGGTCGTGCTCCTGTAGTGGAGACTAAAAAGGACCTGATGATGATGATGACTTGCTTTTCCCCTATTCATTCGAATAAGTATATTCCAGTACCTTCATTTCTTTCCTAAATATAACAGACTAGCTTTCGCCCGCGGCTTCGCCCGCGTCAATGTCGATCCCTCGGGAACAGTACTTTTTCCCGGGTTTTAAAAGGTAGCCTATGTCCCTCTCCGTACTCTAGAGAACTTGTATGCAAAATTTCATGATGATCGGTTCAGTAGTTACGGCGTGAAAGCGTAACAAACAAACAAACAAACTCACTTTCGCATTTATAATATTAGTTAGGATTAGGATTCCTATTCCTCCCCAGCTTAAAAATGCTTTCGATGAGCAGCAGCAGCATCAGAAGCACAAGAAGCCAAAGAAACAACGCTCGTCAACCCTGTCCTGTCAAGCGTGGTATAAATGGCGATATCTGCCTATGGAATTAAAATTTCATGGGACAGGCCTTTGTGCAGCAGTGCACTTCTGCCGCCGTTCTCATCTTCATCATTATTTCAGCCCTATGATGATGATGAGGAATAAAATAATGCCATAAACTCCACACGTCACATACGAGTGGATAGTCTGTTCTTTGAAACGAATTCTATATCCATTAAACACTAGATTTAAGAAGAACTAGCATCAGGCAGATCAGGCGTGAGTATTACTGAAGCTACCTGAAGCTGGTCCTTAGGTAGCTCCAGAACCCCACAGATAAATACCAATGAAAAGAAGTACAAGAACGAATATTGCCCGCACCGGAAATCGGATCCGGAGCCCTTTGAGTAGTAGACCGAGTTAACCACTTCTCCAACTAAGCCAATATCTCTATCACTAAGTATTTATCAATACCGTAACTTTATTTAGAAAGTTCCGCTGTGTAATTTGATAAGTATAGCAAAGACATTTCTGCCAAGTGCTCAGCTAAGTTGTTTCGTAAACAAAACTTTTAGACTAAAGTAACAAACTTCAGTACTTTGTGACAGTATAATCGTTCAATTTGTTCTCTTTTGTTTTATTTTATGCTAGTTAAAATAAGATAAAATAAGATGAAAATTACATTACCCCGTTTGAATTCTATAGGGGATGTCATTCTCAACTGCCTGTCCGGTCGTTGCACGCGATCTCCCGAGCTGCTACTTGTTTTTCCCCCTTTTATCCGAGTGAGTAGTATCCCAAATACCTATTGTCATTCCTTATCCAAATCCATCCATTTCTATCCTTCCCCAGCTTTAAAATGCTGCCGATGGGCAGCAGCGCAGAAAGTACAACAGACTGAAACTGTGCTCGTCAATCCGCCTGCCAAGCGTAGAATGGCAATATCCCACAATGGAACAATTAATTTTTGGGAGAAGCTTTTGTTCAGCAGTGACGACGATGACGAATTTTGACCAGATTTTGGTCACCTCTATGGCACTATCATTGACTTAAATCCATACTAATATCATAAATGCGAAAGTAACTCTATCTGTTTGTCTATATTACCATTTCACGCTTCAATTATTAAAACAATTACGATTAAATTTAGTATAGAGGTAGTATTATTATTATTATTTTTATTTTTATAAAAAAATAGAATATTTTTTGGGTATGGTAATCTATATATCCTATCATCATGATGAAAAAAAAACCGAATTGATAACCTCCTTCTTTTAATGTCGGTTAAAACAATATATCTAAGTAAAACTAAATGTTAATGAAAAGGTACAGCCTAAAAGGTTATTCATGAACGGGAAAATGCGAGAAAAACTATTGAAAGGTAAAACAAAAGGACCATTTTTCACGATATTCCTGTCTGGACAACCCATTTACAATAATGAAGGAAGGAAGGACAAAAGACGAATGTCTTCCATACCACTGAACAGCGAGACAGCCTCTATAGTATAAAAGATAGATTACCTATACTTAATATCATTGCTGCCTCAAGAGTATGCAAAAAATCGTTTCTTTTTACGGGACACGATATTGTTTTTAGAATAAGGTAAAATAGGGATAGTTGCCGCACTTTTTGAAATCACTTATATATCTTTTAGTACATAAATCTTTTTTTTTATGAACTGGCGAATGCTCTGTTTTTCTATCTACAAATATTATGACAATTATAAAACAAAGCTTTAGTATTGCTAGAGCATTAGCAATGTTTGCCGATCTCTATTTTTTGTGGCATCTATCACTTATAGGAGGTTACGTAATCCAAAGAACAACAAACACATTAGAAGTATTATCCCGCGTGATTTCTATGAAAACCAGCGTCGCCTCAATTTACATATACAACTAACGCAACACAATAGGCTAGTTTCCTAAAAAAATATAATCCGTTAGTTATATATTCAAAAAATATTGGACACGTACTTTTTCTTTTGTCGATTAAACAAAATATTATAAAGATATAATCCCTTTGAAGTTCCGTGTGACGTCATAGTTTGCTACAATTTTTAGCAAACTTTGACCCCACTCCTACGCCAAACGACGTCCAAACGACGCTTTTTCTTTATTATTTATTTGACAAAAGAAAAAATACGTGTCCAATATTTTTTGATTATGTAACTGACGGACTAATTGTTTTGTTATTAATACGACCCAGGAAACTAGCCTATTGAGTAGAAACTCTTCCTTTGGTCAATGTTTCACTAGGACTGCTCATTTTACACGTTAGAACATGTCGGCATTTTTCGTTTTTTTTTTTCACGTTAATCTCACTTTTGTTTCTTTGACGATCGCGGCACAAACTACTTAGGTGATTCAATTGGCAATTCAAGTAAAGGTGATCGAGCACATTGTCAGCGCACGTGCCACGCCCCCTTGCCATTTCTAATATCTTTGTTGTTTTGTGACCTAATCCATATAAGTTTCATCGTGGATAGATGCCCCACTGAGAAAAAGAGGCATCTTTTACCCAAAATCTTCAATCGCATATTTTTTACATATATATATGCAATCGCACCGAGACATGCAACACGGTCAACTTAGTAGTAGTCTAAGAGTCTCTTGATAAATTAATAAACAACCATGGGATTCATCCGTAAAGCTAGAGCAAATGCAATCGGGGCAACTATACCCCAGGCAACTATCCTATTTTACCAAATGTTTAATACTTGACTTTATCAAAGGTAAATAGAATAAATAATGTGATTTCATATCATAAGAATATGACAAAAGACATGATATTCATGTACGTTTTTAGGGTTCCGTATCTAAAGGATGCCAACGAGATTTATTACTAAGCCTCCGCTATCCATCTGCCAGTCGATTTATCACGGGATGGTGTCTTTTGTTGCTTTTATAACAAATAATAAAACCAAAAATACTTTAAAAAAAAAGAAGATTGTATACAATCGTGTTGATTGACGTTTCTCTGATTAAGGTGCTGCTAACTATTACCGAGACGTCAAACGACAGATAATTAAAAACAGTAGCATCCATAAGAAAGAGTTGGTTATCCTTAGAAAAAAATTCGTCTAGAAGGGTTTTCATGCCTTCTTATACATCAATGTCTCCATATAAGAAACGTGTTTTTTTTTCTGACTTTTTAGGCTACGTCTAGAGGTAGTTAAATATTGTACGATAGTACGGAACCCTTAGCGTGTGAGAATTCAACGCACTTCGTCTGTTTTATTTAGAAACCCGTGTCACTCAAAATGATGTAAGGATACTAGTTCTCCTAAATCAATCCCTTCAGAAACAAGACCACATCAATATCCGGAAACCCCAAACGTTATTGACCGGCAGTAAATACCGTAAGCCTATGAACACTAGCCCGTTCATCTGCCGTCCGGTACAGTTACCTAACTGTCCGGAACGTCCGGACAAGACTAATGCCGTCGACCATCTATCCTGTGATCTGACAGCGACCTCCGGGAGACACCATTTGTTCAGTCATATGAAATCAATCGTCTAGCAAGTATAGTTTAAGATCCGTATTTGCTGAGCTTATTTTCTATGGCTGGTTGAATCCAAAACTATTTAGAGGTATAGTTTTAAATAACAATATTTCCGGTACGGGGTAATATATCATGAGAGTATTCGACGCGGTGATTCAACACACTTAGGGCGTAAACCTAAGGGACGTGGTTCGAATCCTACCTGTGGCCGAGTTCTTTTTCATCCCATATTTTCAATTTTAATAATATTTCCGGTACCACAGATTTTAATAATGATGAATAATTAACGGTTATGGACATATTTAACATATTATTATACAACGTGATTTTGAACCTCCTAGCTTTATTGAAATCTCAGAATCAGAATACCTAATGGTTTCGGTACATCCAAGACATCTACACTAATTATTATGAAGAAAGATTTGATTGTTTGCATTGAATAGGCTCTGAAACTACTGGACCGATTTGAATAATTCTTTCACCATTAGAATTCTATATTATCCCTGATAAACAAGAGCCCGCCATATGCCAGGCGGCGTGGCGGTACAAACGCGGATGGTCTAAACGCGTTGGCTAATTTGGATATTTTCGTTTTTTAGGAATATTCAAGGGTTATTCGAAAAAGAAAAACATATGATGGCTGCCTTATCTGTAATGCAATAATAATCAAAAGTTTCAAGGTTAATTTTAATGTATTTGGTGAATAATGCTATATACCGAGTAAATTAGACGTGATTTGGAGGCAACTTTACAATTTTTTTCTATCGAGAAAATTTAACGCAATCATGTTTTTTAGTCAGATAGTTACCAGAGTTGGTCCTGAACTTTGCTGCATTTATATTTCAACTTGAGTATGTAATTATTATTGATATAACAGTCAATCATGCAAAGCAGTGTGAGGTAGTACGGGCCCTCGGGCCGTTAGTTGTATTATATATTTGAAACGTTGTTATTCAAATTAATTTTTTAAATTGTTATGGAACATATAAATAAATCAAATCATATAAAATAAAAATAACATTACAGGAATGTTAATAATATACAAAACAAGGATAATGAATGAAACAAATCACACTTCCCGTACAGAGGAGCCCGAAAGTCCAGTGTACGTGTTTTAAAAAAGTTAGCATAACCAATTAGAAGTTTTCTACAACCATCTGCCTGAAGTGTGATAGATATATTGCTTACACGACTGCCCGATAAAGAAGTGTCATGTTTTCACGACTTATATACATTATTTGTTATGAAGTCCGGAGCATTGCAGAATGCTTCGTACAATATGCCAAGTAAAGTGACATTTCCAAGTGAATATACAAAACAGTCGAAATTGACTCTAAGTTGTAACCGCACTCGATACAATGGGACAAAAAAGAGTAGAGCTGTAACTGGCGCGCGCTTAAAAAGTTCGAGAAAAGTTTCAGTAAGTCGAGCTTCGTCAGTGACAATGACAATACACAAAGTTGCTCCCTCTGATTTTGTCATTCTTTTTTGATAAACTACTCGCCGCCTACGCATATCATTTTTTATGTTGATTTTGATTGATGGTCTAGTGAGCTTACGTAGAATTCAGAATGCATACATATATATGTTAATATATATACGGACAAATCACACAGATTGAGCTAACCCCAAAGTAAGTTCGATACTTGTGTTATGGAATATTAACTCAACGATACTATAGTAAATAACAAATACATTTTTCACAAAAACATCCAAGACCCAGGCCAATCTGAAAAATACCATTTTCCATCTTGACCTGACCGGGAATCGAACCCGGGTACCCTCGTGTCGCAGGCTGGCATATTAACCACTACGCCACGAAGCTCGCTGCATACATGTGGTAAGGAATTCTGAACATTACCATGCTCAGAACTCTTATATTGGTTAGATCACAAGTGGAATAAGAGAGATTTTGGGTGCCGATTACTGAAAGTTGCAAACGATGTCCTCTGATTTAATAATTTGACATTTTTTGTCGATAATAACTAGTTACCGGTTTTGTTTAAAATTTATTAAATTTAGCATATCTTGTCATCAATGTCTACAAATTTAAATTTCAGTGCTCACTGTATATCATATGCATTATAAGCGCTTACACATGTTGAGCAAACTTAGGCGTTGTTAACACCTGATTTGAGACTAAAACGGCATCAAAATATCACAAACTCGAGGTCTTTAAGGAATGTTGTTTAAGCTGTTAGTCCTGACTGTATCACATGTAATTAGGAAACTTAAAAAATTAACACATTTTATTACATACATAAAAAACAATTAACTTTTAACAGTCAAACAAAATACACCAAATCTAACTATCAACCGCACTTGATACAAAGAAACAAACAAAAAAAATATGCAGTAACTGGCGCGCGCTGAAAAAAGTTCAAGTAAAGTATCAGTAAGCCGAGCTTTGTCAGTGACAATACAGAAACTTGTAGGCGTCCTCTGATTTTGTCATTTGTCATTGTTTGTTGACGAACTACTTGCCGCCTACGCCTTTATTCAAAGTTTAGCATATCAATGTCTCCTTGGTGAGCTTTTCTTCTAGTCGAAATCTTGTCGAGTCAAAATAGTTATTTAAGCTGTGTGTTTATGCATTATTACTGATTATGCATCATTATTATTATTACTACATAGTATAAAACAAAGTCGCTTCCCGCTGTCTCTCCGTCCCTGTGAATGCTTTTTTTTTACTAATTATTGAAGTAAGCATTTGTCTCCCATCTCACCTGATGGTAAGTGACGATGAAGACGAGGATGTTACATGCCTATTCATGCATGCTTAGATCTTTAAAACCACGCAACGGATTTCGATGCGGTTTTTTTAATAGATAGAGTTATTCAAGAGAAAGGTTTCTTTGTACATTGCACCCGTGCGAAGCCGGGTCCGGGTCGCTAGTTATTAATAAAACTTATGAGGACCCCGATAGCTCAGTGGTTGTGAGCATTGAAAACGCTAACGCATATTAAGCAACCCTGGGCGCAGTCCCTATTGTGATAAGTGACCGCAAGTGGCATAAAAATATCTCGAGCTCTTCGGTGCTTCGGAAGGCACGTTGGTCCTGGCTGTCATCTTTGATGGCAGTCGCTAAGATATGTCAGATACCTTTACGCAGCTTGAAAAATCTGACACCAGTGACGGCCACTTACACACACAAAAAGCATTATTAGGAATACGAACGCGACGTGCGTGTAGGAAGTAAATATATTGTGTATTAAGTAAAATCGTGAGAATGATTACCTACACTTGAGATTAGATAGATCAGTAGTGGGATAAGAGAGCTTTTGCTATCGACAATACAAAAAATGCACACGGCTTCCTCTGATTTTGTCATTTAATTTTTTGATATTATAATATTATTCTTTGTTAATAAACTAGTTGTTAATAAACTAAAGCTTCTTATCAATGTTAATATTTATAAATCGTTTGGTGGCTCAGCGACCGTACCTATTATTAGCGCTTGTGCACGTAAAGCAACCCCAAGCCTGGGTACTTCTTGATTTGGGGAAAACAACTAGCTTAAAAATATCTAACTCACCGTGACATTTTATTAACAAATAATACGTAATTCTTTTTACATTTATAAAATAAGGGGTCATTTGGAAAATCATAGAATGTTTTGTGATGAACAGCGCCAAGAATAATAAAATGGGATTCAAAAGTGGGTTCCAAGGAAATGTTAGCATAAAAACTACACGCACATCAACATGCTAAATTTGTTTTACTCGTATACTTAGGTTAGTGATAAATACCCGAATATTATGATTCAAAGATTTAGTTACAACATAGGCCTTTTCAGGTACTTTTTCTCGTCAATTCACATTTTAATTATTGCTTATTAATGGTTTCTGATGTTTTCACGATTGTTACATATTTAAATAAAATCACTTTAATACGGTATTGTCGCGAATATTACATTATTTTTACACATAAACGTTTCGAAAACTTTACAGTTTTCATGGTCGCAGGTAGACCAAGTTGACATTTGTGTCATAAGATTTATACAAAACTACCTTATTAAATTCAAATTATTAATTATTGTTTAAAAGCTACAAAATACTAGCGTTTCGGAACCGCCCACTGCAGAGAAGAAGATGATAGTGATACTCAATACTCAACTAGATGAATGATACTCAAATTCATACAAATCAAAAACGAAATTTCTCGAGATTTCAGCAAAAAATTCTTACGCATAGTTCTTCTTTAACTAGATTCATTTTGATAACGTACGTATTTTAAATTTATTTTACTGATCTTTACCTTTATATAAAAATATTTAATATTGAGTTCTATTTATCTACAAAAAAATTAATTTGAAAATATAAAGCAGTTAAGATATCCATTATTATATATAACATAAATCACGAAATATTTCGTTAGAAGGACCACAGAGAAAAATAAGTCATTACGTTACTTACAAGTAGAAATAATAGTCCCCAAAAATAATTAAAACGACATTAAAATTTGGTCTTTGCCTTTTGCTACAACGAAAGTACATTTTTTTGTTTTCCTCTAAAATAATTCTAAAGATGAAGCAAAAGCTCTTAAGTTTGCACTGATAATAGCTTTTCGGTGCCTGATAATGTCTTTTCCGCCCTTGACCCCGTAAACGCGACAATCTTTAAAATCTTAGCGAAAACAATACCCAGAGCTATAAACGACTGAAAAGTTTAAGTTTTAAACGTAAATAACAAAGTTTTGAGTCGGAAATGAGATTTTATATTGTATCATTTTGTACCGTCATACTGCTACAGGTATACATTGTTGTGTAAAATTGAAGTTACTTTCAATACTTTGGTATTTTAAGCTGTTAGAAATAGTGGAGACGAATAATATTAATACCTGTGTAATAAACATATTAGATTGAGGCACAATCTACTCTAATGGCTTATTTTTAGCTTTCACTAATATTGTTTCCGGTTTGGTTAGGACATTGCAGGTGATAGATTATAATATTTACTGATCATTTCGATCAGTTACCTTTTAAATCTGGTATCACTTCCGGTTTACTTAATCTATTCTTTTTATGAATATCATCTAATATTTCTTGTAAACATAATTAATACTTGCTTTAAAACATTTGTGGCAATACTTTTAACTTATTGTAATTGATTAATTAAATGTTGGTTACTGAATCGATTTACGATGACGACGACAACACCCAAGATGGCGGGTGAAGAAGCTTATATAAGCAGTGATTCGCAATTGTAAGTCAGTCTTGATGGTGCAGTGACTGAGAACAGTTGAGTTAAGTATTTTATTTGTCTTTGTTTTAATTCATTTCGATAATAGAATATTTTGATATTTCTGTTACTATGTTGTAGTAATAACTGTGGTCTTAGATGGTATTTATTGGATGTGTAATAGTGACTAATTTGTGTGTACATAATAACTTTTGTAATAATTTCTTGTGTATTCAAAGGTAATAATTAAAATGTGATTGTACAAATAAAAGCCCTTACGGCGAGTAGGCAACCGACACTGTTTAACAGGTTTCTTGGGAGTTTCTTCCTGGACAGTGGTTGTTTTGAAACTCTGGTAAATTTAGCTTTGATTTAAAAGAAATAATAAGAGAAGTTTTAAATAGAGAAATATAAAATAAATGATATTCCTATTCTTTCATTGGTTTCATTTCTAACATCAGAAGTGGGATAACACGATTCCGTGTACAATTATTAATATTTTTTTTTTTTGTTTTTCATGTGAATCGTGATAAACACCGTCCAGCCCTGCTCTGCTCACGAGAAGATCGTAGCCGCTGACTAGTATAAAAGAACAAGACTACGAACAGCAGCTCTTCAAGGATTCGAAAGTGATGCAGCTTCTTCGTAGATTGAAAAAGGCAGATTTAAACTAGTACGTACTTGTACTACTAGAAAAGCAGGTAAGGCCTTTCGAGACTATTCCGTTACTTTAAGAAGTGAAGGAACCTAGAAGTAACAAATTTTGTTTTGCCACATCAAATTATAACGCTAAGTCTTCCGTAATACTTTAGTTACACTTACTTTGAGTACTAGATATTTTCGAATAAGGCAAACAGTTTTTGCTGTTATAAACATCGAACATCATAAGAATCAATTAATAAGTTCTTCATATTGGAGCAAAAAAAAAAAAACAAGGTAGTATTAGTAGTTGCAATATTTGCTGATATAGAACGTTTGCCTGTACCGTTTTAATTATACTTGTCTGATGTATATATATAATACATCTAGTTATAAATCGGCAGACAATTGAAGTTTCTTAATTTCAAGAAATTGAAGAATTTTTTTATAAGCACTACGTTGCTTATTTGATGAGTTTTAAAATATTATTCTATTTTGACATATAAGATTAGAATTGGAAATTTATTTTTCATACAATGGTATTGTGATAACTACCACTTAGGTGGGTTATTGTTTTGGCAGTGGTTTTGGCAAAAAGTATAGAAATTACGTAGTGATGTTTTCAATATGAATCTGAAGCCTTATCTCGGAAGCCATATGAACTGCAGCCCAAATTTATAACTTGGATGTTTTGGTATTTTTTGGGACTTACAAGTAATTCTTTGTTCTATCGTTTGTTCTATAAAGTATTTTGAAATATTATAATAACTTACATACATTAAAAAAAAAACAACGGTTTTTAGACGTTACAATATTAAATTAGTTTTTACCGTTTTATATTATGTGTGAGTTATATACTTTGAATATACTGGTCAAAAACTAGTACTTGTAAATTTATCGCGGGTCAGATTGGTTTTAAATTATATTTGCAAGATACAGCTGTGTTCAAATTTAAAACAAAAATGCAGTGCGTCGTATTTCATCTTTAGAATCATAGATAGGGAATATATTTTTCATTTTTCAATGATTATTATCTCAGCATATATCATGCTAAATGTGGCTATAAAGTCTTATGGACTTAGGCTCTGTCTATCCCGCAAGGGAAACAGATTTATTTAGTTAAACAAACTTTACAGAATTTTATCTGCTATAGTGTAATAAACCTTTTTAAATTTGAATGTGCAACGTAATAGTTTTACGAGTATGTAAGTAATATTAATTGAATTAAATGTAGGTAGTATTTGAGCCAGCTACTTGCCGGGTAATAAACTAAAAAAGGTCAGGTATTTAGTGAAGTTAGGTGATAACAATTGTGAGCAAATATTCCGGTATCACACGGAGTGGTTTTGCTAAAATGGCCCGTAGCTTATCACATATGAAATGAATGTGTTTAGTCCATTTTAGTCTTCCGTCAATTATTAAGCTAAGATATTTGTTGTTGTACTAATTCTACCGTGGTACAGATACTTATTTTGTTATCTTCATCAGATTTTAATATAATTTTGGAGATACATTGGAGTACAGTGTACAGCTGCTTACATTAAAACTAGTTTATCAACTCTTATAAATTATTTTAAATCTGAATTGAGTAATATTTGGTATAAAATATAAAAAAAAAAGCCTTTTGCGGATCAAATTATGATTATACTGCGTTTTGATGAAGTTGTTTTGTATATCATATTGAAATCTTGTATTTTATAACTAAATATAAATTGACCAGGCCGGCCCGGGATATTGTGGAACATTCAAGAGTAACTATTACTTAATAAAGCTAATGTGGAGGACGTGTGGAGATTTTTTATGGTATTCTTAAAGGGTTTATTTATAAGAACTGTGGAGATAATGTGAAGTATGATATTTAAATAAGGAACAAATAAATTTGCAATAATTGATATATTTGATTACCAATGTAAAAGTTCTGTTGATATTGACACATTATTGTTATATGATGTGAAGGTCTTTTCTAGAGGGTTAAGCAACTTGTAATAATAATAAGAGTAACCATTGTTTGAGCTGACGGTTACAATATGGTGTGAATATTAAGAATATTGAGACTTATGACAAGTATGATATAAATTGGTACATGTTGAAGTATGGTCCTTTAATGACTGTTAGTGGTGTACATTGGTGGTTACTTGACAAAAAAAATCGTAAAGATGGTACCGATTTATTGCATCTCTTTTGTTTACATAGTTTGTACATATGGTATTAGAAGTACATTAAGTTCAGACATATAATGTTAAATAATGCGATACCTAAGTTTAAAGAAGTTGCTTTCTGGTTCCTTGATGTAAAAGGTGAGACAGTAGCAAAGTGTATAACATGGTTAAGCTTTCTAGTCTGCTACTGTGAAAAGAAAGACAGAAGCATAGCTTAAAAATGATTGTGCTTACTGATCCCCTACTGTTAAAGGTGCGACGGTAGCAAAGAGTATAAGATGGTTTTGCTTACTAGTCTGCTACTGTGAAAAGCGAGACAGTATCATAGATTAAAATATAATATGATTGTGCTTACTGATCCCCTACTGTTAAAGGTGAGGCAGTAATAAAGTTTATAGATGATTGTGTTTACTGATATCCTACTATGAAAGATGAAACTGTAATATTGTAAAAGATGATTGTGTTAATGGTCTACTACAGTCAAAGATGAGACAAAGCATAATGTGAAAGACGATTATGCTTACTGATTCCCTACTTGTAGCAGAGTGTATAATTTGTTATACTGATTCTTAAATGTGGAAGAAAAGATATTAATATTGTCATAGTATATGAGTACGAGATAATTGCGATCACCATATATTGAAAGCGAGAAAATAGTAAATTGACTTATAAATTTTATATAAGATTGAATATCAATTTAACTGATGTGTAATAATATGACAAAATATAAACTACTGGAATTATAATAGAACTGAACAACTGAGATATGTTCGCCTAAAATAAGAAGCATTTTGTACTTCGGTAGCGAAGTACAGTTGGAATGACTGTGTTACAATGGTATCAGGTGATCATTATATTCCAAAGCATGTGATATTTTGTCAAATTAATGGATAAATTGATAATTGCATAATACTAAAATATTTTCGAGCCTCTAAAAGTGTAATAGAAAGATGTTGATGTAAGCGTAACTTAACCATACCGATTACCTACTTTTAAAAAAATGCATAATTGATTTGGTTAGATTGTTTAATTGTTAGAAACTTTGCTTTTATTAATGTGCCTTTCTAATCATATCTTTAAGCAACATCTAAAATAAGGCATTGATGTCATAGTGAAAACTAAATACCGGGTATATTTTTGTTTCGAAAATTATTACTGACGATTTGTTACGTCAGTTGGCCAAATGGAATTGAAATATTTTTATAAGATTGTCAGTCTGGCCGAGCGATGTAAAAATAATTGTTATTTTTCGAAATAAAATGTACACATAGTTGCATTATATAAATTGGTACAAGATTAACATAATGTATAGAAAGCAATTTGAATGTTTCTTTTTTTTGTTAATGCTTCGGGGAACGAAGCATTGTCAGTATGGCCGTGATAGATTATAATATTTACTGATCATTTCGATCAGTTACCTTTTAAATCTGGTATCACTTCCGGTTTACTTAATCTATTCTATTTATGAATATCATCTAATATTTCTTGTAAACATAATTAATACTTACTTTAAAACATTTGTGGCAATACATTTAACTTATTGTAATTGATTAATTAAATGTTGGTTACTGAATCGATTTACGATGACGACGACAACACCCAAGATGGCGGGTGAAGAAGCTTATATAAGCAGTGATTCGCAATTGTAAGTCAGTCTTGATGGTGCAGTGACTGAGAACAGTTGAGTTAAGTATTTTATTTGTCTTTGTTTTAATTCATTTCGATAATAGAATATTTTGATATTTCTGTTACTATGTTGTAGTAATAACTGTGGTCTTAGATGGTATTTATTGGATGTGTAATAGTGACTAATTTGTGTGTACATAATAACTTTTGTAATAATTTCTTGTGTATTCAAAGGTAATAATTAAAATGTGATTGTACTAATAAAAGCCCTTACGGCGAGTAGGCAACCGACACTGTTTAACAGGTTTCTTGGGAGTTTCTTCCTGGACAGTGGTTGTTTTGAAACTCTGGTAAATTTAGCTTTGATTTAAAAGAAATAATAAGAGAAGTTTTGAATAGAGAAATATAAAATAAATGATATTCCTATTCTTTCATTGGTTTCATTTCTAACACAGGCGTGAATCACCTGATTGTCTGATAATAAAGATGATTCCGTGCTTCGGAAGGCATGTTAAGCCGTTGGTCCCGGCTGCCATCTGGTAGTCGTTAAAGGAACCACGTCAGAGGCCGAGAGGCGGTTCCAAAGAACTCTGACACCAGGGTGTGTATGGTCGATTGAACATGACACCTACTCGAAATGATGATGACTATTAACATAGTTTAAATTTTAAATATAAGTCCAGTCATTACGCCGGAAAAAGCGGGTTAGAAATGCAAATTAACCAAGAGAGCAAAATTTTAGATATAACTTGAAAAATAATTTCCTTGTGCATTTTCTTCATCTTGAAAAAGCGTTATCAATCGAAAAACCAATCAATATTGCCAGTGTATAGACGGAAAAAAATCCATTCAGTGGAAGAAAAATCAATGAATGAAAATGTTCTGGGATTTGTCTGGACGTGACGATGAATTTTCCACTTCAATCACTGAGCGTATTCATTGTGTACCTGATTTCGTCGCAGTAGGAGCTCGATACCATCAAGCATGTAGTATTTCACATGTATACCATTCACTACCTGAGAAGGGGATTGAATTATTGTGAATTTTATTTTGTATACTTCGATCAAATATAATGCTAGATAGACGATTCGCACTCGAAAAGTGGCACCGGCAAAACAGCGCACTAATCGAGTTTCGGAGCTGTTTGTCCACAGTTTTAATAAGCCGTGCTAGCACTCACACGTCTCGCGATAATGAAGGTACAGTAAAAAGATGCAAAAATTACGCATCAAAAGTAAAAAAAAAAGATGGAATACTTTCAGTATGTACCGTTTTTGTCGTTGTTTGTAAGTATGCATGATATTTTGACTCGGGGACATTATTAAGGCTTCATTTTGTATGAATGTGTATGAATTGATCGAAGTTTGTTTATGATTATTTTGATAACTGACTGATAACTAATAGATGTATTGTTCAGAATGACGTTAATACCCATTACGTATCAAAGTGATACATGACGTAATTTGCAAAAAGGCCAATTTGAGGAAAGGAAATATTTATAAAAGGACATTTTAAGATAAGGACATTTTGAGCTGAGGATATTTTGAGAAAAGGACATCATGCGCTGAGACGGTCCCCTTACGGGGACAAAGTAGACGAGGCAATGGGGGCACTTTACTCTTTTCTAAAAGACAATTCCAATTATTGTAAATCATTACATACCTAGTATAAAACAAAGTCGCTTCCCGCTGTCTGTCTGTCCCTATGTACTCGTATGTTTAGATCTTTGAAACTATGCAACTGATTTTGATGCGGTTTTCTTAATAGATGGAATGATTCAAGAGGAAGGTTTATATGTACATTGGACACGTGCGAAGCCGGGGTCCGGGTCACTAGTTTTCTATAAACGAGTTTTCCATATCTGGTGAAAGATAGGCTTTCACCAGAAAAAAGGAAATAGCAATACAACAAATATCACTCCCCAAATGTATGGTTTTTCGATCGATTGAGATAATAACGATCAACGATACGTGAAAAATTTAAAAGTCCTTAATTATAGATCGTAAAAACAACAAAAAGTTTTGTATAAAAATTTTCATATTTCAATGGAGACCCGAGTTATGATAAAAATACTGAATTAAACCAAGACATTTTTGGTCGACAATTTGAAGTTCAACTTTTCTAGACATTAAGTCAAAAGGCGATCTGAGGCTAGCGAACCATCACTATTTTGATAATCCTTTTACAGCTAGCATCGAGTTAACCGTATTACCTCTAGACTTTGTCAACCCCGTATGGTATAAAGTCCTGATCTTAAGTCGTAAGAATATAAGTTATGAAGTTCTCAAATTGAAATGCATAAAGCATTTTAAATGTGAAAAATTCCCGTATTTTTTCTACGCAGCCTCACCACAACTCGTGGAATCTCCGTATTGCATTAAAAGAGTCGTGAACTCGGAAGCAAATAAAAAAAAACAGCTATAAACAGCATTTTCTAGTTTTATTTGAATGGCACATTTTAATCGTTTTAGGTATTAATATATTCCATTAATTATATGAATTTCCTAATTTATGCAATTCTTCGTCTTTATTGAGTGTAAGTGCCAACACTATTATCAAATCTTTAACATAAGTTACCGCCTACTATTTGATAACAACCAGGAAGCTGTTGACAGCTTCCAAAACACAAATTATCTCTAATTATTTTAATTTCCATTCAACTTTTGGCTATCCAGATAAAAACTACGTGCAGGTGCTTACCATATGCCATTGAGCTTTTTACATGTCCTTGTAGTCTCAAACTGAAATTAAAACACCGCATTTAGAATGTTAAAAAGGTTACCGTTTTTCCACGCAGCCTCCCGCGTCCCGTGGGATGTCTCGGTTTTTATGAAACGGGTTGTGAACTCGGCAGCAAATGAAAATAATAATCAGCTATAAACAGTCGCTGGAGTGTCTTTCTGGTTTAAATTTATTGAAATTACCCTATTTAATCTCCTTTAAATAACATTATAAGTCTGTTAGTCATTTTATTTATTCTGTGTGTGGGAAAAATGAAAAACGTAGAATGTACGAGTAACTTCTTCTCTTATCATCAATAGGTGATGCGGCTAGTAACTATTATGATTCCTTTTCACCCTACACATACCCAACACGCTAAACGTGGACTTTAGGTCTTATGGCCTTAGGCCACATCTAGCCCTGAAAAGCTTAAGGGCCCGTACTACCTCACACTGCTTTTAATGATTGACTGTTATATCAATAATAATTAAATACTCAAGTTGAAATAAAAATGCAGCATAGTTCAGGACTAACTCTGGTAACTATCTGACTCAAAAACACGATTGCGTTAAATTTTCTCGAAAAAAAAAAAAAATGCAAAGTTGCCTCCAAATCACGTCTAATTTACTCGGTATATAGCAATATTCACTAAATACATTAAAACTAACCTTGAAACTTTTGATTATTATTGCATTACATATAAGGCAGCCATCATATGTTTTTCTTTTTCGAATAACCCTTGAATATTCCTAAAAAATGAAAATATCCAAAGTAGCCAACGCGTTTAGACCATCCGCGTTTGTACCGCCACGCCGCCTGGCATATGGCGGGCTCTTAACACAGAACAACAAAAAATAACAAATCGGTTCGATCCCCGGTCAGGTCAAGATGGAAAATATTTTTTTTTCAGATTGTCTTAAATGTTTATCTATATATGTACATATTTGTTATAAAATATAGTATCGTTAAGTTAGTATCCCATAACACAAGTGTCTAACTTACTTTAGGCTAACTCAATCTGTGTGATTTGTCCGTATATATTTATTTATTTATTATTGATTTACAAATGGCAAGGGGGCGTAATACGCGCGCCGACAATGCGCTCGATTTGCTCTCTTGAATCAAGAAAAAAAAGTGAGACTTACGCGAAAAATTCCGACGTGTGCTATTCTAACGTGTAAATAGAATCCTAGTGAAACTTTGATCAAAGGAGGAGTTTCTACTCAATTGTGTTGCGTTAGTTTATGCTTGAAATGAGGCGACGCTGGTTTTTATAGAATTGACGCGTGATAACACTTCTAATGTATTTGTTGTTCTGCGGAGACAAACGTAATTAGCAGTTCTTCAAGTCTTCCCATGGATGTCGTAAGAGGCGACTTAGGAAATACAAGCTAAACAAAGCTCATAAACATCAATGAGACCTCTCGAATCCGTCTGGCCAGCGAGGAGAGTGTAGGCTAAATCCCCTGTCTGCTCTGGTCAAGTATGGCTCCGGTAGTGCAAAGAGGGTCATGCTCCTGCAGTAGGGACTAAAAAGACCTAATAAGTATGTGTTGTGTACGTGATTATTCACAATACACTATAGCCTGGCTCAATATATAATTTGTGTATGAGACAGCGTATCCATAGACAAATCACTACAGTTTGTAAATTTTATTCTAGTTTATGGATTACTAGCTTACAGCCGCGGCTCCGCCTGCGTCAATGTCGATCCCTAAGGAACAGAATCCCAGGATAAAATGTACACTATATCCTTCTACGTACTTCAAATAAAGGGTATGCTAAATTTCAGGACGATCAGTTCAGTAGATAAGATGTGAAGGCGTAACAAACAAACAAACAAACTGAATTTCGCATTTATAATATTAGTTATTATGATTACAGCTCTCTCTTTCTCTGTCTTTTAACGTATTTACCTGTGAAATCCTGAATTAAAATTGAATATCGCATTCAGAATATGAAAAAAATATCTTTGTTTCCCACGCAGCCTCCCCGCATCCCGTGGGATATCCCGGTTATTAAACGAGTTGTGAACTTGGGGAAAATGAAAATAATAATCAGCTATAAACAGAGCTTGAGTATTTCTGGACTTTATCGGAATGGTTCATTTAAAACAACTCGCTTATTATTTTTAAAAGAAATATCATTGGATAATAAATAAAACCAGGCGGTGTTTAATATTCTTTTTTTTTTAGTGTTCCGTACCCAAGGGGTAAAAACGGGACCCTAATGATATCGCTCCGCTGTCCGTCTGTGTGTCTATCCGTCTGTCAGCAGGCTGTATCTCATGAACCGTGACAAATTTTTACAGATGATGTATTTCTGTTGCCGCTATAACAACAAATACTAAAAAATAAAATAAAATCAATATTTAATGGGGCTCCCATACAACAAACGTGACGTTTTTTGCTTGTTTTTTCTCGATGTTGATAACAGCAACAGGTAAGCTTGAAATATTTACAGAATATTTAGTTCTATATTCACTTTGTAAATAATTAATTAAATAAAAATAAAATTAATAATAAAGAGGGACTCCCATACAACAGCTATGACTTTTTTGCCGTTTTTATAGTTAACGGTACGGAACCCTTCGTGCGCGAGTCCGACTCGCACTTGGCCCGTTTTTCTTTATCGTGACGATGGCTCACAATATCTTAAATTGGTGGTTTTATTATGATGGACGACCTGATCATCGCCAGATCGATCATCTGAGTCAAAATTTCGTGTTGATCGGTTAGCGTCATCTATTTAGCATCTATTTAGTAAGCGGTTCCTTAGGTTAGCGTATAAAAACATTAAGACACTTATACAAATATAGTATATTGTTATTTACCGTGATTACAAAAGAGTATTCTTTAATAGCTCATTTTCTACAAGGCCTGTCATTATTGATTTATCAAACAAATACGAATATGACGTTCAAAAAGAGATACATGTATCCAATTTTGAATAAAATTCTTTGACTTTGAGTTTGATTTCATAATATGTATGTAGATTATTAATTTTGTTCGTGTTTTTTTCAATGTCTAATGTTGTTATAATTTTTATTGTTTGAAAATTAATAATTTGCACTACCCCAACAATAAAATTTTGAGGCAGAAAAAGCGTTTGATTTTAAGTTCGCTTTTACGCTGTACCTACCGTGTATAAATAAAGTGAAATAAATAAATAAAAAGAACGCGATGGCGCGATGACCTTGATAAATTTAAGAATGAATGGTAGGAAATAACGCAAGACCGGACTGAATGGAAGAAGTGGTGGGAGATCTTTGCCCAGCAGTGGGACACATGATGGCTCGAAGAAGAAGAAATAAATAAAAAATAAAGAATTGAATTTTCTATGTTAATATATGTATGTTCTTCTATGCTGGTCTGGGAGAAAAGAAAAAACGTAGAATATGCCAGCTGCTTTTTCTCTTTCCGCGCAGATCGTAAAATCCGATTGAGGGATTGGGCTAAAATCGGCGGAATCATATCAATAGGCGAAGCCGCCAGCAACTCATCACTATTTGATTCTTTTTCAATCTACACGCCCTCCAATATGCTAAATGTGGCCCAAAGGTCTTATAGACCATGGCTCCGTCTACCCCGCAAGGGAAAAAGAATAATATAATAAATAAATATATACGGACAAATCACACAGATTGAGCTATCCCCAAAGTAAGTTCGAGACTTGTGTTATGGGAAACTAACTCAACGATACTATATTTTATAACAAATACATATATAGATAAATATCCAGGACCCAGGCCAATCTGAAAAAGATCATTTTCCATCTAGACCTGACCGGGCATCGAACCCGAGCATTCTTGTGTTGCAGGCTGGCGTATTAACTACTGCGCCACGGAGCTCGCCTGAAAAGACGTGATACTATGTATGTATGCATATAGATTAAACGCTATCTACACATTACCAAAGAATATATACGCTAACATTACTGACACATAGTGCCCGAGTCAAAGAAGGCAAATTTTTATAGCACCTTGCTATAAAAATTTGCTATAAAAAGATAGTTTTTATTTTTTTGAAAAAAAAAAAAAAAAAAAACTATTATTTCTTACCCGTTAATAAATATCTGTATCACCGTGTACAATATCACCGTGCAGTTACATGTCGTTATTTACTAGGTGTATATTAATATTATACACACAAATCATCATGTCGGGTGAGGGTAGTACAGAATAGCAAACAACATTATTTACCGGAAGTTACGTCGCGGCCTGACTTGCGAAAATAAACTATGGCCTAAATAAACTCGGTTCCGTACAGTTTGGAGTTTAGCGTGTTACGTACAAGTATCTTGTTTATGTTGTGTGTTTTGGTATGGAAAATAATTAACTATCATAACATAATTTATGTTTCCTCTCTAGCATTTAAGAGCTCCGGCGGTCTTATTGTTCGAAAGAAAAGTAAAAATTGTAATATATTTTGCATGAAATAATGGAATTGATTGTCATTCATTATCATTATTTCGACTAGGTGACACGGTCAATCGACCATGCAAACCCTGGTGTCAGAGTTATTCGGAACTGCCTCTCGGCCTCTGACGTGGTTCTGATTGTCATTGCCTCCACTTCAGTGACTAGTTTAAATCATCATCATCATCATCAGGTCCTTTTTAGTCTCCACTACAGGAGCACGACCCTCTCTGTACTACTAGGGCCATACTTGGCCAGAGCAGCCAGAGGACTTGGCCTACACTCTCCACGCTGGCCAGACGGGTTAGAGAGGTGTCTTAGATGTTTATAAGCTTTGTTTAGCTTGTATTTCCTAAGTCGCCTTCTACGACATCCACGGGAAGACTTGGAGTGGTCCTATTCTACTCTGCCGGATACCACACGGCAAAGGTTTACTAGTTTAAATAAATAAATATAAATATATACGGACAAATCACACAGATTGAGCTAGCCCCAAAGTAAGGTCGAGACTTGTGTTATGGGATACTAACTCAACGATACTATCATCATCATCATCATCAGGTCCTTTTTAGTCTCCACTACAGGAGCACGACCCTCTCTGTACTACTAGAGCCATACTTGGCCAGAGCAGCCAGAGGACTTGGCCTACACTCTCGATACTATATTTTATAACAAATATATTTAAAGATCCACATCCAAGACCCAGGCCAATCTGAAAAAGATCATTTTCAATCTTGACCTGGCCGGCCATCGAACCCGGGCACTCCGTGTCGCAGGCTGGCGTGTTAACCACTGCGCCACGGAGCTAGCCTACAATCAACTAGCTAGTTTACAATCAACTCTAATAAAAACTACTTCACTGCCGAAAATTGCCGCCTGTGTCTCAGGGTAAAGCCTGTGTGGCAGCAATATGTAAATAGCATATATACATACATAGTATCATGTCTTTTTTCCTTACGGGGTAGACAGAGCCTAGGTCTATAAGTCCCGATATACCTAGGCTCTGTAAGATTCTGTGTTCCACCTAATGCTATATCTTGCTAAAGCATGTTGGTGGCACTAGGTACAGAATCAAAATAGTGATGGGTTGCTAACTTTTAAGTCTTTATTTTTTTTTTAATTTTGGAACGAGAATCTAGAACTAAATGCCCCCTTTCAACATGTAACGTGATTTACCAGTATATATACAAATCACACAAGCTAGTCCCACAGTAAGTTGTGAATTTTTGTCGTTGTATACTAACTAAACTACTTTTTTTACAGTACATATTTTCAAAGATAAACATTCAAGATACAGGCCAATCTGTAAAAGATCGTTTTCGATCATGGCCTGGCTGGAGGTCTTACCCTGCGATTCAAAGGCCACACAGGTTTTCAAACTCATAGATTATACACTTAGTACATTTTCTCTTTTAGAAGTCAGATGAAAATCCTAAAATAGCAGCTGAGTCTTCTCTACCGCTTAAAATAAATCAATTTTACGAACCACGAGGCTAAGTTATTTGCAAGTCACAAAACCTACAACCTAACGAGAGAGGAGAAGGATAAAAGATCTGAATGAAACGATTTCTATCCGAGAAGAAGAATTCGTAATAGATCATCATCATTTCGTGTAAGTGACATGTCAATCGACCATGCACACCCTGGTGTCAGAGTTCTTCGGAACTGTCTCTCGGCCTCTAACGTGGTTTCTTTAACGACTACTAGATGGCAGCCGGGACTAAAAGAATCACCTTTATTATGAAAAAATCAGGTGATTCAAGCCTGTAATGTCCTAACCAAACTGGAAGCAACTAAACAAAGTATGATTCCGAAACTGTGGGTCCGAATATAAACCACGACTCCCGGGTCTACAGACAACCACTTTAACCAGTGGACCACGAAGGCAGTTGTAATAGATAAGCTTGATAGACCCATTACGCGCGGGCACGTCGATATCGAGAGACTCCGTTCTTAGGAATGGCCATTTGAGCTCCTTCTAATCCTACTACCAAAATCTACGGGTTTATCAATATTTCTTTTATAGCAGCATTATGTTTTGAACTATATATAATCACAGAAGTGTTAATATAGTAAGTCATCGATGAAGTATCAAAAAGGTTTATTCTTTCATGCTGGTCTGCGAGAAAAGGTGGTCTTATATTAAAAAAAAAACATAGAATGTACCAGCTGCTTCTCTTCCCGCGCAGACCGTAGAAGCCGGCCGAAGGAATAGGCGAAAAGTAACCATTATCTGTCCAAAACAAATTGACAATGACAGTAGACCAAACGTCAATGTGATAAGTGTCGTCTTATTTTAGCCGGATTACTAAAGTTAGCGCTCGTTTTATAGATAGACGGATAATGACCATTCTCTATTCTCGTCATTTTTGAGCCATCCGAGGCCTCGCATTTTCGAGCGACCCCTATTCGCCGACCTAGAAAATGTTCATATTTCTCCTCGTATTACGAGTTCGCATCTACATGGTACCTATAAACTAAATAAGGGTTCATTGGCGTGTCATCTTATTTCGATATAACTGACACACTTTTTTGCGATAGTCTTCAGTCTTGTGGCCTAAATGTCTGGGTAGAGAAAAGGTTCTTAAAAATGAAACGTGATTTTGAACCTCCTAGCTTTATTGGTATTTCGGACTCAGAATTCCTAATGGAATATATAAAATTGCAAGAAAAAAATCAGATTGCAAAAAAAAAAGGTTCCAATACAAAGTCGCCGATTAGCTGGGTAAATTTCTATGGAAAGTCAAATGTTTTTTTTTTCGTTTTTATTCTTGCAATTATGTATTCCATTAGGGATTTCCAGACAATAAATTAAGAAATAAAATATGGTCATCATTTCGAGTAGGTGTCACGGTCAATCGACCATGCACACCCTGGTGTCAAAGTTCTTCGGAACCGCCTCTCGGCCTCTGGCGTGGTTCCTTTAACGACTACCAGATGGCAGCCGGGACCACCGGCTTAACGTACCTTCCGAAGCACGGAATCATCTTTATTATCAGACAATCAGGTGATTCAAGCCTGCAATGTCCTAACCAAACTGGAAACAACTAAACAAAGTATGCTTCCGGTGGGAATCGAACCCACGACCCCCGGGTCAACAGGCAAACGCCTTAACCACTGGACTACGGAGGCTGTAATAAAATATGGTGAAAAAATTTTATGCGGGCGGGACTTGAACCAGCGACCTAGGTCTATGTACTACGCCATCTGAGCTACCGCATGATTCAATCTCTATTTCTTAATCTACTATTTTATTTCATAAATTATTAAGAGTAATTAGGAATATAGTTACACAAGCAGCCTTAATATGCATAAGTCAAACTAAGAGAAGAAATGAGATAAATTTAAAATAATATAAGTGAATTGTATCTTTGCATACCCATTTATAAAGCCAAAAGGTTCTAATTTAACAATGCTATTTCTAATTTCCCTGGAGGACGTCAAGGCTTCTTCAACTTAAATATTTCTGGTCTGTCATTCAAGATTTATTAGAACAGGCGCCCAGGATTAAGTTTTTAAATTAAACCAACGTTTATAAATCTTTTTTGTCTTAATTTAGTCTTGAACAACAAAAAAATCAATTGTCCATGGGCAGCGCTGATCGCTTACCATCAGGTGAGTTGCTTGCTCGTTTGCCGTCCTATATCATAAAAAAACAGAGCCCAAGGCTGTAAGACCTTAGCATATTGGTGGGTATTGGGTGGAAAATGGAATAAAAAGACTGATGGGTTACTGGCCGTATAACCTACTAATATCATTCCTCAGATTTTCGCCCATACCCTTGATTGGCTTTTACAATCTGCGCGGAAAGAAAGGATACATTTTAAGTTTTTTTTTCTTTTGCGTTACATTGCATTTATAAAGTTCTGAGAATTCTTTTTAGAAAGAAAATTAGCTTTATTTGTAATACGATAATACTAATAAAATGACTTCATTGGTATTATCAATTTAGAAATAAAAAAAGGTAACAATCATTCTTAAGAAATTGATTACAGAAGTATTGAGTTAGATTTCTTTAATTTTATCTGATTTATTATTTATTTACTCTTAGGTAGTCTTAAAGCATCAATGAATGTCCTCTCTCTCCTAATATCTCTCCCCAAATAAAATTATGGGCGCGCTAGTTTTGCTGATATGAGCCCCATAATCAAGTCTAAGTTTTAATAATGTCATCAGATAACCAGCCAGGTCATATAATGACCTAATTAATGTTTTAAGGTCAGGAAAAAAAAACCATTTTACACTAACTTATCATCACAAACATAAATTATTCATAAAAACTAGTTAAAAGTGCGTCACAACAGCGTATTTGGCATTGCGTGTCAACAGCCCTTCAAGCAGTATAGCCATATTCCCTGGAATATTTTAATCCAAAAATGGCGTGATTTTCCTCACGTGCATGAAACTTCCGGGAGTAATTACAGCGTTTGTAAAGCCATTACTTGGTTCCATAACATACAATTACTTAAACTTACACTGAAAATAATAATAACTGACGAATAATGTACCTGACGTAAAAAGATGAATGGATTATGTCAAGGAAAGTATGAAGTATAAAAGAGAGACAATAGCTATGGTAGGGTAGAAACTATCACTCTCTTAAGGTTCGGACCGACCACAGCGCAGTGTTAGGGGGCTACCCTTAGCAATATTGACCGCTGGGCAGCACCATTACATACATTACTGTATTATAACAGCACGCTGTGTAAGGCCACGCAATGTATAGATTCGTCTGTTTGACAACGTGGGTCAACGTTTTCATTGCAGCACACGCTATACACGAAAATTAACTCACGACTATGTATTCAATTAGCCGAATGGTTTCCGGCAAAGTAGAATAGGACCTGTCCAAGTCTTTCCATGGATGTCGTAAGAGGAGACTTAGGAAATACAAGCTAAACAAAGCTCATAAACATCAATGACCCTCTCTGTACTACCGGAGCCATACTTGGCCAGAGCAGACAGAGGATTTGGCCTACACTCTCCTCGCTGGCCAGACGGGTTGGAGAGGTCTCATTGATGTTTATGAGCTTTGGCCTAGTGGTCGTGAGCATTGAAATCGCTTACGCATGTGAAGCATCCCTGGCCGCAGTCCCTATTTTGATGGGTGACCGCAAGTGGCATAAAAATATTTCGAGCTCCTCCGTGCTTCGAAAGTCACGTTAAGCCGTTGGTCCCGGCTGTTGTTATCTTTGATGAAAGTCGTTAAGCTATGTCAGATGCCTTTAGGCAGCTTGAAAAGTCTGACACCAGTGTTAGCCACTTACACACACGAAAAACAAACAAACCATTTGAAAACATTATTCCTGATGAACATAGGCTATAGAATGTTTTTAGTTTTTAGTTTTAAGAAAATAAAATACAATAGTTGTATTTACAAAGTAGCGCGTCTTACGTGCGAGGCCGGCCGGCCCGCTGGTAACAAATAAACTTTAATTATTTAATGTTAATTCTTAACTTTTTAAATGTTTCGCTACTTTGTAAATACAACTATTGTATTTTATTTTCTTTAAGTTTTCAGAAGTCATATTTAATTTAATGACGTGTTTATTCAAAATACCACTGTGGAAACGAGCGAAACACCCCACTTCATATACCAACCCCTAGTTACGAACTAAGTTCAGTTTCCACTTAGTTGCGGGTTTCTGATGCAATTTATTAACGAACTATTGAAGTTGGCTTTAAAAAAGATTGAGTGCGGAATATTTTAAAACTTACTTACTCCTTTATACTTTGCGTTAAGAAAATAGTGATTTATAGTTTCTTCTTGTTTAACTTAATTAAAAGTACTCAGAAAATTACAGAATGCTTGAATTGTTATCCATACTAATATTATAACTCCTGATTGAAATCAGAAAGCATCCGAATTTCAATCGGGAAGAGAGAATCAAGTTATTAGGTACCTAGAATTTAGTGATTGACTTTTTCAAAAGGTGTATACGCGCGCCAGAGAACTGTTCCCGAACGGACACTGTGAGTGTTGTGTGTAAAAACTTGTGCAATAAAAGATTAAGAAAGAAGGTTGACCGATACGGTTTCCCTTGACAGTTCCAAAATCTACCGCAGCTCATCAGCAAGTCTGTTAATATGGCACCTGAAATATTGCAGAAATATTAAACAAATCTGAAAAATAATCGCGTTAAATCCCGTAGTGACAATAATAGTAATTTTATAAATGCGAAAGTGATTATCTTTGTCTGTTACCACTACACGCTTTGACCACGAAACCGATTTAAATGAAATTTGGTATGCAGGTACCTCGAAGCCTGGGTAAGCACATAGGATTCTTTTACTATTCCCGAGTGATGAACTATCACGAAAAAGGAGCCGCGGGCAAAAGCTAGTTTACTATAGCCTTTTTGGTGAGCATCTTGAGGACCAAATTTACGATGAATCCATCTCAGTCTGTTTTTTATTCTGTTTTCTTTTTATAAAACAAACTAGGCAAACAATCATACGGCCCACCTGATGAAAAGCGGTTACCGTAGCGTATAGACACCTGCAACACCAGGGGTTTGTTGTGCTACACTGGTGTCTGGTGTCTGATGCCTGACACCTGACATATCGACTCTAATCTAATACGAAGTACGGAGGAACTCGAGATATTTCTTATGCCACTTGTGGTTTGCACATCCTCGAGTTGCTTTACGTGACTAAGGTGCCAATAATGCGTACACGCCTTGGGCCATAGAGCATTTTGTAAGTTATCATCATCATCATTACAGCCACATAAAGTCCACTGCTGGACATGGACCTCTCCCCGATTCCTCGTTCCATGGGAAGATATTGCCATACTCACCACGCTTGGCGGGTTGGCGAGTACAGTTTCTTCGGCTTCTTGTGCTTCCAATGATGCTGCCCATCGCAAGTATTTTGAAGCTGGGAAAGTATAGAAATTTGTTGGATTTGGGAAGGGAGCAAAAGATATTGGGATACTACTCATTAGGCTGAATGGGGGAAAGCAAATAGCATCTTGGGAGGCCGGGTGCGCGTACCCGATGCCACACCTGGAATCACCCTAAAGGCAGTCGAGGATGACACCCTTGACCACTATTGTAAGTTATAAACAAAAGCAATGACGGTAAAGTCTCATTCTCAACAATAAAAGCATAAAGCAAAAATAACAAATCAAATAAAAGCGGTATAGATACTGATAGTTAATTACTTAGTAGAAAAGTAAAACAAGCCAAAACAATCCAACAGCCGTCAATCCGTGACATTCAAAAATAATAAATCTCTAAAAGAAATAGCGCTTCTGGAAGATCAAATTCAAGACCGGTCTATTGTTTGTTTGTTTTTTTTTGTGTTATGTTTATTTTTCGTGTGTGTAAGGTGCCAATACTAATGTCTGGCATCAGACAACAAACAAGTGCCATCCAATGATCATCATCATTTCGTGTAGGTGTCACGGTCAATCGACCATGCTAACCCTGGTATTAGAGTTCTTCGGAACCAACTCTCGGCCTGTGACGTGGTTCCTTTAACGACTACCAGACGGCAGCCGGGACCAGCGGCTTAACGTGCCTTCCGAAGCACGTAATCATCTTAATTATCAAACAAACAGATGATTCAAGCCTGCAATGTCCTAACCAAACTGAAAACAACTAAACAAAGTATGCTTCCTGTGGGAATTGAACCAACATCCAATGATGACAGCTGGGATCAACGAATGAACGTGTCTTTCAATATATGGAGTAGTTCAAGATAATTATATTTATTAAACCTTGTGATCAACTTTCCAAGCAATGGCAATGGGCTGGCCATGTCGCTAGGAAGAAAGACTCATGGTGCAAAACGCTTGTGGAGTGGAGACCGTGGGGCGAAAAGCGCCCGCAAGGCAGACCGCAAATGCGTTGGTACGACGACATTAAAAGAACAGCGGATGTGAAGTGGATAGAGAAAGCCCAAGATCGAGAAAAGTGGCATAATCTGAAGGAGGCCTACACCTTAAAGGTAGAAAAAGGCTGAAAAGAAGTGATCAACTTTCCAAGCAATATCCACGTTTGAGGCCGTTTACAATACGTAAGCGCTAATAATGTAACTCATCTAACCGCAGATCATAAAAATGAACACGTAGCCGTTAAGCTCTTTATAAGTTACTAGCTTTCGCCCGCGGCTCCGCCCGCGTCAATGTTGATCCCTCGGGAATAGTACTTTTTCCCGAGATAAAAGGTAGCCTATGTCCTTCTCCGTACTCCAGAGAACTTGTATGCAAAATTTCATGATGATCGGTTCAGTAGTTACGGCGTGAAAGCGTAACAAACAAACAAACAAACTCACTTTCGCATTAATTATAATATTAGTAAGGATGAGGCAACGAAAGTAAAGTCTCCTAATAAGCAACTAAAGACAGACTATCAAAAGTAACAGAAGCTGTATATAACAGTATATAACAGACAGATTTCTTAGTAGCAAAGTAAAACAAGCCAAAACAATCCAGCAGCCGTCACTCCGTGGCATTTAAAAATAAAACGTCTGTTACATTTCGCAACGCGTCCTTCGCACCGTTTCACTTCTCCCGAAATAGCGGCTCTGGAAGACCAAATTCAGTGCATCCATTGTCTGGAGGTAATAAAAACCCGCCAAGTGTGTGTCGGATTCGCACATTGAGGGTTCCATTCAAAAAGTTTTTGTTTTGTGATGTAACTACACATATGCAGTATTTCCCTCTATCCTTATCCTTACTTAATATTATAAATGCGAAAGTGAGTTTGTTTGTTTGTTACACTTTCACGCCGTAACTAGGTACTAAACCGATCATCATGAAATTTTGCATACAAGTTCTCTGGAGTACGGAGAAGGACATAGGCTACCTTTTATCCGGGGAAAAAGTACTGTCCCCGAGGGATCGACATTGACGCGGGCAGAGCCGCGGGCGAAAGCTAGTTTTTGCTCTAAATGTAAGATCTTGCTCATAGAAAAATTTCATGATTCTCACCGGGAATAACACTATACGTTTTGATTCCCTTGAGAGTGTGAGCAAATTTACAAATTTAAATAATTATTTCGCATACGTAAATATAAATAAATATAAACCGATAAATGAGACAGATTGAGCTAGCTCCAAAGTAAGTTCAAGACTTGTGTAATGGTATACTAACTCATTTTTTAATTAGCTATTTAGGCCCCACTGCTGGGTAATAGCCTCCCCTTCTACCCTTCGGGATACCAACTCAACGATACTATATTTTATAACAAATACATATATATATATATATATATATATATAATATATATAGATAAACATCCAGGTCAATTTGAAAAAGATCTGAGATCGGGGATCGAACCCAGAGCCTACGCCGTGACATCCGGAATTATAACACACAGAGGTCATCAAATTATATTATACTAGCCGTAGATACTCATTTTTTTTTAATTTCTTTTCATAGGAACTTTCTCCTGAGAAAATCAAACACGGCAAAAAATAAACAGCCACATCGGTCCAACCGTTCACACGTGATGCCGTGACCAAGGGAAATAGGAATTCATTTTTATTTACTATATTTTAATTATTTAATATGCAAGGGGGGTTAAACTAACCCATTTCTAGCATGCAAACAATTAATTAATCTTACATTATTACTACATTTGCCAAATATGCGACATAAACAGTGGAATCTTTTGATTGAGTTGATTTAGAAGTTTCATTTTCTCACAGAACTTCTTTCACACCCTTCTTCCAACTTAAACTTCGGTAGCTAAATTGAGGCCATGGCTAAGACTGCTCCAAAAAAATGTAATTAATTCTAGGCCAACTGCTGTTGAGCCTTTACACACCTCATCAAGTCCGCTTCTACTCGTACATATATGGAGTATTGTTCCCATCTGTGGGATATATCCACCCACTTTCAGCTCGAAGCCCTGGTAGCTATCGACAGAACGTGCGGTGAACTCGTTGATGATGAGTAGCTTACGGCAGGATGGCTTCAGAGCCTTGAATACCACCAATTAGTAGCGGGAAGCCACGGGAAGTATGCACAAGAATTGCATGATGTAATTCTCCCTGCACTATTCCACCATAACAACGCGGCGTAGGCAAAGATTCCTTCCATATGTGGTCGAAATTCCTGTTCATCGTACCTCTAGATTCACCTCCTCCTTTATAATGCGAACCGCGAAGGAATGGAACACATTCCTCATATCGCTGTTTCCCGACACGTACAATTTAGGGATTTTCAAGGCAAGAGTGAATAGGCATTATTTGAGTTTGCATGTACATACTACCCTACATCTCATCGTTACTTTCTATATACAGGCAATATAGCAAGAAGGGTATTTGTTGTCGTCGATCAGCCAAGAGCAACTCGGAAGAGAAGTGGAAGCCAATAAAATCAAGATTTCGGGATTAGCGCGCGTTGTACTGGACTACCACCTTCAGGATTGCCTACAGGACCTATTTGGAGCGTCTACAGTCCGCTTGCGTATTGTCAACAATTGTTTGGTGCATGCATTGAGGTCACTAGTTTAATGAAATAGGTCGGCAAGCGAACAACCGAGTCACCTAATGGTAAGCGATTACCGCTGCCCATGCTCAGTTGCCCATGCTGCTGCAACTGCAACACCAGGGTGTGACTGGAGCATTGCCACCCTTTCAAGGAGTAAGGAAGGATGTACCTCTCGTACTCTCACTCACCGAATGAATCTTAGAAGCTGTAAAGCTTCTACTCAAACGTCGATTTTCTATTTCAGTTTAAGTAATAAATATGTACTGTTTTAGTACCATGATGGTTGTGGAAAGAATTTGGCATTTTAATGTGAAGAAGCGGTTCTTATTCCTCTGGAAGGTTCATATGTTTAAAAACCTTATACTTATAACGATATTTATCTCGTTGTAGTCTACTATAAAACAGTAAATCATCATTCATTTCGAGTAGGTGACACGGTCAATCGACCATGCACACCCTGGTGTCAGATTTCTTCAGGACCGCCTCTCGGCCTCTGACGTGGTTCCTTTAACGACTACCAGATGGCAGCCGGGACCAACGGTTTAACGTGCCTTCCGAAGCACGGAATCATCTTTATTATTAGACAATCAGGTGATTTAAGCCTGCAATGTCCTAACCAAACTGGAAACAACTAAACAAAGTATGCTTCCCATGAAAATCGAACCCACGACCCACGGGTCTACAGGCAAACGCCTTAACCACTGGACCACGAAACAGTAAATAATACGACTAAATGGTACTTTTCACGTTTTCCTGGCATAGCGTATCTGAAAGACCAAATTCAAGACGGGTCCATTGTCTGGAGGTAATAAAAACGCATTGTTTTCGGGTACCAAGCTGTTTTTGGTAAGGTTAGGGCTTTTCTTACGAACAAGCGTAATTAACTTTGCTTCAGGAAAGACCATGTATTATATCGCAAGAAACTGTAAAATGGATAAAAATTGATTGTGTTTTTTTTTAATAGACAATATAATTAAAGTAATTTATTTTAAAATACTCCCACCTACAAAAACATTACCAGCAAGTAACATTAAATAATTTTTTTGCGAACGATTCGTCTAAAGAAATAGATATTTAGGTCTTAGGTTTTTGTTAAACTTGACATGAATTTATACAATACAACAAGTTTACTACATTTTCTAAGTAACGTAGTACTATGGTATAATTTCTATACATTCTTTACTGTTTAACAAATATGTCAGCGCATAAAAAAAGAAATAACGACATTAACGTCATCTGGCAAATATATTTAAGATTCCAATTAAGCAAAATCTTTCATCAAAGGAGTCATCATCATTATCAGGTCCCTTTAGTTTCCAATACAGGAGAATGATTTTCTCTGTACTACCGGAGCTATACTTGGCCAGAGCAGACAGAGGATTCGGCCTACACTCTCCTCGCTGGCCAGACGGGTTGGAGAGATTAACGGAGCAAAGCACAATATTTAAAACTGAAATCGTTCTTCAAAATATCGATACCACTAGCCAGACCCAAAGCCCTAAAACGCTTAATAAACCGCTGTCACTCACACCGCCGCCCAAAGAGGTCAGTGCCCGGAATAGTCCAGGAGATGGCAGCCCGCCAACACTGGACTAATGTTATGCGCATTAGGCCATCGAGTTAGATTCGTACCTAAATATGCAAGCAATTGGTATGAGGAAGACGCAAGCATTTCTGTCTGCCGGATTTCTAAAGTCGTAAATTTCGATAATGGTTTAAGAGGCCTTTGACACTTGGTTAGCTGTCTCGCTCGCACAATCAGAGATTTTTAAATCATCATCATCATTTCGAGTAGGTGTCACGGTTAATCGACCATGCACACCCTGGTGCCAAAATTCTTCGAATCCGCCTCTCGGCCTCTGACGTGGTTCCTTTAACGACTACCAGATGGCAGCCGGAACCGGCTTAACGTGCCTTCCGAAGCACGGAATCATCTTTATTATCAGACAATCAGGTGATTCAAGCCTGCAATGTCCTAACCAAACTAGAAACAACTAAACAAAGTATGCTTCCGGTGGGAATCGAACCTTTGACCTCCGGGTCAACAGGCAAACGCCTTAACCACTAGGCAACGGAGGCTTTAGAGATTTTTAAAGAATATTTAAAAATGTGTCTGTGTAAAAATGATAATTAAGAGGAAATAGGAGGACTGTACGGAAATATAAGCGTAGTCCCCTGATTTCTCGCCGGATAGTATCATCGGATAGTATCAGTAGATCAATGATTATTTTCAAAAAAACTATGGATATATAATGCATGTCCCTATATATATGGATATATTATGCACGTCCGTATGTTTTCATTTTTTCACAATTGAAAATATTTATTTTCATTAAAACTATTAAACAAATACCTACCCAAATAACACCAAAACTATAAATAAAAAATATCCCGCAGGTCGTTATCACACGGAAGGGTACCCAGAAGCTGGTGGCATTGAAAATTAAAAAACCTAAAAAATTATTAAGAATTTCAGTTTTGTTCAAACATCTAGAAAACAAATTAAACGCGATTTTATTACGAAAAGAAATTATAGAAACACAGCCATAGCATATACCTATTAAATTTTAAAAGTAAAAAAGGTTTTGGAGAAGAAATCAGGGGGACTACGAAGCGTTAATTTTGTGTACTTTTCATAGGTATTTTCGATCCGGGCTGCAGTTTTCTCTATCGCACTCTGCGGGGGGAGGCTTGATCGATGTTGACAGCAATAGATTTTGCAAATACCTATTTACCAGTTCTCTCGAGCTTAGTGTTTCCTCTTAACGAGTTTAATCATGCAAGCATCAGTCGAATAATGCTTTGTACATTAGCCTATCAGTTTCTCGCAACTAAATATGCAAGCAATTGGAATGAGGAAGGCAAGTATTCCTGTGCGTTTATGTATCCGTTACTAGGTTTAAGATCTTTTTACGTTACAAGATCTTTTTTTATAAGTGTTTTATTTGCATTCACAGTGCTATTTGGATAAAATATGGTGAAAAAATTTCATGCGACCGGGGGTTGAACCAGCGACCTAGGTACGACCTACGCTCTGCCATCTGAGCTACCACATGATTCAACCTCGGCGAAATTCTCCACCATATCCCATTCATTCCCCTTCACATATCATTTGGTGAAGGTTAACATTGATTTTGCCACATAATATTGTTAACGTCAATTTAAGTTTAGAGCCGCTTCCGAAGCGGATTTCAGAAGAAGCGACAACAATTGCACTCATGCAAGTGATATCAACTTACAATTTATATTATACTAGCTTTCGCCCGCGGCTCCGCCTGCGTCAATGTCGATCCCTCGGGAATAGTACTTTTTCCCGGGATAAAAGGTAGCCTATGTCCTTCTCCGTACTCCAGAGAACTTGTATGCAAAATTTCATGATGATCGGTTCAGTAGTTACGGCGTGAAAGCGTAACAAACAAACAAACAAACAAACAAACAAACAAACAAACAAACAAACAAAGAAACAAACAAACTCACTTTCGCATTTATAATATTAGTAAGGATTACTTAAAACAACATATATGTATATTTATGTGGAGTGAGAACATATTGTTATCATTCAAATTGAATATAATATCAAATTATATTATTAATATTAATGGGTATCTCTTAGATGTAACATCCTCGTCTTCATCGTCAGTTACCATCAGGTGAGATGGGAGATAAATGCCTAATCCAACAATTAATAAAAAAAAATTATCAGCGTGTCAATAAAAAAAAATGGTTTCAAAATGAACCAAATTAAGACATTTAAAATACAGATGCGTTAAGAGGGTCCAGTACCAGGCCTAAAACTGGTGTTGCAACTAGCAACACCAATTCATATAATTTTGTTTATCTATGATACTTTTAGTTGGTAACATTGTGTGTAGTATCAACTCTCTCTCTCTGAACGGCTGCTACAATAAACGGATCGTCTAGAAGGCAGCTTTTTAATTTCTCACCACAGCGACGGCCATCTGCAACGTAAAACGTGCACAAAACAGTCCACTTCCAACAACTGGCACTAGACTGGACTGAATCTATTTCAATTGTAAGTTTGCTGTAATAAAACTCACGTCTGTAGCTAACAGAGTCTCGTATTAAGGTTGCTCGCCAGATTGACTATTGACAGCATGGAGAAGCCCGAGATATTGTTTGCCACTTGCGGTCACCCATCTCAATGGGAACTACACGCAGGGTTGCTTAACATCGTAAGCGCTAATAATGTCCAGAACCACTGCACCATAGGGCTCCTTGTATTATTTATGGAATAATCCTAGGAATTATCAATACTGCATGCATATTTCCATGCTGGTCTGGGAGAAAATAAAAAACGTAGAATGTGCTAGCTGCTTCTCTTCCCGCGCAGACCGTAGAAGTCAGCCAAGGGAATGGGCGAAAATCTAAAGAATCATGACAATAGGCGATGCGGCTAGCAACCCATCACTATTTTGATTCCGTTTTCCACCTTCACGCCCACCAACACGCTAAACGTGGTCTTTCCTTTGTGTAAGGGATAAAGACGTGATAATATGTATGTATGTATTAATACTAGTTACATAGTCGTGGATATACAAAACTTCTAAAACAACTTTAGCCTCCTTGCTAGCTTTTGAATACCAAGACGAAGAAGTAATATTTAAACGCTTCGTCCCATACCAAGACACTTCAAAATAACAAGAACTAAAAACAAGTCCAAAATTCAAAAACTACTAAAAATAGTTCCACCCAGTGACCTAAATAAACAGTCTCAATGTCACATTGAATATTTCTCCAACGGGTTCCTCAGAATCGTATTGGAAACTTCCAAGTTTCGACATCCGGTGACACAGATAACATACGACGTATGAGATTACACGTCACAGATATCTTCGGGATCTGTTATGTGATATGGAAATGAGACGCTGTCTTGTTAAAACTTGGATCGGAGGATTTTGTTGTGTGATTGGATTCTGTCCCTGTTTTTTGCGAGTATATTGCTAGGTGTCTTGCGCGATCGTAAAAGTGTGTAAAAGGGACATTTATTGACGCAGATCAAGGGTTTTGTAAAACCCTTTTTCGTGACTTTACGTACATTCTTTAATTACAAATAGGAACATGGAATAATAATGTCAAATGCGTGATTTAGCAAAATGGTAAACTTGGAGATAAAAAAGCAATAATTGTGATATATAGCTTTTGTGTTATATATTGCTCTTAAATATTGCTAGGTGTCTTTTGCAGTCGTAAAAATGTGTAAAAGGGACATTTATTGACGTAGATTTTGTAAAATCCCCTTTTTGTGACTTTACGTACATTCTTTAATTACAAATAGGAACATAGAATAATAATGCCAAATGCGGAATTTAGCAGAAATGGTAAACTTGGAAAAAAAGCAACATTTGTGATATATAGCTTTTATATGTTGTATATTGATCTTGTATATTGCTAGGTGTCTTGTGTAGTCGTAAAAGTGTGAAAAAGGGACATTTATCGATGTAGATCAAGGGTTTTATAAATCCCTTATTTGTGAGTTTTCGTACGTTCTTTAATTACAAATAGAAACATGGAATAAGGTAATTGCTTGCACGTATATGTTATACTAGCAGTGCCCGTGACTTCGTTCGGGTACATTTTATGTTGTGTTTGTATGGGGGCCACGTCTTCTCATGACAGGAGAAAAAAAAATAAGTAGCTTAACCTGTGTCCTGTACGCTTAGATGTATAGGAACATACATACATATATACATACATACATACTAAAAACCTCAACTTAGTTTCAGTATCATGTATAGAGCTTATAAACGCGATATCTCTGAAAACAAAGTAACTTACGCCATGACCAACCCTCACACATTTATTATTAGTATTGATATTGCTGTAATATAATCCTAGGTATCTAATGCAGTCGTAATGTGGGAAAATGGGACAATTATGTACTTATGTAGATCAATTATTTTGTAACATCTCTTTTTCGTTTGTAGTTTAGATGCGAAAGTGAGTTTGTTAGTTTGTTACGCCTTCACGCCCTATTTACTGAACTGATCGTTATAATATTTTGCATGTCCATTATATGGGGTACGGGGAAGGACGTAGTGTAGATTTTATCCCGGGAGGGAAAAAGTACTGTCGCCGAGGGATCGACATTGACGCGGACGGAGCCGGGGGTAAAAGCTAATTACAAATAAATATGAGAAATAAAAGAGCCCAATCAATGTGGCAATTAGCTTATTGTTGAACTTGAAGACAAATGATAGCATTTTTTTTATAAACAGCTAGACCAGCTTGTTTAATAAATAGTGTCTAGCTCATCAAAAACTGATCAAAGAGATTACTATTACGATCTATATAAAAGAAGCCACAGTTTTTATGTGGCATCAAATATGGAAATGAGACGGTGACTTGTTAAAACTTGGATCGAAGGATTTTGTTACGTTATTTGATTTTGTCTTTCTCGCTTGTTTTTCTTGCTTGAATATTATGAGACTTGTGCATCTTAAAAGTATGAAGAAATATACTTACATAACTTAACATAGTATCACGTCTTTTTCCCTTGCGGGGTAGACTGAGCCTAGGTCACATTTAGCATGTTGGACGGCGTGTAGATAGAAAACGGAATCAAGATAGTAATGGGTTGCTAGCCGCTTCGCTTATTGACTTGATTCAGCAGATTTTAGCCTAATCCCTTGATCGGCTTTTACGATCTGTGCCGGAAGAGTAGCAGCTGGCATATTCTACTTTTTTTCTTTTATCCCTGACCAGCATGGAAGTGAAGAAAGATAATTTTTAGATAAGGATATCAACATTATGTTTATTTCCTATTTTGTTTTCATTATACGGAATAAATATATACGGACAAATCACACAGATTGAGCTAGCCCCAAAGTAAGTTCGAGACTTGTGTTATGGGATACTAACTCAACGATACTATATTTTATAACAAATACATATATAGATACACATCCAAGACCCAGGCCAATCTGAAAAAGATCATTTTCCATCTTGACCTGGCCGGTGATCGAACCCGGTCACTCCGTGTCGCAGGCTGGCGTGTTGACCGCTGCGCCACGGAGCTAGTCAAAACAAAATAGGAATGTTACGGTAAACACCGTTATCTTGCAAACTATTAAATCAGCCCTTCAAAATGAACATCTTTTCCTAGGAGACTAATACTTGGAACTCAAAAAAAATGCGACATTTTCATACTAAAGCGTTCGACCGGACCGGCAATTTGTATAAAAATGTCGTTTTTTTTGGGTTCCCATCTTTGCTCCCATAGAAAAAGTTGTTCATTTTAAAGGGCTTATTAAGTGGTTTGAGGGATAACAGTAATTGATTACCCTTATATCCTGTACTCCATCAGCAACGAAAGAAGACATTAGGAAATTGAAAGTTTAAATATTGAAGAAATCCTTCAGTAACCTTACGTCAGAATGCAAATACTTTATTTTGCTTGAAATGTGGTACATAAGGAGATCTTATATAATACATAACGTATAAGTCACACACATTTTACCAGATACTGGCATGCAAAATTATTAATATTTTTGATTTTAATGGTATTAGTTTTAAACAATGTCTAGTGTCACTCCAAGTCATAATTAGGTATACAATATCAAGTCACAATAAAGGTATAATTCGAGTAAAAAAGAAACAGTTATTATTAAAAAAGTCAAAATATTCATCGACAGAATAGAAACAGTTGCTGATCAGCCAGGACTTTAGTTTTCTTTTAAACGCATTTAATCATAGAGATTTAATATCATCATTTAGTCTATTATAAATCTTTACAGCCATTTGATAGCTGTTATTACTAAATACCGCTGTAGTCATTGGGTGTAGTTTGAACTGAGATGATATGCGATCATTTGAAGCATACTAAACAATAACTAGAAATGGTCACAAAAATAAGAAACAAACATGTTTATACTTTATACTATGTATTTCAACAGCCAAATAATCAAGTATAAAACAAACATAATGTTATTTATCATAAAATTACGAGCCCGCATAAAAAACCGCATTTGCTAGTTAATTATCTTAAATGTTACCATGAAAAAGTTTTCGAAACGATAGGTGTAAAAATCCTTATACTTATCCTTACTAATATTATAAATGCGAAAGTGAGTTTGTTTGTTTGTTACGCTTTCACGCCGTAACTACTGAACCGAAAATCATGAAATTTTGCATAGAAGTTCTCTGGAGTACGGAGAAGGACATAGGCTACCTTTCATCCCGGGAAAAAGTACCAATCCCGAGGGATCGACATTGACGCGGGCGGAGCCGCGGGCGAAAGCTAGTAATATAATAAACGCGATAAAACCGTATTAAATGATTAAGATTAAAAAATACATTAGTTTTGTTTCCCCTGACATATTATTACATCGACTAGTGTCTTCCATGCTAGCTTGGGAGAAAAGACAAAACGTAGAATGTACCAGCTGCTTCTCTTCCCGCGCAGATTGTAAATACCTATCGAGGGAATGGGTAAATCTGACGAATCGTATAAGTATGCGGCTAGCAACCCATCTCTATAATATTGTTTAAGTGTTTATATTTTGCATTCACAGTGCTATTTTGTATAATAAGTCGTACATAGACTTAAGGTGCAGGTTCAAATCCCGCCCGATAGAAATTTTTCACCATATTTTGTTTCTTAATTTGACATCTCAACCCTCAAGCGGGCCGATTGGTCCACATAACAATAGAAAATTAATAAATAAATAAATAAATATATACGGACAAATCACACAGATTGACACCTGCTATTTAGATATTACTCAGGAGCAAATAAACAAACTTGAGCGTCTTCAAAATCTTTGTATCCGACTAATTTTTGGTCTACGGAAGACACGCACGCAACTCAAGTGGCTCCCTATTCGACTTCGCCGAGACTGGCATATTCTTTCTCTTCTTTACTCTATCCTCTTTAACCCTGAATATCCCAGGTACCTAAAAGAAAGCTTCGTTTTTCTTCATGACACCCATGAGCGCAATTTACGCAGTTCAGATAATCTTCGTCTCAGAATCCCACCACATACTACTGTCATGTACTCTAAATCTTACACTGTGCAGGCAGTAAAGCTTTGGAACAACCTCCCAATCTCCATACGTAGGGCCCAAACGCTAGCATCTTTCAAAAACCAGGTAAAAAATCATTTCCTTTCTCAGTAACATTTCTCTCTATCCAAAATTAAATATGTCTCCTTTATTGTTTAAGATGTGTGTATGTAATTATATGTATGTATGTATTTTTATATATTTTATTTATTATTGTATGTATATATTTGTTTATATATTTTTTGTTCATAGTTATTTTTCTCAAACTAGTCGCATCATCCATTAATTTCGTCAATTTATTCCTTTCACCCAAAGGTAGCCTGGAAGAGATTGCCTTGGCGATAAGGCCGCCTATTGTGCTATTTTATTTATGTTTTTTTTTCTTTAAATTGTAATGTATCTTTGTGGTGCAATAAAGTATTTTTACTTACTTACTTACAGAGTGAGCTAGCCCCAAAGTAAGTTCGAGACTTGTGTTATGGGATACTAACTCAACGATACTATATTTTATAAGAAATACATATATAGATATACATCCAAGGCCCAGGCCAATCTGAAAAAGATCATTTTCCATCTTGACCTGGCCGGGGATCGAACCCGGTCACTCCGTGTCGCAGGCTGGCGTGTTGACCGCTGCGCCACGGAGCTAGTCTCATTCACGGAGAAATTCATTGTGTCTGCATTTCTCGCGCTTGATGGGTTAATAAGAGTAACCCATTTCTATTTTGATTCTATTTTCCAGCCAACGCCCAGCAACATGCTAAACGTGGCTCTTATAAACCTGTGCCCTGTCTACCCCGCAAGGGAAATAGACGTTACACTATGTATGTATGACTAGTGAATACAATCATTCCAATAACCAGATTTGCGTTCGCAAACTCATAGTTTTACACAATTTCCACCTCCATTTTGATTGGACCAATTTGTTGGAATCACGAAATGCAAAATGGGTGAGTTTGGAGCTATGGAGTGCGATAGAATCATTGGGCAATATAGATATTGATGCGGCTAGATTATAATAGGTAGACACATGATGGCTCGAAATAAATAAATAAATGTTTCAAAAATCTCAAAGCAGATAATGACATTCCAAACAAAAAAGATGCAAAATTTTCCTTTTGAGTCCTCAATAATGAGATACTCAATTTCCTAAGAAGGTCAATTACCGAATATTTCGAACAAAATCGTATTTCTTCTGCCATTCCAAATACATCCCTTACTACCTTAGTTATGAGGCTTTAGGGAATCGAAAAGATTACCAATATATTCGATTACATTCCCCGTGGAATACGAGACTTTCGTTTATCTATCTGGCCGAAATAGTTCGCAGAGCGCAATGTATTATGTACACCGACGAGTTATGGATACATAAATTTTATCGTTTTATTACTTATTCAGAAGGTCACTTCAATAAAGGTTCTTTATAATAATGAGAAAGTTTCGTATAACGGTTCTTCTTGTTTTTAGATAAATGGACAGATGTCGAGAATGGCCAGGTTAAGGGCGCATCCAGGATCGCTTGTCTATAATTTATCAACGTTTTTCTTATCACGTTGATATCGGGATAATATATTTAAAAAGAAAACGTAGATTCAAAATGATTCTAAATGAAACGATGACCAATACGAGAACCGCCATGACGTCAACTCACCCATATACCCCGCCCGCCCACCGCCCTATCTCTGCTAGGGCGCAGCGCGTGGCTCTGCGTGCTGAGCGCCGAGAGCAAGCAGTTACGGGTCTGGGATTCTTCGGACTCGCGCATCTCGAACCCGCCTTGAAAATAGACTCCTGATGAGTCTGAAACTATAGTCGGCAATCCCGACAAAATAGCACGTGAGTGACCCGTTTTCAAAATATAAAACGTAGATTGTTTCAGATTTGCCCTCCCGTTCATAGTTCATAGTTCATTTATTCAATAACAATATACATTGTGTTTGAAATAAAATAAGTTTAACATAATTATAATATAATCATATCTTTCTCATTTTAATCTTGACAATATATTTAACTTACATTACTCTTCGTCGTTACATGCTATTCCATTTTATTAATATATTATATAACTATAAAGATTAATACAATAATAGTTCCGATAAAATTCAAACGAGAAATAACAATAATAATCTATATAACAGCATTATCTATATTAATTTATATGTCAGCATTTGTACCAAATACGGCATGTCATAAGTTCAATAATTTATAATAATAAGATATGTCAACTATATATAACTAGGTGGTCATCTCAAAGAAGTCATTAATGCTATAGAAAAATTTTTCAGTAAGAAGCGTTTCAGTGTATTTTTAAATTGGTTAAACCTCGAGATACATTTAAAAGCAACAGGTAAGTTATTGAAAATTCTCACAGCTTGGTATTTAGCCGAGTGTTGAGTCACGTTAAGTCTAGGAATGATATCAAATTTAAGGTCCTTACTTCTAGTGTTTTTCTAATCTTCCTTTCCTCAGACGTTTCCGTTACAGTCAAATCTTTAAACAAGTCACTAAGCAACACCATTATATAAAGAGACGGTATGGTGAGTATACCTAATTTTTGAAAATGTCCCCTACAAGATTCCCAAGGGGGAATTCGTACAATTGTTCGTATTGCACGTTTTTGTAAGATAAACGCTTTACGTATATTATATTGGTAGCTGCCACCCCAGAAATTGATGCTATACCTGAATTTGCTTTCTACTAAAGCATAGTACACTGATTTAAGTTGTTCGGTATTGAGTTCGTCACGTAAGCTCCTTAAGGCATAACACGATAAACTAACGGACTGCTCAATTACATTAATTTCTTTTTTCCAGCTAAGCAATGAGTCTATGTGAATTCCCAAACATTTTACAGCATCAAATACAGCAATTTTTTCTCCATTTAGGGTAATGTCAAGTGTTTCTTTGTTCCTTGCTGCGGTTTTGAAATAGATGATTCCCGTTTTAGTTAAATTTACCCGTGCACAAATCAATCAAGAGAAGTGGCTTAAACTTGTAGATTATGATTAAATAAATAGGCTATTTGCTAGCCAGCTCAAACTAGCCCGTATAGGGTATATGATAATGATGTAATAGGGTATTTCTATCAGCATCCTCGATTATCTGTTTGACATTTTCTATACATTGTTTGCCTCTACCTTGTACAGCTCGCACAAAACTTTATTGCCAGTCTGAAGTGAGATGAGATATCTTGCATGCGCTGTTACAAGCAACGAGTGTATGTGTTTACATAAGGATCCAGTACAGACAAGCGCAAAAATGCGGCGTGGCATAGTGCAAGAGGGCATGACCGCTCACATGCCGGCTTTGCTTTATGCCTCACTGACGCCCAGACCGTGACGCGTCTTGCAAACAACTTCAGGTCGGTAATAAAGTTTGGGAGCGGACTGTAACATCCTACATGGATTTTAAGAGTCCGCGTAACTTATGGTTTGTCTGCGATTCCAATGTGTTCATTAACTATAACATTGCAAAGTTTCATCAAAATCCATCCAGTACTTTTTCGTGAAGTAGTGACAAACATAATTTACATTCATACGAACTTTCACATATTTTAGTACGAGAGCTGATATTAAATGTTAACTATTAGTATTTATGGTAATTTATTCGTAGAATGCAATGAGCCGTGTATGACTGGCACCTAATATTTGCTGTCAATCACTGCAACGAACAATTCGCCAAGTAAGGCTCGGCTCACACCGAGCGGGACGCGCAGCAAACGCGTCGTTTATATTGAGAGTATTTTAACAAAGGATGCAGTAGTGAATAACTGCAAACAATGAATCAACTAAGACCCCGTTCATATCCAGCGCGACACAAAGCATAGTATCGTTTTTATTAGAGTATTTTAATCATAGGATGTTGTAGTGAAAGTTTTAGTGGACTGCAGCCGTCGATACGTCGAGTTCTGCTGTCGAACAGTACCGAAAGCAACACTATGCTGTCGATAGCTGTAGTTGGTTCTTTCGACAGCTGCAGTTAAATATCTGTCGACAGCTTCCAGTTGGCTGATTGACAGCAAAGTGCTGCTCAATGCTCATCTGTAAGGAGCCTTATTTGGTGGCAATCAACTGCAAACAATAAACTAAGTAACGCTCAACTCATACTCAGCGCATTGATTGCACAACTTTTCATTGACTTTTACAAACTTTTGCGCCTCTAAGTAGATACTTGAAATAGAGAGACAATAAAAAGTTATTTTAAATAAATTCTGAATAAAATTTAAAAATCACAAGTTAAAACACAATGGAATACAATTGTTTCAATTTAGCAACTTTGTACGTTATCAAAGATTCTCGGTGAGTTTTCTTTTAACTTACCTACTTCGACTTTTAATGATTTCCGATTCCTTTAGTCGCAAAGTGAATAATTAGGGTGACTGTCTTTCGACTACAAAGTAACTATTAAGTAGGTATTCTTAACATAATTTAAATGAAGTATTTGAGTCAATCTAAAACTTTTGAAGCACTTTGCTAGTGTCAGTCCGTATATTTCTTTGTGCCTTTATATTTTCTTTCACTTCAACTTAAATTATTTTTTTCTTACGTTCTATACGACAACGGGTAAGTAATGATGCACTTTCACCATTATCAGTATTCTCAGCTCACATCAATCTAAGCTGGGCCGGGCATATGCCTTCCTTTTTAGCGCGTGTATGTGTGTGTGTGTGAAACGTCCCTATTAAAATCTTTTATCCTGTTCATGCGCACTTTTATAGATCAAGGTCCCCATAAAAAACGTGGTTGCTGCCGTTGATTACTGTTCGGCGATTCCGAGTCCTCAGTGTACCCGACTCGCACTTGACCAGTTCTATTTCACGCCATTTTCCAATGTCCAATAATCGTCCATCGTATTTTGCTCATATTTATTTGAGTCCGATTTCCATTTACACACGCTAAACGTGAACTTTTGAATTTATGACTTCGCTCTTGTCTACCTCGTAAGGGAGAAAGACGTGATTACTATGTATGTATGTATATTACTCAACCAAACCATATCGTCTGATCAGCGGACTATTGATTTACAGATTGATCTCTGCCTCTCGGTCCCAGCTACCACGTCGTCAAGGAAGAAAAATCAACTAACTTCACACTGTAAACGTATAAAAATAATAGAACGTTAACGTTAGTCTTAGAAAAGAAATATTTCGTATACTAGCTTTCGCCCGCGGCTCCGCCCGCGTCAATGTCGATCCCTCGGGATTGGTGCTTTTTCCCAGGATAAAAGGTAGCCTATGTCCTTCTCCGTACTCCAGAGAACTTGTATGCAAAATTTCATGATGATCGGTTAAGTAGATACGACGTGAAAGCGTAACAAATAAACAAACTTACTTTCGCATTTATAATATTAGTAAGGATAAGGATTTGGAGAAAGAATCACCTCTTATATACAACATAGATTGGGAAAGTGAGGCTTTTATTGAAGTTAAATCAGACGACAAAAGTCTAAATCTGACTCATCGGTGCGGAACAGCCCGAAAACGATCCAGGAGCCTTTGATTATCTAAGTCTTTGACACAAGTGTAGAGTGAACAGAAGTGACACTCTTCAATAAGAGAGCATAACGCGAAACAGTCCGAAAATTACCCAGGACCCTTGATTATCTAGTCTGTGAAACAAAGTATACAGCGAACAGAAGTGACATATGTCAACAGTGAAAAATGCCTTACACCTGTTCTAAGTATGTTGTTTCTTTAACATTTCTTCAACATATGTCAATAAATTTTAGTGATTTAATTCGGTATTCTTAGTAGCTAAAACTTTATTTGACTCATGATGTCCATAAAGAGTAAACAAATGTCAAACTGTAAACTTGAGATGTCTTGATGTCAAAAGTTATAATTGAAGAACATTTGCGAAATTTTGAAATCTTATCCTCGCGGAAATGTCAGTGAAATGCTTTAGTCATTTATAAAATTTCGGACACAAGTGAACAATTATTGGCAGTGTATATCAAAAAGCCGTGTTAAGTAGCCGTGTGGTTTCCGTGGAGGTCGCAACAGGTGACATACGAAATATAAGCTAAACAAATGTCATAAACATCAATGAGACCTCTCCAACCTGTCTGGCCAGCGAGTAGAGTGTAGGCCAAATCCTCTGTCTGCTCTGGCCAAGTATGGCTTCGGTAGTACAGAGAGGTTCATTCTCCTGCAGTGGAGATTAAAAAGACCTGATGATGATGATGATGTTATCAAAAACGGCCACTTTCGTCAAAAACGCTAAATAAATCTTCATTTTCTTACTAAACAGTAAATAGTTGATGAAATAGTTTAAAGGGTTTATAAGCCTTGTATAAAAAATTATATCTCCATTTTTCTTTTCAAATAATCTATTTCAATGCGCTAAGTATGATTTGATATATTTATTACTATATCAAATCATATTTAGCGATTTTTTTTGGTAGTCTTATGTATCTATATCAACCATAGATGATAGTTATTTTTCTGCACGCTCAATAGTTTGTGTCGCAGCTTTGATTTCCAATTCTATTTGGCCAGTGAGTGGTGTGGATCTTAACTGAGTACGATTGATGCCACCCTAAATTCTGAGCCGTATTTTTAGAGTTCTGGTTTGGATTAACCTTATTTGCGATTGCTTTCGAAATTCAGACTACGACAAAAAGTTTACGATGTCTTTTTTGTCGTTAAATAAGGTAACATGAAATTGAGAATTCTTGTTTATATTTTTGATTTAAGACGGTACTGAACGAAATTGTGGAAACGAAGTATTTTAATCATAGGATGTTGTAGTGAAAGTTTTAGTGGACTGCAGCCGTCGATACGTCGAGTTCTGCTGTCGAACAGTACCGAAAGCAACACTATGCTGTCGATAGCTGTAGTTGGTTCTTTCGACAGCTGCAGTTAAATATCTGTCGACAGCTTCCAGTTGGCTGATTGACAGCAAAGTGCTGCTCAATGCTCATCTGTAAGGAGCCTTATTTGGTGGCAATCAACTGCAAACAATGAACTAAGTAACGCTCAACTCATACTCAGCGCATTGATTGCACAACTTTTCATTGACTTTTACAAACTTTTGCGCCTCTAAGTAGATACTTGAAATAGAGAGACAATAAAAAGTTATTTTAAATAAATTCTGAATAAAATTTAAAAATCACAAGTTAAAACACAATGGAATACAATTGTTTCAATTTAGCAACTTTGTACGTTATCAAAGATTCTCGGTGAGTTTTTTTTTAACTTACCTACTTCGACTTTTAATGATTTCCGATTCCTTTAGTCGCAAAGTGAATAATTAGGGTGACTGTCTTTCGACTACAAAGTAACTATTAAGTAGGTATTCTTAACATAATTTAAATGAAGTATTTGAGTCAATCTAAAACTTTTGAAGCACTTTGCTAGTGTCAGTCCGTATATTTCTTTGTGCCTTTATATTTTCTTTCACTTCAACTTAAATTATTTTTTTCTTACGTTCTATACGACAACGGGTAAGTAATGATGCACTTTCACCATTATCAGTATTCTCAGCTCACATCAATCTAAGCTGGGCCGGGCATATGCCTTCCTTTTTAGCGCGTGTATGTGTGTGTGTGTGAAACGTCCCTATTAAAATCTTTTATCCTGTTCATGCGCACTTTTATAGATCAAGGTCCCCATAAAAAACGTGGTTGCTGCCGTTGATTACTGTTCGGCGATTCCGAGTCCTCAGTGTACCCGACTCGCACTTGACCAGTTCTATTTCACGCCATTTTCCAATGTCCAATAATCGTCCATCGTATTTTGCTCATATTTATTTGAGTCCGATTTCCATTTACACACGCTAAACGTGAACTTTTGAATTTATGACTTCGCTCTTGTCTACCTCGTAAGGGAGAAAGACGTGATTACTATGTATGTATGTATATTACTCAACCAAACCATATCGTCTGATCAGCGGACTATTGATTTACAGATTGATCTCTGCCTCTCGGTCCCAGCTACCACGTCGTCAAGGAAGAAAAATCAACTAACTTCACACTGTAAACGTATAAAAATAATAGAACGTTAACGTTAGTCTTAGAAAAGAAATATTTCGTATACTAGCTTTCGCCCGCGGCTCCGCCCGCGTCAATGTCGATCCCTCGGGATTGGTGCTTTTTCCCAGGATAAAAGGTAGCCTATGTCCTTCTCCGTACTCCAGAGAACTTGTATGCAAAATTTCATGATGATCGGTTAAGTAGATACGACGTGAAAGCGTAACAAATAAACAAACTTACTTTCGCATTTATAATATTAGTAAGGATAAGGATTTGGAGAAAGAATCACCTCTTATATACAACATAGATTGGGAAAGTGAGGCTTTTATTGAAGTTAAATCAGACGACAAAAGTCTAAATCTGACTCATCGGTGCGGAACAGCCCGAAAACGATCCAGGAGCCTTTGATTATCTAAGTCTTTGACACAAGTGTAGAGTGAACAGAAGTGACACTCTTCAATAAGAGAGCATAACGCGAAACAGTCCGAAAATTACCCAGGACCCTTGATTATCTAGTCTGTGAAACAAAGTATACAGCGAACAGAAGTGACATATGTCAACAGTGAAAAATGCCTTACACCTGTTCTAAGTATGTTGTTTCTTTAACATTTCTTCAACATATGTCAATAAATTTTAGTGATTTAATTCGGTATTCTTAGTAGCTAAAACTTTATTTGACTCATGATGTCCATAAAGAGTAAACAAATGTCAAACTGTAAACTTGAGATGTCTTGATGTCAAAAGTTATAATTGAAGAACATTTGCGAAATTTTGAAATCTTATCCTCGCGGAAATGTCAGTGAAATGCTTTAGTCATTTATAAAATTTCGGACACAAGTGAACAATTATTGGCAGTGTATATCAAAAAGCCGTGTTAAGTAGCCGTGTGGTTTCCGTGGAGGTCGCAACAGGTGACATACGAAATATAAGCTAAACAAATGTCATAAACATCAATGAGACCTCTCCAACCTGTCTGGCCAGCGAGTAGAGTGTAGGCCAAATCCTCTGTCTGCTCTGGCCAAGTATGGCTTCGGTAGTACAGAGAGGTTCATTCTCCTGCAGTGGAGATTAAAAAGACCTGATGATGATGATGATGTTATCAAAAACGGCCACTTTCGTCAAAAACGCTAAATAAATCTTCATTTTCTTACTAAACAGTAAATAGTTGATGAAATAGTTTAAAGGGTTTATAAGCCTTGTATAAAAAATTATATCTCCATTTTTCTTTTCAAATAATCTATTTCAATGCGCTAAGTATGATTTGATATATTTATTACTATATCAAATCATATTTAGCGATTTTTTTTGGTAGTCTTATGTATCTATATCAACCATAGATGATAGTTATTTTTCTGCACGCTCAATAGTTTGTGTCGCAGCTTTGATTTCCAATTCTATTTGGCCAGTGAGTGGTGTGGATCTTAACTGAGTACGATTGATGCCACCCTAAATTCTGAGCCGTATTTTTAGAGTTCTGGTTTGGATTAACCTTATTTGCGATTGCTTTCGAAATTCAGACTACGACAAAAAGTTTACGATGTCTTTTTTGTCGTTAAATAAGGTAACATGAAATTGAGAATTCTTGTTTATATTTTTGATTTAAGACGGTACTGAACGAAATTGTGGAAACGAAGTATTTTAATCATAGGATGTTGTAGTGAAAGTTTTAGTGGACTGCAGCCGTCGATACGTCGAGTTCTGCTGTCGAACAGTACCGAAAGCAACACTATGCTGTCGATAGCTGTAGTTGGTTCTTTCGACAGCTGCAGTTAAATATCTGTCGACAGCTTCCAGTTGGCTGATTGACAGCAAAGTGCTGCTCAATGCTCATCTGTAAGGAGCCTTATTTGGTGGCAATCAACTGCAAACAATGAACTAAGTAACGCTCAACTCATACTCAGCGCATTGATTGCACAACTTTTCATTGACTTTTACAAACTTTTGCGCCTCTAAGTAGATACTTGAAATAGAGAGACAATAAAAAGTTATTTTAAATAAATTCTGAATAAAATTTAAAAATCACAAGTTAAAACACAATGGAATACAATTGTTTCAATTTAGCAACTTTGTACGTTATCAAAGATTCTCGGTGAGTTTTTTTTTAACTTACCTACTTCGACTTTTAATGATTTCCGATTCCTTTAGTCGCAAAGTGAATAATTAGGGTGACTGTCTTTCGACTACAAAGTAACTATTAAGTAGGTATTCTTAACATAATTTAAATGAAGTATTTGAGTCAATCTAAAACTTTTGAAGCACTTTGCTAGTGTCAGTCCGTATATTTCTTTGTGCCTTTATATTTTCTTTCACTTCAACTTAAATTATTTTTTTCTTACGTTCTATACGACAACGGGTAAGTAATGATGCACTTTCACCATTATCAGTATTCTCAGCTCACATCAATCTAAGCTGGGCCGGGCATATGCCTTCCTTTTTAGCGCGTGTATGTGTGTGTGTGTGAAACGTCCCTATTAAAATCTTTTATCCTGTTCATGCGCACTTTTATAGATCAAGGTCCCCATAAAAAACGTGGTTGCTGCCGTTGATTACTGTTCGGCGATTCCGAGTCCTCAGTGTACCCGACTCGCACTTGACCAGTTCTATTTCACGCCATTTTCCAATGTCCAATAATCGTCCATCGTATTTTGCTCATATTTATTTGAGTCCGATTTCCATTTACACACGCTAAACGTGAACTTTTGAATTTATGACTTCGCTCTTGTCTACCTCGTAAGGGAGAAAGACGTGATTACTATGTATGTATGTATATTACTCAACCAAACCATATCGTCTGATCAGCGGACTATTGATTTACAGATTGATCTCTGCCTCTCGGTCCCAGCTACCACGTCGTCAAGGAAGAAAAATCAACTAACTTCACACTGTAAACGTATAAAAATAATAGAACGTTAACGTTAGTCTTAGAAAAGAAATATTTCGTATACTAGCTTTCGCCCGCGGCTCCGCCCGCGTCAATGTCGATCCCTCGGGATTGGTGCTTTTTCCCAGGATAAAAGGTAGCCTATGTCCTTCTCCGTACTCCAGAGAACTTGTATGCAAAATTTCATGATGATCGGTTAAGTAGATACGACGTGAAAGCGTAACAAATAAACAAACTTACTTTCGCATTTATAATATTAGTAAGGATAAGGATTTGGAGAAAGAATCACCTCTTATATACAACATAGATTGGGAAAGTGAGGCTTTTATTGAAGTTAAATCAGACGACAAAAGTCTAAATCTGACTCATCGGTGCGGAACAGCCCGAAAACGATCCAGGAGCCTTTGATTATCTAAGTCTTTGACACAAGTGTAGAGTGAACAGAAGTGACACTCTTCAATAAGAGAGCATAACGCGAAACAGTCCGAAAATTACCCAGGACCCTTGATTATCTAGTCTGTGAAACAAAGTATACAGCGAACAGAAGTGACATATGTCAACAGTGAAAAATGCCTTACACCTGTTCTAAGTATGTTGTTTCTTTAACATTTCTTCAACATATGTCAATAAATTTTAGTGATTTAATTCGGTATTCTTAGTAGCTAAAACTTTATTTGACTCATGATGTCCATAAAGAGTAAACAAATGTCAAACTGTAAACTTGAGATGTCTTGATGTCAAAAGTTATAATTGAAGAACATTTGCGAAATTTTGAAATCTTATCCTCGCGGAAATGTCAGTGAAATGCTTTAGTCATTTATAAAATTTCGGACACAAGTGAACAATTATTGGCAGTGTATATCAAAAAGCCGTGTTAAGTAGCCGTGTGGTTTCCGTGGAGGTCGCAACAGGTGACATACGAAATATAAGCTAAACAAATGTCATAAACATCAATGAGACCTCTCCAACCTGTCTGGCCAGCGAGTAGAGTGTAGACCAAATCCTCTGTCTGCTCTGGCCAAGTATGGCTTCGGTAGTACAGAGAGGTTCATTCTCCTGCAGTGGAGATTAAAAAGACCTGATGATGATGATGATGTTATCAAAAACGGCCACTTTCGTCAAAAACGCTAAATAAATCTTCATTTTCTTACTAAACAGTAAATAGTTGATGAAATAGTTTAAAGGGTTTATAAGCCTTGTATAAAAAATTATATCTCCATTTTTCTTTTCAAATAATCTATTTCAATGCGCTAAGTATGATTTGATATATTTATTACTATATCAAATCATATTTAGCGATTTTTTTTGGTAGTCTTATGTATCTATATCAACCATAGATGATAGTTATTTTTCTGCACGCTCAATAGTTTGTGTCGCAGCTTTGATTTCCAATTCTATTTGGCCAGTGAGTGGTGTGGATCTTAACTGAGTACGATTGATGCCACCCTAAATTCTGAGCCGTATTTTTAGAGTTCTGGTTTGGATTAACCTTATTTGCGATTGCTTTCGAAATTCAGACTACGACAAAAAGTTTACGATGTCTTTTTTGTCGTTAAATAAGGTAACATGAAATTGAGAATTCTTGTTTATATTTTTGATTTAAGACGGTACTGAACAAAATTGTGGAAACGACGTCTTTTCAAATCACTAGTACTATGCCTCAGAAATATTTGTATAATTGTTGTTGATCATTGCACAAGATCGCCCCCTTGTTGGAATTTTAAACATATACCATATTCAATTTAAAAACAATATAAATATCTAAAAAAAATTTTTTCTCCGAAAAGTTTGTGAATTTTATGTCTAAAACTATAATTCTCTCATGACAATATTTATACTTTACATCTCGGAGGTCGCCCCCTTCCTTATCCTATAACCCATTTGGGTTTACTGTCTTAAATTCGCGACAAAAAGCTAAAGACTCAAACTTAGGTTGGTCTCATTAAAAATCCACTTATTTTGCAAGAAATCACTTACCCATATTAGACAAATAGCTATGATACTGCAAGTGTATAATAACTATAAGTTGTTTTTATAGCTAACGTAAAATCGAATTCAAATCTCGTTCTGTCAATATCTTGACAATTACCTTGCACGACAAGACTGTACGAGAATTTGAATAGTGATAAGTTAAGATTTTTTGATAATTCGGGAGTAAGTATTGGCAGGTGTCACGTCGTGATTTTTTCCTGGAGGATTCGATTTGGTGGAAAACAATTATTCCTTTTGTCTATGGCAATTCATCCAAATTGTCATTGGTATGATTTTGTTTCATCTGTGACATTCGCAGAAAACGTCACGCCCTGGTGTGGCAGCTATATGACGTTTGCTCAAGATGTTGGGAGATATTGACAGATGGAGGAACAAGGTGTGTTGTTTTGGTTTGTTAAATAATTTAAATAGAGGAGCCAGATCCTTGTTATTTTCTGGGAATGAGTTTTTGCGATATTTCCATGTTTAAATAAATCGGTGTCTTCACGGAGTGAACCCGATTTCGTTTTTTGTCATGGCTGAGATGGAAGAATTTCCTCAACCACTGGGGTGATGAGATCATCCATGCATGGGAACACCGGAAAGGAGATTGACTGACAGGGAAGCATTGTCTTGGTGATGGTCTGAAGAAGCAGGCCTCCAGGATGCATTTCGATTGTGAACTTAAGAACAGCACATGGCGCGGGCCTGATTGGAAATTGTAAAAGGACCTGTCTCCGTGCTTTTGGTGAGTTGGGGAGGAATTATGATTTAGGAAAATGTGCGTCAACATGGTTGATGGAGATTCCTTTGTCATGACTTTGTCGCTTGTTTTAGCAATTCCTGACGATTCGGGCCGGATGGCGTCACATTTATTGTTGGAGGGCTAAGGGTATCCAGCGCGTTGCGCCGGTAAGTGAAATTCCAAGTGATAGCGTACGTCGAATCTGTTATCTGTAACTAGTACTAATGAAAGCAAATTGTTTTGTTACAGGATTGGGATTCATGTTTTGAGATTTAATATTTTGTATTTGCAACTCATAAGGAAGATATTTGTGAGACGCTGTTATGCTCCGTCTGCTGCATATAAAGAAGTAGTTATTAGGTTCCTGGCTACGAGGCACTCCGTTGAAACTCCACGTGGCGACACGTGCTCTGTCTGAGGCTGCGCAGAGTGGTCCAGGTATCATTGTGGAGGCGAGGTGGGTCTATATTTATTAATACATGTCAGCATTAAGCCTTAGCGCTGAGTTAATTTTCTCCAAGACATATCGTTAAAGATTGTTCACATAAACAATCAGTGGTGACATATAGGACTTGTTAACAAATTGGTAGGTGCATACAAAGAGCAGGAAGGAACCTACTCCCTGAGAGTATTCGTGAGTCAAGTGTATGGGCAGTCCTGTTTGCTGTGTGTACTTACACGGTGATGGCCAGACGCTCAAACGGCCACATTCCGATGAGGTCCTTTGAGCCGCTGGGGATCACCGTAGTGTAAACTGTTTAAAGCTGTAGTTTAGCAGCTCTAGTTTTAAGTTTACCATTAATTAATGAGTGGTCAAGTCCTTATGGTATTTGATTTATCACCAATAGTAAATTTTCCCACTGGCCAAAGTTAGTTAATTTATTTTCTTATAGAGTGTTACACTTCCATACACTTTATTTTGTCAAGGGTGGAATTCAGCTAGCCAGAAATACACAAGTATAGATTCGACCCATGACACAGGATATAATTTAAAAGTCGAAAAGAAGGAGTTCTTTTCACCGACGAAAACATTCCACGTAATTTCTAGGTTCGGAGAAACGCAGCATGAAATAAAAAATCAATCAATACATACCAATCAGTCGGAAAGTAACCGACGACTCGCCAAATCACTCTTATTTCATCTCCCACCTCCGAGGGCCGTATAAGTTTATGGCGTCTATATTTAGGACATGTCTACGGATCCACAACTTTTATTACACGCTACGATAGTTATGTTTGTATCGGAACGTAATACTATTTAAAGATCTAAATGTCATTCTGACATACGTCGCTTTCGCCAACCCTGGCAAACGCCGGCCTACTAATTTGACTGTAACATTTTACTAGAATGACTAAGTTTCTCTCTCTCTTATCTCTTCTCTTACTTCTTATCCCACTTCATGTGGGGTTAGGACATAAATAATACGTTTATTTGTACTTAATTATACAAATAAAACTAAATAGCTAACTATCGAAATATATTTATTTCAAAGGTGACTGATTGACTGACATATCTATAGTGATCTATCAACGCATAGCCCAAACCACTGGACGGATCGGGCTGGAATTTGGCATGCAGGTAGATGTTATGACGGCATCCGCTAAGAAAGGATTTTGATCAATTCTACCCCCAAAGGGATAAAATAGGGAATGAAAGTTTGTATGAAACTTCTATACTTCTTAACGCGAACGGAGCCGTGGGCAAAAGCTAGTTTATTAATATGCGACCTTAGGCAGGTCATCCAACCATCTAGTCGGTGGGTGTCCGTCGCTGCGCTTGCCGGTACGTGGTCGCCATTCGAAAACCCTTCTGCCCCATCGGCCATCGGTTCTGCGCGCTATGTTTTTGACAGGTTACGTCTGCCTTATTGACTTTTTGCTTACGTCACATAACCTATGACACTTGGTGCAAAAATATGAATCTAATGACGTCACAGTGGTTTCCAGTTATTCCATTTAACGTTTTACGTCCGCAACATTGTTATTTTGCTTACGTCACATTTCTCGTGACATTCTGGGTTAAAATACGAATCTAATGTCATGACACACTTGAAAATCGGACACATCGTTAAAACACAGGTGGCGACAATGGAACAGATTTATCACAGAGATTTACTTATGTACTTATACTCATTATATTCATACATACGGGCGAAAAACATAACCCTTCTCTGGGTCAGTCGAGTAAAATGCAAGAATGTATTATCCTACACAAAATTAATTATGCAGCAAAATCTAAGGACCATCTGTTTGTAATAATTCTGCTTTGTTTCTCTACTGAACGTTTTTACTGTATTTTTCTACAGCGTTCTTGATGAGAGCATTGGCCTCTTTTTCATTCGATTAACCCTTTCAGACGAACGTGCCATGAAGCAATATACTTATTGGTTTAAATATTCACAGAGATAAAACTGACAGTCTCAATGGCCCCTCAGACTACTACACGATGGGGAACCGGATTCGATTCCCGGCGAAGGCGAATACTCATACATAGTTAATAGACTTTGCGGAAGTCAAAGCTACATTTACTTTGAGACAATTTACTTTGCGTGCTTCCGCCACCAGTTAGTTCATGCAAACTATTGCTGGCCAGCGCCCACCCACTACTGTTAGTCACTTCATGCCCTCCACCAATAGTTTGCATAAACTAACTGGTGGCGGAAGCGCGCAAAGTAAACTGTTTCAAAGTAAATGAATACTCATACAACCGTTGTCAAACCGAGATTCTATAATTAATTTATCCCGTGTATGTTTTAATATTTAATGCTTTGCATTAATTTAAATAAGAAACTTCTTTCTTTGAATATTGTAACACTGATTGACTGATATCAATTTCTGATCCTACTAAACCAAATAAAACAGCAAAGTAATCATAATAATCATAATCATTTATTTGCCAAAAATACAGTGAATGCAGGTCTTAAAATTAAAGTATAGGTAATATGTATTAACCTGAAATCAGGCATGCAAATAATAAGTGAGTTACAAGAAGGGTTAGTGAAACATTTGAATTCATAATTTAAGTTAAAACGATGTAACACACAATACGTCAAAATAATAATGGTCAAACGATGATTTACGTATATATATATATTATAGTTTACTGAGTCTTACAGAAATGTATATATTTATTTACAGAATAAAAACAGTGTTCAAATAACCATCCTGTCAATTTAGTTTTAAAAGCTGTACCTTTTAATAATTTGATGTCATTAGGCAGCACATTGTAAAGCGTTATACACATATTATACACGTTTCTTTTGTAAATATCTTTGTGGAACATGGGCTGGTACAGTTAATTCATTATAATATTTCTAGTTTTTCTTGAATTTACCTCACTTCGTTTTTGCCAATACTCTGTGTAAGTATTTACAAACACACAGATATCTCTTATGTAAACACAAGGCAGTGGCAGAATATTTAATTTCTTAAAAAGCGGTTTGTAGCTGTCATCTATCTGGATAGACATACAGAAAAAGTGTATTCGGGCAATATGTAACGCCTGGGCGTTACATATTGCCCGAATACACTTTTTCTGTACTTTGAATGCCCTGTCTATATCAACTGAATTTCCCCAAATTATAAGTCCGTAACTAAGAACAGATCCGACGTAACCATGATATGCCATTACCGAGGCTTCTGTAGACACAGTCTGTCTTAGTCGTTTCAGTGCAAAGACATGGAATGCTAAAATTATTTTACCAACAGCCTTATATAATGTAACAGCGCTATTCCTAATATTGATCAACACATCATCATCATTTCGTGTACATGTCACGGTTAATCGACAATGCACTCCCTGGTGTCAGAGTTGTTAGGGATCGCCTCTCGGCCTCTGACGTGGTTCCTTTAACGACTACCAGATGGCAGCCGGGACTAACGGCTTATCGTGCCTTCCGAAGCACGGAATTATTTAATTATCAGACAATCAGGTGATTCAAGCCTGCAATGTCCAAACCAAACTGGAAACAACTAAACGAAGTATGCTTTCCGTGGGAATCAACCCCCGAACCCCGGGTCTACAGGCAAACGCCTTAACCAGTGACCGTGGAGGCAGTCCATACCTATAAGAAAAATACATATATTTAAGAAAAGTAACATCTTGCGGCAAGATTCGTCAAATAACTACTTAGCATTTTTTCTCCACCTCTGAGGACCGCATTTGTAGTTCATTACAACTATTTTATCTATGTTTTTGCTCAAACCCATAAAACAAGATCCCCTGACATTAAATAAAGATGAAAACAGAAGGACATGGCCGACAAATTTAATTCGTCACCACTCAGATTTCGAAAGTAATAAAACAAAAATTGGTTGTCTGTAATGTCGGTTTATGGGTCTCCACCTTTATCTTGAATTTTCTCTTAAACTATAATAGTAGATTGTTGCACCAAGCAGAAAGTAATTTATTATTTCACCGGATGCTTATTTGGAGCGCCCGAGCGTTAGCGAGGGCTTTAAAAAGCACGAGTGCAATATAAATAAACTTTTGTACTCCATATAGTCTGTGGGTTTGAGCAATATGGAAGTGAAGTTTATTTCTGTGTAATCTACTCATAAAGCCCTTTTATTTGATACCGCACGTGGTATATTCATACTTGTCATACCATACATTTGTATTTACCACATCATACTGAATGCACTAAAACAAAAAAATATACAGAAAATAGATTTCAAACAACTTTTGGGCAAATTGCCGTCTATAAACACGTTCAAGTTTATCGTATAAAAAAGTTGTTCAGACAAAAAAGTTGCATCTTAATGAGAATAACAAAAAAGTCTCATGACATGAAAATTCAAGATATAGGTAGAGGGCCTGATCATGTATTTCGTGTCCCTGACTGTACATCCGGAACGTTATAAATAAATATTATAGGCGGTAGTTTTGCATAGTTCTTATACCACAAAAGACAAATGTCAACTTAAACCATGAAAACTGTAAAGTTTTCTAAACGTTAAGTGTAAAAATCCTTACTAATTATTATAAATGCGAAAGTGAGTTTGTTTGTTTGTTACGCTTTCACGCCGTTACTACTAAACCGATCATCATGAAATTTTGCATACAAGTTTTCTGGGGTACGGAGAAGGACATAGGCTACCTTATATCCCGGAAAAAAGTACTAATCTCGAGGGATCGACATTGACGCGGGCGGAGCCGCGGGCGAAAGCTAGTAATGAAATAAATGCAATAAAACGTATTAAGTGATTTAATTTATATGAGTAACTGTCTTACCCTATCATTCCGTATACAATCCACAAGCAAGTGATATACATCTTCTATTTCACCGCATTAATTACAATTGGGTGAGTTCACTTTTATCAATAAGAATGCAAATTTTTCTAGTGGCATGACCACATTGAAATTCTTAATATCAATGTTCTTAAGTCGGTCGATATTAATAATATTGTTAGAAAATTAAATAAATACATACATAGTATCACGTCTATTTCCTTTGCAGGGTAGACAGAGCCTAGGTCTATAAGACCTGAAGCCCACGTTTAGCATGTTGGTGGGCATTAGGTGGAAAACGGAATCAAAATAGTGATGGGTTGCCAGCCGCATCGCCTATTAACATGATTCCTCAGATTTTACCCGTTCCCTTGATCGGTTTTTACGATCTGGGCAGCTGGTACATTCTACGTTTTTTCTTTTCTCCCAGACCAGCATGAAAGACGAGGTATATTAAATAAATACCCTAGCATTTTATAAAATGTGTAAAGTATTGTCACATCTGTGATCCTCTTTAATTTTCGCCGAAGCGTCAACAGAAATATTCGCCACGTCGCCCTTTTATTTATCTTTGGTGTTTTTCTGGGGTTTTGCGTAGTAAAACGGGTAACTTAGGACTTAAGTAGTTTGCGCAGCCTAAGACAAACTTCACCATGTTTTTCTGTAATAAACTTTCGGTGTAAAAACCTAATGAAAGATTGTCACAAAAACCTTGTTCTTCCGGTAAATAGTTTTAGTCACGAGTTTGTTCATTTTTGGCTTGATAACGTGTTATAAATCGATGAACGACGACTGCACGCGCGAAAATTGTCACGTTCTGGGTGCAGAGCGCGAAATAATATAGATAGAGAGGCACGACCGGCGTAAGCGTTCGGCTTGTGACGCATCTATCTCTCTTCTACCGTTATTACGTAAAATTATCGTACATAAACCGACTTAACAGACAACCAATATTTTTTTATTATGCTATATAGAAGGGCTTCGTGTAAATGATATTCATGATGTTCTTGGTAGTATACATTATTTGGTACTTACAGTTGGCAACACGGATTAGTAGAATGCTATGAGAAGCTGTCATGGAATAAATATTTAAAAATGCAGCAAAAATTAACTCACTTAAATTAAACTATTTTATCGCGTTTATTACATTATTTTTAAACAAAAAGTAATACCACTTAAAATAACAGTAATAATTGAAAAAATTAAGAACTAAAACTTAACCTTAACCTAACTATAAAAAAAAAGTTAAAACTATAACGAAACAAAAAACTTAAAGATAAAAAAATTCTCGCAAATCACTGCCTTGCGGAAGCATTAAACAAAAACAAAATATACTTTAGCAATGGCTCCATTTAGATCACCGAGTGCAAAGCATGAATATAATAGCATGAAGCTTTTAGATACTGTATTATCGAAGGCCGGGATCTCATTAATATCTGTATCTGTGGTGTATGGCTCCCCCGAGACAAGCCATCTATCGTCGGACTGCGTTCAGAAATAGTTCCATTCATAATTTATATGAACGTATTATAATGTTTATGTTTAATGAAGATTAGACTAGTGACTCGCCACCGCTTTGCTCCCGTGAAGTCAAGCTCCTGAGTGAAGCGAGAGATTGAAGTATGTTGGCCGAAGTAAAAGTGTTATTTTAATCCCGAGAAGACACAAACAGCTTTTCATTTCCATCCACGAAATCATTACATACATTAACTTACCTATAGTATTTAATTAATATAACAAAAATGAAATACAAGAAATAATATCTTCTCCTTTATACACGGTGAAATTTTGATCGTTCTGGACCCTTAAAGGGGTGATTCAGCCCGTCGATATGGACAACTTTTCCTACGGGATTAATGCTGGAAACTCAACGATGAACATATAAATACAATACTTTCGGAAATGCGCGCGAATGAAACAAGCATGCATTATAAAATATTAGGTCCTACCATACCAATTCTTCCGTTTATATTTTTAATAAATGTAACTCTATAAAATATCATCATCATCAGGTCTTTCTAGTCTCCACTGCAGAAGCATGACCCTCATATTCTATAAAATATGATTCAACCAAAAAGTTTCGGAATTTTTTTGGCAGTATTTTTATTCACATTTTAAATTTATTTTAGTCCTATGGAAATAAAGAAGTATTTGAGCCCTATTTTAATTTTCCGAGAAAATAAGATTTCGCTTAATCGGTTTATGAGTGACGTTATAAGTAACTAACATAAAAAACACAATCAAATCGAAAACCTGTTTCTTTTTAAATAAATTGGTCAAAAAGAAATTACTGTTTATTTAAATTGCTATGTTTATATTGCTTATTTATATTTAATAGTTTGTTTTATATTCCACCAGGAATATGAAAGAACCTACGAATCTTGAACACCACAGCTGAGACAACCCAGAATCGAGAGATCTGGCACAAACAAGGAGACCTTACCCCATATAGGTGGGAAAAGGGAAAAAAGAAGACAATCCACCAGAAAATATGTCAATATCAGATTTTTCTATATAAATAATACTAAATATACAATTTTACATACTTGTATATAGGTGCACGTACTTGAATATATCTATGAAATAGTATAAGCTGTACTGTAAACACACTTATGCCTCCCTCGGGAGTCCCAGCCTCTGTCCTTATCTCCGTTGCTATTGTACTGTACCCGAATAATGGTTATGAGCCGAAACTAACCTATTTCAGAGTTTCGGTCAACTCGTGGTAATTTTCGTATGAATCTTGACTGGTAACACTGGTGCATTTAGGTTAACAACTGCTTTCTTTAATGACTGCTTTACTTTTATTTTTTTCATTTAGGTAGGGTAGCTTGCGGCGAGCTGCTAGCCTACCTACCTCCGCTATGTTGATACCATAGCGTTCATTAGATATGTTAACACCGCCCCGTGACCTTGACGCGGCCAATCGCAAACTAGCTTCGTCTATGAGTGCGCAAGTTTGTCGTTGTGATTTGATAGTTAATAGACTCAGGTGTTACTTTGCGGAAGTCAAAGCTACATTTACTTTGAGACAATTTACTTTGCGTGCTTCCGCCACCAGTTAGTTCATGCAAACTATTGCTGGCCAGCGCCCACCCACTACTGTTAGTCCCTTCATACCCGCCACCAATAGTTGATGCATGCAACCCTGGTCGATACTGCTGCATCCGATGAGGCTGCAGCAATATCGGCCGTCGTGCTCGCGACACGTGTTTCGCCTCTACACGAGGCATCTTCAGGCAGTGAACCCTAGATGTTGATCGTTCGAATGACAAGCAACGAATGACAAAAATTACGCCGTATTGCCGCCTTTTATATTATCTGGGAGTGGGGAGGGGATTGATCGTTATTTTGGTTTTGTATTGAAAATATATTTAATAATGGGGAATTATTCAAATCTATTTGTTTATTTATCAAAGTAATGTTTGACCTTTTATGTTTATTTATTTCTAATTGCTCCCATATACTCATTTTTAATCCTTTCTCCGCTGTATGTAATATTTTGTATGTGTGATTATTTAATAATGTGTGATTATTTTCCAATAGATGTTCTGCAAAATGTGATCGATCGGGGTGATTATTTTTAAACGCGTTGATATGTTCGTTATAACGAATTTTAAAATTACGTCCTGTTTGTCCAATATAAACTTGTTGACAATCATCGCAAGTTAATTTATATATACCGGATTTTTTATCTGATTGAATTTTGTCTTTAGTATTACAAAGTGATTTTAATGTTTTGTTTGTTTTGAGAGCAATATGAATATTGTTTTTTCTAAATATCTCAGCTATTTTATCTGTAATTTTACCGTAATAAGATAAACTCGCTGCATATCTTTGCGTTTTATCTTGTGGGACCGCATATAAAAGGTCTTTAACGGTGTTCTGTTTCCTTTTCAATATTATTTTATCAACGATTTTCTTACTATATCCATTCGATATAGCAATTTGATAAATAATTTGGAGTTCTTTTTTGTAATTTTCCTCATTTAAAGGAACGGTCATAAGTCGATGTATCATCGATCGATATGCAGCGAGTTTATGTTGCCATGGGTGGTTAGATGACGCGGGGATTGTTGTATCGGTGTGTGTTGGTTTACGATATATTGAAAATTCATGTTTTGTTTTGTTTCTCGCAATCGTTAAATCCAGAAAGTTTATACTATTATTTTGTTCTATTTCTAAAATAAAATTCACCACAGAAATAGAACAAAATAATAGTATAAACTTTCTGGATTTAACGATTGCGAGAAACAAAACATAAAATAATATTGAAAAGGAAACAGAACACCGTTAAAGACCTTTTATATGCGGTCCCACAAGATAAAACGCAAAGATATGCAGCGAGTTTATCTTATTACGGTAAAATTACAGATAAAATAGCTGAGATATTTAGAAAAAACAATATTCATATTGCTCTCAAAACAAACAAAACATTAAAATCACTTTGTAATACTAAAGACAAAATTCAATCAGATAAAAAATCCGGTATGTATAAATTAACTTGCGATGATTGTCAACAAGTTTATATTGGACAAACAGGACGTAATTTTAAAATTCGTTATAACGAACATATCAACGCGTTTAAAAATAATCACCCCGATCGATCACATTTTGCAGAACATCTATTGGAAAATAATCACACATTATTAAATAATCACACATACAAAATATTACATACAGCGGAGAAAGGATTAAAAATGAGTATATGGGAGCAATTAGAAATAAATAAACATAAAAGGTCAAACATTACTTTGATAAATAAACAAATAGATTTGAATAATTCCCCATTATTAAATATATTTTCAATACAAAACCAAAATAACGATCAATCCCCTCCCCACTCCCAGATAATATAAAAGGCGGCAATACGGCGTAATTTTTGTCATTCGTTGCTTGTCATTCGAACGATCAACATCTAGGGTTCACTGCCTGAAGATGCCTCGTGTAGAGGCGAAACACGTGTCGCGAGCACGACGGCCGATATTGCTGCAGCCTCATCGGATGCAGCAGTATCGACCAGGGTTGCATGCATCAACTATTGGTGGCGGGTATAAAGGGACTAACAGTAGTGGGTGGGCGCTGGCCAGCAATAGTTTGCATGAACTAACTGGTGGCGGAAGCACGCAAAGTAAATTGTCTCAAAGTAAATGTTGTGATTTGAGTTAAGTTTGTTTGCGTAAATGGGACTGATATTGAATCGTTACTTGTATGCGAGTTACGTTTCCATATCTTTTCTAATTCAATGCATATGAAGGACAAATCACACAGTCTGCGCTAGCCCCACAGTAAGTTGTGATTTTTTGTCGTGGGATACAACTCAATGATACAATATTTTATAATAGTTATCTGAAAAAGACCGTTTTACATCATAACCAGGCTGGGGCGCGAATCCGGGCGGAGCCCTGCGATTTAATGGCACTTTGGGTTGCACTGAGCCATTATCATCAGGTCCTTTTTAGTCTCCACTACAGGAGCACGACCCTCTCTGTACTACTAGGGCCATACTTGGCCAGAGCAGCCAGAGGACTTAGCCTACACTCTCCACGCTGGCCATACGGGTTGGAGAGGTGTCTTAGATGTTTATAAGCTTTGTTTAGCTTGTATTTCCTAAGTCACCTTCTACGACATCCACGGGAAGACTTGGAGTGGTCCTATTCTACTCTGCAGGATACCACACGGCACTGAGCCATAGTGATCGTCAAATTGTATTGTATGTAAAGCATGGAAGATTTTAAGATAATTTATGCCGCTTATTATAGAATCGGGTCATCATCATCACCAGATCTTTTTAGTCTCCACTGCAGCAGCATGACCCGCTCTATACTACCGGAGCCATACTTGGCCAGAGCAAACAGAGTACCACTGGTGGCGGAAGCACGCAAAGTAAATTGTCTCAAAGTAAATGTAGCTTTGGCTTCCGCAAAGTAACACCTGAATCTATTAACTGTTTTTATTAGGCGTTTGTCTCGCATCTCACCTGATGGTAAGTGACGATGAAGACGAGGATGCTACATACCTATCCAAGGGATACCCATTTATTCTACATTTGAATGTCCCGGGACTGTACTTGTCTGGGAATATAGACGCAGGCAGTTTATTTCACACCTTAGCTACTCGAACCAAAAAGGACCTGTCGAAGCGTTTAGTTCGGCTCCTTGATATTTCAACGACAAAAGGGTGAAATTAAAGATAAAGATTATGTCTGGCGTAACTTTTAGTAATATTGTTAAATACATCAAAACAATATTTTTGAAGTAGAGAAGATAAAGCACTTGTAGACATTTTAGCTAACACAATAATTAAAATATTGCCAACACAGACAATTAAAAATTTCGCTTTACTGATTAGGTCTAACTGTTAAATAAAATGTCAGCTACGGATAGCTACTACCCTGATAATATTATTTTAGCGACAAAGGCCGGGTTGTTTGAAGTCCAACCTAATTCAATTGTAGAGATAATAGTCCTTAGAATAATATTAAATTATTTTATTTTATTTAAGGCAGTTTCGTATATGATATCCTAGTGAATAAAAATGGTGGCAATATATTTTGAAAATTTTTTTAACGGCGTTGTCCACTTTATGGGATGGGAAAAAAATGTTAATCTCGCATCAGGACACGTGGCCTGGTCGAAAATTTGCAGGACGGACGACATGACCTGAGACCGCCGGCGCGGCGTAGGAGAAGACGTAATATGGGGGATATTACTTCCTCTCCTACGCCGCGCCGCCGGTCTCAGAAGTGAAAACTTCGCGCGGTAAAAAGAGACACGTGACCTGAGACAGCCGTTTTTCATACTAAATGCGGTAACCGGGGCGACCGTTTGTGCGTTGATAAGTTAATAAGCGAAATACAGTTTCCTTACGTACATCATAAAGTCTATAACGTTAAGTATGTCATGGTCAAAGATGTCATGCTTAACTGCCTGTCCGGTGGTTGCAGATATGGCATCGGATACGCGCTCGGCCACCCGAGCTGCTGCTTGCTTATCCCCTATTCATCGGAGTGAGTAGTATCCCGATGTCCCTTTCCAAATCCAACAAATTCCTATCCTTCCCCAGCTTGAAAATGCTTCCGATGGGCAGCAGTCTCGGAAGCACAAAAAGTAACTGCGCTTGCCAACCCGCCTCCCAAGCATGGTATATATGGCAATATCCACCTATGGAACGAGGTATCTTTGGGAGAGGCTTTTTACGGCTGTAATGATGATGATGATGAAGTATATAGTCAGCTACAGGCCGACATGTTTCGTTCGACCTCATTCAAGGGCGAATATGAACCGAACGCGCGTACGAAGACTCAGGCGTCGTGTCGGTCAGTGCGAATCGGAATGTGGGTAGAAACATGAAACACTTTATACGTAAATAAAAAAATATTTATATAAAAAGTTTAATAATTACCTCTATTTATATCTGGTGGCAGTAATTCTAGAAGATCTTGAGGATTCTGTAAAGAAAAAGAAAAGTATTTTAATTTATCTTTCTACAGGCAACATATTTATAACGCGGAAAATGTGACGCGGTTGGATTTCTATCACCGTATGTGATGAAATATAGGTATACCTCGTCTCGTCCCATTATATGATTGTGGTTGTCTTTCATATGGTACCGTCTTATAAGTCGATAAACGTCAGCTGCATGCACGAAAAAGTGTCACGTTCTGTGTGCCAGCGAGAGCGCGAAACAAGCGATAGACAGGCACGATCGGCCTAAGCGTTCGGCTTGTGACGCCTCTATCTCTCTTCTACCGTTATTACGTAAAAGTTAAGCGTGAATATCGATCCCTCAGGAACAGTATTTTTTCCGGAATAAAAGGCATACTGTGTGCTTCTCCAGACCTCAAGGATCCTCCATATTTCATTGCAATCGGTTCAGTAGTCGTAGCGTGAAGAGGTAACAAACAGCCAGATTGATATGGTGTTTTTCTAAATTATATGCTTTATGCTTTGCTGCCCTCCCCATGTCCTTCCTTAAATGTCCTACCCCCCAACTTCTTGAAAGGCCGGCTACGCACACATTGTAGTTGTCCATGGGCACAGCATTGATCGCTTACCATCAGGTGAATCGCTTGATCGTTTGCCGTTGTAGAATACTACACAAATAAGTACTTGCGCAACAACAAAAGTGCAATAATTAGGTCGCGCTTGTAACATTTGACGAAATACCTTTATGCATAATTTGTTGTTTGATGATTTTAATTTAATATACGATAGATATTGAAACACCCAACATGACTTATTAATTAAATCCTTTCACACCAAAACACAACATATCTCACCATCCTATAACAAAAAAATATAATTATTATAGCTTTTCTCGAACAAGAAATAAAATGAATATTATAAACGGCGTGACTTGTGTCAAGACCTTGCACCCATTCAAAGGTAACGGGCAACTTTATCAAGACAGCATTAAAAATAGTACCTCAAATCCTTAAAGTACTTCTAAATACCCCAAAACCTTGCGGTCCCCCGAAATTTCCCGAAAATGTTAATTCCAAGCCGAAATCAACAATAGCCAATCAAATCATTTGGCCGAAGTACTTCAATGATCAAAGGGCCCGGTCAAGCATCACTTTCCCTTTGTACTGAAGGGTTTGCAAATGTACCTATTTGTATATATTATTCATGAAATACTCGAATGTTTTTGATGTAAAATATGGGATTCTTAAATGTATGGCGACGGAAGCCTTCAAAGAGAATTTAATTTTTTATGGTTCATGGAATTTTATGTTGAAATAAAGTACATTTTATGTGATAATTATCCTTTTGAAATCTTTGATTTGTTTTCCTTTCGAGCTTTGAAGTATATATTGTTTGTCTATTTTTCGTGTGTTTAAGTGGCCAACATTGGTATTAGATATTTCATAGTAAAGTGGGCTAACAAAATGACGAAATGGATACCTGAGGATGGTCGACGTCGAAGGGAAAGACCTAGAAAGCGATTGCGCGATGACTTTGACGTTTTTCAATGTGGATGGTCTGAAATTGTATTGGACCGAGACACGTGGAAGGAAATGGGGGAAACCTTTGTCCAGCAGTGGGAAAATATAGGTTAGTTTAAAAAAAAATCAAGAGCGCGGATCATGGAATAGAGGGGCTCGATCGTTCTAAGCTCGGCTAGTGACGCATCTATCTCTCTTCTTTCACCATTATCACTTAAAGTTATCATCCGCAAACCTACTTTACAGAGAACCAATTTTTTTAAATATGCTGTAGCTAGAAACTATTCTTAAGGGTCTCTATCCTTAAGAATAGTTGATAATAGGTCTACACCCAAATTTGCAACTTGCTTAACTCTATGCTACTGTAAAAGATGTGATAGTGTGATATGATATGACGACATGATAGATATGATATGTAGTAATAAAAGTCTAATGTACGAGAAGTATAATTACTTCTCGTGCATCGACTTTTATTACTACATATCATAGATGTACGATAAGTATATATAGATGTACGGAAAGTAATTATACTTCTCGTACATCGACTTTTATACTACCTACGCCTTTGGGTAGCTATAAAATTTATAATGAAAATAATACAACTCTAATTATTAATAAATAAATTTTCTAATGAGAGTAACACGGCTACTTTATGGGTACATTTGAGCAGGTACAACTTCAGGGTAGCATTCTTAACTATTTTTTTTTTGGGAAATAATAAATCGAGCTACAAAATTATTTATTGGCCACGTGAGCAAGCTTCTAATTTCATAACTAAGCAACGGGAAAATGACATAGCCTCTAATAAACTAATTCGTCTTTTTTACACCGCCAACTAAATATTCTATAGAAAGCGTCAAATAAAGATCATCAATTATTATGACTTGTCCTTCTTATTTATACGTTGCCACCTAATTTACTAACTCGGCCACGGATTTTATACAGCGTGATTTTGAACCCCCTAGCTTTATTGAAATCTGGGAATCAGATTCCCTAATGAAACACAGAATTGCAAGAAAAAAAGGTGAAAAACGAAAAAAAATTAGGTTTCTCATACAAAGTCGCCTATCAACTGGACGAATTTCTATGAAAGGTTTAATTTATTTTTTCGTTTTTTACCTTTTTTTCTTACAATTCTGTATAACATAACGGATTCTGATTCCCAGATTTCAATATAGCTAGGGGGTTCAAAATCACGCTGTATTTCGTCACCATTTTCCTTTTTACAGCATCAAAACTATGTCCCCAAAAAAATATAATTCAAGCTTCTACAGTCAGCATCATTTATTATAACTTAGCATATAAAATAATACATCATATTCTTTTATCGTAAAAATAGCCACTACATGATATGGCGCGATTCATGTATCAATAGGCAGGAGAGCTGGTACCAATTTTTGGGTAGGTAGGTATTTGAAGCAAGTTGAAAAATTGTCACATACCTGTACCTCAACACGGAACTACAGACCTGGCTGGTGAGTAGCGGGACTAAATCAATACCTATTTTTTTTTAATATTCTTTTTTCATTACCAAAAATATAGATATTTGTGGCAATATGCAATTTTTTATGTTTTATGTATAAAAAAATATAAGCCAGACGATTTAGTAGGGGTTTTAACATTACCAGATGCGTGCAAAAAAATTTGCAAAAGAAATATAAAAAATCAATTTGAGGCAGGTTGAAATTTTAATAGGGTACTATTTTGGTGGGACTTTCTACCTGCCACGCTGCCAAAAAATTAGGGGTTGATTTAGCCCCGCTATTTACCACTAACCAGTCAGGTCTGCAGTTCCGTGTTGGGGTATAATAGGAGAGGTATGTGACAAGTTTTCAGCTTGCTTCAAATACTTGCCCAAAAATTTGTACCAGCTCTCCTACTATTACTATTAGTTAAATTATGGTAATATAATAAACATTTTTTTTTTCAAAAAAAACGTCTTATTTTGTTTCTCCTCAATAGCTACTGGTAATATTAGTGGCCATAATATACTATTTGATGACAATTTTAGCTAAATATTGACGATCAATTATTTTGGGATAAATTACATTTTAAACATGCTGAGTTAAAAAAATAGAAGCTAAATAAATATATTTTTTGATGTCAAATATTAGTATTTTAGAAGTTTACTGTTAGAATGCAAGTTACAAATTTAGATGCTAAATAATAACCATCATACTGAGTTGTATTTAGAGTGGCTTACATAGAAGATAACTAGTGGCTAAGATGGTATTATTTAGATGCTCGTTAATTATGGCTGACTTAGTAATTTAGAAGGCAACATACATTTTTAGAGGCGGATAATGCTATTAAAAAGAATCCTGTTTAATTAGCACCCTTGTTTTTGTGTATAACAAAGAAATAGTAAATATTCCAAAGTATTTTTTTTATTATATTAAATTTATTTCGACATCACATAAAATAGCACGCACAGAAATTTTGGCTGTCATATAAGATAGATAAGAATATTCTTGTGTTAGTTTATTCTTGAATATTCTTGTAATTCGGTGATCACCGAATTTCCCGCCCATACGAGTATATACGCTAGTAGCGTTTGAGATAGTGGTAAAGTAGCCGAAAGAACTTTAGGAAAGCTCCACGCGGTCAAGTACTTAGCAACTACTTTGCGGGTTGTTCCCGTAACTTACCTCACCCCATGAAAGGTGGGACAAGATAAACGTGTATGTGTGTAACTTGAGATAGCTACTTAGTACATCGTAAGAAACCCGGAATATATTTTGAAAGGACCATCATTTTTTTTATGATATAGAACGTATAACGGGCTAGCCAATCAGCCGATAACAAATGAACACCGCTGTCCACAGATAATAAATAAATAATAAATATATACGGACAAATCACACAGATTGAGCTAGCCCAAGGTAAGTTCGAGACTTGTGTTATGGGATACTAACTCAACGATACTATATTTTATAACAAATACATATATAGATAAACACCTAAGACCCAGGCCAATCTGAAAAAGATCATTTTCCATCTTGACCTGGCCGGGGATCGAACCCGGGCACTCCGTGTCGCAGGCTGGCGTGTTAACCACTGCGCCACGGAGCTGCTCGAAGATAACCGCTGCCCATGGACAACTGCAACACAGAAGGGTTGCCGGCCTTTCAAGGAGTTGGGGGAGAAAATGGGAGAGGGGGATTAGGGATTTTCAGGGCAAGAGTGAATAGGCATTATTTGAGTTTGCGTGGACCACCCTCCTCATCCTCATCGTTGCTTCCCATCAGGCAAAATAAAGGTTAATTGCACATAAATTCTTCTTTAAAAAAAGGGGAGGAAGGGCTCTCTCACTCACCGAACGAAGAATAGAAGCAGAAAAACTTCTACTCAAATGTAAAAGTAGTATTTATAAAAGTAGTATCACTACTAGCAAAAATAAATTTAGCCGGTAGCGTGGCTCTACCACAACTATAATGTTACACACTGAAGAAGTTAGAAAGTAGGCTTGCTGGTTGACTTAGCATGTATATGCACTGTAATATTTTGCGAGCTCCGTGGCGCAGTGGTTAATACGCCAGCCTACGACACGACGAGTTCGATCCCCGGTCTGGTCATGATGGACAATGATATTTTTCAGATTGGCCTGGGCCTTGGATGTTTATCTATTTTGTTATAAAATGTAGTATCGTTGAGTTAGTATCCCATAACAAAAGTCCAAAACTTACTTTGGAGCTAGCTCAATCTGTGCGATTTGTCCGTATTTGTTAATTTATTATTTACTAGCTTTCGCCCGCGGCTCCGCCCGCGTCAATGTCGATCCCTCGGGAATAGTACTTTTTCCCGGAATAAAAGGTAGCCTATGTCCTTCTCCGCACTTGACTCCTCCAGAGAACTTGTATGCAAAATTTCATGATGATCGGTTCAGAAGTTACGGCGTAAAAGCGTAACAAACAAACAAACAAACTCACTTTCGCATTTATAATATAAGTAAGGATTTAAAAAATAGTACTGATTATCTAATTATAGTAATAGCGTACCGAAATACCGTACTCATAATAAAGATAAACGCCTCTCATTCAGATACACAATTAATAAAAAAAAGAAATAAAAACGTGTAAACAATGTTTCTGGCCATTAGAGAAGGCTTTGTAGCCATTAAAATGTAAAGTTATTAAATTAAGCGAGTCTTAAGATTAAAGCCAGAAAGGCGAAGCCGGCTATAACGTCCCTAATTTTCTGTGTGGCAGCGTTCTGCTCTAGTCGTAGAGTAAACAACTTGAGAGGTTAAGCTTCCACACATTAATCCTACGCTGATTAGCGAATATAATAGTAAAATCTGTCAGAGGATAGGTTTTCTGCGCCGAAGTTTAAAACATACAGAAAAGTACGAGGCTCCTAGCAAAAAAATTATAGCCTATGTCATTTTGGAGGGTATAAGGTCCGAATAATAGCCCATAACTCCAAAACCGTGTCTGCGTTTAAATGTTACGGTGAAATAAAGTAATTCCCATTTGTGACATACTTTTATGAACTCTAAAAAATACACTTGATAAATTGAAGGTAAAGTGAAACATTGATATACGTAAAATTTTGGAGCAGATAAATTGATTATAAATGTTTTGTCATGGTTTGACGTTCAGTTACGTTACTAACCGCGATCCTCATTATGTTAAACTATGGGAAGTAAGTTTATTAATTTCTCCTTTTAGCCACCTTTTATGACATCATATACAGAAACATGAAATATACGATAAATGGTACTGATGCATTCTTCATTTCTTGACACATCTCGTGTCTTTAATATCTAGCTTAGTAGGTCAATGTGGCTACTCTGCACTGGAAGAGCTTCAAGCTGGCAGGGACGTGATCCAATTAAGCAATTAATTTGAGTGGGGCAGCCACCGGACACTTTGGGTGACGCCAGTTATTTTAAGTAACTCTTTCCTTAAAACAGATTAAAAACATTATAGTAAGATATTATAACACTTGCTACTAATGTTTCATTATTTCTTGCCGCGTCTCTAGTCTTTGATATCTAGTTTAGTATGTTTATGTGGCTACTCTGCACTGGACGAGTTCTAAGCGGGTTGGGACGTGATCCAATTTGGCAATTAATTAGCGCGGGGCGGCCACCGGTCATTTTAGCCGACGTCGCCGATTCTTAATTATGATTCTGCACTAACCTTATAGTAATTGGATTAAAATGTGATGGAGGATCGGTCGTTGTGTTATACCTTTATTCGATTTGGTGCAAGACTCCTCAGGGCGGCGGGGAGGGGCAACTGATGTTCACAAGAGTTCAGCGTTTCAAAAATGGACGGCGAAGAAATGGAACGATCTTCTTCTTTTTAAGTCGAAATGGTTCCATTTTATATCATTTGACCTTATAATTTTTATTTATATAGTTTTTATTATTATTCTAAGTTATACATTCCATTCTTTGCTTGATAAATGTTGAAATTGATTATGAATGATTTCCATTTGCGGATGGATTCGCCCACTATCATCTCAGAGGCTTGTTAATGATGAGTCGCTCACGGCAGGACAGCTTCAATGCTTCGAACACCACCAATAAGTAGCAAGTCTGTGTCTTCTACAGACTGCATTTCAGGAATCGTGCACAAGTTTTGCATGATTGAATTTCTCCTGCACCATTCCACCACCAAACGACGCGGAGCAGAACACTTCGTGTCAGAAGTACTACCGAAAAGTACAACTGGTAGAATATAAATCAATCAAATATCATTTATTCATCATCAGAAACTTACATAGCATTTGGTGAACGTTAACATTTATTTAACAACAAAATATTGTTGACGTTAATTTACTTAAAGCTAAGTTTAGAGCCGCTTCCAAAGCGGAGTGCAGAAGAAGCGACAACAAACTGCAACTGACGTCAACTTACAATTTATAGTACCTATACTAGCTTTTGCCCGCGGCTTTATATGGCAGGAATAGTACTTTTTCCCGGGATAAAAGGTAGCCTTTCTTTCCTTCTCCGTACTTGTATGCAAAATTTCACGATAATCAGTTCAGTAGTTACGGCGTAAGCGTAACAAACAAATAAACAAACTCACTTTCGCATTTATAATATTAGTAAGGATAAGGATTACTTAAGACTAAATATATTTATATATATTTGTTATGATTATTATATATATAACGGCGAGAGATTAAATAACTCACAAAATCATAATATTTTTAAAAGTTTGTTTGTGTTAAATTAATTTTGAGAGCGGGTAACACCGAATGGAGTTGTAGACGTCAACGTCATTCTTGGCTGGACGTTCATGGCGGTTACACGACATTACATGTGCAAACCCATTGGCTCTCTAATCGCAGTTTATTTTTGTAATCCGTTATTATTAATTTAGTTCAAGTTGTGTGTTAATTAAAACAGTGATTAGACTAAGTGTCCGTGTACTTATTTTTGTGTTTTCCTGGGATATAACGCCCATGATGGACTCCGGTGTTGGCAAGAGTTTAGACGAGCAACCCGAGATGAACTCCCGGCTTCCCGACGTCCCGTTATATATTTGTAATAAACATATGCGGTCAAGACTCCTGCTCATCGCACCTCAAGATTCACCTCCTCCTTCATGATGAGAACCGCTAAGGAATAGTACACCCTTCCTGCGGCGCTGTTTCCAGACACACATACAATTTATGTATTTTACGACAACATACATTGGGTCCTTCAAAAGGCGTGATTACAGGTATCTTAAGAGTCGGCAACGCATCAGCACCTCCTCTGGTGTTACAGATGTCCATGGGCTACGGCCACCACTTTCAATATACACAAACAAATACAGTTTAGGGACAAGGCAAGAGTGAAAATGTATTTGTGTTTGCGTGTACCACCCTAGACCTCATCGTTGCTTCTCATCAGGCAAGATAAGGGTCAAACGCAGTCAAATTACATAAATGTATCTCATTATATATTGTTAAATTTACCTATTTATAACAAAAGAATACAATGCATCTTCTATAATATCTTATACATGTTTATGAACAAAACCACAAGTCATCACAACTAGGGTAAAAATGGGTGCAGTAATCCGTTACAGCCGACAGCTATTATACGCTCGCGTTGAGCCGCTAACCCATAGTTAAATTAACCGCTTAGTATAATGACCAGCACAGCGATGTTCTCGTAATGCGGTCAGAGTATTAGCCAAGGGGTGAGCTAAGAATTGTATATTATATTTTGATTCTTGAGATTTTCTTTGCAAAACAGTTAAAGAAGTTTTTGTTTTACTCTTATTAAATGAAGAAATAAAATATGGTGAAAAAATTTCAAACGGGTGGGATTTGAACCTGCGACTTTAAGTCTATACACTTCGCGACGACGACGACTTACGCTCTTCCAACTGAGCCACCGCCTGTTCTAACCTCGGCGCCGAAATCGCCACCATATCCCATTCTCCTCATACGTATTAAGGCTCAACTGTCTCCGTGGTCCAGTGGTTAAGGCGTTTGCCTGTAGACCCGGGGGTCGTGGGTTCGTTTAGTTGTTTCCAGTTTGGTTAGGATACTGCAGGCTTGCATCACCTGATTGTCTGATAATAAAGATGATTCCGTGCTTCGAAAGGCACGGGCCCGGCTGCCATCTGGTAGTCGTTAAAGAAACCATGTCAGAGGACGAGAGGTGGTCCCGAAGAACTCTGACACCAGGGTGTGCATGGTCGATTGACCGTGTCACCTACACGAAATAATAATAAGGCTTATAACGTCACCTAACACAACTACCCGACTTTGACAAGTCGTACATTAAGATCGACTTAAGTTCGCAGATTTAAAACCCGCCGGCTTGAATTTTTTTACCATATTTTATTCTTCATCTATTAAGAGTATATCAAAATAGCATTGTGGATGCAAAATAAAACACTTCAAAACTTTTTGTTTTTTCACAGCCGGGACCATTGGCTTAGCGTCTAGACGACCTCTATGGCGCAGTGGTACCGCAAGTGCCTTTAAATCGCAGGGTCCTGCGTTCGATTCCTAGCCAGGTCATCTTTATAAGTATCCTTACTAATATTATAAATGCGAAAGTGAGTTTGTTTGTTACGCTTTCACGCCGTAACTACTGAACCGATCATCATGAAATTTTGCATACAAGTTCTCTGGTGTACGGAGAAGGACAAAGGCTACCATTTATCCCGGGAAAATGTACTGTTCCCGAGGGATCGACATTGACGCGGGCGGAGCCGCGGGCAAAGGTTGGTCTATTATAAAACGTAGTATCGTTGAGTTAGTTTATATGCGATAAGGCCACCTTTTTTTAAGATGAGCAATAAAAAGGTTTTTATTCTATTCAATAAACATTCTGTGAAAATTTCAAGTGCTATCTACTTTTACGGTTCAATAAATGGGCTGGGGAGCGGAGACTTAATACCTTAAAATGCCCTTTTTTTCACATTGGGTATAGAACTGTAAAAAAGTATCAGGTATTTACTTTCAAACCTACATTGGAGATAACCAACTATTATTATAAACTAGCTTTCGCCCGCGACTCCGCCCGCGTCAATGTCGATCCCTCGGGAATAGTACTTTTTCTCGGGATAAAAGGTAGCCTATGTCCTTCTCCGTACTCCAGAGAACTTGTATGCAAAATTTTATGATGATCGGTTCAGTAGTTACGGCGTGAAAGCGTAACAAACAAACAAACAAACTCACTTTCGCATTTATAATATTAGTTAGGAAGTTAGGATAAGGATAAATCAGCCATAATGTTCCCAAGATGGCTGAAAAAGTGTGGTGGATGTAGAACTATTTATAGTAACATTATTAGTTTCCTATTATTATTAATTATTATCATTATTAGGCGCATTGGAGTGTCCTTGATGTCAGAAAAGGTGACGGCTGAAAATCAGCATATACAATTAACTACCAGATCATATAAAACAGCTAACACTAAATAAATAAAAAAATTAAAAAAAACTTTACATTAATTTTTACAACAAAACATATTTTACTCAGTAAATGACTTCCTGGCGCGGGACTAGATAATAGTTCATTTTGTTGTCACAAATTTATTTTTTAGAAATTATTAAATGTTATAACAAATGTTATTAAAAATATTTTTACAATTGGAAAATGCATGTGTGTAAGAAATGAGTATAAGTAGTATATAATTATAGAAAAAAATGCAAACAGTTTTCAACAGTTGAATAGGCTTGCTCTAATATTTATGTAACATCTGTTATTGACCCTATTTTAGCAAATAAACGATGTGTATTTGTATACATCTACACTAATACTAGACTAGCTCCGTGGCGCAGCGGTCAACACGCCAGCCTGCGACACGTAGTAACCGGGTTCGATCCCCGGCCAGGTCAAGATGGAAAATGATCTTTTTCTGATAGGCCTGGATCTTGGATGTGTATCTATATAAGTATTTGTTATAAAATATAGTATCGTTGAATTAGTATTCCATAACACAAGTCTCGAACTTACTTTGGGGCTAGCTCAATCTGTGTGATTTGTCCGTCTATATTTATTATTATTATTTAATCCTCCGTCAATTTGTAATAATTACTTTTTCAAGGGAGTAACTAAATCAAGTTATCTTTATAATAACTTTGTATTTCGCTAATATGATTAAAAACAAAATATGTTCTAGCAAAAATAGTAAAGCGTGCGAAGTAACTACTTTATTCAAAAGTAAATTTCATTTCGCGTAAAACATTCACCACGCAAGATGAATGGCGGTGTTCTGACGAGAATACAATATGCCAAGTGAGAGCTTTATTAACTTTAACTAAGAATTAATAATATTGTTTGTTTGTTTCATATAGTTAAAAAGAAAGAATTATAATTTATTTGTAGCTTAATAAAATAACAATACTTTTATGGAATTAGGTAAGTAAGTACCTTGATTTCTTATACTCAATTATGTATTCCGGAAACTTCAAATTAAGAGGCGTATTCGTAAGAGGCGACTGAGTAATTACAAGCCAAACAAAGCTCATAAACATCAGTGAGACCTCTCCAACCCGCTGGCCAGCGAGGAGAGTGTAGGCCAAATCCTCTGTCTGCTCTGGCCAAGTATGGCTCCGGTAGTACAGAGAGGGTCATGCTCCTGCAGTGGAGACTAACAAGAGACTTGATGATGATGATAATGATACTTCAAATTGAACACGAATAACAAACCCTACTGTAGTCTACCTTTGTATAAGAAAGTATTTCTTGCATTTTGTGTAGACTACAGAAAAGTTTGTTATTCGTGTTCAATTTAAAGTATCCGGCACACTAATTTGAGTAGGAGAAATCAAGGTACCTAATTCTATAAAACAAGATCTCAAAACCGTAAGCAGCCCTAACTATCTCGAATTAAGTAAGCAAATAAGTTAAGGAAGGCTTATAAATGAAGTTTAAAGTTTAAAGTGGTTGATAAACTCGCATGAAATTTCTTGCTTTATATATTTTAAAAGGACTATGCTTTTACACAATTGTGTAAATTTATATTTTTTTATATTAAATGGGTTTACTCTTGACCATAATCTAGGCCAAAGGCAAAGATATGGTCTAGGATCGAGCGAGCTCACCCAGAAGAAGCCTATTTACTCTAACTTTAAAAAGATTCAGGTTATTTATTCACATACATAAATTTATAGTAGGTATGTAGATTACACATACGTAGTACACATAAAAAAAAATTGTAAAAGAACACATACGTTTTCTTTTACAAGTTTTATCTTTTTTAAGGCATTGTGACTTTTACTATCTAAATACACATTTATTTGATTCAACTCTATTAAGGAATTACTAAGTACCTAAAATTATATAGTCACTTTGGATACATTATCTTTTTAATAATATTAAACAACAAACTTGGCTTTTTAAACGTGGCTTTTAGATCTTATAGACCTTAAAGCCAGCTCACCACCACTTTTAGTTAAGCTCTGTCGTCCCCGTTAGGGAAAAAACGTAACAGTATGCATGTATTAAAGAAGTCACCGATATACGCGAACGAGTTGCACGTCTGAAGTGGCAATGGGCTGGGCATATCTGTCGCAGAGATGACGATAGATGGAGCCAGAGGGTTCTGTTTTGGCGACCCCGTACAGGAAGACGAAGTGTGGGTAAACCAGCAGCCAGATGGTCGGACGACATTAAAAAGACGGCAGGGCAGACCTGGACCAGGATCACGATCAGAGTGGAAGTCCCATCACGAGGCATGTGTTAAGCAGTGGACGCAAATATGCTGAGAAAAAGATTCTTTAATCTTTTTCTCAGCATATTTGCGTCCACTGCTTAACTAAAAAAAAAGTAATGTGTCGTATCGATATGAAAAAAACACAATTGTTTATTCTCGAAAAAAATGTGGAAGGACTTTTGAGAAGCGAGGATTCTTAATCCAAGTATATGTTCTTTCTATTTTTCTTAATTTAAAAATCTACTAGCGGCTCGCCCCATCTAAACACGGGTAGATAGGTATTTCTATTGCCTTTTTTTTACATGTCAAAAATGCGTTTTGCATCCTGATCTGCTACGGGGGTACAGAACAGTTATGCGGGACTCGTACCCGCTAAAAACCACATGATTACTCTCTACATGCCATATTACCGGAATGGTGGGTACGGTGGAGCTACCACCACTCAGGTATTTCTATAGTCTATGTTCATCAGCCTTAATGGATTCTAATAGTTTAATATTTTTTCAAATCCGTTTAGTCGTCGTGGGTTCGATTCCCACGGGAAGCATACTTTGTTTATTTATTTGTTTCCAGTTTTGTTTCACGAATTGAAGAGTTTAAACACGCAATTCGCCAAAATGTTTGTATTGGCCTTTTGCGTTTTTGGCCGTTCGCGTCGAAAGGGTCCAGTGAAATGTAACCTGAGACAAGAATCCAGGCGGCATCCTTTGTAATAAGAGCTTCGGCACGCTCTTTGTAACCTGATGCTTAACTAAACATAGATACCTATTACAATATTATGTACTTATACCCACTAGTATTTGACTACAGCGCGACTTGAACTTGCCTGGATATTGAGATTTGGGTTATTAAATAAAATTAATAAATATATACGGACAAATCACACAGAATGAGCTAGCCCCAAAGTAAGTTCGAGACTTTTGTTGGATACTAACTGAACGATACTATATTTTATAACAAATTCATATATAGATACACATCCAAGACCCAGACCAGTCTGAAAAAGATCATTTTCCATCTTGACCTGGCCGGGGATCGAACCTGGGCACTCTCGTGTCGCAGGCTGGCGTGTTGACCGCTGCGCCACGGAGCTAGCCAATCAATAATCGAGTAAATTATTTTATATAAGAGTTTCTCCTGAATTCCTCGAGAACTTGTAGTAAATCTTCTTGTGACGCATTTATCTAGCACTGAAAAAGACGTAAAGAATTTCGTTTGAGACTTGATACTGTTCGAAACATAAAGCTCCTTAAACATACTCTTGTAGGATTTATTTATAGAATAATGCGATAGTGCAAAGAAAAAAGCACTCCTTCGAGACCTATATCCCGACTTCTTGCGGCTGAGATGATGATGATGATGACTGTACATAACTTTAAGTTTTGTAAACAAAAATAGTCTATATTTAATCATATTCATTAAATCAAGAGGATTTTGAAATTATTTTTTGCTAAAATACTTTAAATTTATATTTTGTATTATTTATTTCGAGCCATCATATGTCCTACTGTTAGGCAAAGGCCTCCCTCCACTTCTTCCATTCTGTCCGGTAGTCCGGTACAATATTTTGTATATTTTTGTTTTATTCTCATTACCTCCTAAATACGCATCAGATTTAAACGTGGTTTGTTTCTTTTCTCCGTTCCATATTTGTTTAATAAAAGCCATAAGTTTTAGAAAGAAAAGATCTTTTGATTAAAAAATAAGCTATTCTCCTGTTGTCGCATAGTCTCATGAAACATATAATTTAACCCCAACAATTCTAATTAATCAAGACGTTTAAAGAACTTTATTTCTCATAAAAAATACAATTGTATTTCACTTACTGGGAAAACACAATTAAAAGTTACAATGAGCATGCGGTTATCAAAAGTAACACATAATGTAGTAGGTAACTTAATCGTGCTTTAAATTGCCTAATAAAATCGAAGTCCATGCGGACGAAGTCACAGCGGCCCATCAGGCAATATGAGAGTTTGCTCTCACTCCAAGCCTTGCGCACACAGGCAACGCCCAAAGCCGAGGTCCGTCCCTCCTGGGGGCCCTTTGGTGATGTTGTCTATAAAGGTTGAGGGCACTCTGCCCTCGCCTCAAACGCCCGGTGAAGTAGCGAAAGCTCACTTGGAGCAAGCTACACAGTCCTTTCAAAAAAAAAAGACGAAGTCACGGTCAATAGCCTGGGCTGCCGACCTCCTCACTTAATATATGATAAGATAATGAACACGCTTATTACGAGCGCTCCAATTTACTTCCAGCCCTTAACGAATTCGACATTTCATTTTCCCTATTCATTATTTGTTTTTATAAACAAACATCCAAAATCTACATTAATATTAATTTATTGAAGATACCCGTATTTTCCTTAATGGCGAAATTGAATTGAATTCATGAATCACACTAATATTTCTGAAATGAATAATTTATTTGATAATATTAATGGGAAAACAGACTTTATTTATCAATTTCTCGGTTTTGATTTACATTGATAATAATTTCTAACCTTGTCGACTAACTTAGTTGGCGTGTTTTAGACACATTTGAAGATACGATTATCACTTTGATATAAACTTGCTTGCTCGTAGATTAATCTACATGGAGCAGTTACAACCGCTTAGACTTGAAAACAATCCCAAAATTAATATACATTGTAATTTTCTGTAAAACTTAGAGTTTTCGAATTCTTCTTTATGTTCAGGACATGGAGTCACAGACCAGTGCGGTGCAAAATGATTTTAAAACCATAAAAACTGCAAAATGATTCCCTTGGTGACTTTTATCCTATGTTCTTGGGGTCAGTACTCGCGGTACCATTAAAACTATATACTTACCTTTCTTCACCAATAAAAAAAGTTTCTCTTGATTTATATTTGACAGCGCCGTGGCGCAGTGGTTAACACGCCAGCCTGCGACACGAGGGTACCCGGGTTCGATCCCCGGCCAGGTCAAGATGGAAATTGATCTTTTTCAGATTGGCCTGGGTCTTGGATGTTTATCTATATATGTATTTGTTATATAATATAGTATCTTTGAGTTAGTATCCCATAACACAAGTCTCTAACTTACTTTGGGGCTAGCTCAATCTGTATGATTTATCCGTATATATATTTATTTATATATGTGCTACAGTAATAGCAGCTGGCTCAACTGAACCAGAGAACGGATAATGAAAATCCGTTTCCAGACTAAACTAAGGGACAAAAAACTTTCAGTAGATTTCAAGTAATCCTTTTGACTCTTGGCTTTACAAAGTATGGCGCATCGAGGCGTATCAGTAAAACTACAAAGCATAAAGCCAAGAGTTCATCAGAACAATCTCGACTGGCTCGTTTAACGTCTTCCCGGAAATTCCTATTTCTTTCCTTTTACACTTTAACGGGAATGCAAAAGAATATCAGGAAGGTTTGCCTATTCATCATCAGGTCTTTTTAGTCTCTACTGCAGGAGCATGACTCTCTCTGTACTACTGGAGCCATACTTGGCCAGAGCAGACAAAGAATTTGGTCTACATTCTCCCCGCTGGCCAGACGGGTGGGAGAGGTCTCATTGATGTTAATGAGCTTTGTTTAGCTTGTATTTCCTAAGTCGCCTCTTACGACCTACATGGGAAGACTAAGAGTGGTCCTATTTTACTCTGCCGGAAACCACACGGCTATTCATCAAATATCATCTTATCTTAAGAATCGGAAGCACGTCTAACCTTTTGGTTATTTTCTACTTACCCCATGTCTTACTCACCCACATGGTGATTTCTGAAGAATACTGCATGAGCTTTAAAATATCGCTTATTGCGTGGTGCTTGTCCTCTAGCTCAGGATAAGCTGATCCGAAAAGGTCCATTGTATTGAGGCCGACAAGTGATCAAATATCATTGATTACTGTTTCAAAAATGCATTAATTTTAATATGTAATAATAATAAACTTCTCCTGGACACTTCATAACATCGGGAATTCCATTTCAACCTTATCATTATCTTGGCCAATGTCATTACTGAGAATAACCACCAATTATTTTTTAATTTCCGTTCCTTTTACCGCGTGTTTCACTAAACAATACTGTTGTTTTAGATTTACCTAAAGACCTCAGAAAGTGACGAGTTCGAAAATATTTATGATGTGACCAGTAGTTGTAAACTCTAGAGATCAATTTTCTACAGTGTGTCCCGTTTTCCTTCCCAGGCAGGAAAATCATCGAACACTACGACAAGCTCATAGATAAAAGTCTAACCCGGAATCAAACCCGGAACTTTTCGGTTATGACTTGCGCTTTTAGACTATTACCGTTTCAGCAGATAACAAGAAATCCTTACAATATTTGGCATCATAAAGTATGGGGCATCGAGGCGTGTCACGAGAAATGCACGGCACGGAGCCAAGAGTTCATCGGATCGATCCCAACTGGTTCGTTTGACGTGTTCCCGGAAATCCCCTTTTGTTCCTGCACCGTGTAATAGAGAGGCGAAATAATGTTTGACGGATTTTCCTAATCCATTACATTGAACAATTTACTACAGTGGAATTGCACAATACAAAATAATCCTATAGAGAGGTTGCACACTAGGTTTATACAATATGATTGATCTACATTTCGAAGTAAAGGTTACTTCACTTTACAACGCACCAATCATCATCATCATATCAGCCGCAAGAAGTCCACTGCTGGACATAGGCCTCCCTCAAAGATTTCCAGAATGACCGGTTGTAAGCGGCCTGCATACAGCGTTTTTCTACAACCTTGGTCAGGTCGTCCAACCACCTGGTCTGCAGTTCTGCGTCTTGCCGTTGTACGTGGTCGCTATTCCAGTACCTGTCTACCAGATCTGCCATCGGTCCTACGCGCTTTATCACCAATATTCATAATTCATTTATTCGTCGCTTACATGTTGCATAAAGTTGACAATAATATATAGTGCAGTATATACATGTACCCAGTCAGGGCGTTGCGACAGATTAATTACTAAAAGATATAAAATTCTTTATTTAGCTAAAAAACAATTTAACTTAATATTAAACATAATTATTAAAAACATAAAAATAAAAAATTATAAATAACTTACAAATAAAAAAATTCTTCCAACGCATCACATCGAGGCAAAGTACCCAAAATTTGGCACGATATAAAATTAAATATTTAAATTGGCACGAAATAATTTTGCAACTTCTATCTATGTATATCTATCTATAATATCATGGTGTAAACATTAGCGGCCCGCTCCGGCTTCGTTCGGATAGATATAGGTATTTATTATATAGCTTATGCCGTTGCCGTGTGGTATCCGGCAGAGTAGAATAGGACCACTCCAAGTCTTCCCGTGGATGTCGTAGAAGGCGACTTAGGAAATACAAGCTAAACAAAGCTTATAAACATCTAAGAGACCTCTCCAACCCGTCTGGCCAGCGTGGAGAGTGTAGGCCAAGTCCTCTGGCTGCTCTGGCCAAGTATGGCTCTAGTAGTACAGAGAAGGTCGTGCTCCTGTAGTGGAGACTAAAAAGACCTGATGATAAATAAATAAATAAATAAATAAATATATATACGGACAAATCACACAGATTGAGCTAGCCCCAAAGTAAGTTCGAGACTTGTGTTATGGGATACTAACTCAACGATACTATATTTTATAACAAATACATATATAGATACACATCCAAGACCACATCCATGATGATGATATAGCTTATGTTTATCTGGGATACAGTGGGATACTTGTGAAGGAATTTCTCAAATCAATCCAGTTGTTTCGAAGCCTTTTCAATGAAAACAAATAATTAAATCTTTCGTCTTTATCATTGATATATTCACTGATAATTTAAAAAATATATGCTGCCTTGCCAAAAAAATATAGTCACAAAGATGTTGTAACAATTCTAAGGATACATTGAAACCTGTACTAGCATTAACAAGTTAGTCATCACATCATGCATGCAACTCAACTGAACTCAAATACATGCAAACATGAACTCTGAATACATTATTCTTTTTTTTGTGCTCGGTATAAAAAGGTATTTTACTATCAAAATTTGTCCTTGAATACAATTGTGAAAAATCTGTGCTGTGACTATATTTAGTAAAAAGTTGCAAATTAATTGTAATCAGTGGCAGCAATGAATATTGCATGTGAATTTTCCACTAGAATTGTAAGATCTCCCAAACAGGATTAATACCTAAACCTAAATTTACAGGAAAAAATGTTTTTTTACAAAATTGAGCCCACTACATCGATTTTTAGCCCCCGTATATAGTACATTTTATATATAATATTTTTATACTGAAATGTATACAAGTATCGCTTGTTTAGAGTAATTAGGTGTTACAATTTATATGGACAGAGGCTTTGTTTCCACAGTGTATGTAATAAAAATCATTTGCAATACGTTACATAACAGTAACCCCACTACTAAGGAAAAAAAAACAGTAGCCCTTATTGTCAGAAGAATTTGATTTGTAACGCCGGCAAGTAAATGACAGCGTACTCGAGTTTGAGGCCAACCGAGGAGTGGAAGACAGGAAGTGCGATGCACTAAAGGCTAGACAATCTACAGTATGCCACTACAATTACAGGAATGGAGACTAGACGCGTTCATTATGCTCTTGCACGTTTAGCAGCAAACTGGGCTAAACAGGTATTTGCCGCTACAGAGCTCATCAAAGGAGCAACTCAAACACATGTCGAAACAGTAACCGAGGCCGAGATCAGACAGGATAATGTCATTATTAACACTATACTTTGGAACAACTGCTGTAATCATTACCTACTTTTACTTGTGCTTGTCCTTGTGTTGTTTAAATCTTAAATTATATCAATGTTGTAACATATTTTTCGCCTTTATGCCTTTATTTTTTCCATAATGGTTATCTTATAGTATGTTGACTTGTATTGACGGACTCACGTTCTCTTACTTACTCGGGTAATGACTGAAAATCAGTGTTTTGCTTCTTAAGCAAATGTATCACTGAGTTGTTACCTTTTTGTATCACTGCGACACATTTTTTGATCTGATGTATCAATCGTGACAGTTTATAAAAAAAAAATGGCACTACATGGTATAAAACAAAGTCGCTGTCGCTGTCTGTCCGTCCCTATCTATGCTTAAATCTATAAAACTACGCAACGGATTTTGAACCGGTATTTTTTTATTAGATAGAGTGATTCAAGAGGAAGGTTTACATGTATAACACATGCATAATATTGTAGAGAAAAACTGATAAACTTAGAGGTTTCTAATGTGATGTCGTAAATAAACACATTTTTTTGCGCTTACATTGCAAGCGCTGGCTGAACCCCACGAGATAAATAATATTACTGTACTACAGTATTGTACACTTTGAAAAGGTCATCAAATAAGTCCGCGATAGTATATGTCTACCTCATAAAGATAACCCACAATTTTAGTATCAGCATTGCACCCGTGCGAAGCCGTGGCGGGTCGCTAGTTTATGTATAAGTCCTAGTTGTGTATCTTTCAATACCTCCCTGTATGTTTGGAGGTGTCTCAGTTGATGCAAATAAAGTTTATATCTATCTATCTATCTTATTATATTGCACTAAAGATTTTTTATGAAGTTAACTAGGCACTTATCGCACTCCACTTGTGTTATTACACTGTAATCCACTCCATCAGTTAGACAAACAAGTTGTTTTGTGTCAAGGGCGTACATTCAATTTTCTCTCTTTAGACGGAAACTATAGAGGGTCACAGATCTAACATTACAAACAATATGCGTTTAGTAATGCATGCAGGAGACTGCGTGCTTTGCGAATACTGACAGGGACATGGTAAAGCCACGCTGCCGGCAAAATGAATTGCTAGTAGCATGAATGGGCCGGCTCGTCCGGGGAAGTACCACACTCTCACAGAAAATCGACGTCTGAGTAGAAGCTTTGCCGCTTCTATGCTTTGTTCGGTGAGTGAGAGAGCCGGGGCCCATCCTTCCGCCTCCCCTCCCCATTTCCTTCTCCCAACTTCTTCAAAGGCTGACAACGCACCTATCACACCCTGGTGTTACAGTTGTCAATGGGCAGCGTTGATCACTTACCATCAGGTGACCCGCTTGCTCATTTGCCGTCTTATAAAATAAAAAAAAAGCATATTGGTCAGTTTTTCGACATGTCTTTTTGGTCATGTCTTGGATAAACAAGCATGCGTTTCCAGTGCAGACCGAGGCCTACATTAGGTCAACGCGTGCTCAATTCGGAAGATGTTTCAATAGTATTATTACATCTTTTCGTGGAAATTGACGATTGCACTTAATAAGTAAGATACATTTTCAAACCCTAATAAATTGTAGCCAAACGCTTTCGCGGTGTGATTACATACAAACTAGTAACCCGGACCCTGGCTTTACCTTGGTGCAATGTACATATAAACCTACCTGAATCACTCTATCTATTTAAAAAACCGCATCAAAATATATACTTGTACTGATGAAATCATTACCTTTTTGGTTTCGAAGTACTTAGAAAATATCAAAAAAAATCAATACAGTGCGCAATATGCTTTGTCAAATGGCACAGAACATTAGCAACATGCCTTGTCAAAAGATATCAAAAATCATCTGTAACATGCTTCGTCGAAAAATGTCTGATTTAAAGACCGCCCGAATTATGCGCTGGCCAAATATTCTTATTGAAATACATGACATAGACGAGTTATTCTTCTACCCCTTGTTTAATTCTATAGGCAATCAGGAAGACAATACAATCTCCGCACTCACACTACTCCAATTAGCATCTTTCTCTCTCTGTCCGTATATCTTATTTTTGCATGATAAAAATAGGTTGTCAGTAAAGTCAGTATACGGAAACTAACTTTAAGTGATAACAGTGGAAGAGAGATAGATGCGTCACGAGCCGAACGCTTCCGATAGATGCGTCACAAGCCGAACGCTTAGGCTGACCGTGCATCTCTATCGCTTGTTCCGCGCCCTCGCTTGCACGCGTATTGTGACACTTTTTCGTGTGTGCAGCCGGTTCATCGATTTATAAGAGGTTATGACGTCAATATCCATTTGCCAAAGAAGGCGGGGTAAAATCGATTCCGTAAGAGGGTACTCGTATTTGTCCAACAAAAGGGCTTATTTGTCAGAAATACAAGGTTTTCTGTGAGCATTTTACAGTCGTGTATTTAAGGGCCCGTACTACCTCACACTGCTTTGCATGATTGACTGTTATATCAATAATAATTAAATACTCAAGTTGAAATAAAAATGCAGCAAAGTTCAGGACTAACTCTGGTAACTATATGACTCAAAACACGATTGCGTTAAATTTTCTCGATAGAAAAAAATGGCAAAGTTGCCTCCAAATCACGTCTAATTTACTCGGTATATAGCATTATTCACCAAATACATTAAAATTAACCTTGAAACTTTCGATTATTATTGCATTACAGATAAGGCAGCCATCATATGTTTTTCTTTTTCGAATAACCCTTGAATATTCCTAAAAAACGAAAATATCCAAAGTAGCCAACGCGTTTAGACCATCCGCGTTTGTACCGCCACGCCGCCTGGCATATGGCGGGCTCTTAAAAACGGTTTCCAGAGAGTGAAAGTTGGAAATAAAATTGTTGATACTGTTCACATTTTTGGAACAAAGTTGTTGAACGCAGATTGTTACTATTCTACAACTAATCAAGAGGCAGAAAATGATGTGACACATGTTAAACCCTTACTTTTATAATCCTATACGAAACTGATATTAAGTACAAACAAAATTTATATTTTCGACACAAAAATAACTTGAAAAATGACTGAACAAAAATTGTTATAAATTTAATATAACTGGTTAATTTTACAATGTACGCATCTTGATATTTGTATCAGATCAAATTTAATTAATCCTTACTAATATTATAAATGCGAAAGTGAGTTTTTGTGTTTGTTTATTTGTTTGTTTGTTACGCTTTCACGCCGTAACTACTGAACCGATCATCATGAAATTTTGCATACAAGTTCTCTGGAGTGCGGAGAAGGACATAGGCTACCTTTTATCCCGGGAAAAAGTACTATTCCCGAGGGATCGACATTGACGCGGGCGGAGCCGCGGGCGAAAGCTAGTTGCATATAATTAACGATTTTTCTATAAAAAATATATACCTATATCTACATTATTTAAAAAGCAATATTTTTCGGAAAGCGACTCTTACGTTTTTTATTTTTTATTGTAGGGGCTATTGCTCGCTCACCCCTGACATACTATGATATTGATAGATAAGACTCAAGTAAATATATTTATTTTCTGCCACATATTTTGTACCGGGAATTGATTGCTACTGGGAGCACGCGTTAACCAAAACGTATACTAAAAGGTAAAATAAACATTTTTCAAGCAAAACACCGTGTGCCCTGTACAAAGTACTGACTATACATTTTGTACAGGTGCACCGTACATTTAAAATAGATAATATGAGGATGCCGCGCGAAAACATCGCTTCCGCGCAAGCCATTAATTAGGCTGCGCAAAACCATTACGTTATGTAAAAAAATTTAAAGCGAACCTTCGAGATGTAGATATAAATATTTTCATGTAAGAATTATTGTTATAGACGTAAAATTTACAAACTTTACGAAGGAAAAGGTTTAGACTTTATAATATTATATGTATCGTTTTTAAATTATATTTATCTCTTTTAAATTCCATTAAGGCGATGTACTTGTGCAAGGATTGACCTAAACTATACAAATAATTTTGATGCAATAAATTGATCCTGCGAATTGTACTAGTGATTTTAAGAATACGTAAAATTCCAGAATTTTGTGGTGTACCTTCTTAAGGGCCCGCCAAAGGCCAGGCGGCGTGGCGGTACAAACGCGGATGGTCTAATCGCATTGGCTACTTTGATATTTTCGTTTTTTAGGAATATTCAAGGGTTATTCGAAAAAGAAAAACACATGATGGCTGCCTTATCTGTAATGTAATTTCATTCAAAAGTTTCAAGGTTTAATGTAATTGGAGAATAATGCTGTATAGTATACCGAGTAAATTAAACGTGATATGGAGCCAACTTGGCAATTTTTTTCTATAGAGAAAATTTAACGCAATCATGTTTTTGAGACAGATAGTTACCAGATTAATCCTGAACTTTGCTACCTTTTTATTTCAACTTGATTATTTCTTGTAATCTAATGGATAATTAATAATAAGATAAAAATAATGGATCTCTGTTATCTGCAATAAACAATTTATTTATTATTTATTTATTTCATTATTATTGATATTACAGACAATCATGCAAAGAAGTGTGAGGTAGTACGGGCCCCTAATACATGCTAAAGACAAGTTATTCTTCTACCACACATTTGTTTAGTTCTTTAGGAAATCGAGAAAAACAACACAATCGCCTTACTCACCTCAATTAGCAGCCATCTCCCTCTGTCCGTATATCTTGCTTTTGCATGAGAAATTCCATTTGCAAAGGAACGCGGGGTTAAATCGATTCAATAAGAAGGTATTTGCTCAACAAAAGGGATTATTTGTAAGAAAAATAAGACTTTCTTTGTGCATTTTGCATTCGTGTATTTGTAAACGTTTTCTAGGAGAGTGGAAGTTGGAATTGAAATATTAAATAGTATTTGATTTACATACATATTATCACGCCTCTTTCCCATGGGGATAGGCAGAGACTATGGATCTCCACTTGCTCCGATCCTTACAAACCTCTTTTGCTTCATCTACATCCAACACTCTTTTCATGCATGCTCGTCGGTTTCGGGTACTCCTTATTTCTCCTTTTGCAAGAAGGTTTGCAATTTGGTCACGATACGTTCGTCGCGGCCTGCCCTGACCGACTGTCCCAGCCACATGTGCCTTTCGTAATTCGTATTTGATTTCAATTTAAATATCTTCCAGTTGATGTTTTATATTATTTGCATTTTAATATTTACGTTACGTAGGCATTTTTGTGTCGTGAAAAATATGATCAGAGTTAAAATGTTTAATGTTAATACTTTCACTCAGAGCAATAGGGTTTATTTAGTTACCCTCTTGTCTTCGATCAAATATAATGGTAGATACACGATTCGCGCTCGAAAAGTGGCACCGGCAAAACAGCGCACTAATCGAGTTTCAGAGCTGTTTTGTCCTCAGTTTCAATAAACCGCGCTAGCACTCACACGTCTCGCGATGACAAAGGTAGAGTGAAAAGATGCAAAAACTACGCATCAAAAGTAAAAGAACAAAGATTGAGTTATACTTTCAGTATGTACCGTTTTTGTCGTTGTTTGTAAGTATGCATGATGTTTTAACTCGGGGACATTATTAAGGCGTGTTTTGTATGAAACTGTGTACCTACTTTTATTAAATCGAACCTATCTTATTATAAAAAAATGTTCATAATAATAAACAAACGCTTATTAAACCTATTTAAGTTAAAATACGTTTTATCTTTATATTTCTTTCTAATTTTTGACATTGATTGAAAGAGACAAAACATATTTTAACTAAAATAGGTTACCATTTATATTTTTTTATGATTATGAGGATTAATATCGTAATGAGATTTAGAACATCATCAACTTTTATTCCAGTAATTATATACAAAACTCTCATTTTATGTGTAAGAGGCTAACACTGGGGTCTGATTTTTCATATTGCTTAAAGCGATTAATGAATGCAATCAATGATAATAATAAATAAATAAATATAATAATAATATATATATACGGACAAATCACACAGATTGAGCTAGCCCCAAAGTAAGCTCGAGACTTGTGTTATGGGATGCTAACTCAACGAATGATGACAGCCGGGAAACGGATTGTTGTTCTCGGCTGCCATTACTGTTTCCATGGTCCAGTGGTTAAGGCGTTTGCCTTTAGACCCGGAGGTCGTGGGTTTGATTTCCACGGGAAGCATACGTTGTTTAGTTGTTTCTAGTTTGGTTAGGACATTGCATGCTTGAATCACCAGATTGTCTGATAATAAAGATGATTCCGTGCTACGGAAGGCACGTTAAGCCGTTGTTCGCTAAAGGAAACATGTCAGAGGCCGAAAGGTGGTTCCGAAGAACTCTGACACCAGGGTGTGCATGGTCGATTGACCGTGACACCTACTCGAAATGATGATGATGATTATTAATTGCAACTGATTGCAGTCAGTCACCTGCACGTGCTTTCCGGACCCCGAAGGTACCAAATTACTATAAATATACCTATGTACTATATGGATTAGATAAAAGAGAATCGATCAAAAGCCAAACCAAAAACAAGATGGACAGATATCTTGTCTGCTTTTGATAAAATTTGGAGAGAGCTGGCAAGAGATAGAGCAATGTAAAAAAAAAGGGGAGGCTTTTTCCTAGCAGTGGAACCTATACCAAAAAAACCGGGCAATTGCGAGTCGGACTCGCGCACGAAGAGTTCCGTACCGTTATCTATAAAAATGGCAAAAATCATGTCTGTTATATGCCTCTATTTAATTTTTGTTTTATTAATGTATATATATAATTAAATATTCTGTAAATATTTCAAGCGTCTATCTGTTGCCGTTATCAATATCGAGCAAAAACAAGCAAAAAAAATTACGTTTGTTGTATGGGAGCCCCCTTTAATATTTATTTTATTATATTTTTAGTATTTGTTGTTATAGAAGCAACAGAAATACATCCTCTGTCAAAATTTCAACTGTCAACTATTACGGTTCATGAGCCTGGTGACAGACGGACAGACAGACGGACAGTAGGGTCCCGTTTTTACCCTTTGGGTACCGAACCCTAAAAAGGAAATATCCACCCAAAAACAGATAAATACAAATAACACAGACTGGGAACCCCTAATTAAATTGAGAACTTTGCGTCATGGGATACTAACTCACTAAAAGTTAAACAATTAACTTTGTATTGTTTTTCGTGTGTGTAAGTGGCCAACACTAGTGTCTGATTGTTCAAGCTTGATAAAGACATCCGACATAGCTTGATGACTGCCGGGACCAACGGCTTAACGTGCCTTCCGAAGCACGGAGCAGCTCGTGATCTTTTTATGCCACTTGCGGTCACCCACCCCAATGGGGATCGCACCCGATGTAGCTTACCATCCATAAGCGCTAATAATGCTCATGACCTCTGTGCTCCCGAATGGTTCCTATTAAATAATTTATGCGAGTAAAAAACATTACATTCCATAGAAAATCGATCAGCAAATTGCTCATTTTGTATAAATAAATATGTATGTAAACACACGTTGAGTAAGCCCCACAGTAAGTTACAAATTTGTGTCGTGGGAAACTAACTCAGCGATACTATATTCTATAATAGATGCATACATTAACTCGAAGACACAGGCCAATCTGAAGAAGATCGTTTTCCGTCTTGACCTGACCGGGAATCGAACCCAGGACTCTGCGATTCAAAGGCACTTGCGGTACCACTGTGCCACTAAGCCAAAGCGGTCGTCATTTCCATGTATGTCTTCTTTGGTAAGTTGTTCAATTATCTGAAACATTGATTTGTTTAAAATGGAGAAGACAATAGTCAAGTAGTTGGTCATGATCACTTTTTGCAAAAGCAGTCATCGAGTTGTGGTCAATCGCTCCAACGTAAGCCAGTCTCGTCACTCTAGTAAGAGGTGACGATCATTCACATTTACCGCCATTGTGCAAATTTTCTTTTTATTTTACATATAACTGTTCTATTTATTTTCTTTCATCATCATCATCATCATCAGGTCTTTTTAGTCTCCACTGCAGGAGCATGACCCTTTCTGTACTACCGGAGCCAAACTTGGCCAGAGCAGACGGAGGATTTGGCCTACACTCTCCTCGTTGGCCAGACGGGTGGGAGAGGTTTCATTGATGTTTATGAGTTTCGTTTAGCTTGTTTCCTAAGTCGCCTCTTACGACCTCCATGGAAAGACTTGGAGTGGTCCTATTCTACTCTACCGGAAACCACACGGCTAACGGTTATTTTCTTTAGTGCTAAGGTTTTTGTACAATAAAGAAATTACAAACAAACACGAACCTAAAACTAATACATCGTATGCGGTACACTGTCAAGAGCTTTGCTCTTATCAGACAGAATTGAAAACTATGTAGCTTGAGCTTGGTCTTAACTGAATTAAAGGTGACCTATAAAATAACTTACGCTCTGAGCTTAACTCTAAAATAATATCGTTAGCTCAGCAGCGGGTACCTGATTAAAAATACCGTCACTAATATCCGCTCCGCCACTAGAGGGTCTGGTCTAAAGTAAAATAAACAATATTATCTTTTTTTTTTTCTCTCTCTTTTGTTTTTAGTAGTTTGCTCGTACAAGTTTATTCCTACGTTTCTACTTACATTATAAATGCGAAAGGTTTTATGTTCAGATAATTGTTAATCAATCTTGCTAAAATGGCAGAACGAAATAAAAAATAAATAAAATGAGGCTTTTCAATAATTTAAAACAAGTGTTATTTTAAACTATTACCTACTAGATTTTTTTCTCTTCCTTTGTTTTGCTGCAGTTACTTTAGGTCTTCCCCGCCACTCTTTCTAATTTGTAAACTTTACTTTTAGGTTATCTACTCCAGCTGCGCGCTACAGGCCTGTGCCTAGTGCGGAAGTCATTATAAACAAGTGTTGTTGAAACTGTTTTTGTGAAATAAAGAATTTTAGTATTTTTTTTTTGTATTATTACAATTTGTTTACTATTTATTCACAAATATTTTTTTCTTTTTTATCATAATTATTATAGTAAGAAAAAAGATAACAAGACCTCCGTTTTTAAACTTAGCACATGTATATGTACATATCTTCTTTTTTTCCGAGTCGTAATGTCTTTTGACTATAGCAATTTTGCCCAATATGTGGCCACTGTCACTGCCCTGTCATCTGCCTTTGGACATTTAGGGGTCAAAAGGTGGCTCATTAATTGAACATCGCATGTGCTGTTGCCCGAGAAATCCCACCATGTAAACATGTAATAAAATCATACTTGCGCTATTTTTACGAGAGACTTTTCCAGTTATTTAAGATTTAGGACCTAAAACTTTAGATTTACAATTAATAGTAATAATCAAAAATCATTTCATTTTACCAGAATGAATAACAAAAAACGTCATTGGTTTCGCCCCTACATGTTAATCATCTAATTTTATCTGTTATGTCTTATCACTTGGACCACACGCGCCGTGGTCTGCTATACCTACATCCCGTTCCACTCAATTAGTCCCGCATCCTCGTGGCTCAAACGGGCTAATCTTTTATTGACTCTTTAAATCGGAACGTAACCTTGGCTTAAAAGTTAAACTTGAAGTATTTTAGACTGATTTAATCTGTATTTAAATACCATTTTAATAAAGCGCAAATAATATAAGGACTTACACCCACAGAACAACAAACACATTAGATGTTATCACGCGTGATTTCTATGAAAACCAGTGTCGCATCGTTTCAAGCATACTACTAACGCAACACAATGGAGTAGAAACTCCTCCTTTATTTTCACTAGGACTTCTCACTTTACACGTTAGAATTGTGCTATTCTATTTCGGTTTTTTTTTTTTTTTACATTTTATTTTTTTACCCCATGTTTTAATTTTTTCCGTAATTGAATTACTTAAAAAGATATACACCTACAAAAACTTGAAAATTGGTAAGAATTTCCTTTGTGTTCAAACATCAAGGAAACAAATTCGAATATTAGAAAAAGAAAACATAAAAACTCAGCCATAGCTTATTTTAAATTTTTAATGAAAAATGAAATTAAATCGGTTAAGTTTTGGAGAAGAAATCAGAAAACTACGAAGCGTTAATTTTGTGTAATTTTCACAGATATTTTCGGTCCGAGCTGCAGTTGTCTCTATCACACACTGCGGGGGTTGTTTGGGCACACAGCGCGACGGTAATAGATTTTACAAATACTTTTTTTTTTCAATTCTCTCGAGCACAGTGTTTCCTCTATTCCTTCAGCGTTCTCGGCACAAACTATTTAGATGATTCAAGTGAGCTGATCGAGCGCATTGTGGGCGCGCGTGCCACGCCCCCTTGCCATTTTTAATGTCTTTGTTGTTTTCTGCATACACCCATACATTAACAAGTGCTATAGAAGCAAAATAAAAAGCGTATTGTTAGTTTTCGAGATATCTTAACTTTAATATTTAGAATAATCTTTCATGAAAAACCGATGTCAATCAAACTACTGAACCTATTTTGATGACATTTAAATGGAACCAATTTGAAACTCTACCCTTTCATACAAAAATAACCTTTCTTAATATCGGTTCACAAATGACGCAGTAATGAGGTGACAAGCATTAAAAAAACATACAACCGAATTTATAATCGTTATTATAATTTATAATCTCCTCCTATTTCTGAAGTCGGTTAAAACCAGACCCAAAGCAACACCCTGTGCAAAAAAACAGTTCACTTACTTAGTGTGCAACTCGTAACTTATACCTACTATTGTTACCAATTTACTGACGCTGACAAACGAAACAGCTGATTTGCCAACTGGCGTAAAAAATATTTTGTTTTAAAAAGCTATAAATTGTCTTTTTTAGTCTCCACTACAGGAGCACGACCTTCTAAGTACTACTAGTAGTACTTAGAAGGTCAGAGGATTTGGCCTACACTCTCCACGCTGGCCAGACGGGTTGGAGAGGTCTCAGAGATGTTTATAAGCTTTGTTTAGCTTGTATTTCCTAAGTCGCCTTCTACGACATCCACGGGAAGACTTGGTTGGAATGATCCTATTCTACTCGGCCGGACCACACGGCATAAAAAAATAACGTGTCGATTTCTTAAAATTTGGTAATACTATAGCATTTATTTGACCTATAAGTGCCAGCATGGACAGAAGACTTGACTGCTTTTGATGAAACTTGGAGAAAGATGGCAGAGATAGAGCAAAATGGAAAAATAAAGAGGAGGCTTTTGCCCAGCTTGTTTTTGTTTTTCGTGTGTGTAAGTGGCCAACACAGGTGTCAGATTTTCCAAGCTGCCTAAAGGCATCTGACATAGCTTAACGACTGCCATCAATGATGACAGCCGGGACCAACGGCTTAACGTGCTTTCCGAAGCACGGAGGAGCTCGAGATACTTTTATGCCACTTGCGGTCACCCATCACAATAGGGACTGCGCCCAGGGTTGCTTAACATGCGTAAGCGATTTCAATGCTCACGACCACTGGGCCATCGAGCTCCTCATTTCCCAGCAGTGAGACATTAATAGCTAGTAAAAAAAAAGTGCCAGCATTTGCAGGCCGCTTCCAACCGGTCATACTGGAAATCCTTGGGGGAAATCGGGGGAGGCCCATGTCTAATGCAATTCTTGCAGCTGAGATGATAGGCTCTGAAAATATTTACGTTCAATTAACATGGATTTTATATATGCTAGTAGTTTTTAGGGTTCCGTATCTCAAAAGGAAAAACGAAAATCTTATAGGATCACTTGGTTGTCCATCTGTCTGTCTATGTGTCAGTCAAGAGCCTTTTTCTCAGGAACGCGTAAAGGTATCAAGTTGAAATTTATATCAAATACTACTTTTTTTGAATAAATTTGGATATCTTGATTTTAATTAGAATTCAATATAGATCAATTATCAGTGTATTAATTAGCTCAAACAATCCCTATAAGTATCTTTGAAATATACATTACAGATATAATTTATCTAACCCCAATATATCATTTGAAAACCTTCGTAACCAGATTTCAATCAAATTACCTTTGGTATCAAATTACACATTTGATTAAAACAATATATGTTTAATCCAAGGGCATAACTGTAATTGAGGTCAATAATTTAAACTGGGTTTAACTAACCTATAAACCCAGGTCAACCCGGGTTCACTAATGGTATATTTAATCTGCAATCGAAAATTTAACTTAGCTTTTCGATTAGTTTATGAATTCGTAATTTTACTAAACTCTGCGTTGGACATGTTTATTAAACTTTCGTTTAACTTTGGTAAATCTCAAAAGAGAAAGTTTTGTTGAATCGGAATTATTATTTTTCATATTAGAGGTATAGGGCAAAGAGCGAAATATTCTGTTTTATGCTATAAGATGGCAAACGAGCCACCTGATGGTAAGTGATCACCGCTGCCCATGGACAACTGCAACACCAGGGTGTGACAGCCTTTCAAGGAGTTGAGGGAAAATATTGGGGGGGGGGAGAGTGGGGAGGAGAATGGGTCCCCGGCTCTCTCACTAACCGAACGAAGCATAGAAGCGATAAAGCTTCTACGCAGACGTCGATTATCTGTGATATTATTTGTTCTAATAGCCTGTAGGTGTTGTATCCCATTGCTGAGCAGAGGGCCTTACTTCTCCACTTATCTTTACCCGCTGCTATCTTTTGCCAAGAAATAAATTAATAGATACCTAAAATACTTTTTCTTTTTTCTTACGAACTTACTCCATTTTGAACTTCTGCCTGTTTGGGAAGGCATGTTAAGCCGTAGGCTCCCATTCTCATTATTGATGGCAGTCGTAAAGCAATATTATGCAGCGAAAAAATCTGACACTACTGTTGGCCATTTTCACACAAAAAGCAAACAACCAAATAGTCTGTTATGATTATAACTGCAAAGAATACATACATAGTATCACGTCTTTTTCTCTGGCGGGGTAGACGCAGCCTAGGCCTATAAGACCTTATGGCCACATTTAGCATATTGGAGGGGTGTGGTATAGATGGAAGACGGAATTAGTATAGCAGTAGTAACAAGTGATGGGTTGTTAGCCGCATCGCCGATTAACATGACTCCGCAGATTTTAGCCTAATCCCTCGATGGGCTTTTACGATCTGCGCGCGAAGAGAAGCAGCTGGTACATTCCTTTTTTTTTTTCTTTTCTCCCAGACCAGCATGGAAGAGCATGAAAGATAGGTACAAAGAATCTTAAGATAATAATTTGTAGAAAACCCATCTATATATCTTCGCTATACGTACTGTAGGAGCATGACCCTCTCTGTATTACCGGAGCCATACTTGGCCAGAGCAGACAGAGGATTTGGCCTACACTCTCCTCGCTGGCCAGACGGGTTGGAGAGGTCTCATTGATGTTTATGAGCATTGTTTAGCTTGTATTTCCTAATTCGCCTTTTACGACATCCATGGGAAGACTTGGGAGTGATTCTATTCCACTCTGCCGAAAACCACACGGTTAGCTTGCCGTAAGTAAACGCTATCATCAACTGTAACAATTTATGATGAAAATGAAATATAATAATCGTCTGAACAAGGTAAGCACAAAAGGTAACGGTACAAATGTACGTCGTTATATTCAATCATACCTTACAAATAGCAGCGGAACATGACAGCAACATATCTAATATTACGGGAAGCCTCTTAATCCATCATTAGGCCATATTTCCTCCTTGTAATAAACGAACGTAACAGAAGTATAACTTATGAGGATTCTTATAATTATTAAATTGTACCAAAACTCATTATTATTATTCTTTTTATTAATTTTAATTCCTATGTTTCGGTTTGTATTTGTATCTCATATTTTTCCGTTTGTCCATGTCTGATGTTTACCTGGACCAGTTTTGTTTGAAATTCATGTAAATTGTTTTTCTTTATTTTATATATAAAGTACTACAAAACATAAAAACATAAGCCTAAAGTGCAGTCAGCAGCGGGGCATGGCTCAAGATACGAATCAGAGCCCTAGAGAGATAAAACATCTGATATTTTATTAGAGTATATTTTTTTATATTATATTTTTAAATATAATTTTAACTTAATTTATAAAAGAGGAATAAATAGTGTGTAGAAATAAGAATAATAAAAGAGACAATTTCACACCGTTTTCGTTCGTCAAACACATTTGTGAAATTGGCAACTAGTATACATGTTGTCTCGCAATGTATCCCTTCTTGTGGATACTGTGTTTTCAAATATGACCACACGAGTCAAATTGATCTACAAACTAGCCCTGGTAAAATGGCGCAGGGCCGTTTCTATCGAGCAATTAACAACTAACTATTAAAATTATTTATCTCGCTCTTTTTTATAAACTAAAACTAGACGGCAATAGTCGATAACGCTATCGCGCATTCCATCCAGCACAGGCAGAGGTCGAGGACGTACATATTACAATCAAAATATGACCTAGCATCTCTTATACAATCCATATTTAATTAAATTTGATGCTTAGTCCACTCAGCAACCACTGCTTTTAAGAATGAGTGTCGCATTTGTACCACTCTTTAATTTTTCCTTTGATATCAAAATAATAGATCATTTGAGATTGCGAGTTATTCAGGGATGAAGAATGCGTAGGTATACTGGAATAGATTAAAGGTAATGTTGTAGCGCATGTATATATCAACTATAGCTGCTGAAACTGTAATACATTACTTTTAAACTTTCGCGCTGCACATTTACTAAATGCAATAATGAGAATCAGCACGCACATACCGTTTTTATCTAGACGTTTCGACCAGGTTGCTCTGGCCGTGGTTACTGAGTGACTGTCATCAACTCTCATATAACTAACGATTTAATATCAGTCCCATTTACACAAACAAATTAAACTCAAATGACAATGAAAAATGTATGCACTCATAGACGAAGATAGTTTGCGATTGGCCGCGTCAAGATCACGGGGCAGTGTCAACATATCTAATGAACGCAATGGTGTCAACACAGCGGAGATAGGTAGGCTAGCAGTTTGCCTCGCTGCACCACTTTACTACACAAGAAGTAATGTTTTTCTTAATTTGTTAAGATTTTGCCGATGTTTGTAAAAAATATTTCGTTAAATGCTTTTATAGACGCGTCCTTCCGTCACGGAGCGCGTGGCAGACTAGTTTGGGAAAAGATATACTTTTTAAGCCCCGCCCGCTTTGATCTACTTTGCGTGGTGTCTGTTTTTGAGCGCAATGCTGCTTCCATAGTTTTTCTAATTCAATGACAATCGGCCTTTCATACTTGTTTTCCAACTAGACAGTTTGTTACCGGTTTTTCGGCTCTTATGCATTGGAACCATGGACATCAAAAATTGTTGTGAAATCCAATATGAAAATAAATAAGTGTTCAATGAAAGCTACATGAAATAAAAATATTGGAGTCGACTACATAATTTTATATTCTCACAGAATCTGTGTGTCCCAAATTTATCACTCAATCGATAAATAATGATTCCTTACTGCATGATAAATAGGTATTATATGATTGTACGAAATTGATTAAGTACTTAATTCAGACGATAATCCAATTCTATTGTAAAGAAAACGAATTTACTTTCTGATCCATGTCAACATGTCGATGTTATTTAGTTTCAAAACAGCTTCTTTTTATATGAGTTTAATTTAAAAAGATTGCGTTCTGAAATGGAGTTTCATTTTGTTATTACGATTTTATAAACGCAAAAGAAATTCTGGTCTCCAATTAGAATCTTGATCTAGCTGCAACGAAAACATAATTTTCTAGCTTTCGCCTGAGACTCCGCTCGCGTGAATGTAAGTCCCTCAAAAACAAAGGTACCTTATGTCCTACATGGACCTCAAACTATCTACACATACAATTTTATCTAAATTGGTTAAGTGCTTAAATTGCGAAGATTTACTTTCGCATTTTTTTTCACTTTATTTTCTTAACCATCATTTTTAAAATTCAATTTACAATGACTTTAATAAGAACAACATATACTCAGTATCAACATATACTACGTATACTCAGTCCACATACCTAGATTTTAAGATAAACTAAAATTGTAAGTTGACGTCGATTGGAGAAAATGCGCTGTGCAGTTTGTTGCCGCTTCTTCTGCACTCCGCTTTGGAAGCGGCATTAAACTTAGCCATAAGTAAATTACTGACGTCAACAATTCTCAGTTGAAAATATATGACAATTAATAAGTGTCCAAATGACCTTTATTAAATAAACGTTTTTGAATTTGAATTCATAATATTGACAGGGATGAATTTACAAATGGTTAACTTTTCAACGAAACTGCAATTCAGAAAATAATGCCAAAAGTCAAATAAATATGTTATCATGATTGTTACATCAGTTGCACGCGTTTTCTGTCTAGCTGCATGTTTGTTTTTCATGTGTGTAAGTGGCCAACACTAGTGTCAGATTTTTCAAGTTGCGTAAAGGCATCTGACATAGCTTAAGGACTGCCATCATATCAATGTAATCATCCTAACTAATATTATACATGCGAAAGTGAGTTTGTTTGTTACGCTTTCACGTTGTAACTACTGAACTGATCATCATGAAATTTTGCACACGCGTTATCTGGGATACGCAGAAGGACATAGGGTACATTTTATCCCGGAAAAAGGTACTGTTCCTGAGCGACATTGACGCGGACGGAGTCGCGGGCGAAAGCTAGTAGTTACATAATTTAAACTTATTAAAATAGATAATGGTACGGAACGCTTCGCGCGTGAGTCCGACTCGTACTTAGCCGGTTTTTACAATATTTCAATCACTCTTTATGCTAAACTGCCTAAACCAAATCAGAACAAATTTCTATTAGCTGAAAACCAGGTGAATCTGGCAACAGCCCAAGTGAACCACAAATATTTACGTCCAGCAGGCGCGGACCACAGCGAACTGCTTTATGGTCTATAAAGTTAACGACCTCACTCGGGAATCGAATGTATACTATTTTTAATTTCCTGAATGCAACGAATTACTATAAACGAGTGAATGGGGAGGTGGAACGAGTGAGTGAGTGTATGGAACTCGGACGGAATAGAGGACGACCTAAGAAAAGATGAATAGACTGTGTCAAGGAGAGTATGGTCAAGAAGTGACAAAGGCTATGGAATGAAATGGAGAGAACTGATACGTTGTCGTGAAAACGTATCAATCAATCAATCAATTTATTTATTTGTTAAACATAGGTATTACATTACATGCAGTTGTTGGGAGGTATAAAAGACCGCTATGTTTTGCCGTTATACAGCATACAAATATAAAAATGATTGTTGTTAATTAAATGTCAAATTATGTACATATATTATTATGATACTAGTGATAAATAATTCTTACACAAATTATATAGGTCAGGTAGTTAGTCAAGTAATTATTAAGGCTAGGTTACAGTTGGTCATTTAGAAATCAATACAATAATAACATTTATCAATAAGTAGCGTATATAACATTTTTTTAAATGTTATATTATTTGAGGACTTTATGTTATTTGGAAGTTAAAGGTAAAGGAGAATAAAATTAACATCGCACACCTATCAGTATGGTGGCCCTACACTATATCTGTTTGTAACACATTTTTTTTGTACATAAATAAAACAAACAAATATGTATAGTCATACCTCACATACATTATCTTAATATATACCTATTTTTAATAATCAGAAGAAGAAAGTTAAAAATTTTCGATCAATAAAATGTATTTATTCTTCGAATTTTTGGCTAGCTCCGTGGCGCAGTGTTTAACACACCAACATGCGACACGGGTGCCCGGGTTCGATCCCCGGTCAAGTCAAGATGAAAAATGATCTTTTTCAGATTGGCCTGGGTCTTGGATGTTTATCTATATATGTATTTGTTATAAAATATAGTATCGTTGAGTTAGTATCCCATAACACAAGTCTCGAACTTACTTTAGGGCTAGCTCAATCTGTGTGATTTGTCCGTATTTATTTATTTAATTTTTAAAAGTTTTCACACAATGGGCCTAAACAAGAGGCCTAGGTGCGGAAAATTGAACAAGGAACGAGCTTAATGCTTATTAGTTTATAATACATCAAACATACATACATAAAAATATATAAACAACACACCCCTTCCGCAGGAGTAAAAATAGATCCCAAACCTTATCTGACATGGTGCGCGTGACGGTCCGCGGATTAATTATGACGTAAAACATGTAATTAGGCGCAGATGAGCGCGGAATATGCTCGTAATCTTACGGAGATTGTCACCCCAATAATGACAACGTTGCCAACTTTAGTAATTAATCAGGGAACGCGAATTTTATTACAAGCTTTGTCCTGAGCTGCTTGGAGCTTTCAAACGCAAATTGAAAAATATTTTTCAGAGATAATACTGTTGAATTCTTTCATATTTTTTTTTAGATAGTCTCTGTTATGGCCGCGGGCCTTAAAGTCCATTAAAATATTACATTTTTTGGCTAAGCGTGCGTTTGTCAGAGGATGCAATTTTATTTTTTAGATATGAAAGGATGAATGGTGGCCGTGGAATAAGGGTTGCAATACCACAAACTTGGATTTAACTTTACACAGAAGAACCTCCCCTTGATACCTACAAAATAAAATTGCGCCCTCTGACAAATGCAACCCCGATGTAAGTTTTCAATGGATTATAATTATTTTTTTTACAAATACCAATAGGCCCGTTTTTTTTTTTATTTAAAGTTCCACGATAACACGTATGAGTGTCAAATCTGATATATCCAAAAAGTTTTCTCATCGGGTATTCAAATTTGAACTCGATTTAGAAAAAATATTTGTTAAGAGTATGCGAGAATTTTCTCCTCAATTTATATTTGGCATCTGGCTGTATGTTTTAATCGGTCATCATCATTAAATTTAAGGGCTGGGATTCTTGTCGGTGGATCTTTTTTCCATTCCTCTCTTTCTTCCGCCAGTTTCTTCACTTCTTTATAAAAAAACAACCTGATTTTTGTCTATTAATTATTTCATAAAAGTGTATCTCGGTCTTCCCGGCCCCCTTTTCCTCTCTATATTTTCTTCTATGATTTCTACTATGTCATATTACTCGTAGATGTTCTACCACCTTCCCTCTTATTCTATTCTCAATAATTTTCAATGTGTCTTTTTTCTCCTATACTTTTGACCTCCTCATTAGTCAGGGTCAGCTGTGCCAAACGATCGTTGGACGTCCTGCGTTTCCTATATAATAATATTTTTAGAATGCTGTTGAGACTACCTCGGTTCTGCAGTGCCTCGAATATGTTTGCACAAGCCAGAACGGACGGATTCCATGCTGTAATACGTAAACAAATGGCCTCATTACTGAAAAGACTGAGAGCTAGTCAAAACAGCATTCTAAAAACTGTGGCGGAAAGACTAGACTTGCCGATGATGAGGCATCTTGTGCAGGGAACTAAGGCCGTGGCCTCTTTTGGGCAAATATAATATGCTGGCCGATTCGCTGCACAGGGCGTCTCAATTTAATAAATTTTGTCGATTTCGGTTAAGTTCACACTAACATAGATATAAGTAAACTGTAACTAACAAAATGGATCCGAGGCATACGAAATAAAGAAATTTTGATTTGATTAGTCACTCTTTCTACCCAGCTAATTCTTTCCATTCTACGCCAACACCACATCTCGAAGCCTTTTGCTTTCGTTGTCAATGCTTCAAATATAACCTTTAAGAATTCTTTTTCTTGTAAATTTCGATGTTTAGGCTGCGAGAAGATTTTTCTTTTGGTGAAATGCCTTTTTTGCTATTGCTACTCTTGTTACTATGTCCTATGTACATCTACCGTCAGATGTAATTTATAAATGTTGTAAATAACAAATATTTGAAAGGTATGCCCCTGTTCGTTCACACACGCCAGCCTGCGACACGAGGTTTCCTGGGTTCGATCCCCGGTCAGGTCAAGATAGAAAACGATATTTTTCAGATTGATCTTGGCCTTGGATGTTTATCTATATAAGGATCTATTATAAAATATAATATCGTTGAGTAAGTATCCTACGAAACAAGTTCACAACTGACTGTGGGGCTAGCTCAATTTATGTGATATGTCCTTATATCTTTTTTTGGTTAATTTTATGAGATAGATTTTGGGGGGCAAAACTGTTCGCGTCCGTGGGCTTTACTCTAGATACCCACACGTGTCCCCTGGGTAGTGCCAAATGAACAGTACATTCACTGGTGGAAGGCATATGCCGCGGCTAGTAACCACCCTCACACTAAGACAAGTCGCCAAACGACCTCGGCCGTGTTTCGACTTGAAGTGTTGAGCTGCCATATGGGGTTCGGGTATGGATAGACCGTATGTTTCTGGGCTTCAGTACGGATCTGGGATTTGATTGTTTGTTTCACTGGTCGCTTGATCATGGAGGGTAGCGGGATCCGAAGCACGGTCTCTCCGCTGGCCGACCGCAGGCAGTAGGGGGCCCAAGTAAAGAATACGCCACTCTTGAAAGGCTGCCCCGCCACCTCGCGAAAAGTCCCGGAATGCGCTATCGTGCCGGTTGGCGACCGGACGAGAGGACCCGATAGACATATCCGGGGGGTTCGGGCGTCCCCGCAGTCTCCAGGTCAAGTCTCCGTGTGACTCATCTCTCACGTTCCACCAGGTTGAAACCGAAACCGCTATCCAATTGCCGTTCCCCCAACCTATTTCTCTCCCTCACTCAAATCCAAATGAACTACAAGAAAAAGAACAAGTGTAAACAGCGGAAGCACGTCCTCTCGTTCAAAGTGCACCTCACCAATATTCGGGGTCTGCACTCAAATCTCGCTCCGGTCCACCACCATCTTGAGACCGAGAAACCTCACTTGTTCTGCCTCACTGAGACCCAAATTAAATGTCCATCAGATACCACATATCTCCACTACCCAGGATATTCCCTAGAGCATAACTTTAAGCCCCACGCAGGGGTCTGCGTGTTTGTGCGGGATGATATCTGCTGTCGGCGTCTTGGCAACTTCGGCAATCCTGGCCTATCCACCTTATGGCTACTGGTGGACTCAGGTGTGAGTCAAACTGTTTACGGTATCGTATATCGTTCATTTACTTCTGACTCAGAAACCACCCAGCTGTTTAACCATCTAAGTGATACGGCCCATGTTATTCAGCAGCGGTATCCGGCAGCGCAAATGGTATTTCTGGGTGATTTCAATGCTCACCACGCTGACTGGCTGTATCCCTACGAGGTCACGGACCACGCTGGTAGAGAGGCACGCAATTTTGCTCTATCTTTGGACCTCACCCAGTTGGTTGACAAACCAACCAGAGTACCTGACATTGTTGGCCACACGCCTAATTGCTTGGACCTTATACTAACAACTGACGCAGATCACATTAATATCCAGGTCTCTGCACCTTTAGGTACTTCTGATCACTGTCTTATCAGGTCTGTCTGTAACCACTCACCACCTGATATCACTCCGAGGTCACCCCGAAGGCTGTGGAAATACAAGGCGGCTAACTGGGACGAGATGCGTCACTTCTATGCATCGTATCCTTGGCGACAGACCTGCTTCTCGAGTGACGATCCATCTGTCTGTGCAGACTCAGTTGTTGAAGTGCTGCGTCAGGGTATGGAGTATTTTATCCCATACTCCGACATTGCGTACGAAGAAGGAGCACGGCCTTGGTTCAACGGCGGATGTTTACTCGCCGAAGCGAATAAACACTCTGCTTTTGTATCATGGTCTAACGCTCGTAGCCGCAAAGACCCTGATGTTCACGTCTGGAAAAAAGCCTACAACCAAGCCGCCAAGGAGTGTAAAAAGGTTCTAAGAAAAGCCAAATTCCAGTTTATTGGCCGGATCAGTGGTAGACTTGCCGGATATCCTTCAGGAAGTAAAGCCTTCTGGTCCCTTGCGAAATCTGTGCAAACTAATTTCTGCCGTCTTTCACTACCACCGCTACTGAAACCAGATGGGACACTGGCCCATACTGCAGTTGAGAAAGCGAACTTATTTGCCTCTCAATTTGCTAAGAACTCCCAACTTGATGCGGGTTGCGCCGTACCTCCTGCTCTGCAGACATGTGAGTCCACCATGCCTGAGGTAGCCATCCACCAAAAGGACGTGCTCAAAATCCTGCGCAACCTTGACACAAACAAAGCCAGTGGCCCTGATGGAATCCCAGCGGTGGTACTAAAAAACTGCGCACCTGAGCTTTCTCCTATACTTACGCGGCTCTATCGTCTGTCGCTGAGGATCGGTAAGGTTCCGAATTCGTGGAAGCTTGCGAATGTGCAACCGGTGCCTAAAAAGGGAAATCGTGCTGACCCCGCAAATTATCGACCAATAGCCATAACTTCCATTCTCTGTAAGGTAATGGAACGTGTTCTTAATGGTAAGCTCCTGGCATTTCTTGAAGGTAACGATCTCCTCAGTGATCGACAATACGGATTTCGACAAAATCGGTCAACTGGGGACCTTCTTGTGTATGCCACACACTTCTGGGGCGAGGCTATCGATAAGTGCGGAGAGTCTATCTCCTTATCGCTTGACATCTCCAAAGCCTTTGATAGGGTGTGGCATGATGGCCTATTGGGCAAATTACCATCTTATGGAATACCTCCTGGTCTTTGCTCCTGGGTAGCTGAATTTCTGAGAGAACGATCAATACGAGTAGTCATCGATGGCTGCTCGTCTGATCAATTGGCTATAAATGCCGGGGTACCTCAGGGGTCAGTTCTTTCTGCTGCATATTAATGATCTGCTTGAACCTGGTATCCTTGGTTATGCGGATGACAGCACTGTTGTGGAAAGATATATACCCGATCCGCGAGATGGAACCAGGGAGATCCAAGCTTATAGGGAAAGTTTAGTGGAACATATAAACAGGTCCTTGCAGACTGTGTCGGACTGGGGCGAGGCCAATTTGGTTAACTTCAACGCCTCAAAAACACAAGCATGTTTGTTTTCTGCTAAAAGGACCCCGTTTAACTTGTCTCCCACTTTCCGGAATGAGCCTGTGGTTATGACTGGCAGCCTTGAATTGCTTGGAGTGACTTTGGACTCCACCCTAAACTTTGGGCGCACCATCGAACACAAGGCAAAAACTGCGGCCAAAAAGCTTGGTATACTAAACAAAACAAAACGATATTTCTCGTCCAAACAACTTCAGGTTTTATACCAAGCTCAAATCCGTCCTTGTATGGAATACTGTTCCCACCTTTGGGACGGTTCGGCCAAGTATCAGTTACACGCATTGGACTCTGTGGAGCGTCGTGCCCTAAAACTTATAGGCAACGATAAGTTGAGATTCCAAAGTCTTGAGCAACGACGTCGAGTGGCTCGTCTGTCAGTTTTCTACAGGTTGCATTTCGGGGAGTGTTCACAGGAACTCCACGAACTTATCCCACCCACACTTTTCCGACATCGGTCTACTCGACGAGGTGAAAGTATGCACCCGTATGTGGTTGATATACCACCAGCTCGCACGAAGCGCTTCTCCTCTTCGTTCATCTTGCGTACGGCTAGGGAATGGAATCTCTTGCCACCGCATGTTTTCCCTGACACATATAATTTGGGTCTCTTTAAGACTAGAGTGAATAGGTTGTTAATGAGCCAGCGAGTTCCACCATAGGTCACATCTTCACTTAACATCAGGTGAGATCGTGATCAATCGCTGGATCATCTAAAATAAAAAAAAAAAAAAAAAGATATATCCTTTACATTTTTTCTTGTTAATTGGATTTTCTGATTTAGAAATATATTTTGAGTGTGTAATTTAGGTGCGAAAGACGAGGTGCGATGTGCTGAGGTGCGAGCAAACACAGGCGCGAAGAGCTAAGGCTCGAATGTACTGAGTCTTTTTACAGTTTATTTTTATCCCATGTTCTTTCATGTGGTATTCATATTATGAAGTAATGACAGCCGACAGACACAAATTTCATCGGTCACAGATGTAAAATGTTCTGGAAAAAACATTATCATTATCTGTGGAATACGTGGATTCATTTTCTGCTCACTGCAGTATGCTGAAAATTATTTCCCAAGAAAAATATTTAACTCGTAGGTGTGATGTATAATATTGCGTGGGTTTCACGGGCGGTAGTTTGTAATGTCTTCAAACTTGAAATACTAGAAGCACTCAGCTCATGATAGTGGAAAATAATACGTTCTATTGTAATGCATAACTATATACATATGCATTATAGCCGTGGTAGAGCTACACTACCGGCAAAATTATTTTTTGCTAGAAGCAATCGTCCGGGAAAGTACCAAACTCTTAAAGAAAATTGATTTTTGTGTTGAAGCTTTACCGGTTCTATGCTTCATTCAGTGAGTGAGAGAGCCGGAGACCCATTCTGCCACTCCCCCCGCCTTTATTTCCTCCCCTCAAGATTTTTGAAGAAAGAAACATGACGTTTTAGAGTTAGTGGTTAGTTAAAATTCCTAATCTATTAATTGGATTTAAAACCAAAAGCAACCCCGGGGTTTCATTAGGGGGAACCAATCTACATGAAATTTTGCATACACGCTATTTGGAGTACGGTAAAGGACATAGGGTACATTTTATCCATTAAAAAGTACTGTTCCCTAGGGATCTACATTGGCACGGGTGGAGCCGCGGGCGAAAGCTAGTATTAATATAGATACATACATACATACTTAGTATCACGTCTTTTTCCCTTACGGGGTAGACAAAACCTAGGTCTATAAGACCTGAAGGCCGTGTTTAGCATGTCGGTGGGCATTAGGTGGAAAGCGGAAACAAAATAGTGATGGGTTGCTAGCCGTATCGCCTATTTATATAATTCGTCAGATTTTCGCCCATTCCTGCGAACTATTTTTTTTCTGATATCATACAGCAAACACATTGCTATATGAAACCACCTGAAACACATTTACCTCCTCTATAAAACTCTTACGTCACAGTGACGTCACGTCACGTAATAAAAATAAACGCCCATGCATATGAATGTTTATAGACGGCAGCGCGGTGAAAACTGTAGAAACACGTGGTTGTAAACAATGATTTGCCGAGTTCCTATTTTATACTGAAATGTTGCTTTGCGTTGCTATGTGCATTGAGTACTACCGATGATGTAGTTTTAGAAAACGCCGTTCTAATAATAATGTAATTTTAGAAAACGCCGTTCTATTAATTATGTAATTTTAGAAAACGCCGTTCTAATAATAATGTAGTTTTAGAAAACGCCGTTCTTTTAATTATGTAATTTTAGAAAACGCCGTTCTAATAATAATGTAGTTTTAGAAAACGAGATTCTAATAATTATGTTATTTTAGAAAACGCCGTTCTAATAATGATGCAGTTATAGAAAACGTCGTTCTAATAATGATGTAGTGTCAGAAAACGCCGTTCTAATAATAATGTAGTTTTAGAAAACGCCGTTCTAATAATGATATAGTTTTAGAAAACGCCGTTCTAATAATGATGTTATTTTAGAAAACGCCGTTCTAATAATGATGTAGTTTTAGAAAACGCCGTTCTATTATTGTATGTTAGTAAGATTTTGACTGGTTTTCGTGTGTAAGTGGCCAATACTGGTGTCTGATTTTTCAAGCTGCTTAAAGTTTCTTTAATGGAAGCCCTCTTAAATATTTATTTTATTCTATTTTTTAGTTATTGTTGTAACAGGCGCAACGGCAACAGAATTATATCATCTGTGCAAATTTTAACTGTCTAACTATCACGGTTTATGAAATTTAGCCTGGTGACAGACGGACAGACAGCGGAGCCATATTAATAGGGTCCCGTTTTCACTCTTTGAACATGGAATTCTAAAACGGAACCATAAAAACGTAGAATGTACATGTAGCTGCTTCTTTTATCGCGAAGATCGTAAAAGCCGATCGAGGGTATAGGCGAAATGACTAATCATGTTAGTAGGCGATGCGGCTACTCATCACTATTTTGATTTTGTTTTCCATCTAACACCCTTTTTGACTAGCTCCGTGGCGCAGCGGTCAACACGCCAGCCTGCGACACGGAGTGACCGGGTTCAATCCCCGGCCAGGTCAAGATGGAAAATGATCTTTTTCAGATTGGCCTGGGTCTTGGATGTTTATCTGTATATGTATTTGTTATAAAATATAGTATCGTTGAGTTAGTATCCCATAACACAAGTCTCGAACTTACTTTGGGGCTAGCTCAATCTGTGTGATTTGTCCGTATATATTTATTTATTTACCCACCAACGCCTATAATAAAGGCCTGGGCTCTGTCTACCCCGCAAGGAAAAAATACTTTTTTTAACGTATATTTGACGGCAAACGAGCAGATGAGCCTCATGGAAAGTGGTCACTGTCGCCCATGGACATCTGCAACACCAGAGGAGGTGCTGATACGTGGCATCGACATAAGATACATGTAAACATGAAAGACGTAAGATTATGTAGTATTGTTACTTTTTAGATGATTCTAAAATCTCACTTTTCATATTTTACTTGTGTTTATTTTACTTGTGTGTCAAAATTCAAAAACTTTAAATTTAATATAGGTCATTTGGACACTTAATAATTGTCATATATTTTCAACTGAGAATTGTTGACGTCAGTATATTTTAGAGACCGATCCCTCGGGAACTGCACCTTATTTTGGGACGAAAGGTACCCTATGTCCTTCTCCGTACTCCAGTGATCGTGTATGCCCATTTCATGATGATCATTGCAGCGTGAAAACGTATCAAACATACAAACTCACTTTCGCATTTATAATATTACGAGCTGTTGCCCGCGACTTTATCCGCGGCAATTTCTGTTATTATGTGATAATACGTGATAACATTAATTAGTTTTTTTATAAGTATTGATGAATCATTTTCCCTGGGTTTCAAAACATTTTTTATTGATGTTTCGCTCCTATTGATCGCAACGTGATGTTTTATAGCCTTCCTCAATAAATGAACTATCCAACACAAAAATAATTTTCCAATTTGAACCAATACTTCCTGAGATTAGCGCATTCAAACAAACTCTTCAGCTTTATAATATTAGTATTAGTATAGTAGTAAGGATAATAAGTAATAACGAATACCATATTTTACTGATATTTAATCCTCAAAGAGCAATCTAGATTCCTGGTACAGTTAAATTTATCCTACAAAGGTTTATAAGATTAATACTCGGACAAAAAACGGGACGGGTGAAATCTTATACGAAACAGATTGTAGTGACCTCCCGAAATTCCACTTTTATAAAAACCACCGCACGCTTCCCACCCTACTAAAAACCAGGCAATCTAACACTCTATCTTCTTAAAAACAAAGTTGAAACTGCAAAAGCAGGGTAGATCATTAAAGCAAGAGGTCAACTGAAAAATTCTTTATGGGAAAATTTCATGAGATACTTTTGGAGGACGCCGCGGATTACTAATGAAGAGGAATTTTGTTTACACAGTGCATTATAAAGTATGACATTGTTTTTGCACGCATGAAAAAGGGTCACGTTCCGCGTGCGAAAGCACGAGAAAAGCGATCATCTTCATCATTTCGTATAGACACGGTCAATCGACCATGCACACCCTGGTGTCAGAGTTCTTCGAAGCCGCCTTTAGGCCTTTAAACGTGGTTCATTTAACAACTTTCAGATGGCAGCCGGGACCAACGGCTTAACCTTACGAAGCACGGAATCATCTTTTTATCAGACAATCAGGTGATTCAAGTCTGCAATGTCCTAACCAAACTAGAAACAACTAAATAGAGTATGCTTCCCGTGGGAATCGAATCCATGACCCGCGGGTCTACAGGCAAACGCCTTAACCACTGGACCACGGAGGCAGTTGATGAAAAAAGCGATCATCATCATCATTTCGAGTAGGTGTCACGGTCAATCGACCATACACATCCTGGTGTCAGAGTTCTTCGGAACCGACTCTCAGCCTCTGACGTGGTTCCTTTAACGACTACCAGATGGCAGCCGGGACCACCGGCTTAACGTGCCTTCCGAAGCACGGCATCATCTTTATTATCAGACAATCAGGTGATTCAAGCCTGCAATGTCCTAAGCAAACTGGAAACATCTAAACAAGTATGCTTCCGGTGGGAATCGAACCCACGAGCCCCGGGTCAACAGGCAAACGCCTTAACCACTGGACCACGGAGGCTGTTGTTGACAGATTTGACAGATAAGGCATCTGCAGGCATGAAAATTCGACACTTTCACTAATAAATAAACATCAATAATAAACGTCCTGGCCCCTTACAGAATAGACAGAGCCTAGGGCTAAAAGATCTCTCAGAATGACAATAAATTTGTGAGGGATTGGTTTATGCCTTGATATGATATTTTTGCGCGGAAAAAAAACTGTTGGTACCTACATTCTATGCATTTTTTTCTATAAATCAAGCAGGAAATATACTTTGACTAGCTTTCGCCCGCGGCTCCGCCCGCGTCAATGTCGATCCCTCGGGAATAGTACTTTTTCCCGGGGTATAAGGTATCCTATGTCCTTCTCCGTACTCCAGAGAACTTGTATGCAAAATTTCATGATGATCGGTTTAGTAGTTACGGCGTGAAAGCGTAACAAACAAACAAACAAACTCACTTTCACATTTATAATATTAGTAAGGATATTGTACAGTCTCACTGTACATATTTTTGCTTACGCCGCGCATGCCGCGGCTCACGCGATTTACTTATATTTTATTTTAATTAATTTAAGTACGTAGAGTGCATTCAACCTTACTAGGAGTGACACAGAAAGGAATAGCCAACATCAACCTTGTAACTTTTATACAATATACTTACTTTCAACTAACTGTGATTGTTTGGTGATCTTCTGCTCCTGCACTCCACGACTACCAGCTCTATAACAACTCAATTACTACTACTACTTCCTGCCACACCCTACAGACATAATATGACCTTTTAACATCAATTTTAATTAAAAATTTGGTTGCGGGTCTTGACCAAAACAAACATAAACATTTATACATTACAAAGTAAATAAAAGCTCTCGAAATGAAAATGAATTCTCACATATATTCATGACATGATATCTGGAAATTCATATCGCATATCGCATTTATTTAATAAACTCTGAGATTTTTGAGAAAACCGTATTTTATCGTATCTACGTTTTTGTTGGTATATTTTTATGCATTTGCGAAATATTTTGTAATAACTTTTTTTTATTAAAACTAACGCGAGATAATAACATTATTTATATGTGAATTACGGGTTACTCATATACATATACATATATACACATATAAATAATTTTGTAATAACATTTAAATATTCGCTGAGAAAAAATTATGACTATTATTTTGATTGAAAGCCAAACGAAGGTTCCAAAATAGAATTGTACAAGTAGTGGTGAAGAGGTACAGACAGACATCGTTACTTTTGCATTTATACGAGTAATATTATCATATGTAGGGATAGGTATAAAATGGATAAAAATTAAAACGTTTATTTAGAAAATAGGCTTTTGCAGGCACTTTTTCACATCGAATCATATTTTATAGGATCTAATCTATACTAAAAATCAGATGATAGATGTAGGTATCGGAGATAACTACATATTTGAGCATTTTGGAGTAGAAACCTTAGGTCCGTGGGGTCCATCAGCGCATATTTTAGAAATCATTGGGAGAGGCCTATGTCCAGCAGTGGACTTCTTGCGGCTGATATGATGATGATGATGATGAATCTATACTAATATTATAAAGCTGAATAGTTTGTTTGTTTGTTTGTTTGAACGCGCTAATCTCAGGCACTACTGGTTTAATTTGAAAAATATTTGAGTGTTAAATAGTCCATTTATTGAGGAAAGCTTTAGGCTATAAAACATCACGCTGCGACCAATAGGAGCAAAGCATCAATAGAAAATGTTTTGAAAACGGGGGAAAATTATTCATAGTTGAGGACATCCGACGCGTGCGATGCGTGAACGGTACAAATTACCCAAAAAATGTGTATTAAAGAATTATTCCTCTTTAAACGAAGTAAAAAAATGTCCGCGACAGTACAATAACAGAAATGCCGCGGGCGAAGTCGCGGGCAACAGCTAGTCTAATGATATTTATTAAACGGCTTGACGCGGGCGCGGGCGGATGGCAAGAGACCAGATGGAATGACTTTGGTGTTCTGGAGATTGTGACGACCGCTGGTGTGGGACGCTACTTGTTTCGACACACTAGCACTATCCCATCTGCAGAGCACCAAGTCAAAGGCCGGTACAGCTGCAGCAGGAGCAGACACCCTCAAAAGACGTAAATATGTAGGTAAAAGGACCACTCCGAATCTTTCCATGGATATCGTAAGAGGCAACTTAGGAAATACAAGCTAAATAAAGCTCATAAACACCAATGAGACCTCTCCAACCCGTCTGGCCAGCGAGGAGAGTGTAGGCCAAATCCCCTGTCTGCTCTGGCCAAGTATGGCTCCGGTGTACAGAGAGGGTCATGCTCCTGCAGTGGAGACTAAAAAGACCAGATGATAGATGTAGGTATCGGAGATAACTACATATTTGAGCATTTTGGAGTAGAAACCTTAGGTCCGTGGGGTCCATCAGCGCATATTTTTTTTAGCTTCATGGCTAAAAATCTTATTGAGATATCCCGTAACCAAGGGATTGGCAGCTACCTAGCTCAGCGTCTCATCATTGCCATTCAACTCGGCAATGCTGCCAGCCTTTTGGGCTCATTATAACATTTGTATTTTTTTTTTGTTTATGTGATTTTTTTGGGGTTTTTGTTTTTAGTTAGGTTAGTTATTTCAAGATATCTTCTTATATTGAAAAATGATAAATAAATTAAGAACCCCAGTAAAAAAAAATATATTTATATTATTAAATTAATGTACAAAAGCTAGCGTTTCCAACCGACCATATACTATGCGACTAAGTTCAATTGCTCAAGATTGACTGATGAATCTATTAATTAAGTAATCACGGTGCGGGCTGATTATGAACCTCTGAGCTAATTGAAATCGTGTAATCAGAATCCCTAATGGAATACAGAATTGCAAGATAATAAGATAAAAAAAACGAAAAATAGATCTCCCATAGAATAAATTAATAGAACATACAAATTTACCGATCCACCAGGCAAAGTGGGAAGTTTTCCTTTAATTCTATTTATTTACTAGCTGTTGCCCGCGGCTCCGCCCGCGTTAGCGTCGATCCCTCGGGAACAGTAGAATTTCCTTGAATCAAACATACCCTATGTCCTTCCCCGGGCCTAGAACTACTTCCATACCAAATTTCATCCAAATCAGTTCCATGGTTGAAGCGTAAAAAGACGACAGACAGAGTTACTTTCGCATTTATTATAGTAGTATGGATACTATTTATACTTCTAAGTCCAGTATGAGAAAATTTCCATAAAACCTTTACCCTCCCATTTTACCCCTTTATGAAGTGAGAGAAGTGGAGTGAATTTTGTGCATTTTACCCACATATATGTTTTTAATTGTAATCGAGAACTTACATACCTATTTATTTTCATACTTTATAGTCCAGAAATTAGAAAATTTCCAAACAAACTTTACCCTCCTACTGGTGGATATTTTCCAGTTGACCTACACATCTTTTTCAATTGTAATCGTGAATTTATTTGCCTTTTTTCTTACTTCTAAGTCTATAAATAAGTAAATTCCTATACAATCTTTACCCCGCTATTTTACCCCTTCAGGGGAAAATATCGTCCATTTTACCTACACAGATATTTTTAATTGTAACCTAGAACTTATATACCTACTTTCATACTTCTTAGTCCACAAATGAGAAAATTCCATATAAATTTTACCCCTGTAGAAGTTAAATTTCTTAAAAATCCTTTCTTTGCGCTCACTCACATCATTAAAAGAATCCCTGTACCAAATTTCAAGTTTCCAGGCGCAGCAGTTTCGGTTGGTTTGCCGTTTGCCCGCGGCTATGCCGCCGCCGTTAGTGTCCATCCCTCAGGAACAGTTTGAACCCTTAAAGGGGTGACTCAGGTCACCAATATGAACAACTTTTTCTATGGGACCAATGCTGAGAACTCAAAAATAATCGTCGTTTTCATAAAAAAGAGTCCCGCTGCCCGGCTAGTTTGTATGGGAATGTCGAATTTTTTCTGAGTTCCTAGCATTGTTCCTATAGGAAAAGTTGTTCATTTTGATGGTCTGAGTCAACCCTTTAAGGGTCCAAAACGATAAAAAAATTCACCGTGTATATTTACAGGCAAACTAATGGCTTGAGTTCATTCAAATGACGATAACTTTTTTTTTAATGAACCGATTTTGATGAAACAAACTTTAGATGTTTTGCTGAGTTAAAACAAAGCAATTGGTGAAAGTTTGAAGTAAATCGGTTCAGTATTTTCGGAGATAATCGTGATCATACATACAGACAGACAGACAGACAGACAGACAGACAGACAGACAGACAGACAGACAAAAAATTCGAAAAAATTTTTTTTGCTTTCTATTATTCATTTTAAGTGTCCCTCTATCCATTTCAGTCAAAAATTCTAAATGTACAGAAAAAATATTTTTACTGTTTTATTATATGTATAGATTTCGGTCTGTAATCAAAATTGGTTAGCTGTTCCTGAGTCAAAAAAAATAGTATTAAAATAGCCTGTCATTAATAAAAATATTGTTTTTTTTTCTTTTGTCATTTATAAAAAAAAAATGTTCAAGCGCGTTTATGAGTGTGGGCGGGGCTCGTTACTAAGTGTTGCTAACTGAGACGTTTGACGCAGAATTGTAACAGGCTATCTTTCTATTTTTTTGGTTAATTCACAAAAGAAAAAAATAAGAGTACAATATTTTTTATTATCCAATTGCCAGAATAAATATATATTTTTAATAAGCTAGCCTATACATGTGAACTCATCCATTAAATAACCTTTCAGATAAAAAAAAACGAAGGTAACCAACGCACTAAACCGATTTTAATTAGATTTATTGTAACCATAGAAAGTATACCCTCCAAAATATGTATACAAAAAAACTAATTATAAATCGGTTCATAAATTTTTTTTACAGAGTTACGTAGCTAAAATATGATATCATAATAAAATTCAGAATTCATTATTTATGTTGATTCTAGTTTATCTAAATCACTTGCAATTGGTAAAGGGTACTTTAGCAAAGTATCCATTCTAAAGATTTCGTCAAATTTTAACAAGTTTAGCGGTCTGTCGTCGTCATAAATGGCAGCTGCTCACTTCTAAACTTCAAAACTTTTAAGTAAATTAACTATTTGCATAATGCTCAAATAGCTGGGATAAATAGATTTACGTGTTAATGTTTAGTTGGCTTGAATTTAACTTATATTAGGAGCACGTACTTTGTATATTTACGTTATAAGTTGAAGTTATTGTGTTGCGGATTCTACTATGAAAGCAAATATAGCACTGAATACGAAGTAGCGTCCTTATCCTGTTAAATATAGTTTGTTTGTTATTATATCTTGTTTAACCTTGTTTATTTACTACATATTCTATTTACCTAAGAATACAACAGACATGTACAATCCCGGCACAAAAGTCGCTGGCGAGAAGAGGGCTGGCTACTTCTTTTCTCAACGAATTAGCATAGCTATTCACAGAGGAAACGCAGCCAGCGTTCTTAGCACCATGCAGGACGGTCATAATCTTTAAGATTAGGTTATATTTTTAGGTTTAGTTTGTAGAGTCAAATCGGATGTGCGAACAAATCTTTTAAGGTTTTTGTACATCTTTTATGTAATTTAAGATTGTGTATTGGTTTGATGAATAAATAAAAAAAATGCGTCGTCAGGTTTTTTTATCATAAAGGATGGCAAATGCAGTTTGCTACCAAATTCGCAATCTGGTACCGAATTACCGGTAATAATACTTAAGGGGCATGATCAGCCTATGATATTGAACAACTTTCCCCAAAAATCAAGATATGAAAAAAATATCGATCTTCCATACAAAATGTACAATCAGCTGAACGACTTTATATGTTAGGTTTTTTTTTTCGTTTGTTGTTTGGTGCCCTATATAAAGTGGTTTTATACTGGGACTGATCATGCCCTTTAGTATTGATACCCCCATAATGTTACTCGTTGTATAAAGGGTAAGTAATGTACCGTTTTATAAGTTCATTCGCAACCGGAATCAGGCTATTAGCAAAATGTTAAGCACCAATTTTTTTTTCGGGGCTTTTAACGACGCCCTCGAGCTCACGCCCGTTGTAACTTGTGTTCTTCATTGTTACTTTGAAGAACACATATCGATTCCCACGGGAAGCATACTTTGTTTTGTTGTTTCCAGTTCGGTCAGGACATTGCAGGCTTGAATCACCTGATTGTCTGATAATAAAGATTCTGTGCTTCGGAACGCACGTTAAGCCGTAGTCCCGGCTACCATCTGGTAGTCGTTAAAGTAACCACGTCAGAGGCCGAGAGGTGGTTCTGAAGAACTCTGACACCAGGGTGTACATGGTCGATTGACCGTGACACCTACTCAAAATGATGATGAATAAGAAACCGTGTTCCTTCTTATATACCTAGACCTCTTAGAAGAAACATTTATCGGGCTGGATTTACGGGCAAAATATACTTGACGGGTCAGTTAGGCTGAGAGTGCAATGGATTTATTATTGGCTTTCTATTTTCGTTGAATGATTATTTATGAGCATGCATGAAGAGAGTGATGGATGTAGATGAAGCGAGAGAGGTTTGTAAGGATCGTAGCAAGTGGAGGTCCCTAGTCTCTGCCTACCTCCATGGAAAAGAGGCGTGATAATATGTATGTATGTATTATCTTTATGTAGCTACATAACTCAAGCTAATCTCTGCTAGGAAAATGAAGTTCTCTATTGGTTTTAAGGTGGTTCCACACAATCCTTACTAATATTATAAATGCGAAAGTGAGTTTGTTTGTTTATTTGTTTGTTTGTTTGTTTCACGCCGTAACTACTGAACCGATCATCATGAAATTTTGCATACAAGTTCTCTGGAGTACGGAGAAGGACATAGGCTACCTTTTATCCCGGGAAAAAGTACTATTCCCGAGGGATCGACATTGATGCGGGCGGAGCCGCGGGCAAAAGCTAGTGGTTATATAAAGCTATAAAACAATGTGTAACAACAATAACATTGTACAACATCATAAATGATCAAGAATGTTATCGTATTACACATTGTTTTATGACGTTACATAACTACTGTGTACGTACATGTGGGAGCACCTGGAAACCACATCAAAATAACAATAGTAAATTATGTTATGGCATAAAATATGTGGGATCTAAACTGTTATTTTTAGGGTTCCGTACCCAAAGGGTAAAAACGGGACCCTATTAAAATCGCTCCACTGTCCGGCTGTCTGTCCGTCTGTCACCAGGTATCTCATGAACCGTGATAGTTAGACAGTTGAAATTTTCACAGATGATGTATTTCTGCTGCCGCTATAACAACAAATACTAAAAACAGAATAAAATTAATTTGGGGGGCTCTCATACAACAGACATGATTTTTTTGCCGTTTTTATAGATAACGGTACGGGCTCATGCGCGTGTCCGACTCGCACTTGGCCGGTATTTTATTTTTGACATTGTTAAAGCCACGGTAAAAGTACTGTAAGTAAAGCTAACATAATAATACCTATATACTTACAGTGAACGAAAAAAGCTGAGAAGCTGCGTGATACTACCGATTTGGCAACATGAATGGTGATGCAGCAGATTTTTTTAAAAAGCTGTGACTCATTATAGCTTTGTGTTAAAAACAGTTGTGTGGACGACAGTCGTGGCTTAGTAGTACTGCAATGCAAGCGACTTTGAATCTAAGGGGCTCGGATTCGATCTTCGGCCAAATCATGATGAAAAACGATTCTGTTGAGACTCAGGTCAAATCTGGGTCCCAGACCGAAGAAGGACGTTTACCTATTCAGATCCTATGACACAAGTTCACAACTAACTATGGGGCTAGCTCAATCTGTATGATTTGCCCCTATACAATATAAATATATACGGATAAATCACACAGATTGAGCTAGCCCCAAGGTAAGTTCGAGACTTGTGTTATGGGATACTAACTCAACGATACTATATTTTACAACAAATACATATATAGATAAACATCCAAGACCCAGGCCAATCTGAAAAAGATCATTTTCCATCTTTACCTGGCCGGGGTTCGAACCCGGTCACTCCGTGTCGCAGGCTGGCGTGTTGACCGCTACGCCACGGAGCTAGTCCAAAATATGTTAAGAACCTCTGTCCGATACTTAATGGGATGATTCAGCCCGTCGATATGAACAACTTTTCTAATGGGACCAAAGCCGGGAAGTCAAAATTTCCCATACAATTTGACCGGGCGGCCGAACATTTTTGTTTTGTTAATTTTTTTTAGTTTCCAACTTTAGTCCCAAAGGAATAGTTGTTCACATCGACGGGCTGAATCACCCCTTCAAGGATCGGACAGGGTTTTATTTACATGTTGTATATAAAAATATATATATATAACCCTTTTGTTAGAATGAACTTATTAACACTACATAGTTCTTTATAAATATAATAAATTGTACAATGATTGATATGAAATACCAATGAATTATATCAAATCCTATAATTTATACCAGAATACTATTATTTATTAATATTGTACAATGATTTTTGACATTGTAAATTATGCCTTTAATGTAATCGTTAACAAACTAAAATGTATACAACCCCACCACAATACGATTCGTATTAAAATGAACGCATTTTATTTAATGGGGAGAACATTTTTAATAGATGCCTAATTGAAGGAAAATAAACTACGACAGTGAAGACTTTTGAGGTTTTATTTCATTGAGATTCCTAAGTAATATATGGTTATATCATCACTTTATACCGTATATATGAATGTAATTCAGTCAATATTTACTCCGTGGTACCAAAATGATAGAGATATATTTTTCGTTCACTGCATACTTATACAAAATTAGAGGCCAAGTCCCATTCGCGACTGGAATGGGTCTATTAGCAAACGTAACGCGCAAATATTTGTCGGACTTTTTACGACGGGCCCGAGCCCATGCCCGTTGAAACTTACTAATGCTTCGACTTGGTATTTGTGTACTTCTTAGAAACTTTGAAGGACCAGTAACTTTATTTAGACCTCTTAGAAATAGCGTACTTAAGCTAGATGTAGAAGCAAATAAACTGATAGCTCAGTGAGGCTGAGAACAATTAAGCAAAGCTAGCGAAGGTTCGATTTCTTGCCAGGACATGATAGAAAATTATGTTTTTCAGATTGGCCTGAGTCTTGGATTTTTATCTATTCAAGTATCCTTATCCTTACTAATATTATAAATGCGAAAGTGAGTTTGTTTGTTTGTTTATTTCTTTGTTTGTTTGTTTGTTACGCTTACACGCCGTAACTACTAAACCGATCATCATGTAATTTTGCATACAAGTTCTCTGGAGTACAGAGAAGGACATAGGCTACCTTTTATCCCGGGAAAAAGTACTATTCCCGAGGGATCGACATTAACGCGGGCGGAGCCGCGGGCGAAAGCTAGTCAATAATATATTCGAGTTAGTATCCCACAAGTTCACGTCTTACAGTCTGGGGCAAGCTTAATCTGTGTAATTTGACTCAATTATATAAAAAAAAACGCAGGACCAGACTGAATGGAAGAAGTGGAGGGAGGCCTTAGCCCAGCAGTGGGACACATGATGTTCGAAGTAAATAAATAAAAAAATATACCCTGCATACGGACCCTGTAATTAAGACACTCCTTTTTGCGTGGCGTCAAAAAGTCTTCAATACTCTCTAACATTTTATATTTATATAAATATATATAAATATAAAATTTATATTTATATAAAGAAACCTCTTTATAAGGTTCATTTAAATTAAGTGCAAATGGACCTTATACCGATATTTTTCGTTCACTGCATACTTATACAGAATGAAAGGCCAAGTCCCATTCGCGACCGGAATAGGGATATTAGCAAACGTAACGCACAAATATTTGTCGGGACTTTTTACGACGCCCCCGAGCCCATGCCCGTTGGAACTTACTAATGCTTCGACTTGGGATTTGTGTACTTCTTTACTTGAAAGACTTGCGACTTTTATAAACATTCAAAGAGTACTACTAAGGTTTTATGTTTATTATATTATTACTAGCTTTCGCCCGCGGCTCCGCCCGCGTTAATGTCGATCCCTCGGGAATAGTACTTTTTCCCGGGATAAAAGGTAGCCTATGTCCTTCTGTGTACTCCAGAGAACTTGTATGCAAAATTTCATTATGATCGGTTTAGTAGTTACGGCGTGAAAGCGTAACAAACAAACAAACAAACAAACAAACTCACTTTCGCATTTATAATATTAGTAAGGATTTTATTAGTAATTTCAGATTGAGAAAGATATCCTTTTAAGCTGGCTTGAGAGAAAAGAAATAAATATTAATTTTTATTTATTTATTTTTAAAGTGAATAATATCCTAACTAATATTATAAATGCGAAAGTGAGTTTGTTTGTTTGTTTGTTACGCTTTCACGCCGTAACCATTGAACCGATCAACATGAAATTTAGCATACAAGTTCTCTGGAGTACGGAGAAGGACATAGGCTACCTTTTATCCCGGGAAAAAGTACTATTTCCGAAGGATCGACATTAATGCGGGTAATAATTTGTGAATATTTCAAGCGTCGTGCTGTTGCCGTTATCAATATCGAGCAAAAAAATCACGAAGTACCAGCTGCTTCTCTTTCGGCTCGGGTACTATTTTATCAAGCGACAATCTGTGGCATCATGTGTCAAGGCGATACGGCTAGGGATACATTGTTATTTGAATACTTTTTCTACCTACACGCTGAAAGTGGCCTATATATTAGAGGTAGTTCTTACAGTACAAGGGTACTGTAGGGCTAAGAACTACCTATAAGGATAGGATCACTTGGTTGTCCGTCTGTCTGTCTGTCAAGACCCTTTTTCTCACGAACGCGTAGAGGTATCAAGCTGAAATTCATATCAAATACTCAGGTCCACTGTAAAATTTTCAATTCCTTTTCCGGTTCTATTTACTTGCCCTCTATCAATTCCAAAAATGCAATGTTCCATCATGCTAAAATAGCCTCCGCGGTCCAGTGGTTTAGGCGTTTGCCTGTTGACCCGGGGGTCGTGGGTTCGATTCCCACCGGAAGCATACTTTGTTTAGTTGTTTCTAGTTTGGTTAGGACATTGCAGGCTTGAATCACCTGATTGTCTGATAATAAAGATGATTCCGTGCTTCGGAAGGCACATTAAGCTGGTGGTCCCGGCTGCCATCTGGTAGTCGTTAAAGGAACCACGTCAGAGGCCGAGCGGCGGTTCCGAAGAACTCTAACACCAGGGTGTGCATGGTCGATTGACCGTGACACCTACTCGAAATGATGATGATCATACAAATTCCTGCTGTTTTTAATACATATCTACATACCCAGGTCTTTAAGACCTAATGCCACGATTAACATGTCAGAATGGAAAAAGGATAGCATAGTGATGGGTCGCTAGCCGCATAGCCTATTTACATGTTTCCTCATTTTCACCCATTCCCTCGATCGGCTTTTATGATCTGCGCGGGAAGAGAAGCAGCTGGTACATTCTACGTATTTTCTTTTCACCCAGACCAGCATGGAAGAGTGCAGCATGTTTTTAATACACGTTTGTAATTTTTAAAACTTTATTAACATAATGGTTTCTGATGTTTTCGCGATTGTTACACATTTAAATAAAATCAGTTTAATACGGTATTGAAACACAAAGACAAATGCCAACTTAGTCTACCTGCGACCATGAAAACTGTAAAGTTTTCGAAACGTTAGGTGTAAAAAAAATAATGTAATATACGCGATAATACCGTATTAAAGTGATTTAATTTAAACTTTACTTACCTTTATATTTTTTAATATTTTAATATATTTCTAGGAATAATATTTTCACGTTTTAATACAAAGTCAAATATTTTTCAAAGAGAAAAACTCAATTGTGTCCTGGGTTGAGTGTACAAACAAATTAACTGGCACAATGATGTAATTACATTTTGTTCATTTGAATACTAGGGACAAAAATAAATATAGCTGCAAATGATTATATTTCGCTTGTTTCCATTGGTGCCTTTTTAATAAACAAATATTTTCGTTAGAATTTCACCTCAACAGCCTCCGTGGTTCAGTGGTTAAGGCGTTTGCCTGTTGACCCGGGGGTCGTGAGTTCGATTCCCACCGGAAGCATACTTTGTTTAGTTGTTTCCAGTTTGGTTAGGATATTGCAGGCTTAAATCACCTGATTGTCTGATAATAAAGATGATTCCGTGCTTCGGAAGGCACGTTAAGCCGATAGTCCCGGCTGCCATCTGGTGGTCGTTAAAGGAATCACGTCAGAGGCCGAGAGGCGGTTCCGAATAACTCTGACACCAGGGTGTGCATTGTCGATTGATCGTGACACCTACTCGAAATGAATGAATGAATGTTAGAATTTCACAAACCCTTTATTAGTAACATTTTATGTAACTACCTGACGCAAATTTTAAAGGTAATGTGTATCAGTAAACATGTTAAGTCATGTTTTTTTTTTATTAACACAACTAGCCAAAAAGTAGTTTAGTATCTTTACAGCGACTTTGTATATTCCATCATAACTTAAATCCTGATCCGAATTTGATGTTGAAATCTTTCAGTATTCATACATACATATCACGTCTTTATTCCTTACGATGTAGACAGGGCCTAAGGTTACAAGACCGAAAGCCCACGTTTAGCGTGTTGGCGGTCGTAAAGCTGGAAAACGGAATCGAAAAATTTTGATTTTTATCTTTGATTTTTATCGCATTGGGGCCACCTACGGAGGTCACCTGTGAATATAGTGCATGCGTGAAATATAAATATATAAATAATAAAAAAGTGATGAGTTGCTACCCGCATCGCATATTGTCATGATTCTTTAGATTTTCGCCCATTCCTTGACCGGCTTTTACCGTCTGTGCGGGAAGAGAAGCTTTTAGCACTTTCTAAGTTTTTTTTTCTTCTCCCAGACCAGAATGGAAGAAAGTGGAAGACGTATTCGACATACCAAAATGTCTACAGGTTTGAAAGGTAACGGCACTGAAATAAATTACAATTTCTCTCTCTCTCTCTCTCTAATATAAGTGTTTTCCCGGTAGCACAGCATCAGCTGTGACGCGTCGGAGCCCGGGGTCCTTAATATGAATGAAGGAACGTTTTACGGTTATTTGCCTGACGACAACTCTCCTTGGGTATACGATGGAACATAATGTAGTTCACGTGGACAAAGTCACGGGCAAGTTGTCTATGTCGTTACGTGAAAATCTTCTACATGTTATATGTGAATTCTGGACATGGTATCCAAATTTGGTGACAGTCGTTCAAGTTGAATACAGAATTTCCATTAAGATCTGATAAAAAAAAACTTTCATATTAAAATACCGACTTTAATCAAACTACTAAACCGATTATGATACAATTTAAATGGGACCAACATGAAAGTATACCTTTTCTAACAAAAAAATATATTTTAAAATCGGTTTCTAAATTACGGAGTTCTGAGGTAACAAACATTAAAAATGTATACAACCCAATTGACAACCTAATTTTTTTAAGTCGTTTAAAACACCTATTTCTAGAAGCTGTAAACTGGAGTAATCAATACTAAATTGATACCTACTTATGGCAATATATTTTTTTAAATGTATGTAATTATCTAAATATGAATATGTTATAATATACAACGTACTCGTAGTTTGCGTAATAAAACATAACTATAAGAGTCGGTAATCCTGAAAAAGAGTTTAAAAAAAGTTTATGGTACCTACTTTAAACACCAGGCATATAATAAAGCTAATCTATTAAATAGTACAGCATATTACATTATGTAAATTTATTGGTTGTGTAGATCGTATTTATAACATTTATGCACAAAACAATTACTTTATAAAAAAAAATAGTTTATTCCCTTATCACAAACATCATACTGATTTATAAAACAGAAAACGTTGCATAAAATTATCATTCTTATCCCCGACATAATAAGGCATATTTCCTCCTTCTAAAAAGAATATTTTCTCCTAAATCAGCACAGATAATCTTTAAAAGTCATTAAGATTCATCCTTCCACTTAAAAACATCAAAGAGTTCGTATTCCCAAACCATAAGCAACAATCATCCTAAGAAAAAAAAAGTAAAACCTTACCATCGAAAAGATGAGGCATTCCAATTCCAAATCTTGCAACTGTCAAACTGAATAGTTCACAACACGCACTAACACAAAACTTGAGCCACACGGTAGACGTCTGTAGCGTCCGCACGCCGAGCGAACTCTGGCAGCCAGCTTTCAGGCGAGCTTTGCCCCGCGCCCCTCATGGTATCCCAGAGTTCCCATAAAAATATTTATTTCGCGACCGTATTGCGCCATGCATAAATTGCGGTGTGTACAAGTGAAATTGGGGAATAAATTACACATGTCTTGAACTTAGATTTAATATTTTTCAGTTAGTCGGCTGGGTTGAATGAAATACAAGCTAATATTTTCAGAGCTAAGGAAAGTAGGTATGTTTTTAGTACGAGTATTCATCGTAGTGTCTATTCGAGCAACGGGCTTTTTGTTTTACTGACTTAAGGTATGTATTTCGGTACATATTTCGTTGTAGAATATTTATTTCGCGACCGTATTGCGCCATGCGTAAAGTGCGGTGTGTACAAGTGAAATTGGGGAATAAATTACACATGTCTTGAACGTAGATTCAATATTTTTCAGTTAGTGGGCTGGATTGAATGAAATAAAAGCTAATATTTTCAGAGCTAAGGAGAGTAGCTATGTTTCCAGTATGAGTATTCTTTGTAGTGTCTTTTCGAGCAACGGGCTTTTTGTTTTACTGTCTATTAGGTACGTATTGCATTGTAAAATATTTATTTCGCGACCGTATTGCGCCATGCAATTGCGGTCTGTACAAGTGAAATTGGGGAATAAATTACACATGTCTTGAACGTAGATTCAATATTTTTCAGTAAGGTTGAATAAAATACAAGCTATATTTTCAGAGCTAAGGACAGAGTAGGAATGTTTTCAGTACATGTATTGTTCATATTATCTATTTGAGCAACGGACATAATGTTTTCAACCGACCTTAAAAAAAAGGAGGAGGTTTATTGATAACCTCCTCCTTTTTTTAAGGTCGGTTTGTATTTTGTTAATGTTTGTTACCTCAGAACTCCGTCATTAATAAACTAATTTAAAAAATTCTTTTTGTTTGAAAGGGTATGCTTTAAAGTCGCTCCCATTTAAATTTGATCATAATCGGTTCAGTACTTTGATTCAGTTTTCTTTTATGAAAGATATTGTTCATAATCACGTATTTAAATAATACATTGTTTGAATACATGATTATGGACAATATTTATTTTGCAACCGTATCACGAAATAAACAACAAAGTGTGTACAAGTGAAATTGGGGAATAAATTACACATGTCTTGAACGTAGATGTAATATTTTTCAGTTAGTCGGCTAGGTTGAATTAATTAATTTTAAGCTTAATATATTTTCAGAGCTTAAGAAAGAAAAGTCATGTTTTCATTACGAGTATTCTTCATATTTTCTATTCGAGCAACAGATTTTCTATTTTATGGTCCAAGAGTATGTATTTAGGTACATATTTCGTAGTAAAATTATTTCGCGACCGTGTTTTGCCATTCATAAACCGAGGTGTGTACAAATGAAATCGGGGAATTAATTATACATGCCTTGAACGTAGATTTCATATTTTTCAGTTAGTCGGCTGGGTTGAGTGAAATACAAGTCTTATTTTTTAAATAAATAAAACTTAAATGTGGGTTCAGTATTTCTCAAATTTGTTTAAAGGCTTTTTGTTTTATTGTATTTAAGAAGTATTTAAGTACTAACTAGTATAATACTAATTTCATTTATTTATAGATTGTATACTATAAATTATTTGTCTTTGTAGACTTATTTGATTTTGTAGGTCAAGACGGAAAATGATACTTTTCAGATTGGCCTGGGTCTTGGATATTTATATTTATACTCAGCTTTCGCGCGCGGCTACGCCCGCGTCAATGTCGATCCATTGGGAACAGTACTTTTTCCCGGGATATAATGTACTTATCGCCTTTTCCGTACCCCGGATAACGTGTATGCAAAATTTCATGATGATCGGCTCAGTAGTTACAACGTGAAAGCGTAACAAACAAACAAACTCACGTTCGCATTTATAATATTAGTTAGAATAAATTTGGAATAAAATATAGTATCGTTGAGTTAGTATACCATCACACAAGTCTCGAACATACTTTGTGTTATTTGTCCATATATATTTAACTAGCTGTTGCCCGCGACTTCGTCCGCGGCCCCTTCTGTTATTATGATTAATTAATTTTTTTATTAGTATAGATGAATAATTTTCTCCTGTTTTCGAAACATTTTTTACTGATGCTACACTCCTGTTTGTCGACGCGTGATGTTTTAGCCTAAAGCCTTCCTCAATAGATGGACTTTCCAACACAAAAAGAATTTTCCAATTTGAACCATTAGTTCCTGAGATTAGCGCGTTGAAACAAACAAACAAACTCTTCAGCTTTATAATATTAGTATAGAAGTATATATTTTAAATTAACTATAAATCTGTACCTCTCCAACCCGTCTGGCCAGCGTGGAGAGTTTAGGCCAAGTCCTCTGACTGCTCTGGCCAAGTATGGCTCTAGTAGTACAGAGAGGGTCGTGCTCCTGTAGTGGAGATTAAACGAGACCTGATGATGATAAATCTGTATAACCTCCTATATGTGATTAATCTTCTGAGATCTTGATAAACATCTACGGTTTGCAGGGACTGTTCGTAAATATTTATATTTTTAAGTGGGTTTAATTATTATTAAAATTTAGACTAAACGTATTTTGTGTTCCAAAATAAACTTCACAACATTTACTTATTTACACTTGCGTACAATATACAAACATTATAGTGACGACTTTAGTAAAAGTCTGGTAGCAAGATAAATTACTCCAGTCTTGAATGAGGATTAAATATTTTCCATTTAGTCATGTTGGCTGAATTCGTTATGTTTTCAGCTAGGCTGGAAAGTTTCTTTCGCTTCTTTCAACACTCATCACTATTTACTCGAAAAGTCATTCTATAATCCAAACTTCTCATACATATTATAAACTAGCTGTTGCCCGCGACTTCATCCGCGGCAATTTATGTTATTATGATAAATTCGTTTTTTATTATAGATGAATAATTTTCCCCCGTTTTCAAAATATTTTTTATTAATGCTTCGCTCTTATTGGTTGCAGCGTGATGTTTTATAGCCTAAAGCCTTCCTCAATAAATGGACTATCCAACAAAAAAATAATTTTCTAATTTGAACCAGTAGTTCCTGAGATGAGCGCGTTCAAACAAACAAATAAACAAACAAACTCGTTAGCTTTATAATATTAATAATAATAATATTAGTATAGATGTGAAAGTAACTCTGTATGTCTGTCTGTCCCCTTCACGCTTCAACCGTTGAACTAATTTAGATAAAATTTGGTATGGAGGTAGTATGAGGCCCAGGGGAGGACATACCGTACTTTTCATTCCGGGAAATTCTACTGATCCCGAGGGATCGATATTAACGCAAGCGGAGCCACAGGCAAGAGCTAGTGGTAGATAAATAATACTTAGTTTTATCACTGATCAGTGATCAGACTTAAATAAAAATCATCAAATTCGGTTTATTAAATTGTCTTTGTGATAAATTTACAATGTGTCTTTTTTAACCCGATGTGTGTTCAAGTGAGTACACATCAGAACAAAAGCTGAAGCCAGAATAAATAACACACAGTTTTGAAATATATTTAATTATATTTCAGTAAGTCCAACACAGCAGGTGTTGGATGGAATAAAAGCCGTGTTTTCAGCCGTGCTACAGTAATACTTTTTTCAATGCGATTTTTTCTTTCCATTGCGTAAATGACTTCCTGTTAATTTATCCTTAAGTGTTTAGGTGATTACCTGTTATAAATTACACAACATATCTTGAACGTAGTAATATATTTTTTAGTGAGTCGTGTTGGTCAAAATAAATGACTTATTTACAGCAAAGCGAGAGTTTTGATTTTGTTTTCTTTTATTCTTTTTATTCTTTATTTCAATTAGTTATTCACGGTACTAACAGTTTCCCAACGCATACTCGTGAATCAGGTGCTTACAGAAGTAAAAATAACTTAAATTATTTACATATATTATATAGTTATATAAAATTACCCTATATAGTCAAATGGACCATACAAGAAGCAAGAAATATTCTAAAATTATCATAGAAAATGTCTACATTAGGCAGACGAGCAATCAAAGCGTTGACTAATGTGACAGCTTGGTTGGTGGGTGCGTATTTGGCGGTGTCCGAGCTCACAGCGGCCGGCGCAAGTAGCGGCCTGTTACGCAACTGCCTCAACACATACGGAGCATAAAATCTGCACCGTGATAAAGCGAGTGGGTTATTTATCTTACCATTCAGAAGCAAGTAATAGTGGATAAGGAGGGCACATTTGCGCCTTACTTCCAAAGTATACAAATTAACCATGCCCGATACAAATAAAGAAGGGTATAAGTAGGGATAGTACCCATACATTTTCTTATACAATGCTCTACTATTGCAATTCTATACTTTTGACTACGAAAGAGTGTCAGCACCGATGAAAATTTTTACAAGTATTTAAAACTTTTACTATACTAGCTTTCGCCCGCGGCTCCGCTTGCGTCAATATCAATGTCGCGGCAACAATACTTTTTACGGAATAAAAGGTAGCCTATATCCTACTACCTACAATTTCCTAGCATATTTTTAACTTCCACGAGTAATGGTATAATATTTCATATACTTAAGGAGCACAATCAGGTCGATCAGCCTATATTGAACAACATCCCTAGCGGACCAATTATAAAAACAAAAAAGGAATTTACTTTCCATAGGAAGTCTCATTGCTCATTTTGTAAGAAGGGTTGATTTTATTTCATCGTATTTCGATGTATGTTCCCTGGGAATAGTTGTTCAATATCATGGGATCCATGGGCATTATAGGGTGATTGCCGTTTCACCTTCATCAAACGGGGGCGCTACGCGCGAGCGAGATGAGACGACGAATTTACCTAAGTCCGGAGCATTATTCATCGCGCCTTCTGTCTTGTAGCATATAAGGAATTTTGAGAAAACTTTCTATAATGTTACCCAAAAAGATGCTATTAGGACTTATAAGTACCTAAACTACGTACGTAAGTGAATAATATTGGAATTGTCATGTTCAAAATGGTATTTATTTATCATCAAAGTTGGGTTATAAAAGCTGCCAAAAAACCGATATTAAGAATTAAGTATATAAAGCTTAAATTTTTTAACCCATTGTTTTTTTTAAATAAAACTGTATAGGAACGTACATAGATTATGGTGAGATAAATTGATTTAACGCCTAAAATTGTACCAATTATATCAAATATGGCCGCGAGTCCCTTTTGCCGTTTGTATGTAGGTTGTCGCCTCCAGGGGAGCCTTAAGTTTTGTTACCCACTTTCTCTTACAAGATATAACGATTTTAATGGGAAGTGGTAAAAAAACCTGTTGAAGATATACTTTCCTGCCTCCTACTTTAGCTCCGTGGCACAGTGGTCAACATATCCTGCGCCATGAGGGTGCCCAGGTTTGATCCCCAGTCAGGTCAAGATGGAACACGATCTTTTTCAGATTAACCTAGGTCTTGGATGTTTATATACGAGTATCTATTATAAAATATAATATCGTTCAGTTAGTATCCTACGACACAAGTTCACAACTTACTGTGGGGCTAGCTCAATTTGTGTGAAGATATATTTATTTATTTATTTTACAGTAGCTGTAAAACAGGTGGTATGAGAAAAATAAATTAATTTTCACTGGCAGAAGGAGTCGTTAAAAGAAGATAGGTGACGTGCAAGGCTTATTAATGAGAATGGATGTGAAAGGCTTAAGGGACGTGTTCAAATACAAAAATATGAATACACACAGTGTCGAAATACTTCTATTTTATATATTTTTATTTTAGCCTTTTGTGTCTTCTATTGTTATGTTTTGTTGTAACGGTGTAATAAAGTATATATTCATTAATTACTTTGTTAGATACTTCAATTATGTAGCCAAAACTTGGGTCACATTTTGACGATACCTAAAATCCTAATATCCTTACTAAATGCTCTATCTACTGAACCGATCGTCATGAAATTTTGCATAGCCGTTGTCTGGTGTACGTACATTTTGTCCCGGGGAAAGTACTGTTCCCGACGGATCGACTTTGATGTAGGTGGAGTCGCGGGTAAAAGCTAGTCTTTATTATGCTTGTGACATTAATACAAAGACATGCTAATCTCCTCTAAAAAAAAAAAACATAGGTCGAGAGAATTAGAAAATATGTATTTGTAAAATTCATTGCTGCCGCGCCGCAGGCCCTAACAACCCCCACAAAAAATAACGCTTCGTTGTCCCCTGATTTCTTCTCCAAAACTTAACCGATTAAATTGCTTTTTTCATTATATGTTTCTTATATGTTTTCTTTTTCGAATATAATCGCGAGTTATTTGTTTTCTTAATGTTTGAAAATTCTTACTAGTTTTTAAGGTTTTTGAAGGTTCATATCTCTTTAAATAAATCAATTATGAAGAAAATTAAAATATAGGGACATGCGAATATAGATGTTTTTTGGTATTTTGTTTTTACAAAAAACATTGCTGTACTCATCATTTCGAGTAGGTAACACAGTCAATCGACCATGCACACCCTGGTATCAGAGCTCTTAGGAACCATCTCTCGGCCTCTGACGTGGTTCCTTTGACGACTACCAGATGGCTGCCGTGACCAACGGCTTAACGTGCCTTCCGAAACACGGAATCATCTTAATTATCAGACAATCAGGTGATTCAAGCCTGCAATGTCTTAACCATGGGAATCGAATCCACGACCCTCGGGTCTACAGGCAAACGCCTTAACCACTGGACCACGGAAGTAGTTTTAGTTTTAGTTTGCTCTGCTTTTAACTACCTCTGTGGTCCAGTGGTTAAGGCGTTTGCCTGTAGACCCGGGGGTCGTGGGTTCGATTCCCACGGGCATACTTTGTTTAGTTGTTTCCAGTTTGGTTAGGACATTGCAGGCTTGAATCACCTGATTGTCTGATAATAAAGATGATTCCGTGCTTCGGAAGGCACGTTAAGCCGTTGGTCCCGGCTGCCATCTGGTAGTCGTTAAAGGAACCACGTCAGAGGCCGAGAGGCGGTTCCAAAGAACTCTGACACCAGGGTGTGCATGGTCGATTGACCGTGACACCTACACGAAATGAATGGATTTAGTTTGCTGTACTGATACTTTCCGACGAGAAATCAATGGAACTATGATTGTATGGAAATACGGCCCTCGTATTTCCTCTTAAAGTAAAAAGAAGTGGTGTTATAGAAGCGAATTGATTTCCACTGGCTAAAAGAGTAATTAAAGAAAGACGGGCGACGTGTAAGGCGTATTAATGAATGGCTGTGAAACGCTGAAGGGATGCGGAGAACATATTAATGAGCCTTCCGGTACGGGTTGCAGCCGATTTTCTAATTAACAATCTATATTTATTTAAAAGCTTTTATAAGACAAAACAAAAGCATTTATTTTGACTAGCTCCCCGACCAGGTCAAGATGGAAAATGATTTTTTTCAGATTGGCTTGGGTCTTGGATGTGTATCTATATATGTATTTGTTATAAAATATAGTATCGTTGAGATAGTATCCCTTAACATAAGTCTCGAACTTACTTTGATGCTAGCTCAATCTGTGTGATTTGTCCGTATATATTTATTTATTTATATATTTCCTTCTCTAAAAGTTAAATTAACTCGTTGACATAACACCCGTTGTTAATGTTAGACGATAGTTGTTAACAAGGCTAAATCAATAAAAATCGGATTATCATCATCATCATCATCAGGTCCTTTTTAGTCTCCACTACAGGAGCACGACCCTCTCTGTACTACTAGGGCCATACTTGGCCAGAGCAGCCAGAGGACTTGGCCTACACTCGCCACGCTGGCCAGACGGGATGGAAAAAAAAAAGAAACAAAAAATCGGATTATACACTGACGTATTCCAAGCTGGTCCAGAAGATACGAAAATAGTAGAGTGTACTAGTTGTTTCTCTTTCCGCGCAGACCGTAGATTGTATAGAAGTTGGTCAAAGGAATGGGCAAAAAAATAGAGAGAATATTCAGGCGTAAGCCATCTAAAAATTGTAGCTATGTTATCCTATTATAAAGTTAATGGGGACTAAGATAAGTTAAGATAAAAGCTCGGAATTTAATTACCGCTAAATCTATTTCTTACAGGCAACCTTGCTGGAGAATAGGATTTTACTTAATAAATAACGGTAGGGCGCAGTTATAACATAAGAAATGAACATAAATACACCTACACATACACGGTGAAATTTTGATCGTTCTGGACCCTTTAAGGGATGATTCAGCCCGTTGATATAAACAACTTTTCCTATGGGACCAATGCTGCGAACTCAAAAAAATTTTGACGTTCCCATACAAATTGATCGGGCGGAAAAAAAATTGTATGGAACTGCCCATTTTTATTTGAGTTTCCAGTATTGGTCCCATAGGAAAAGTTGTTCATATCGACGGGCTGAATCAACCCTTTACCAGGACGATTCAAATTTCCCCGTGTATATGTTGATTGAAGTGTTAAGCCTTAGTACATTAATAACTCACATACATACATATATACGTTAATTGAAGTAAGACTCAAGTTATCTTAAATCAAATATCTCTCTCCTCAATTCAGGGCGAAGTCTATTAAATGGATGGTCAGATTATCGAGACCGAACTGACCGAGGTTGGTTTATCGATCAACTGTCACTGTTACGTTTTAGAATATTCGGACCTTCTGTACAGTTAATAGGTTGAGGTTAAGTAACTTAAACCTTGACAGTCTTATAATAAAACGTTTCAACCATTATCTTTCAAAACTAATTGACAGTGTGTCAGTTGACTAAACGTCAAAATGAGTGTCGTATCATTTTAGTCGGATAATGGTTTGAACTAGTTCTAATGATAGTGCCCGTCTTATAATAAAACAATTAAGATTTTCTTTTCTTATATAGACTAGCTCTGTGGCGCAGTGGTCAACATGCCAGCCTGCAACACGAGAGTGACCGGGTTCGATCCCCGGCCAGGTCACGATGGAAAATGATCTTTTTCAGATTGACCTGGGTCTTGGATGTATATCTATATATGTATTTGTTATATAATATAGTATCGTTGCGTTAGTATCCCATAACACAAGTCTCGAACTTACTTTGGGGCTAGCTCAATCTGTGTCATTTGTCCGTATATATTTAAAAAATAAAAAAAACTAGCCGTGTCCTTTCCGGCAGAGTAGAATAGGACCACTCCTAGTCTTCCCATGGAGATCGTAAGAGGTGACTTAGGAAATACAAGCTAAAGCTCATAAATATCAATGAGGCCTCTCCAACCCGTCTGGCCAGCGAGGAGAGTGTAGGCCAAATCCTCTGTCTGCTCTGGCCAAGTATGGCTCCGGTAGTACAGAGAGGGTCATGCTCCTGCAGCGGAGACTAAAAAGACCTGATGATGATATAGACAGCATGTAGATGTAAAATAGTCATGGATTTCTTTTAAATTTTTATGGTTTCGTACCTCAAATGGAAATAACGGATCTTTTGCAGGATCACTATGTTGCCCGTCTGTGTGTCCGTCTGTCAAGAATCCTATTTACTGTTCCTCGGAGCTGTAAAAAAAATCAATCTTCTAAGCCAACGCAACCAAAGTCATATTTAATGCCTTTGTCCTTGTATACATGTAAATATAAAAAAAGTCTGTCTCTAAACTTAAGGTAACAGTAAGAGATGCGTGATAGATACTACTACTACTGCTGCTGCTGCTGCTCTGGAACGTGACATTTCTCGTTGCATGCTCAAGCTTGCAATGGTTTATAGAATTACGTTTAGCGATTTGGTGGGGGTATAGATGGAAAATGTCATCAAAAGTGCGACGGGTTGCTAGCCGCATCGTTGAAGGCAAGTCAAGTCAAAGATTTTTATTCAGAGTTTGATACATGTATCTCTTTTTGAACGTCATAGTTTAGTCCTTATCCTTCCTTACTATACTATACTATATACTATACTATCCTTACTATCCTTATCCTTATCCTTACTAATATTATAAATGCGAAAGTGAGTTTGTTTGTTTGTTTATTTGATTGTTTGTTTGTTTGTTTGTTTGTTACGCTTTCACGCCGTAACTACTGAACCGATCATCATGAAATTTTGCATACAAGTTCTCTGGAGTGCGGAGAAGGACATAGGCTACCTTTTATCCCGGGAAAAAGAACTATTCCCGAGGGATCGACACTGACGCGGGCGGAGCCGCGGGCGAAAGCTAGTTTCTTATATTTTTAATATACGCCAAATCCTACTAGTATTTCGGAACGACCACTGGTGAGAAGAATGAAAGAAAATCAATCCAGACTTGGGCTTGAAGGGCTCTGATTACATTGTTTACATTAAGTATATTAATATTGTTGACGTCAATAACTTACAACTAAGTTTACACCGCATCCAAGGCGGAGTGCAGAAGAAGCGACAACAAACTGCACAGAGCATTTTCACCAAATGACGTCAACTTAAAATTTACGACATACTTAGGCTAGAATAAATGTGTGGACTTGAGCTTACATTGTTATATATAAAATAAGATTCAATTTGTAAAACTGTTTATTTAAATTTTCGATTTAATGTCAAACCACAATACGTTTTTTTCTCCCAGACCAGCTGGCCTAACTAACTACAAGTACATTACGTTTTATTTATCTAATAGGCAAATATCTAATAGGTGTCTAAAAGACCTCTATCATTTACCACTTTCATGAATTAATTACCTTCACACACTTACCTATCAAAAATACTTCCTCTAGAAACACTTATAAACATAATAAAATATCACCAGCAAAATTCTAAACGACTCATCATTACCTACCGTTGTCCCTGACCGCCGTTTCTGATCTTGTTCACGCTCTTACTGACTGATACTACAATCACCTACTCACTGACACTCACTCTTCCCACAACTAACTTGACGCTAACGAAACTAAAACTGACATTCTCTACACTCTACACATTCATACACTCAAACACAACACTAACACCTGTCTGACCCTCACACTTCCACCCACACACACATATACAGACACAAATCTTACACTAACACCTACCTGTGCTCCCCAATTTAGATTAAACAATATGTAACTTTTTATACCTATTTTACACTGTATGTAAGACTCAGTGATCCGAGGGAGGGGCCTAGTCACTTGTGGCACAGGTTCCAATAGGAACCTATTTCAAGGACTAGTCTCCAAACAAAGAGAACAAGTCGCAACAAATTGTACAACCATAGTTTTTAGGACCCATACTTTTAAGGCTTATCTTTGTTAAAGAGAAAATAAACATATTATTATTATATAATTATAGAAAACCCGCAATGTATTATGAAGTGACTATCAAAACGTTGTACACTGAGTTAGCAAATAGGCAGGCAGTATGGGGAAAAACAATTTGTCTTCACTATTCAAAAACAATAAAACTTTGTAGACCAATACATCTTGTTATACAAGAACACCAAAATAAATGTCAGAGAAACTTTAAAAGCTCAGTGTTGTGGTCAGTCGTATGACAAAATTGCGCAAAAAGATTAAGTATGCAGATCTAATGTCACTTGATTTATATTTCAAGTTGTGCTTAGAAAAGCCCCAAATTTACTGGGCGGTAAAGGCTTGAATTGAGTAAGGTACGATTCATACCAGGAGAAGCACGTCAAATATTTTCCTACGCCCACATACATCTCAAGTTTTTTTAATACCCCTGGGAATTGCTGATTATTCCTCTCTCTCTTTCTCTTAGCGCGCTCCCGGTTTCATCCTTTTCACGGTTTGCTTTATATGATGATGTAAATGATAGCTTCTTTAGTAGAAACTGACTAAAATTCATAAGAATAAGTTTCGATGGCGACACTAAATTAAGGTTATAGATACATGTCACATGTAATAAATAAATACGGACAAATCACACAGATTGAGCTAGCCGCAAAATAAGTTTGAGACTTGTGTTATGGGATAACACAACTCTCGAACTTCTCATTCTAAAATATAGTACCGTTGACTAAGGTCAATGGTAATATATTTTAGAACAAATACTTATATAGATAAACATTCAAGAACCAGGCTAATCTGAAAAAGATCATTTTCCAGCTTGACCTGACCGGGGATCGAACCCGGGAATCCTCGTGTTGCAGGCTGGCGTGTTAACCACTGCGTCGCAGAGCTCTGTTTTTCTGCAACGATATATTTTCCACCATTCCTGAATGTTTGTTTTAAGTAGTTGTTTATTATAAGAGGTATTTATGCAATATTTTTTTTATAAAATGGTATGTGTTTATATACTTTTAACGACTTAAAAGTAGACTTAAAAACGGGGCATTTGAATTTGTATTCGAAAGTAATTTTCAATCGTATTCTAGAACAAATCATTCGATGTGACTGTGAAAAATCGAGTTTCTGTAGCACTGCTACGCGAAATCATTTATCTCATTCTACGACTCTACGGCGTAGCCAACCGGCCGTAGCACCGCTACAGCCTCCGATACACGGAGAGTTAGAAGTATCTACGACGATAAGCGCCGCGTATTGCTCACGCACATCCAAAGAATTTTGATGATCTAAGGTATATTCTTTCAAATAGGTTCTACATCTGTTATTTCATAACTTTGTAAATTATGAAGAAAAATTTTTAAAATCTTTAATTAATTAAAATATCTTCAAAATTTGTTTAGCACTTTCGGTGCAGGCAGTTTTTTGCTTGTAAAATATTATTTTTATAAGTGATCTACATCAAAATAGCATTGTAAATGCAAAATAAAACACTTATAAAATATTGCATTGCTTCCTAATATATTAGTTGATTATCAAATTCATTATACAATGAGTTAAATCAAATACCTCACTTGTAAAAGTCGGGTAGTTATGTTAGGCAACGTAAGCCTTAATACGTAGAAGGGGAATGGGATATGTTGGAGAATTTCGGTATCGAGGTTAGAATCATGCGGTAGCTCAGTTGGCAGAGCGCAGGTCGTACATAGATCTAGGGTCACTGGTTTAAGCCCCGCCAGCATGACAATTTTTTCACCATATTTTTAACAGTGTAAAATATTATTATTCTAATAACAGATTTCTAGCACTGTCACCTAACACTACAAATTATGTTTTCTTTGTTGCTTATGAGCGTTTATTCTTGCTTCGGAAGGCACGTTTAAGACGTTAGTCCCGGCTGTCATCATTCAAGCTATGTCAGATGCCTTGTCTGGATTGAGTTTCTTTCGGCGTATTCTTCTCACCAGTGGTCGTTCCGAAACGCTAGTAGTATTTCAATTTTGCATATATTAAAAAATATATAAGAAATAATAATATGACGTTCAAAAAGTGATACATGTATCCAATTTTGAATAAAAATCTTTGACTTTTAACTTGACTTTTGACTTTTGCCTTTAGGCAGCTTGAAAAATCCGACACCAGTGTAGTCCAAGTGGACAACACTGGTGTCGGATTTTTCAAACTTTCAAGTCTAGTCAATGATTTTTTAATTGCTCAAGTCTTGCTCATTGCTTGCTTGCTTCGTGTGTGAGCACACACACGAAGCAAGCAATGAGCATTTATTCGAAAATAGCATTATGATACATAAAAAAAAAAAAACTTTTGAGGTATAGCATGCTGGTCTGTAAGTAAAGAAAAAAACGTAGAATGTACCAGCTGCTTCTCTGATCGCGCAGATGATCGAGGGAAAGGGCGAAAATCAGGAATCATGTTAGTAGGCGATGCGGCTAGCAACCTATCACTATTTTAGTTCGTTTCCCACCTACATGCCTACTTATATGTTAAACATAGCTTTCAGGTCTTAAAGTCCTGGATTATGTCTACCCCGCAAGGGTAAAAGATGTGATAGTAAGTATGCATGTATACCAAAAATTACGAAAATACGCTTCAACTAGCTTCGTTAGATCTGTATCCCACATAAGCCTGTAGGTTTTTGGCAGCAAAATGGTTGAAATTAGCCAAGAAGCTTCGTCCGTATCGCTTCAAGTATTTTCTGATTAAATATTTCAATGCCTTATGATGTCATAGGCTTTGTGTATCTGTTTTACCGAACAGTACTTTATATACATTTATTGATATTATAGAAATTGCAAATATCTTTATTTCAAGCTTTGCGTGTCATATTCTGATATCCTCTCGAACTCTAGCGTAAACAATTCCCACCTCCAACAAATTTCTTTCCTCCATGTAAGGAGCTGCCTCCAGGATCCCAGCTTCCTTGGACCACATGGAAGTGCCTTAATCGCCTCCGCACTGGGGTAGGTCGATGCCGACATAACCTGGCTAAATGGGGCTTTATCCAACAGGCGGAAGTGCAGTGTCAGTGTGGTCACGATGACCAGACCATGTTGCACCTCCTTTCGTGCCCTCTGTGCCCCACCAGTTGCACCAAAGAGGATCTGTACACTGCATTCGAGAGTGGTGTCAGAGTCGCCACATACTGGAGAAACAAAATCTAATCCCTTAAGCCATCGACACGAAAAGAAGATTAATATATCAATATCATCATCAGGTCTTTTTCGTGCTTCTGCAGTGGAGACTAAAAAGATAATGATGATGATCTTCCAGGTCTTTTTAGGCTCCACTGGAGGAGCATGACCCTCTCTGTACTACCGGAGCCATACTTGGCTAGAGCAGACAGAGGATTTGGCCTACACTCTCCTCGCTGGCCAGACGGGTTGGAGAGGTCTAATTGATGTTTATGGGCTTTGTTTAGCTTGTATGTCCTAAGTCGATTTCTACGACATCTACGGGAAGATTTGGAGTGGTCCTATTCTACTCTGCCGAAAACCACACGGTTATATTATATTAATATACTTTATATATATTTGACCGAGCGAGCGAAGCGAGCGAAGCGTCTCAGTTTCCACTGGCCCAAAATTATTTTGTCCGTCTATCTGTCTGTCTGTCTGTCTGTTCTCGCCTACAGGTCGCATTTCTTAACCGATTGTCATGAAATTTTGTAAGCAAGTTCGGTAAATATATAGAATTTTTTTGTCGTGACAGTTTTTCGAAATTTTAAAACATGGCGGAAATATGGGGTTCCGAAACTTAAAAAAACTTATAGCACAGCTATTTGAAAAATAAATCAAAAATGTCATTAAACTTTTTTGTTATTCTCATTAAGACGCAACTTCTTTGTCTGAACAACTTTTTTATACGATAAACTTGAACGTGTTTATAGTCGGCAATTTGCCCAAAAGTTGTCTGAAATCGATTTTCTGTATATTTTTTTTTTATTTGTGCATTCAGTATGATGTCGTAAATACAAATCTATGGTATGATAAGTATTAAAATGGTGCGTAGTAACTGTGACGTCTCCGACGTCAGGGAAAAAATGTTTTTTATATAAACATATTGTACCATGTGCAGCCAATAAAAGGGTTTTATGAGTAGATTACACAGAAATAAACTTCACTCCCATATTGCTCAAACCCACAGACTATATTCTGTAGTACAAAAGTTAATTATAAATTAAAATGAAAGAAGTTAAAGTAGTGGGAGAGGGAGTGAAATTGAACAACTTTCCCTAAGGAACATAAATTAAAATATAAAAAATATTTTTTGGCTTAAAGCGTGATACTGCGAATTACTTTTATGATTGATAACACTGAATAAACATAGAATCCTGAAATAAAAATAAATAAAAAAGATTCACATGCTATCCTGTGACTTGAACCTGGGTTTTATAGGTGCCGGCCACTTCTTTACGTAAAATTCGCATGTTTGTCTGCCATAGTAGTTGGAATTAGCGTCCTATTAAAATTTAGACCAATTGGTAACAACTATGAAACCGGGTACTTAAACTTTGCCTCCCATTCACCCATGCCAAGTTCGCTATTCCGATATTTCCGATCTTGATGAGGATCACTTCAACTTAGTTAATGTGTACAAAAGCATACTAAACATGGTGCTCAAGGGCCGTGTTTCCATACAAGAGTAGTCCCCTGATTCCTCGCCGGATAGTACTAATAGAGCAATGATTTTGTACTAAAAAACGAATCATAATTGAATTATTTAAAGAGATATGAACCTTCAAAAACATGAAAAATTGGTATGAATTTCCGTTGTGTTCAAACATCAAGAAACAAATTTGGGCAATTATATGTATAAGAAAAAGAAAACACAGAAACACAGCCATAGCTTATTTTAAATGAAAAAAGAAATTAAATCGGTTAAGTTTTGGAGAAGAAATCAGAGGACTACGAAGCGTTAATTTTGTGAACTTTTTATAGGTATGTATTTTTCGGCCGAGCTGCAGTTATATTTATCGCACTCTGCGAGGTTTGTTTGGGCACGCGGCTCGACAGCAATAAATATTATAAATACCTATGTTTTCAATTCTCTCGAGCTTAGTGTTTCCTCTTAAAAAAGGGTCTGGTCGGGTCTTCTGGTAAAGGGAATGTAGGTTTAAATTTCCGTTTCCTCTGGTACCTAATTAAGAGCAGCGGGGATTGGGAAATAGTAACTGAAGGAAATCATCCTTAAGTCAATTAGCATATCAGTAACAGATATATTTTAGAGCACTGGAGGGCAAATGTTGATGTTGGTTGTAAGGGCTCGCGAGGTCTACTGTTCTCGCAGAACCACTAGTAATATACTTATAGTGTAAATGCTGGTCTAGAAGTAAAGAAAAGACGTAGAATATACCAGTATATTATGCTGAAAAAATTAAAGGAAAAGCACGCAAGCAAAGCCGCAAGCGGAAGCTAGCGGCAACATAATACAAGCTTTCGAGTCCTGGTTTAAGTAAAAGGAAATTATACTTGACACACCAAACTCTCGAAAAGGTCGAGATTTCCTTCCTCCCCCTCCCTTTGAGTGCTAAAATAATGGGCATCACTCCCTTCCCGAAAGTATAAAAAACGACCGAGCAGTGATTAAAGGCATAGCCACTTGACGTCCATTTTTCAGACAAATATATTTTTTATTACCGCTCTTAGGCTTGGTGCTCACTGTCGCAAAAGTTAATGAAAATATAAGTAAGAAGTTGTGACTTAAGGTTTATGTAGTGGTTTAATAACTCCAGTCTTTTTCTTTTCGTGTCGATGGTACTTTGGATATCCTATATTTTTTCCTACCCAATCATCATCATCAGGTCTTTTTAGTCTCCATTGCAGGAGCATGACCCTCTCTGTACAACCGGAGCCATACTTGGCTAGAGCAGACAGAGGATTTAGCCTACACTCTCCTCGCTGGCCAGACGGGTTGGAGAGGTCTCATTGATGTTATTAGCTTTGTCTTCCCATGGATGTCGTAAGATGCGACTTAGGAAATACAAGCTGAACAAAGCTAATAACATCAGATAAATATGATAATACAAAAATCATACTAAGATTTTTTTTTTTTTTTTTAGTATTATTTAAATTAATTAAAGATTTTCACTTTTCTACTTTATGTCGTCCAATACGGCTTTATAAGGCTTTGAGATTATTTAAAACATGTTTTAAATATCAATAACCGATTGAACGACATAAATTAAAAAAGTGAAAGAGAGTATTTTTAATTTAAATTAAGATAGATGATTTTTGTATTATCGTATTTATCTGGTATCACGGTTTATCAAGTGCAGAATAGCTAGGTTTAGCAGTTTGTAAAAAATCTATATACAGTAGTCTTAATATGTACCAAGCCTTAATGATTACCTCTTTAAAACGTTCCTTTTCTTCTATTCCAGCGAACTTGGCATCTTTTTATGATTTCTGAATCTTATTTTTTATTGTCAGTCTGTTCCTGTTGGGTTAAATTGGTTGAATTATACCAAATGTTTTAAATCTTGGATTTTTATTAGTTTCTTCTCAGTTTCATTGAGGAAAAGTATTCTTTTTCATTTATATCATTCATTGAAAATAAAAGAAATATTTTATGAACTTTTTTCTTACGTTCTGGTTTAAAAGAAAAAAAAAACATAATATAAAAACACAGAACATCAAGGATGGCGGATATTTCAAACACTCATTAGCAGTAGGATCATGTGAAACTTGGTTCTGTTTACCCTGTTATACATAAAAAATGTGAGTTGATAGAAAAGTCCCTCAATTAATTTTCATTAAAATTGAATTACACTTTTTATGATTGACTTGTTTAATCCTTTAATAACCGCGTCGTTCACATGGTGAGAGACAAATAATTAACTTACTATTGCCTCTGCAATTCCGGCAATCAAAGTGTTAAACATTTTCTATACTTTTACGGACCATGGACCAGTCAACTTTTGAATCAAGTCCTTCTGATATTTGTACTTACTCATATTAAAATATGGACAGGATGAAATTGTCTATTCCATGTTCATCATCAGGTCCTTTTTTTAGTCTCCACTACAGGAGCACGACCCTCTCTATACTACTAGGGCCACACTTGGCCAGAGCAGCCAGAGGACTTGGCCTTCACTCTCCACGCTGGCCAGACGGGTTGGACTATTCCATGTTGCGCCTTCACAATTGTTGTTGAAACCTCGTTATTTGATCCAAGTTAGAAGCTCTACTTTCAAGGACAAGGTCTTTCGGGAAATCTGACTCGTCTTGGCAGTGTTCGAGAAGCTCCACAATGTTTTCTTGTTAAAAATACCTTAGCACCAAGTCTAAAGTCTATAATCAATATCTCTTACCAGTGATTACGTAGGGGTCTGAAAAATGTTCCCTTATATGGACTTCGTTAGAAAGATCGCTCATAGAGTTATGGAGAGGGCTGTGCTCGGTGTTTGTTTATCTACGAGACCAATTCAGATTTTTTATACATAATTTGAGTGCGTTTGACCTCTATATTGCCTAATGACCTCTATATTGATAAATAAATAAATAAATAAATGAGAAGCAACGATGAGGTCTAGAGTGGTACACGCAAACTTAAATAATGCCTATTCACTCTTGCCTTAAAATCCCTAAATTGAACGAGTCGGGAAACTGCGATGCGGAGAGGGAATTCCATTCCTTCGCGGTTCGCATAATAAAGGCGAATCTAGAGGTGCGTGGTGTGTGAATATCGACTACATTGGACTCTGCCCCACGCCGTGTCGTCCGAAGATGGAATGGTGTAGGGGGAATTAGATCGTGCAGTTCCTGTGCGCACTTACTGAAAAGCAGCCTGTAAAAGACACACAGACTTGCTACTAATCGGTGGTGTCCTAGAATTGGGGAGATCTGTAGAAAAACAAAGATTACTGGCATAGCTCAGCGGATAAACTATTTGAATTGGCCGTGGGCGGGACGGGAAGCGTGTAAAACCAATGGCTGATGAGATAGAAAGTTTCTCGCCTGGCCACCACGTACTGTCAATCGCAACATTCGACACTCATCGTCCAACGTAAGGACGATCTGGCTAATGTCACGTGAAGGTACGGAAGGCAGGCCCCTTTCAACAGGTCGTTTGTTTGTTTGTATACTTATTGTAGGTACACATAAAAAAGGTACAATTCGAGGGCTACATACAGATTTTCATTACTAAAGTTACCGATGTAGTGGTCGCAGCCGCTAAGATGAAATGGGACTGGGCCGGGCACGTCAGCCGTATGCCATCGGAGCTTGGGCTGGATTTCTGTCAGCATGGACCCCAACAAATGGACACCGGCGACCTGGAAGACCTCGGTGGAGATGGCGGGACGACTTGGATGCGTACTGTACAGACAACCAAAGCTCGGAACAGAGAAGAGTGGAAAGCAGAGAGGGAGGCCTTTGCCCAGCAGTGGGATTTAAAAGGCTATTAATAAAAAATAATAATAATACAGACTTAAGGAAAAAACATATAGTGGTGTACTTATCCCTGAAGAGATTTCTTCCAATCAAATAGCTGAAAGAACATAAGACAATCGTTGATTTTCAATACGACTGGTTGGAAGCTTATGATCAGGTTAAGTTTAGCACTGGACTTTTTGCGGCTAAGGTAATAATAATAATAAATAAATACGGACAAATCACACAGATTGAGCTAGCCCCAAAGTAAGTTCGAGACTTGTGTTATGGAATACTTACTCAACAATACTATATTTTATAACAAATACATATATATGTCGTAATGAGCGATAACTAAACGATAATCAAACAATAAAAATTGTCAATTGATTTTATTAGTACTAAGTTTCATTGTAAAGCGGGGGGCGAACGGCCGTGACGTCACTGACGTCACGTGGGCAGAGTCGTGAGGCGGAACGGCAGTCTCATCTGAATCGTTGAGCCGTCAACAACCGCCTAGCGAAACTGTCGGTTCGTCTACCGATTATTAAAATCGGAAATTGTTATTATTCTAAATTAAGAATAAACTCAGTATAATTAACTGACTCTTTAAATCTCGAGTACCTAGCCATGGATCCTGTACCACGAAACCACGAGGACGTCGCAGCGATCGCTCACGTGTCGTTTACGCCGACATCAGAAGTGAGATTAAATCAAGCAGCACCGGCGAAAAGAGAAAAAGAGATTGATGAATCCAATACGCGAGAACAAGTAATCTTTTCATATGGTCTGCTTGATGGACCCATATTCGCCCAGAATTATCGTCGATCACCCCAGATGGATCAGGATTGGAATCCTTATCTCTTTTGCACGTCAAGTTCCGCTTTGCTTCAACTTTCTTGAAAAAAAAAGGCAATTCGACACGAGTTATAGTTGTGTGCAAAAACACAAAGTAACGGTTTTTTGTGTTTGTGTCAGTTTTACAGTACTTATAGTGGTAAGCTTGGTGGTAAGGATGGTATACCAATCCTAAACTGTTGATTTTGGTGAGTACGTTCCAATTTGATAATTTAAAAAAAAGTGAACGATATTATAATGGAGTGGTACAGCAATTTTTTTATTTTATTTTTCGTAATACGATTATAAGAGTTTGTTTAATTAATTGATTTGTTAACTTTATTACAAAATTTTGGTATTGCCTTACGTTTATTTGCCCTGGTGATATAATAAAAAAAAAAATGCCGAATAAAGCGTAAAAGTAGAAGTCCTTCTAGAAATCGCCATCAGCGTTCTTGTAGTCGTGTTTCTGGCTCTTGTAGCCGCGACACCCGATCAAGGAATCATGATTCCCGATCAAGGGATCGTCCCATTCGTTATAATCAACGTAAGTCTCCTAGTTATACACTAACCGAAACAATTAATCACATTTTAGGAGGTCTGTCGACATTGGGGGATCAACGCCAGCCATCTCCAACGCTGAGCCTGCGGCGGAGTGTAGGGAGCGACACTCGGTGACAGAGCGTCGCGATTCGCCGGCAGAACGCCGCAATTCAGCGATTGATTCAGTGGCTAAGCCTTATTGTCGACAACGCGCTTTGTGAGTGCTGTTATGGACAGCAAAACACTGCGGTGAGATCCAACCAAACTTACTTTATTTCAAATTATGATCATAGCATCACGGATATGGAGTGGCGTAGAAGACCGTGCTAAGTAGTTATATTTTAGGAACGTTATTGAGTGACTTTCTCGCATTGGAATTAGTCTTGAGGTGAAACCATCATAGATGGGTCAATTTTAAGCAAAAACCTCTGTGCTCTAAAAGGCGATATTGCGAACACTGTACGAAATTATAGAGCGACAACTTTGATAAATACCTGACATTTGCTGATTATACTCACAGATTGTTGAAGCTGCGTATCGTCAGCGAATATAAGTGATGAGTTGATTTCAGCTTTTGTTATTCTGACTCGCAAATCCATGCGTCAGTTACTAATGCTAAATGATTTGGTCGAATTCATTTTCAATTAAAGTATTGGGAGTCAGAAAATCGAGTCCACCTATTTTTCATAACATTGCTGATAGAATTTGGCGAAGTTACACTGGAAGTGGACTTGCGTGCGATGTACCCTGAGTTCATTAGTGCTCTCATTGTTGTTGGAACCAATGTGTTGAACAGAGACTCTTACTTATGTACGTACGCGTCACCATCAGTCTTCTTTCCTTTTCTTCCCTGTAGGCCTCGTATGGTGCTTTAAACTCCTTGAGTAGGCGAATACGTTTTAATTGAGAATAAGGAACTTAAACCAAACCAAGTTAGATGTAAAGTGTAGGGATTCGTTCCAAATTACAGAAGTTCTTGATGGAGACCGATATGTTTTGAGGTCATTGGTTAACAAGCGTACTTTTAAGTACGCCCACGAACGTATTAGGAAGATGCCTGAAGGACACGTACCTATTGAGATGGTAGAAGATGAGTTATAGATGACGATGAAGCGTCAAATTGATTTCTTTATCTGGTCATCGATTCGGGGGTCAGAGACTGTACCAGTATATCGTAGCCGTAGCCTGGTAGAAATCGGTATCATCTCCTTGAGATGTCCGTAGGTGAGCGGTAGGCGGTAGTACTGGGTAGTACAGTCGGATCTTGCCTAGTAGCATAGACCATAGAGTCATGGTCTGACTCGGGATTCCCGCGGGGAAGTCCACAGAAATGCGTTGGAGCTATGATGATAGCTATGGACCACGGATGCGATGCCAGGTGTTGAGGTGTGTTTGTGACTTTAGTAAATTTGAGTCGGTTATAATTATTCTTTGAGAATATTCAATGCGTCTCAATGGTACGGGGTCTCGGTAGTCTTTGATACTAGGTTTGAAATGGATTGATGATGACCAAGAAGGTTGAACAAAAATGCATTGATCTCGCTAAACTATTAGCTGAGCAGTTACGAGATCGAAGTACTTAAAGGTGACCGATATGTTTTGAAATCATTGACCGGTAATAGAACGTACAAGTACGCTCACGACCGTATTAGAATAAAAATGCCTCTCAGTCAAGCCCCTACAGAGTTAGAATTTTCTAGTGATACTGAGGAGGATTCCGATCCGTCAGCTAGTACAAGCAGTTTACGGCAGGCATCTTGATTTAATTGGCTATACCACATTTGCCACGCTGTAGTCGTAACTGCGACCAGCTGGTCGTTCAGGGCGCGGTGGGCAGCTGGCAATGTGGTAAAAGCCCGGGTCTCTTATGAGACTAGTGGTTGAAGCATGGCTGACTTGGTTGGCCCGGGAGTCCAGGGGACTCTAGCTTGTAATGATTGGGTTAGTCACATGGTGTGACGATGCCCCGAGTGACAGTGTACACTATGTGGTGTTAATTGGGCTGGTTACTTGGTGTAACGGAGCCCCGGGTGTCACTGTTCACTATTTTTTTAGGTGACAGTGTTCACTATAAGTTTATTGGGCTAGTTACTTGGTGTAACGGAGCCCCGGGTGTCACTTTTCACTATTTGTTTAGGTGACAGTGTTCACTATGAGTTTATTGGGCTAGTTACTTGGTGTAACGGAGCCCCGGGTGTCACTGTTCACTATTTGTTTAGGTGACAGTGTTCACTATAAGTTTATTGGGCTAGTTACTTGGTGTAACGGCGCCCCGGGTGTCACTGTTCACTATTTGTTGATTTGAGCTAGTTACTGAGTGTGATGATGCTCCGGGTGATATTGTTCACCAGTAAAATAAAACCTTGATGCCGGCTGTTAACTTCTTTTAGTTTTATGTATGGTGGCTTGACTTGAGACTAACTTAGCTACACTTAACGTCAGGTAGGCCGAGCCTAGCCTTGTTGCAGTTAACTCCATATTTTGTTGAATTGTTTCAGGTACATACGAGGGCGTATGATCAGTCAGTATGGCCGTGTCGTAATGAGCGATAACTAAACGATAATCAAACAATAAAAATTGTCAATTGATTTTATTAGTACTAAGTTTCATTGTAAAGCGGGGGGCGAACGGCCGTGACGTCACTGACGTCACGTGGGCAGAGTCGTGAGGCGGAACGGCAGTCTCATCTGAATTGTTTAGCCGTCAACAACCGCCTAGCGAAACTGTCGGTTCGTCTACCGATTATTAAAATCGGAAATTGTTATTATTCTAAATTAAGAATAAACTCAGTATAATTAACTGACTCTTTAAATCTCGTGTACCTAGCCATGGATCCTGTACCACGAAACCACGAGGACGTCGCAGCGATCGCTCACGTGTCGTTTACGCCGACATATAGATAAACACCCAGGACAATCTGAAAAAGATCATTTTCCATCTTGACCTGGTCGGGGATCGAACTCGGCGCAGGCTGGCGTGTTGACCACTGCGCCGCGGAGCTAGTTAATGTAAAGTAAGTAAGTAAGTAATAATGATGATGATTAAAATATGTGTTTACAAATGCTTGATAGCAAATTTTTGCTCCAAAGCTTTAAATAAAAAAAAACGGTTGTGTAATATATCTAAAACAAACAGAAAAGAAAAAGGCAAAATAATTAAATAAAAAAAATATATATTTTCAACAAAAACTTAATCTGTTTACAAAAAGCTCTGTTTGTCCGTTTATTAGATTTGCTCTCTTCAATACCCTGAGTTTAATACCTGGTATTATTTTTTAGTTTAACATTTAAAATTATGTTGATTTATAATTATAAAAATAACCATTTAAGATATTAAAGTTCTAATACCTATTCGAAAATTCAAAAATTGTAATTCCTTCTGATTTTTGATCATTTAACAAGCTTTAATTTATCTTGCAATATATGTATGTAACTATGTTTGTTCAGGTGGAATCTTTTGTATACTCGTTTAGTTTTGATAACATTGCAATGGTTACCTGTGTGACGTCATTGTGAATCCAACATGGCGAAACACCCAAGATGGCGGACTAGCTATTTTTGTGAGAGTATTATGAAAAAAGTATCACGTTCCTATATGCAAGTGAAAACGTGGAACAAGCGATAGAGAGGCACGATCGGCCTAAGCGTTGGACTTGTGACGCATCTATCTCTCTTTCCCCGTTATCACGTAAAATTATCGTCCGTAAACCGACTGAACAAGCAACCAATCTTTTTTTTAATTGTTTGTCGTGTGATGCCTATAAAATGGACACGTTCAGACGTGTCCATCTTTTAGTCATCACATGTTATCAGTAACATGGGTACTGATGGAAGGCGTTCAAGAGGGAAGCCAAAAACGAGAGAGGCAAGTTGTCTGCTTTGAAAGAGGGATGGCAAGACATAGTAATGGTTAGAAATCCTAAATAGCTAATATAAAAAAAATTGGTTATATGTAAAGTCGGTTTACGGACGATAATTTTACATGATAATGGTGAAACAGAGATAGATGCGTCACAAGCCGAACACTTAGCCAGATTGTACCTCTCTATTGCTTATTCCGCGCTCTCTCCTGCACTCGGTATGTGATATTTTCGTACGTGCATCCGGCATTTATTGATTTATAAGACAAATATTTTTTTTGGATATTTCTTCTACTTTTTTTTAATCCTAACCGGCTCGGTAGTAGACTCGGCAAATAACGTTAGTTTTTTCTTTTATTTCATTCTGTGACTAAACTGAATATACCAAGAGCTAAATAAGTGGTTCCATAGGGAACAACCGTTTATTGCGATTTGTAACGCAAAACCTACGTAATGCTGACAAACCCTCATTTAGTACTTGGTAATTAATTTTGTTTTTGTAAACCACTGATAGACGAGACGAATGTCCTACTTTTGTCCTGAGGAATCTGAAGCATTATGCATTGTCTTTATTTTTATTATATCATCATCATCATCATCAGTGGTTAACTCGCCAGCCTGCGACACGAGGGTGCCCGGGTTCGTTCCTGGTCAGGTCAAGATGGAAAATGATCTTTTTCAGATTTGCCTGGATCTTGGATGTTTATCTATATATGTATTTATTATTAAATATAGTGTCGTTGAGTTAGTATCCCATAACGCAAGTGTCGAACTTACTTTGGGTTAGCTCAATCTGTGTGATTTGTCCGTATATTATTTATATTTATTAACATCATCAGGTCTTTTTAGTCTCCACTTCAGGAGCATGACCCTATTGTATAAAAAGGTTCAATTTGTCTCTCATGCTTATTTGGAGACGAATAGAATTTACAACATCATCATCTTAGCCCGTCTCCGGCCCATTCATCATCATCATCTTACAAAATGTCCACTGCTGGATATGGGCCTCTCTTAAGGATTCCTCGTTTCATAGGAGGATATTACCATACTCACCACGCTTGGCAGGCGGGTTGGCGAGCGTATATTTTTTGGCTTCTTGTACTTCGACGCTGCTGCCTATCCCACGCATTTTTAAGCTGGGGAAGGATATGAATTTGTTAGATTTGGGAAAGGATACTACTCACTGGGAAAACAGCAAGCAGCAGCTCGGGAGACCGTGGGTGCGTACCACCGGACAGGCAGTTGAAAATGATACCCCTGATCTTACCCATTGCTGAGATACAATGGTCTCGCCGGCCAACCCAGTCATATGCTACTCATTCAAGCCCGATCAACGATTTTGACTTTTATCGGTCTCTCTCATAGGTAGACGTCAGACTTAATCATCATCATCATCAGGTCCTTTTTAGTCTCCACTACAGGAGCACGACCCTCTCTGTACTACTAGGGCCAGACTTGGCCAGAGCAGCCAGAGGACTTGGCCTACACTTGTCAGACGTAATACAAAGTAGCTTTAATACAATACAATACAATACAATACCCTTTATTGCACAAAAAGGAACAGTTTACATAATTTATATTAACTTAAAATATAAGAATTGTGCAAAAGGCGGCCTTATCGCAATGCAATTTCTTCCAGGCAACCTTTGCAGAAAAAGAAAACAATGCGAGAGAAATATTATGGTGCGGGGTAGAAAAAACAAACCAAATGACATAGTAACCTACACTAAACATACTTAAATACAATAGCATAAATAAACATACACAAATACCATACATAAATACATAATAAACAATACATAAATACATACACAAAAGCAGCAGAAAGTTATGGTGATAGCCAGAAAGCCTACGTTGGAAAAATATCATAAAGATAGAAAATGCGATTTTACTTGGGATTTGAAGCTGGCTAGCGTTTGAGCACACCGGATAGCAAGTGGTAGTGAGTTCCAAAGAAGTACAGCTTGGACAGAGAAAGAACGTGAGAAAAACTGAGTAGAATGTGCGGGGATTTTAAGGCGAAGGTTTTCGCCGCTACGCAAAGGACGATTTTCAACATCTCTGTGAAAAATAAAAAGTTTTCTTAAGTAATTAGGGGTTGTAGGGTTAAAAAGGATAGTGTATAACATTGAAAGGATATGCCCGTCACGGCGACGACGAATAGGGAGCCACTTGAGTTCAGTGCGAAATTGAGAAACATGGTCGTATTTGCGAAGTCCATATATAAATCGAATAAGAAGGTTTTGGAGACGCTCAAGTTTATTTAATTGCTCCTCTGTTATGTCCAAGTAACAAATGTCAGCATAATCAAGGATAGGGAAAAGCAAGGAATGTGCAAGCGTAATTTTGGTGTCTATTGGCAAGAATTTACTGAGTCTCCGAAGTGAACAAAAAGCTGCAAATGTCTTCCTGCTGACCTCCGACAATTGTGACGACCAAGACATTGTTTTGTCAAAAATAATACCGAGGTTCTTAACACTATCGCTGATTTTTATAACAGTTCCATTAAATACAATCTGTGGAAGTTCATCATAGTCTAATCGGCGCAACAATCTGGAACTACCCACTATAATGCACTGCGTTTTCAAGGGGTTAACAATGAGTCCATGATTCTTACTCCAACTAGAAATGCGGTCCAGGTCAGAGTTGGTCGTATTTATCGCTGATGAAATGCATTCAACGCTAGACTGTGTATATATCTGTAAATCGTCAGCGTAAAGATGGTAGGAAGACTGAAGCTGAGTAGTTATTGAATTAATAAATATGGAAAAAAGAAGAGGGGATAAAACGCCACCCTGCGGAACACCAGCATACGTTGAACACCATGAAGAGTAATCATCTTCGATGCGCACACGTTGCTGTCTTCCAGACAGGTAAGAGTGAAACCAGTCGATAACTGTTGAAGATATATTGAGAGAACTTAAGATACCCAGCAGAATGTCGACGTCAACTGTATTAAAAGCATTGCTAAAATCCAGAAGCGTTAAGACAGTCAACTGTCTATTGTCCATTCCCAGCCGAATGTCATCGGTTACTTTAAGGAGAGCAGTAGTCGTACTGTGACCCGGACGGAAACCGGAGGAAGTGACTGAGTTGTTGCTGGACTACTCTTTCCAAAACTTTAGACAGAAATGGGAGTATAGATATTGGGCGGAGATCGGACAAAGATGATGGATTAGGTTTTTTAGGAAGAGGAGTAATATTCGCTTTTTTCCAAGCCATTGGAAAGACACCGGTAGTCAATGAATTATTCAGGATTATGGCCAAGAAAGGAAGAATGATATCAAGGATGGGTAAGATCATTTTCCGACTAATGCAATCACCACCGACAGCATTCGATGTAATTGAACGTACTGAACTCTCAATATCGCATTCAGAAATCGGACTAAAAACAAAAGACGGTATGTTAGGAGTGGGAATAGAAGAAAGAGAATTTAATGTATTTAATTTTATGTTGTCATCAAGAGCAACAGAAGATGAGAAATGCCTATTTAGGGCTTCAATGTCTAAATTAGCAGGACTGTTACTTTTGGTCTTCCCAACTCCTAAAGTTTTAAGAAACTTCCAGATTCTAGCTGGATTTCCGTTTTGTATGGATTGATGTATGTGGCGTTTCTGAGCCTCCCTACACACCTTATTACAGTGATTCCGAGCTTGAATGTAGGCTTCACGATGTTTGTCAGGGTCTGTTTTATACTTGGACTTAGCCCTATTTTTTTTGGCTTGGATCAATTTAATATCTTCTGTTAACCAAGGCGCTGGGAGATATTTAACACGAACCGGGCGAACTGGTGCGTGTTTGTCAAACAGTTCAATAACAGTAGAGTTGAATAATTCAATTTGTTTGTCAACCGACTCTGTATTAACTATCCGCTGCCAGTCACAGTCACGAGCTTCTTCTCGAAACTTATCAATATCGATAGCACCAAAGTTACGCTGCATAAGGATTTTGACTTTGGATTTTGGAGGACGGATTTTATAGGAAAGGTAAAGAAGATCATGATAGGAGAAAGCATCTGCCGCACACTGGCCAAAAATTGCAACATGATTGGAGGAAGAAACAAGGATGAGATCAAGGAGGGAAGGTTTACATTTAGGAAAATGATGTGTGGATTGGAGAGGGAGTATGTTTAAGTTGCAACTGTCTACGACTGATCTCAGTTGCCGTGTTCGAGAGTCGTTTAGCAATAAACACGTGTTAAAATCACCCATAATGACTGTATGGCTATACGACGGCATTAATCTTTCCAAGAGATTTTCAAATTCGGCAAAATAATTTACTGCAGAGGTGTGACTGTAACAAACTCCCAGAAGGGTTTTGGTGTGGGCAAGAGTAAGTTCAAGTACAAGATATTCAAAAACATCAGAAGAAGATACACTAAGGACTTTATATGGGATATACGAACGTAGATATATGGCAACACCACCACCACGTTTGCCAGTGAGATCGTGACGAATTAATTGAAAACCCGGTAGTGAGTAAGAAGTGGAAGGGAGACACGGCTTTAGCCAAGATTCGGAAACAAGAATCGCGTGAATATTTTTGATATCAAATGTCACTAGCATATCAGCAAAGTGAGCAGGAATACTTTGTGCATTTATATGCACCACATTAAAGGTTTTAGGAAAATTTTCAAACTGAGTTTTGAGAATATCATCGAGTGGGGTAGGCAAACTATGAAAGCTATCATCCAAAGAAGAAGATGAGGACATCGAGTGATATAAATCACCTAGATAATCGTGCATTGTGCTGTATTTCTATGTAAGTTATAAATATAATAATATATAAATATAATTGTTTAATAAAATATATACCAATAAAGCAAATATAATAATAAAAATAAAATATATATCTACTTCATTTCTACCCGCTAGTAGAAAAATAAGTAAAGTTACAACAATAGAGGCTGATAAACAACAAAAAAAAAAAAAAATATATTAGACAAAATTTCCAACTACACTGGCAGAATATTACAATGGCACATACCAAAAAAAAACTTTAACTAACATGCTATCATTACTTCTTCTTCTCATTCCACTTTATGTGGAGTTGGGACAGCATATAAGTCTTGTTTTTCCTTTACTTGAGTTATCTCTATCGTTACCTTGTTTTTCCTTATATCCTCCTTCAAGCTATCATAACGGTGTAAATTAAAGTGTGTGGCTTGCCCGAAATGACAACTGAGAATGCATGGAAGAAAATAAGGAGGAGTCTGATTTGGAAATACATGAAAATAAATAATATAATAGTCGTTTCATGCATATGCGATGAACCACCGCCGATACTTACTTACTATCCTGGCTCAGCGACCCAAAGTGAGTCTTGGCCTCCAGCACAAGAGAACGCCAGCGCTTTCGGTCCTGTGCTAGCTCTCACCAGTTATCACCAACTTGCAGCTCGCGCAGATCCGCCGTCACAACGTCACTCCAGCTATACCTGGTACGTTCCACCGATAGATTTGTCAAATTATATTTAAAACTTGTTTAGCTAAGTATAACTCTATCATATTTGCTTTGGGTACACTTTATGTATGAATATATTAAAAATAAGAGAAATCTCAAAAATAATCGCGGCAAGTCCAGTACTGACAATAATAGTATTTGTGATAGCGGGTCTCGTAATCCGTATTAATTACTAAATTGCCCACAAAAAGTATATTGTGTTTAGAGTTCTAGATTTAAAGAGATTAGTTTCCAAGTATTTAAGTATGTAAATATATATGTTTTATACTTAAAATTACGAAAACATCTAAATGGCTTAACGGATTTGGGCATATTGTGACCGTTAGAATCCTTTCATTACCGACCAACAAAGGCTATTTTTCGGTAGAGCTGTTTTATTTATTTTACAGATGAACATACATACATACTGGGCAAAATCATAACCCTCATTTTTGCTTCGCCGTAATCGGATAAAAGTAGTAAGATTTGAGGAAGCAAAGATTATTTCCCACATTGTCTCCGCAGTGTTTTTTCCATTCCCTGAAAGCGTCGCTGGAGCTTCAGCAAGCACAAAAGCTAAGCTCTAGATCTTTTCGTCCAATTGAACGATCCTCGTTTTCAATAATGCTCTACACGGATCTGATTTTCTAGATGTGATCTTCGTTTATGCTATTTATCCATTTTTTCGAAATATTCTAGAGATCACGAAGTGTGCAATTTATGTTAGAAAGATCAAGGTACGAAGTATTCGAACGCGAAAGAACATAAGCGCGTATGAACTGAGGTGCGAAGAGCTTGTAACCTACCTAGTTTAAATTATTATTTTTTGTATTTTCACTCTAGCCTATCCTTACTATAAATTCCTAACTGCACCAAATACTAGCTGTATTACTCTTAATCTACTTTATCAACCTAAATACCCTATTCATGTTTTGTTTCTTTGCTCAATTCTATATGGCGTGATCGTACATCTAGTGGAGTAACCCTTGTTTTATCATAGTAACCCCTGGACCTTCTTAAATGAAGTGATTTTGAAACTAACCTATGGTGATGAAGCCTAGCCCTATCTTATGCTATGTCTAAAGTTGCTATCGGCCTTGTGTATGACTAATTTCTACTTATAAATAAGAATAACTTTATCCTAAGATGCGCTTATGTTTTTCCTAATAAATATTGTTTAAGATGCACTTTGTGTTATTTTATGTTGCCCGCTATTTCACATTAATAGAATTGCCTTATTTTATGAAGGGTTGATTAATTATTTATCATAAATGAGCATACTGCTTATCTAGCATGGTTCATTCTACAGAAATATGTTCCTCTACCAGCGGCTTATGGATATAGTATTGAATTTCGGATATGTACAGTAAGTATTAGAATGTAAGTAGCCATATTGGCCTATAATGAGATATAGATTACTACAACTGTAGGTAATGAATAGAAGTTTAAGGTAATAGTTTAATATTGTCATTGTATGTGTTAGTCAGTGGTGGTAGATATATATTATAGTGAATATACCCAGCGTTTTTGGTGTTACGGTTTACTAGTCGAGCCCCGCCTTCCGCCCGCCAGAGTACCACTCGTCATCCAGACTTGGACGTGATTCCTCCGTATGCTAATTTCTTTTGGAAAGCAAAAGGGATACCCATTAAAGAGTAAATAGTACCTGTTCCCACCTAATAGTAGGATAGGCAATTGGTCAGTAAAATTATGTCTGACTATTAAATTCAGGGACAAGAGGGTAGACTAAATGTCTTCAAGCGTATTACCTGCTACACAAGCATTATGCTCTCATTGTGTTCGCTGGGATGAGTTCAGACTTATTTACTTTGAAATAACACCACGGAGGTGTAAAAGCAAAGAACTCAAATTATGAATTTACAACAAGCAGGTAGTACTAGGTACTCAGATGGAGTTTTATAGCAAGGGTTTGTTTGTCAGTCAAACTATACCTCAACCTTCACTGTAGAAAAGGCATCCTTACATGATAATACTCCCTGTGTCAATTGTCACTCATTATCCTATTATTTTCAGGAAATATGTAGTTATGTATGTAAGCATGTAAATGTTATACCATGCTGTTATGTATAAGCACTATTATGCACTAACTCAAGGTCTTAGAGATAGATTGAGATGAAATGTCTATTAGTATTTAAGTACATTACATCAGACTTATTTGTCTCAGTGATTCAACAAATTTAAGTGTGAGGATTGTATTATTCCTAGATTTCAATATATAGGGGTTTGAGTCAATCTTACACTCGCCCTTGGTAGTATATAAGGAACATTACTCTCCCAGAATTCATTATTCCAGAATTAGATGAATCATATGGTATATATGTGGATTGTCAATATCTCAACCTTACAGAATTTACATGACTTCCATGGAACCAACAGACCATCTCCTTCAGAGAATGATTATCATGATAATATATTGTCAGAGAGTTATGAGATCTCACTGGACTAAACAAATCTGAATTTTTCAACAAAATAGGTAGATCAAGAAGGTATTTATTTAGTAATTAAATAGACAACTCAGACTCAATCCATTGTCAAATAACTATGAGATTATACCACAAGTTATGATATTAATTGTTCATGGCCAATCTATGTGATTTTACAATATGAAAATCCCCAAATCATTCAGGTAGATACTCTATACACTATTATAGTCTCAGGGCCTTGTACATAAAAATTAAGGTTAGGAATTTCATACCTTTGTTAGAAACAGATTCTCTGAATCTTTCACAATCAGAATACGCACATTTCTTCAGCATTATCACTTGTCACAATCACAGAACCAGCTTATGCCATTCTGTTATCATATTTTCACATTCAACTTCACTTTCATATTAGATACGACTATCTAACTTAAAATTACTGTCGAAGATTAATTGTTTGAATTATTAACGTCCTACCCACCAGCAGCTTGGATGGTTATATTGCTACCACCGGATTTACCGTGAAAACGAATGGAATTTTATCTCCTATACCCCTCTTTTCCTTATCCTGACGCAACCGTTAATGGGCCTAATCTAGTCCCTATCAGTCCCTAATTTCTAGTCTAAAGGTGTTAAGTTACTGTCCCCCCATCCCCAAAGTGTGTGTGTGTGTAGAACGAACTCCGGTGTAAGAGATCGCTCCCTAATCTAGCTAAAAAGATTTGAGGAAGCTTCCCTCGCCCTATTTTAATGATTCTACCTGCCTGACTGCTCCTAAAATCAGATTTCCTACTCTGGTAAATAGATTAGGTTCCTAGCAAGGATCCGTCATCTCTAAGCTGTAAAAGGGAGCCAGAGTTTGGGCCCACGAACCTATTATTCCTATCACTCTTGGGTTGTGGTCATCTCTTGTGGTCAGGATCGAGACTTCCACGCCCTAACAAAGGTTTGAGGTCCCAGACGTGTCCCCAAGTGGCTAGGGAGCTGAAAACTAGCGCACCGTTCGGACCGTAGGTTTCCGTAGGCACAGAGGCCGTCTGGACGCCCCAAGTAGCATAGCTAGGCTGGGAATTTCAGCCCATTCGACCAGCTACAATGTCGAATTATTTTTACTCCTACTTGGCCGCTACCCTCATAAAGAACAATCGCTCTCATAAGGAATAGAGGTCCAGCGTTGATCTTGGCCATGTATTCCCCAATTCGACACAAAACTCTATTAAACTTACATTAAAATCAAACAAATAGAAACTAGATATCTCAGATTTGACACAGAGAAGATTTCGAAGAATCAAAGATCTCCCCAACATCATTTCCTCAATATCATTCAAACTTTACAGTATATGAAACTATTATGGTGAATTTACTCTGGACAAGCTAATATTCATATATTTCAAAAGAATCTACAATATTTTAACTTCAGAACACGATACCAATGTGCTTCTTAGCTAAAATATTTTTGCAAGGGACTTCGCGGGACTTTTCGATCCTAATTTGCCAAGATAACGCGATAACCCACACTTTAAACTACTTCTTTCTTGATTTAAAATAAAACTTGCAGTGGCGTTCTGGCAGCAATTCCTCTTGACTCTTCAAATTCCCCGATGCGTAATCACCCAGACTAATGGCGCCATAGCCTTTTATACTCGCTACCGTGCGGTTCTCAGAAATCACGCCACTTTGACTGAAAAACCGTTGGCCAATATTTTTTCTAAAAAGCTCACGCAAATATCTAACTAATATACCTACATTTAATAACTATTCTGCCTTGCTCATTCCTGTCGATAAGACCTTTTTCATTTAATTCTCAATTGAATAAAGTTTTCCCATTGGTTAGGTTCAAAACTTTCTAGACCGTTCTAAGGCTACCTGTCTCTTTCTTCACCCCTAATAGTAACGAAATAAAGGTCAGCGTGCCTTGTAACAAATTTAATTCCATAGACAATCTCATAGCTTTCTTTTAATTATTAGTGTTCCCTGTGCTATCCATAAGATCCCTTGAATCGACCTATTAGGATAATCTGGTATCACGAGATATTATAATAAATGAGATTATAATTTTACCATTTTAATTCCTTTTACGCTGAGTATTAATTTATATTAATATTTGTTTAATTTTGATTGAATCGATTCTCTCGATTATCCGTAAAATGCTTACTTTTTTTTCAACTCGACAAAAGAATAAACTAATTATCAATTATTTGATCAAATTTTGTTATCATCATGATTATTTATTTCCTTGTTCTTACTTAAAGGTATAAATTCAGTCAAACTATACTTTTAATTTCATGTTTTTTTTACATTTCCCTGCCTTCGTTCTAAGTTTTATTTTTCATAGATCATAGATCAATTTTCTTCCTCGCGTCAATTATTGACAAGACAAACTGTCAATGTCATTCTGCTTCATAACAAACAAAATAAGATGGATATAATGAATTATTGTGAAACAATTTACAAAAGACTGTATTTTATGATTGAATTTCAGTTTTCCAGTTAATATTTGAGAATTGTGAACGAGCACATATTAATGGTTCGTTACAGCCGACCCTTCAAATTTAGACGAAAGCGACTTTCTCAAAGGACCTGGAGTATAAATTTTACCAAATTTAAGATTTAAATTAAATTCTCAAATATTTCTCTATATGTTAATTATTTACATATAAGCAAAACAACCCCTTTTTTTTCAATTCCCCCCTTTTTCCAAAATATTATTCTCCCAAAACCTTCGAATGGTGTAGCCCTAATCTGTGTGTGTGTGTCCCTAAGCTAGTGTATAGTGTATTTAAACCAAGGACATGTTTTTCATTGCCAAACTACAGTTTTGAGCTAATACCCCATTCTATATCCAACAATAATCCTCCCCAGGGTTCATCATAGCCCAAGACGGAGTAGTTTTAAACTACTGATCCTAATGATCCTATAGTGAAGATATGAACGGATTCAACCTTACAATCAGAACTATAACGTCACCATACCCTTCCTATGACCGATCTTCCCCACGAGGTAATAAATTATTGAAGTCGATATCCAGAAGCAATACCCAAAAACCTTGCTTAAACAAATCTTAACATCGCCTTGGAGCATGGTGTGGTAACCGAAGAATATCAGTGTGTAGTGCGGAGTTTCATACAGGTGTAGTATCACATGGGATATTGGATATATTTATCCTTAACTAAACCTAACATCAAATTCCCCCTGTATAAAGCTCATGTTTGTGGTGTGTAAATTCTAAGTCTTGGGTAAATAATATTGGTAATTCGGTTTCACATCTGGCATAAACCAAGGCCCTTCCTAGACGCTATTCCCTTATCCCCAACCCTGTTCTAATCAAAGTGTACATTCCTCCTCAATCACACAACCACGCTTGCCAAAGAATATATCAGAGCTTCACCGAATCACATTAAAATTAATGGAACTAATAATTATTTTTATTTTAAATGTCTTCCTATATTTATTTAAATAACTACTAAAATAATTTTACATGTGATGTGACCATAGGTCAACTTATCAAAGTAAAGAAGGACGGACAAAACAAGCCTTTTTTTATATTTTAAATTAATTATTAATCTGCATCCACAATAATTCTCAAATATCAACGTTAAGTCTTCGAAATCGACACCTGTTTTTAATTAAGTAACTTAAAAGCTTTGGATTGAATTGATTTTACTTATCCAGGATTATAGAACAATTTATTAAAATTAATTTTAATTTACGTGAACTTATTTGAATTTATCTGATTTTATTTGAATTTATTTGAATTTATTTTAAATTTTTAGAATTTATTTTGAATTTATTTGAATTAGTTTGAATTTATTCGAACCTATTTTAAATTTTTAGAATTTATTTGGATTTGTTTGAATTTAATTGAATTTATTTTATTTTTTTATAATTTATTAGGATTTATTTAGAATTTATTTGAAATTATTCGAATTTATTTAGATTTATTTGAATTTATTAGACTTATCTTTAATTTATTTTGATTTAAATATTTTTTAATAATCTAATGAACCCGGTGAATCTCATACCGCCCCTTAAGTAGTCGGGTAAAAGTAATATGCCAATCTAGGGCGTCAACACCTTAACAACAAATTCCATCAAAATGTGTACAGCCATTCTCGAGCTAATCATATATAATATACAGTCAAACATAGAACCCCTCTTTTTTTTTTTTTTTTTAGTCGGTTGAAAATTATCATTTCTCTATGGTTGAAGACCTCTAATTAATCATAAGTTAAATTATTACCTACTATCCGCTATTACCATAGAGTATGCTATTACGGTGTTTTCGAGATTTTAAATATCCCGCCTAACATTTATGCACGCGAAGTATGTATAAAGCATAGAGATAAGATAATGGTATAGAGCCACATTAACAATTGATAACGACAACCAATCAAGAGTGTTACTTCCACTTGACGAACGATGCCATTCGTAAACGAGCGTTACACTTTCAAGAATAGCACTCCAAGAAGCGTTTTAAGTATCGATCAATTATCGATTTCCGAACGAACTCACTAAACGTCATGTCATAATCTACTAATGTCATAATAAACATGGCGTCGGCAATCGAATAAACAAAACATCGTTTATTTATTAATAATTACCTGATTATTCAAGGAATTAACGCATGTACGACCTATAAATAATCTACAATGTGTTAATATAATATACTATGTCGCGTCGAAAGTTACAAAATGGGAAAGCAATATCCAATGTATTCACGGACATTCCGCTTCGACAATCGTAAGTATTTATGGATTTTTAAAGTTAAATCTTCACAATAAACAGCAAGAATAGCAGTAAGGAAAGCTACGATGAGCCTATAAATGTGTCCTGTCTATAAACTCGTGAAAATAACAATTTACAATGCTATTGTGGTATAACCTAGAAGTAACTTATTCATACTATCTAATCAACCTAATCTCTACATAAAAGTACATAAAACTACCCAATGACTCGTCATAAAGGTACATCCTTCAATAATGCGACTCATATAATGATTTACATTAAGTTTTCTATCAAATTGTTGCAAAAATATAAAACATAACCTTACTTCTATTGTTTCAGATAAACTGAATAAGCATCCTTATAAAAGTCTATGGCATCTACCTGTGTAGATCTATGTAATGCTAAGAGAAAACTAATCAAGCCCTACATTCATCGAAGTTTTGAAGAAACTGTAAGAAGTCATCGACGGAATGTGACTAAGTGTGAAATGCAACAGTGTTATAGCCTAACTTATAATAGTGAATCTATTTGAATAAAAAATGTTTTACTCTGCCTAAAAGATTTACTATGCCATACCTTATAAACATTTAGGGTACTATGTAAGTAAGAGAACTATTATGTACAACCCGTTTTATTATATAAACTATAATTTCTATTTCTATCTTTACATAGTTCAAAACGAAGATGATTCCGCTATGTGTTTGTGCATACCTCACAAACGACTGAACCATATTTGATGCAGTTTCCAACAACAGATAGATTGATTCAAAAAAGGAAAATCTATATGAAAAATACATACATATTATGAGACTAACTAATCTATAACTTCTATCTAGGAAATTATAAGTAAATATTGGACTAGATACTGATTTGGTACATTACTAACTAGTTGTAGGTTACAAATTATGCTTTGAGTTAGCGATCAGGTATAGTCCATTCTTCAGAATATGGGTGTTACTGAACCGACCCTACGACTTGTTACAACTTTATATATTACATAATTTATATTACCCTGACCTGAACTAACACTTTATTTGTATGTATCTAAAAAATTGAACCGTTAGATATATTTTTATCTAGATGTTTTATTTTTTTTTCTGACGGCATGAAGTTATACTTTTTATTATTTTGATGACAAGCTAGGAACATTTTTATTTACGATGGATTATATAATTATTTAGCTTAGCTTAGATTTTGAAAATCACTAGATTTTGAGAATGATCCTACACAACCGTTATGGAGTATGCTACAAATATGTAACCTAGCTTTTATTGTGAACCACCGAATTGGATGCTGATGGAAACTAAATTATTAAATTTATATTAAAGAAATACTTTAGCAACATACATGGTTTGTTTTAGTTTTATATCCTAACCCTTTTTTTTTATATATAACGAGTGGTACTATACATAGCTATCTGTGTATTATTTCAACCGAACACTTCACTTTAACTTGTGCACTATCACCTTAACTATAGCACTTTCACTACTTATTGTTTATTGAATCTATTAATTTTATGTATTTAACTTATTATATTAAAATTCCCCCCCAGAAAAGCCGCCACAACTCCCCTCTATCTGACGCTACGTTCAACTCGAGAGTATGTGTAATGTTGTTTAATTTTAATTAATATAAATAATGGTATTGTAACAATGTTCCATGTTTTCCCTATAGAAAAATTGTATGTATGAAAAATTGTATGTATGACTTTTCTTATACATTGCAAATGTTAAAACTCAAACGAGTTGGTTATTGTAAAGTCAGATAGGCTTTTCCCTGTGTCCACCAGATTCTACACAAATCTACCCCTGAACTTTATTTATTAATTCTTATTCAAATTACAAGGTTCTTTTCCTTTTTTTTTTAAATTAGATAAAAAAAAAACAATATGATTATCTATCTATCTTTTATATAAATCAATCACTTCACTTGTAATACTTAGACAGTTGTTTAATGTTATACATCCCCTTTTCTTTATTTGTCACCGGATCAACTAATAGATAGGAATTTTTATATGGATTAGCCGCTATCACATAAGGACCTTCATATAATAGCTCAAATTTCTTAGTAGCACTTAATTTATCATCTGACTTTTCTTGCCTCCTTATCTTAACTAAATGTCCTATCTGATTTTGTATAGATTTTTGTCTTTTAATAAAATTATACTCTGGCACCGGGCCTACTCTGTGTAAATTTTCCCTAATCTTTTCCCTAACCTTTTCCCTAATGGATACTTTGGTTTGAATACCTAAATCAGTATTATGAACATCAGAATTCTGTTTAGCAGATCCACCATACAAGATGTCGCTTGGTGTAAATCCTGTACTTTCATGAAGAGTATTGTTATATAAGATTTCTAATTTTGATAATATGTCCCAACTTTGATGTTCTGTCCTGCAATACATTTCAAGTAAACTGCCTAATTGTTTATTTATTCTTTTAGTTGTTTTAAAATGAGTGTTAGCTACTGTAGTATAAATAATTTGAATACTTTGCTGACTCATCATTTCAGTCCATGCTTTGCTAGTAAACTGAGAACATTTTTCAGAGACAATTACTTTTGGTTTTATTATTTTAAAGAATGTTTTTGTATTTGTTATAACCGATGAGACCGTCGGCTTCTCGAGATTAAATAATTTAATAAATTTACTAAAATAATCTTGAATTACTAAAATATAGTGCATACCTGATTTACTACTAGGAAATGGCCCATATATATTAAACATGGCTAAATCCCCTACATCTTCAGAAATTAATAATTGGCAAGGTCCTACAAGCTTTATAGTATCACCCTTTATGAACTGACAATCATGACATCCCTTTAATACCTTTTTGACCTGCTTAGTAAGTCCCTTCCAATAATATCTATCCCGTATGTACTTAATGACCTTATATACCCCTACATGTCCCTTATCAAGATGAATCCTCCATATCATTTCCTCCCTAAGTACTTTTGGTAAGCAAATAACTTTATTCCCTACTTTATCTGGAGAAAAATATAACAACTGATCTTTGATAGTATATCTTTTAAGTAATTGTTTTGAATGATTATTTATTTCTTGATTCTCTAATTCTGACATTATCATACTCATTTCTGAATCTTCTCGTTGGTATTTAGGCAATTCGTTTAGTGCAATTGTTAAATCCTTATCTAATCTAATCTCTCCATATAATATGTTAAGGAAATCATTTTTACCTGGATATGGAGTTTCCTTAATCTCTTCTAATACCATACTGTTCACTTGCACACTCTCATGAAACTTAAAAAAGTGACTTTCCTGTCTTATAGCAATTTCAACTCCATCTCCATCTCTTTTTAACATAATAGAGGTTTCATTTTCCTTCATCCAGTCAAAACCCAGTATAAGCTTTCTTACGGTAAATCCTGGCACTATAAATACAGAAAGATGTCTTTCATATGGTCCTATTCTCAACGTAACTAATCCTATCTTACGTATTTCTACATTTTTTTGTCCTACTGCAGTCTTAATAAAGAAGGGTTTAACAGCAAAGGAAGTTATATTTGGTCTCTTATCAAGTAATGTTTTCCAAAATTCTTCAGATATATAAGTTAAATCGCTACCGGTATCTAAGAGAGCAACTATTTCTTCATCGAATACGCTTACCAACAACTCAGATTTGAAATTACGCTTTTCCGTTGATTTTCTATCCCTTATATTGTAATTAACTAACACTTCACAGCCCTTAGTATCCATAAATGAATTTTCGCAATTTAATTTTAACACATCTACTATTTGACTGATATTATGCAACGGCCTCAAATCTAAATCTCGACATCCCAAACCATGTCTATTATTATAATATTTTATTTGCGAACATATTGGAAATTTTAACCCACTACTAATTTTTCCCAGAGCTTGACCTGGCTTCCATTTCATTTGAACCATCATATAATATGCCTTATTATTATTATCTTTTGTTAAAGTTGATCCGGAGACTACAGTTTTATTTTTAACTACCTTTTTTACTAAGTTATTATTTTTATTTTGCTTAGGCTGCGATTTCTTCTGACTGTTTCGCCACTGACGATACATTTTTATAACATTATTCTTCTTAGACTTTCGACATTCAAAATTCTTCACTACTCCGACATAGTTTTGACACTCCTTCCTCTGTATGATATCGTCCATTCTTTCCAGAAATTCTAAAGTTTCTATTATTGTTTCTATGTTTTTTGAAATCCACATTTGTCTCACGTATCTAGGATAATGCCGCATTATGTCAGTTATGAGATGTTTTTCAGTCATATTGATACTAAGCCTCTGAGCTTTACCCGTCAACTCCAGAAAATGCTGAGTCATCGAGGGAGTAATTGACCTATCCCAAGATCCTTGAAGTATTTTCCGTCGCAAATCATTCTGCTCGCTTTCCCCCCAATAAGTTTTAAGGAAATCCCTCTTAAAATCCTCTAATGTATTCCAGCGACCCTTATAGATTCTTGCCCAGTCTCTGGCATGACCTACAAGACACTCTTGGATCATATCCAACTCATTCTCCGAATTATCCATCCTTTTCAAATAAACCTCTAGGTCCTCTACAAACGTTACCGGATGTATGGCTACCTTTCCAAATATCGGTTTTTCTAATTTAATAATATTAATATTACATTCTATATATTTCTTGCTGTCTGTGGGAATCCGCTCTTTCTCCCGCGATGAGTCTATATCTACTTCTATATTTATTAAATCTCGAGGTACTGAGTTGTTATAGATTTCTGTACTATCAGATAAGGCCATTCTAATTTGTTTAACATTTTTTTCCGATTCATTCATCTTCTTTGTTAAACATCCCATTGATAACTGCGACAGCGACTGCATTGTGGTTACGCCTAATCTTCCCTCTTTACTATAAAATATTCGCTCTTGTTTGCGGTGTTTGTTTTAGCACTGATTTCACTAAGTTTTGGTTTATCACAAGGTTTCTTCCGGTTGCAGGTAGCGTCAGATCTACCAACCAAACATTTGTTCTAAATTAACTTTCCGCATTAGAATCATAGATCTCAAGGAGTAAAATGTGTATATATATAGTAGGACAATACTATATGTATGCAATTAAGTGATCATTTGCTTTATTTTAGTTTATCATTTTATTTTTTAACCCAAAATTGTTAGTTTATATTTCAAGAATATTAAATATTTTGCCAGTAATTGGTATCAGGAGTTATTCCTGCTATTACAACCACTGTACCGCTCCGGAATTACATTATTTTAAACTAATATTTAACTAATTTTAATCCAATAAGTTATGTCTAGGTATAGCTGAGAGGTATATGCTTTCGCATTAATAGTACCACGCAAACATAATTATTTTTATTCCCTATTCATATGAGTCGGTTAAATTAATGAAGCTTTTATTAGTTTATAATCTATACTGATACTGATAAGTGGATTTGATAAGTTCAAAATACATTTTTTTATTATTATTGTTTAACTAATTACTTTTATTATTTGTTATATATCTGTACAAACAAGAAAACAGGAAACTAATCTACCATTTATTTTATATAATGAGGTAAGTAAGTATTTGTGTAAAATATTCTCGCATAGTGTAGAGCCTCCCTCGTATGGCTGTATAACATTATTTATCTTTGCATAATATGTCAACGACAACGACTACTATCAAACGTGAAAATAATGACAGATTCACAATATCAAAATGCGTAGTAGCAGAATTAAGCATTTATTTCCTTTTTATTTAGTTATTTTATTTGTTTCAGGTATTTAAATTTGACATATAATACAACTCATAGAAAATACGACCCTACTACTTTGCCTACGAGTTCGAGTGATGTGAAATATAGCTCAAACAACGAGATCAAAGTACATGACACTATCTCAACAAAATCACGACATCTTTTCCATGTCTCGGCATCAAAATGTGACCAAACCAAGCCATCCTCATGGAGAATCAGCCTGTCTAGTCACTAAGCGGATTTGAACAGTGAAACAAAACAGTGAATCGAACATTTCTACTATCAAATTAACCTATGTATGTATACAATGCTATACTAACAATTTGGATTAAAACGCACCCGATATGCTACCTTATTGGGGCTGTAATCAATCAAGCTACTATTCTTAGTAATACAGCTATCCTGGTCATGGAACACTAAAATGTAACCTACCTAGTTTAAATTATTATTTTTTGTATTTTCACTCTAGCCTATCCTTACTATAAATTCCTAACTGCACCAAATACTAGCTGTATTACTCTTAATCTACTTTATCAACCTAAATACCCTATTCATGTTTTGTTTCTTTGCTCAATTCTATATGGCGTGATCGTACATCTAGTGGAGTAACCCTTGTTTTATCATAGTAATCCCTGGACCTTCTTAAATGAAGTGATTTTGAAACTAACCTATGGTGATGAAGCCTAGCCCTATCTTATGCTATGTCTAAAGTTGCTATCGGCCTTGTGTATGACTAATTTCTACTTATAAATAAGAATAACTTTATCCTAAGATGCGCTTATGTTTTTCCTAATAAATATTGTTTAAGATGCACTTTGTGTTATTTTATGTTGCCCGCTATTTCACATTAATAGAATTGCCTTATTTTATGAAGGGTTGATTAATTATTTATCATAAATGAGCATACTGCTTATCTAGCATGGTTCATTCTACAGAAATATGTTCCTCTACCAGCGGCTTATGGATATAGTATTGAATTTCGGATATGTACAGTAAGTATTAGAATGTAAGTAGCCATATTGGCCTATAATGAGATATAGATTACTACAACTGTAGGTAATGAATAGAAGTTTAAGGTAATAGTTTAATATTGTCATTGTATGTGTTAGTCAGTGGTGGTAGATATATATTATAGTGAATATACCCAGCGTTTTTGGTGTTACGGTTTACTAGTCGAGCCCCGCCTTCCGCCCGCCAGAGTACCACTCGTCATCCAGACTTGGACGTGATTCCTCCGTATGCTAATTTCTTTTGGAAAGCAAAAGGGATACCCATTAAAGAGTAAATAGTACCTGTTCCCACCTAATAGTAGGATAGGCAATTGGTCAGTAAAATTATGTCTGACTATTAAATTCAGGGACAAGAGGGTAGACTAAATGTCTTCAAGCGTATTACCTGCTACACAAGCATTATGCTCTCATTGTGTTCGCTGGGATGAGTTCAGACTTATTTACTTTGAAATAACACCACGGAGGTGTAAAAGCAAAGAACTCAAATTATGAATTTACAACAAGCAGGTAGTACTAGGTACTCAGATGGAGTTTTATAGCAAGGGTTTGTTTGTCAGTCAAACTATACCTCAACCTTCACTGTAGAAAAGGCATCCTTACATGATAATACTCCCTGTGTCAATTGTCACTCATTATCCTATTATTTTCAGGAAATATGTAGTTATGTATGTAAGCATGTAAATGTTATACCATGCTGTTATGTATAAGCACTATTATGCACTAACTCAAGGTCTTAGAGATAGATTGAGATGAAATGTCTATTAGTATTTAAGTACATTACATCAGACTTATTTGTCTCAGTGATTCAACAAATTTAAGTGTGAGGATTGTATTATTCCTAGATTTCAATATATAGGGGTTTGAGTCAATCTTACACTCGCCCTTGGTAGTATATAAGGAACATTACTCTCCCAGAATTCATTATTCCAGAATTAGATGAATCATATGGTATATATGTGGATTGTCAATATCTCAACCTTACAGAATTTACATGACTTCCATGGAACCAACAGACCATCTCCTTCAGAGAATGATTATCATGATAATATATTGTCAGAGAGTTATGAGATCTCACTGGACTAAACAAATCTGAATTTTTCAACAAAATAGGTAGATCAAGAAGGTATTTATTTAGTAATTAAATAGACAACTCAGACTCAATCCATTGTCAAATAACTATGAGATTATACCACAAGTTATGATATTAATTGTTCATGGCCAATCTATGTGATTTTACAATATGAAAATCCCCAAATCATTCAGGTAGATACTCTATACACTATTATAGTCTCAGGGCCTTGTACATAAAAATTAAGGTTAGGAATTTCATACCTTTGTTAGAAACAGATTCTCTGAATCTTTCACAATCAGAATACGCACATTTCTTCAGCATTATCACTTGTCACAATCACAGAACCAGCTTATGCCATTCTGTTATCATATTTTCACATTCAACTTCACTTTCATATTAGATACGACTATCTAACTTAAAATTACTGTCGAAGATTAATTGTTTGAATTATTAACGTCCTACCCACCAGCAGCTTGGATGGTTATATTGCTACCACCGGATTTACCGTGAAAACGAATGGAATTTTATCTCCTATACCCCTCTTTTCCTTATCCTGACGCAACCGTTAATGGGCCTAATCTAGTCCCTATCAGTCCCTAATTTCTAGTCTAAAGGTGTTAAGTTACTGTCCCCCCATCCCCAAAGTGTGTGTGTGTGTAGAACGAACTCCGGTGTAAGAGATCGCTCCCTAATCTAGCTAAAAAGATTTGAGGAAGCTTCCCTCGCCCTATTTTAATGATTCTACCTGCCTGACTGCTCCTAAAATCAGATTTCCTACTCTGGTAAATAGATTAGGTTCCTAGCAAGGATCCGTCATCTCTAAGCTGTAAAAGGGAGCCAGAGTTTGGGCCCACGAACCTATTATTCCTATCACTCTTGGGTTGTGGTCATCTCTTGTGGTCAGGATCGAGACTTCCACGCCCTAACAAAGGTTTGAGGTCCCAGACGTGTCCCCAAGTGGCTAGGGAGCTGAAAACTAGCGCACCGTTCGGACCGTAGGTTTCCGTAGGCACAGAGGCCGTCTGGACGCCCCAAGTAGCATAGCTAGGCTGGGAATTTCAGCCCATTCGACCAGCTACAATGTCGAATTATTTTTACTCCTACTTGGCCGCTACCCTCATAAAGAACAATCGCTCTCATAAGGAATAGAGGTCCAGCGTTGATCTTGGCCATGTATTCCCCAATTCGACACAAAACTCTATTAAACTTACATTAAAATCAAACAAATAGAAACTAGATATCTCAGATTTGACACAGAGAAGATTTCGAAGAATCAAAGATCTCCCCAACATCATTTCCTCAATATCATTCAAACTTTACAGTATATGAAACTATTATGGTGAATTTACTCTGGACAAGCTAATATTCATATATTTCAAAAGAATCTACAATATTTTAACTTCAGAACACGATACCAATGTGCTTCTTAGCTAAAATATTTTTGCAAGGGACTTCGCGGGACTTTTCGATCCTAATTTGCCAAGATAACGCGATAACCCACACTTTAAACTACTTCTTTCTTGATTTAAAATAAAACTTGCAGTGGCGTTCTGGCAGCAATTCCTCTTGACTCTTCAAATTCCCCGATGCGTAATCACCCAGACTAATGGCGCCATAGCCTTTTATACTCGCTACCGTGCGGTTCTCAGAAATCACGCCACTTTGACTGAAAAACCGTTGGCCAATATTTTTTCTAAAAAGCTCACGCAAATATCTAACTAATATACCTACATTTAATAACTATTCTGCCTTGCTCATTCCTGTCGATAAGACCTTTTTCATTTAATTATCAATTGAATAAAGTTTTCCCATTGGTTAGGTTCAAAACTTTCTAGACCGTTCTAAGGCTACCTGTCTCTTTCTTCACCCCTAATAGTAACGAAATAAAGGTCAGCGTGCCTTGTAACAAATTTAATTCCATAGACAATCTCATAGCTTTCTTTTAATTATTAGTGTTCCCTGTGCTATCCATAAGATCCCTTGAATCGACCTATTAGGATAATCTGGTATCACGAGATATTATAATAAATGAGATTATAATTTTACCATTTTAATTCCTTTTACGCTGAGTATTAATTTATATTAATATTTGTTTAATTTTGATTGAATCGATTCTCTCGATTATCCGTAAAATGCTTACTTTTTTTTCAACTCGACAAAAGAATAAACTAATTATCAATTATTTGATCAAATTTTGTTATCATCATGATTATTTATTTCCTTGTTCTTACTTAAAGGTATAAATTCAGTCAAACTATACTTTTAATTTCATGTTTTTTTTACATTTCCCTGCCTTCGTTCTAAGTTTTATTTTTCATAGATCATAGATCAATTTTCTTCCTCGCGTCAATTATTGACAAGACAAACTGTCAATGTCATTCTGCTTCATAACAAACAAAATAAGATGGATATAATGAATTATTGTGAAACAATTTACAAAAGACTGTATTTTATGATTGAATTTCAGTTTTCCAGTTAATATTTGAGAATTGTGAACGAGCACATATTAATGGTTCGTTACAAGCTGAGGCGCAAATGAACTAAGTTGCGAAGTGAGGTGACTTTTAAACTTTCAAATTCTTAACCATTAGCATGCATATCCTTCTTGATGTAATCAAGACATCATTAATTGGACTTGGTCTTCTGCCAGAGCCAATTGGAGGTGGCATGGCCAACCATTTGTTTTGTATGTGTTGTACAGCGTTTTAATAGTCTTTTCAATATCCATCATTGTTTATATATCTTGGACAAAAATAGTCAATTATATGAAAGCCGTAATGTACTTCAAAGTGTCGATCAAAACGTTGTTTATCGTTATTGTCAAAACATAACAAGTAGGCTGGCTAGTGAGCTAAAAATACTCAGATGAAGATAATGGAATAAAAATATTTTTAACACATTTAACAAAAAGGACGAGATTCTCAATTCGATTTTTTTTTTTTTTTTTTACCCTCTGGGATTCAGCGCAAGCCATTAGGCTACGCAAAACCATAGGCGATTATGTAAAAAAATTAAAACACTTAATATTTTCATATTTATATTTTTATAAAAAAAAATAGGAAAGGGGGACCTGCGAGATGTAAATAAAAATATTTCATGTGGGAATTTACAAACTTTTCGGAGGAAGGAACTTTTTAGATATCACAAAATATATGTATCAATTTTTAATGTCATATGTATCTGTTTCAAATTAAAACAAGGCGGTGATCTTGTGCAAGGATTGACCTAAACTATACAAATAATTGACAGCGAATTGTACTAGTGATTTAAAATACGTCAAATTTCATAAATTTGGTGCAGAACCTTCTTAACTACGTAAAAATTATCTTTTTATTTGAAAAGGTATGTATGCGTTTCGATTAGTCCCGTTCATAGATTTAAAAAAAATTTTTCGTCGTCCCGTTCAAATGTCAACAAGATCGGATAGTTTGATTAAGTCGGTTTCTGACGTTATCACGTCTTTTAAATAAATGACGGCTACACGCACGAAAGTGTCACATTCCGTATGCAAGCGAAAGCGCGGAATAAGCGATAGAGACGCACAATCGGCCTAAGCGTTTGGCTTGTGACCCGTCTTTGATCCATCTTTGGAAGAGAAATACTCTTCCAAAGATGGATCAAAGTCAAAGTCAAAGTCAAGTCAAAATATTTTATTCATCGTAGGATATTTTAAATATCATTTGGTGAACGTTAAATTACACATTATTATTTACAACATTAATATTGTTGACGTCAATAACATACTTAAAGCTAAGTTTACGCCGCTTCCAAGGAGGAGTGCAGAAGAAGCGGCAACAAACTGCACAGCGCATTTCTCCAAATGACATCAACTTACAAGCTACGACATACTTAGAACTAAATATGTGGACTTCAGCTTACATTGTCATGTCATAAAATAAATTTCAATTTGTAGTATGAAAGAATAGTAACGAAACAAGAAATTCAATTTTCGATTAAATGTAAACTCAAAAATGACCGTCCTTAAACCGACTTTACATCTACGACCGAAAATCTCTGTCCCTTCCAGTTATATCTACGTTCAGATTCCCATTTAATCGGATCTAGAATCCGTTTGAAATCTAATACAACAATATTAAAGGCCATTACAAAGGTGTCTGTCTGAAATAAGAGCTAGTTGGTTCGGGGGAAACGATTTTTCTTGTAATGTTTTTCATTGTTATGTTTGCTTTTTAAACGACGGCGCAAATAAAGTTTTGGCATAATTTGAATTAACATAATGGTATTTGGCATAATGGCTATTACACTAATAATAATTAGGCATACAATCAGTAGTAGTAAAGTTCAAAATCGATGTTTTGATGTTGTTTGAGAATAAGAAAAAAGAAAAAAAAGGTATAAGATAACTTATACAAAACATATAATATAAAATAACTTATGAAAAAATATATAATAACTTAAACATTTTTTGTTTTTATATTTTTTGTTGTAGATTAATAGTGCTTGGCATATAAAACAAAACCGAAGGTGAGAGTTACAGTTTTAAAATCAACTTTACTGAGAATTAAATGCATTTTTTTTTCATGTAATTTTGCTTTAAATCCTAAAAATAAAACGAAGGATCATTATTGTACTTTAAAAAAGTATTCGTAAGTCGTTACTCATAAATGATAAATAGTATTACGTCTTTTTCCCTAGCGGGGTAGTCGAGCCTAAAAGCCACGTTTAGAATGTCAGTTGGCGTTAGGTAGAAATATTATAATAATATTTGCCTTTATATAATTTTGAGGTATAATATATCATATTTATATTATACCTTAAATTTTTATGCAATTGAATAGAGATCCTTACACGTTAACTTCTAAATCCATCATCATTAAATTTAAGCTTTGTCTGGGTATGGAGAAGAACAAAGGTAACTACTTTCATTACGGAAAATGCTAATCCTGAGGGATCGACATTGACAACGAGCTGAGCTGCGGGAGAAATTTAGTAATCATGACCAAGGGAAATAGGGATTCATTTTTAATATTATACAATATGTCCAGAAAACCCTACCATAAATGGGTGATGCAGCCCGTCCATATGAACAACTTTTCCTTTGAGACCAATGCTGGGAACTCAAAATATTTTCCTTTCCATACTTATTTATGTTATTTTTTTTTGTCTGTTTTTGTGTTTGTTCTTCTCAGGAGATAGTTCATATGAAAGGAAATATTAAGAAAGATACACAGAAACGAAAAAACTGAAAACTTAACGTCCTTATTATCTTTTTAAATGTAACCGCTTGGCCTCCGTGGTCCAGTGGTTAAGGCGTTTGCCTGTTGACCCGGGGGTCGTGGGTTCGATTCCTACCGGAAGCATACTTTGTTTAGTTGTTTCCATTTTGGTTAGGATATTGCAGGCTTGAAAAACCTGATTGTCTGATAATGAAGACGATTCCGTGCTTCGGAAGGCACGTTAAGCCGGTGGTCCCGGCTGCCATCTGGAATTCGTTAAAGGAACCACGGCAGAGGCCGAGAGGCGGTTCCGAAGAACTCTGACACCAGGGTGTGCATGGTTGATTGACCGTGACACCGACACGGAATGATGATGATGATGATGATGACAGTTGACATCTATGTAAAGTTAAGACAACAACGTCAGTCAGCTCACCTAGTACCTACACTATATAATCACCAGTTGTTAGTGCAATCCTAATGAATGTTCTGCAGAACTTTTGGTAACTGCCACATGCAGGCAAACCGCTTCGTGCTTCGTAATAAACTAAAGACAAGGATTTGTTCTGTACCCTTGACGTCGTTAGTTATATAGTTACCTATCAAACAAACAAACAAGTTTTATCAAACAAACGCAAAATTTTATGATGATGGGTTTAGTCGTTACAGCGTGAAAGCGTAACAAACAAACAAACACGTTTGTTTGTTACGCTTTCACGCTGTAACGACTAAACCGATCATCAAAAAATTATGCATACAAGTTCACTGGAGTACGGAGAAGTACTTAAGCTACCTTTTATCCTAGCAAAAAGTACTATTCCCAAGGGATCGACACTGACGCAGGCGGAGCCGCGGACGAAAGCTAGTGATATATATTAAACCCTGCAAATGTTACCCATCTGATTTGCTCAGGCATAAATCATTGCAATTAAAGCGTCATAGTTCTAAAACGGACAATTGTATGAATGCTCAGTAGACGGAAATTGGGAACGGTCGCAGTCAGCTATTACGAGCGGCTAGGGTTGTCGCGCACCAACTTTTTTCGTAGAAGTACAACTTTCTTTTGATGTTAAACATTTATAGCGGTGGATTAGGCCGACTGTTGGCGTGAAGATGCGTCGCTACATCAATTCAATAAAATTCAATTTATTTGCTTTATACCCTATATAAAGCAAATAAATTGAATTTAATTGAATATATTCATACATGTATTAATAATAAAATGTCCTTATTACCTATTAAGCTAAAATAAGCATGCAAATATTATTCAATGTAACATATAAGGTTAATTTAAATACTGAATAATTAGTTATAATTTTTAGTAACAACACATAATAATATAAACACAAAATAAATTCAACACGCTATATGATAGTATGTATGAACAAAATCATTGAAAGCTTATTGCTGATGCATATTTTTACCATTTGACGAAGTATCTTGCGGATAAGTAGTTGATTTTGACTAGTTATTAAAATATATAAATAAAATAAATTGAAAACAAAATTATTTCTAAATTTGACATCTGCCAGCCCTCCCGCGACGGCTCAGGTTGTTTTTTTATTTACAAGTATGTTAATAACCGATGCTAATATTAGATTCTTTTGCCATATCATAAACAAACCTGAGATCGTGATCGCAGGATTTTAAAGTTCTGTATATCGTAATTCCATTCTTTCACTGCTACGTATTATTTTATTACATACGTTATTGAATACTATACGTCGTCTTTTTTACCTTTTATTTTTTTATTTTGTGTTACTTTATTACTCCGTATTTTTATTAAAAATGAGTTCAGTAGTTTGATTGAAGTAGGGTTATCTATATAAAAGATTATCAAATGCAAAGTTAATAAGACTCATGGCTCGTTGAAAACAAAAAAGTGTGTTACTAAGCGAATCAGTAAAGCACTGAATGTGAAAAAGACTACAGAAGATTGTCTAGCTTAAGTGTCATTGAGCTAGATATCTTACAAGATAACAGGTGGAGTTAGCAAATTTCCGCCTGGCATCCAAAACTGACATTAAAATCTGGGAAAACTGAGGACGTGCTGGGAAGACGACATATCAAATGTAAATTATGGAAATGACACACCAGGAGTCAATTCTTATTGGTTCCTGGTGTGTCATTTCCAAAATTTACCTCTCTTGATGGAAGAAGGTGAGAGATATCTCTGCGATGATAATGATGATGAAATAACTTAAATCGGAAGAGTACTTTTTAAGTATGCCCATTACAAACAAATACATCAATCTTTTCTTTTAATAACATTAATTAAATTAATGATGTTTGTGTCACGCTACAGTTTAACAATACAGTGTACTTCAGCCCCTGAAGCATGACACGCGTGACAACGTTTATCGATTATCGCCATGTTGTTTTCCGTAATATCAAAGAGCGAGAAGTGGATAGTTTATCGCGCGATATAAACGGCGTCGCGGGCGCCATGCTACGGGCTCTGTTACATGATTCTTAAATATTAAAACGAATTAAGAAGGTACTGCACAAAATTGTGGAAGTTGACGTATCCTTAAAGCACTAGTACTATTCGCTAGATTAACTAAATACATCAAAATTGTTTGTATTGTTGTTGAATTGTCACGGCCTCGTTGGAATTTGAAACAGATACATATGATATTTAAAAACGATACATATATGTTTTGATATCTAAAAACATATTCCTACGTTTTCGTAGGAATATGTTTTTAGATATCAAAACATACGTCGTTCGTACGTCTAGAACAATACTTCTCACATGAAAATCTCATGTCGCATGTGAGGACATTCTTATTTTTTTTTATAAAAATAAAAATATGAAAATATTAAGTCTTACCAAACGAACTAAGATGTTTGTGGTTGGCCAGTCGCCAACCAGTTCCGATTGTTACACGGCTTTTTTCTGGTCGCGCGTTTGTTGTGTTTTGATGACGGGAATTGGGGCGATGATGTCAAAAGAATTTAAAAGGTAATGCGTGATATAACAATGCTATGAATAGATTCGGTTAGTTTATCGTCCATTCTTTTGATGGTTGTTTTTAGAGATCGTTCAGAAATTTATTGACTGAAACCAAAAAATAAGTGCTAATAAGATGAACTATAAATATTTATACAAATAAGCTTTCGACCGCCTCTCCGCCCGCGTCAGTGGCGATCCCTCGGAAACAGTACTTTCCCCCGGGATAAATTGTACACTGTGTCCTTTTTTGTACCCCAGACAACGGGTATATGACGATCGGTTCCGTACGAGTAGATAGAGCATCAAGGCGTAACAAACAAACTCACTTTCGCTATTTTAATATTAGTTAGGATTAGTTGAGATCTATGGTAGACACTTGATTGAATATGGAAATATTTTTAATGATTTTTGTATTAAGTATAGTTTCTTTCATACTAGTCTGGGAGAAAAGACAAAACGTATAATTTAACAGCTGCTTCGCATCCCACGCAGTAAAAGCTGGTAAAGGGAATAGGCGAACATCTAAGGTAATCATGTTAATAGGCGATGCGGCTAGCAGCCCATCACAATTTTGATTCCAATTTCTCAATCAATCTCTCAAAATCTATCACTATTTTGATTTAAATTTCTCAAATCAATCTTTCAAAATCTGTTTTCACACTCTAAACATGGCTTTTTGATCTGATGATCTTAGGCTCTCTCTACCCTGTAAGTGAATCATCATAACTTCGAGTAAACGGTCAATCGACCTCGATGCACACTCTGGTGTCAGCCTCTGACGTGGTTCCTTTAACGACTACCAGATGGCAGCCGGGACCATGGGCTTAACGTGCCTTCCGAAGCACGGAATCATCTTTATTTTCAGACAATCAGGTGATTTAAGCCAGCAATGTCCTAACCAAACTGGAAGCAACTAAACAAAGTATGCTTCCCGTGGGAATCGAACCCACAACCCCCGGGTCTACAGGCAAACGCCTTAACCACTAGACCACGGAGGTACACGTGAAACGAAATGTAAATATGAAAGAGAATGCCAATCTGACTACAAATGTAATATTTGTTATCAAACCATCCCAGCATTAGTGCAAGAACAGAAATAACCCAAAGCGAAGAGATCAAAGCAAACTGGTTTATATTTCCGTTTATTTGTACTGTCCATCTGAATGTTGGGTTATTCTGTAACTGGACACATGTTTGCTCATTTAATTTCCAAGTAAATGTCATTCATTTCAAATGACGTTCAAACAGAGATACATGATACCCAAATTTGAATAAAATTCTATTTCATTTCATGATCTAATAAATACAAACAATACAAAACGGGCAACTCAATACAATCTATATTTCCATTTTAGTTTGTGTTGTCCGTCATACTGAAGGGTTAGTTTGGAACTGGATACACTCTGTCTTAAATTTAACGTGTTACCGAATCATCAGCTGGAAGGCTTTGGAACCTGGGGTCCACTATACTTCCTTTTCTTCTCCACTCCACCCAGTCTTCGACATCCTTGGTTGAGAGCCTATTGATACGCATATCATCCTTAACAATATCAGGCCAGCACTTTTTTAGGTTTATCTTCTGCAGGGGCTCAACGAAAGTGACATAGCTAGACATTTGTTCCCTATTTAATTTACTGTTTTATACTCGTACAAACTGTGACTGAACTGGCCCTAGACGGCGCTCCGGCAGTTAGCCTGCTAAGTATCAGACATGGAGGCTGCTTTGATTCCGGAGTTTATAACGGGGTCTTTCCGTAAAACCTAAGTTTGCAGCCTTTGCTTGCAAATAAACTCATTCTGATTATGTACAGTCAGCAAATGTATTCGGTATGCACCCCTTTTGTTAGTGTGCAAGTCAACAATAACATCACACTGGCGAATATGCCGTCCAATAAAAATCTTGCAACACTTGTGTGGGTAAATCTTACAATCAATGATTTCGTTTTATTCAACACACGCATAACCATCTAGCGACATCTAGCGACACGATACGTTTAGTGTCAAAGCGTAATCAATAATTTCGCCAAGTTAGTCAGCAACTTGATTGGCAGAGTGTTCTAGAGAACCAACTTAAGTCTATTCTGCCTAATGCTTATAAATTAGCTTATGAAAAAAATAAACATTTTTTTTGTATATTCTTTTTATTCGCTGTTTCGATATTTTTCAGTGTTTATTCATGTTTAAAACTAATTAGGTAGCATAAAAGGAAATGAGGTTACGTGAAAAAAAACAGTGTTTTATTGCACAGTATTATTTATTATTCAATGTAAATATAAGTAAGTAAGTATATATAAAAACAGAACGGGATCATTTTATAGTAAAGCAACTCATTGTTAATTACTAAGTAGATTACTTCATACATAATAATAAATGGGTTAATTTGAGTAACTGTCTTTTATACATAAGTCAGTATAGGTATAGCATACCGCTGACGAAGGAATACTTCTACAAAATAATTTAAACTGAAATACATATGTAGTCGTTTTTCATACTGCCATGTTTATTTATATATGTATTTACCTAACTACAGAATCGGACAAGAATGGACGTAATTATCAAGCGATCTTTTTATAAGCAGGTCAGCCACATGTGAGAGAATAAACATGTTAATTGACGTTACGGAAAAACGTCAATAACAATAAACATCTCTCTTTTATGTATCGACCTTTTTTTTATAAACATTTTGGAATGAAACAAAATATCTAAGATTGGGGTATAGAAAGCAAAGAAAATATTTAATATCCTATAGGTGATCCTTGACTTTTTATAATTAATTCTAACCTATCCCGCATACCTGCAACCATGTTCCAATACATATCTGTCGGCCGCTAGATCGACATGGAAGAACGTTATAGCGTTCCCCTGATTTTCGCCACAAAATTTTACGTCCATCCTTATCCGATTTAGAAGACCTTACATCCGTAAATATCACAACATTGTTGCACCAATCGAAATTTTTATATTGTTCTGCGAATCTTAGTTTTTCACACTTATGCACATCACTAAGTAAAATTTTCTTAGCCGGTCTTCTACACCTTAAACCACCAGCACGGAAATGATTTCGCACTGTCTGAAGAGACACTCCCTCTACGGTTGCCGTCGAACGCGTAGTCTTGAATGGATCTTCCAAATGTGCAGCTACTATGTCACGATGACGGAGTGATGCATCAGTATAGCTGCCACCTTTTGGACCAGGCCGAACGTGGTCAATGTGCCCTGAGTCCGCATATCTATGACCCACAATTGCATAGTTCGGCGCAGTATTAACTATTACCTATAACCAAATGAAGGAACCAAATAGAAGTTAACAAGGAGGCTTACTCATTTCATTCATAGTCATAATTTTCATGTATCAATATGTAGGTAATAAAAAATACTAACCTAGTTATATCATTAAGCGCCGAGCGATTTCACTTATTGAAACATTTTGCTCATATAAAATGACTATCTCCGTCCTTTTGATTATGCTTACGTCTGTATTCTCCATGATTTTTACAAAATAAGATACTCAAAATTATATTGCTCAAAATTATATTATTGCTCAAAGCAGAGCTGCGTTCCTATTCGATGCTATTGAACAAGTGCACTTATAAAAAATACTCAAGACCCTCAACAAATATAAACAGAGTTGAATAATCTATTAATCTGTGGGTAGCAATGCAAATAATTGTCAAGTTACATTACTGCTTATTTCTGACGATTTCTATGAGACAACAACAAAAAATAATCAAACAAAAATCATATCAATCTACTGAGATTCGAACTCTGGGTCAATTGCATAGTATAAGAGTAATAGTCGGTTATCTTAGTCACTGGACTACCATAGCTATAATGGCGGGTGTTGAAATTACGAATAACATTTTACTACAAAAAGTTGTTTTGTAACAAATGAAACTTGTTTATCTTAAATGACTTGGTTGAAAAGACGTGATGTGCTGGTGTGTGTATAGATAAAAGGATTCCCACACAAATGAACCTGCGTATTATTAGGGCCGCGGCCATTCAGAACGCGCACATTGAAATATAATGATGCGTGTGTGCCCTGAAAACCGATTAACTTTGTCGAGTGTACCACACAAGTACAGGCTAAGTTTCACTTTCATATAAAAGGACTAATTACCTATTTTGTGGATTGTTTTATCCATTCTAAACTATTAAAAATCTGTGAAATACATTAAAAATAATTACTTTTGTATGACATTACTGGCTGCTTTTATGCTGGTCTGGATAAAATAAAAAACCGTGGAATTCAAAGATTCAAAGATTTATTCAGAAAATAGGCCCTTTTAGGCACTTTTTCACGTCAATTCACATTTTAAATAATACTTATTAGGTATATTTTATTCAAATTATTAATTATTGTTATATATATTTATTATATTTTATTCAAATTATTAATTATTGTTATAGAATATGCCACCTGCTTCTTTTCCCATGCAGACCATGTAAGCTAATCGAGGGTATTGGTAAAAATCTAAGAAATCATGTCCATCCACCCATCACTACTTTGATTCGGTTTTCCACCCACGCCAACAAACAAGCTAAATGTAAACTCGGTCTTAGGCCTTAAGCTTTGTCTACCTACCTTAATACAAAATACTAGCTTATATTGAAATAAATAAATTATCTTTTTTAATAATAATAACTGTATACTTTATATTTATATGTATATGTATGTTATTCATTTATTATTTTATAAGTATTAGATAAAACATAATATTGTAAGGAGTGTACTGATTTAGAATTCGTATATGTAGAAATACATATGTTAGTTTATTTCTAATTGCTTCGCAGATCGTATCTGGTATCGTTAGAATCCTTTACTCTCCCGACTGATATAGGCATTAATTATTGTGGTAGCGAAAAAGTTTTGTATGCGCTCACATACTAAATTCATCGATTAAATATAATCTGCTCACTTATCTAGAGAAAGAAAAGAATCCAAGTTTCTTGTATAACTGGACATATACTTTTCTAGATTTTTGTGTCCAGTTGTGAATAGCCCGGATCTCGGAGAGTTAATAACCCGGCTTATGTTAGCTAATATTTCTGATTCACAATAATATTTATATATCAAAGGTATTTCGATGATTAATGATCCATTTCTCGCTATTTAGATTTCATAATTTAATATGTTTGACGGTCGGTGCTGCCTAATTCATTATTTTGCTTCTGAAATATGATTGAGGATCCCCCAGGGCCGTCCGTAATCTTGTAATCATTAACGAAAAGGCCTTTTGGGAGTTTAGATTATTACCCATTGATGTACCTATTCATTTTAGATAACCTTTCATCATCATCAGGTCTTTAGTCTAGTCTCTACTGCAGGAGCATGACCCTCTCTGTACTACGTGAGCCATACTTGGCCAAAACAGACAGAGAATTTGGCCTACACTTTCCTCGCTGGCCAGACGGGTTGGAGAGGTCTCATTGATGTTTATGAGTTTTATTTAGTATTTCCTAAGTCACCTCTTACGATATTCATGGCAAAACTTGGAGTGGTCCTTTCTACCCTGCCGGAAACCACACGGCTAGACAATCTTTATAGCCATGCTGTCTTTCATGCTGGCGGTGAGAGAAAAGAAAAAAACGTAGAATGTGCCAGCTGCTTCTCTTCCCGCAGACCGTAGAAGACGGTCAAGGAGATGGGCGAAAATCTAAAGCATCATGACAGTAGGCGATGTGGCTAGCAACCCATTACATTTTTATTCTGTTTTTCACCTTTATGCCCACCAACACGTTAAACGTGGCATTTCGGTCTTATGACCTTAGGCTCTGTTTACCCTGTAAGCGATAAAGACGTAATAATATGTATATGTGTATGTTCATAGCCACTATTTCCGTTCATGATTAGAAGAAAAGAAAAAAACTGCTTCTCCTTCCAAAAAAATCCGAGTCGGACTCGCGAACGAAGGGTTTATTTGTTGTATGGAAGCCCTCATAAATATTAATTTTGTTTCAGTTTAATTATTTATTTTACAAGTGAAAATACAACTAAATATTCTGTGAATATTGTAAGCGTTTACCTGTTGCCGTTATCAATATCGAGCAAAAACGAGCAAAATATCACGTTTGTTGTATGTAAGCCCCATTTATTTTATTCTGTTTTTTAGTATTTTTTGTTATAGCGGTAACAGAAATACGAGTACATCATCTGTGAAAAGAACAATGCCGATTCGACTATGGGAAGTGGCGTCTTTTTTTTTTCGCGCGGCCACTGACCAAACCTTGTTTTTATTATAGATAATAGCATAGTAAACAAAACGTAATATGAAACATATACCTCTTAACTCAGTCCGAGCTGAGTTATTTGAGTTTGAAATCAGTAAAAGTCATATATTTAAGAAGGCAATTTTCGTCAAAAACGTGGCAGTTAATTGAAATATGCAATGAAACATTATCTTTGGGCTTTTTTATTATCACTTTACCCATTTGCGGCCTTCCCCACCAACAGCAAACGTTGTTCGGCGAGTTTAGTGGTACTGGTGAGTCATCGATCATTATGCGAACAAAGCAGATCTATCCGTGGGTACACATGTAGCTAGTGTCCTTGCGCTAATCCCTTCCCCCACCTCCTTTCCGTCATCTCCACGCGCCACTCAGCAGGTATATATTACCTTCCTGCTTTTACAGATGCAATCTCAGATTTGATTGTCTCTTTCTTCAAAAGCAAGCTTTTGGAAAGATTCAATTTCACTCACCGTTCTGTCTTCGTGTCGTACGCGTATGTAATTCCAGTTTTTGTATAGGAGTGATCAAACGACGAATTGGCCTGTTTAATTGATTCCGACACTGATATCTTACCTTTGTGGATAGGCTTTTTATATGGACCTTACTGATATTCCGCCTGTGTAGTGAATCGACTTGTGTATTACGGACTCTGATTGCCAATATTGTATGTGTGTGTGTACAAAGATGGATCGTAGACAGTGCATTGCTTGTCTTCGAAATATAAGTAGAAGTAATAACAGTACAACAAGATCCTACCCTTTGACTGCGCAGTGCTTCCAACAACATCCATTCCTGATAGATTTTGTGGGAAGAAGTTATAAATATTACAGTATTATATGCCTTCGGGCGTCCTCTGACTGATCATAGATGGGTTGAAGCAATATTATTAGCAATAGAAGCGACCGCAGAAACTGAGAACTATCTAGGCGATTATATCATTAATAAGAATATAAACGCAAGAAGAGCAGTGTTCCTGACGAATAAAGCAGAGGATCTTAATCAGATAGTCCATGACTTTCCTGTTATTAGTATGGACGAGTTAATTATTTATGCCTTGGGAACTTATCAAATCAAACAAGCTCGTAGTTATTACGGAGAATAGAAGTATGTAGAGATATGGACTTAGAAAGTCTCGAAGAACATAATATTACAGTCACAAATCCATGGTTGCTAAGGGCGCGAATACAATCAAGGTATAGACAATCTCGAATTTATTATACGTATATTTTAATAGAAGGTGGCATGGGAGGCAGGCAAGCTATATGCGCCCATTACTGCAGTTGCATTATCGGCAAACGAACGCTTGGCTGCTGTTCCCACGTCATGTCAGTATTATGGTAAAAAACCTGGGTCTTGGATGTGTATCTATATATGTATTTGTTATAAAATATTGTATCGTTGAGTTAGTATCCCATAACACAAGTCTCGAACTTACTTTGGGGCTAGCTCTATCTGTGTGATTTGTCCGTATATATTTATTTATTTATTTATTATAGTACTTAGCATGGGGGAGATACTTATTTCCCTGTTCACATCTTCTTTTGTGCTGTATATCACCACATCGATGTTATTGTTGCAATAACCTTATTATGTAGGTAAACCTGATGTTTTACAAATAAAAGTACCTACTCGATCAATGTATGTATATGTTTTTTACCTGTAGTTTTTGTGTCATGACTAAAATCAAACAAATATTATTATAGGTAAAACGAATCTATTGTTAACCTCTTTTACGCTATTCATACTATAACAACCAAATAATATAAAATCTTAATTGGTTGCGAGTTATACCATATACTGTTATAGTTATAAGTGTTGGTAATTATTAAATAAACACACTTAAAAATTAACTGGCAATTTATTTTTGGATGTATTGTGAAAAGAGAGTATGGGTAGTACATACCTGCACTGTGGTGCGCAGGGTTGGCAGAGAGGAGGCGGGGGAAGGGTAAGGATACTATATATCTGTGTATACTAGGCTTATCTGCTTTGTTCGCAAAATGAAAGATGACTCACCAATACAACTAAACTCAAACAAGGTGTGCAGATGGTGGGGGCCGGCCTCAAAGGGGTAAAGTAATAATAAAAATGTTCAAAGATAATTGTTTTATTGCATATTTTCATATAAACTCGCGATTATGATAAAAAATGCCAAATAAAATACATGATTATTTACGAATTTTAAACTCAAATAACTCAGTTCGGACTGAGTTTAGAGGTATATATGTCATAATAAGTTTTGTTTAGTATGCTATTGTCTACAAGAAAAACAGGAAGGTTTGGTCAGTGGCCGCGCGAAAAAAAAAGACGCCAATAACCGGCATTGCCCTTTCAACTGTCTGACTAACAAGGTTCATGAGATACAGCCTGGTGACAAACGGACGGACGGACAGACAAAAGATAGACAGATAGACGGACAGACAGACAGACGGACAGCGGAGCCATATAAATAGGGTCCCGTTTTTACCCTTTGGGTATGGTACCCTAAAAACGATCGTGGAAATCAATGCGTAAGAAATAAAAATGCGCAGTGTAGAACAATTTCATTATCTATGACAAAGATCCAAAGTTTAATTGATTGCGTATGTATGTTTTTTCAAGAAGGCCCACATCTTTGTCACATGGGTCTCCAAAAACGTCAGAGCGTCACGTGGTTTTTGCCTCATACAGCAGGATTGTGGAATAGGCGCTTCCGAGGTTTTACCCTATGTGCTAACTTGGGATCCTTCAAGAGGCGTGTTTACAGGTATCTTGTGAGTCCGCAATGCATCAGCATCTCCTCCGGTGTTGCAGATATCCATGGGCGACGGTGACCACTCTTCGTCAGGTGGCTCGTCCGCTCGTTCTAAATATACATGAAAAGTAGTAGTCTATAAAGTCGGTTTATGGACGATTATTTTACGTGATAATGGTAGAAGAGAGATAGATGCGTCACAAGCCGAACGGTTAAGCCGATCGTGCCTCTCTATCACTTGTGCCGCGCTGTCGCTTGCACTCGGTACGTGACACTTTTTCGTGCGTGCAACCGCGTTCATCGATTTACAAGACGTTATCACATTAATAACAATAAGTGCTACTACCTCCCCCCTCACCACCCTCCCCTCACCAGTTCCCGGTTACCTTTAGCTGAAATTTTGCATGCATGTGTAAATCGGATAACAATACAATAGTATGGAATCGTCGCGCTGCGCTGGTCCGATGACGGAGTCCGAAGGTAGCCATCATCATCATTACAGCCACAAAAAGTCCACTGCTGGACCTGGGCCTCTCCCAAGGTAGCCATTTCGAAGGAACTAAATAATAATAATAAATAAATATATACGACAAATCACACAGATTGAGCTAGCCCCAAAGTAAGTTCGAGACTTGTGTTATGGAATACTAACTCAACGATACTGTATTTTATAACAAATACATATATAGATAAACATCCAAGACCCAGGCCAATCTGGAAAAGATCATTTTCCATCTTGACCTGGCCGGGGATCGAACCCAGGCACTCTCGTGTCGCAGGCTGGCGTGTTGACCGCTGCGCCACGGAGCTAGCCAAAAACTCTTAAACTAAACAAGTTATACCAATCGTGTTTGGGTTCATTTGATCTGTCTTGAAGTGTTACGAATCTACAGTGTAAGTGCTTTACACTGTAGATTCGTAAATAATAAAAATGTATTTATTTGCAAATAAAGTTGTTTTGAATCATGAATCAAAATACGTTCTATTCAAAATTCCTTGACCTTGACACGTAATTGTTATTGCATGGGTTTACAACACCATAAATGAATACAAAAACCATTTTTATTTCCTCGGAGTAAAACTTTACGCCCGTATTGAAGACTAAGGACGACGGCTTTCCGATATTAAGACTTTAGGTTGTTACATTTATTTTGCTAACGGAGTAGAGAGAACAAGAACTTGGGGGCTTGACTATCATTATCATCATCATCAGGTCTTTTTTAGTATCCACTGCAGGAGCATGACCCTCTCTGTACTATCAGAGGCATACTTGGCTAGAGCAGACAAAGAATTTGGCCTACACTCTTCTCGCTGGCCAGACGGGTTGGAGAGGTCTCATTGATGTTTATGACCTTTGTTTAGATTGTATTTCCTAAGTCGCCTCTTACGACCTCCGTGGGAAGACTAGGAGTGGTCCTATTCTACTCTGCCGGAAACCACACGGCTATGGCTTGACCATAACTAACTTTTATTTTAACTACGGGACTTACTGCGATTGAATTTGAGTTTCGTTGGATATTTGAGACGCAACTCAAATTCAACCGCGGTTACTCAAAATATTAGTGATTGTGACCGCGAAACCTAACTACACGAAACTATTTACTCGATCGTCTTCTCAACAACTGTCTCCGCTTTATCTTCGGATTGCGTAAGTATGACCATGTGTCTGCTTATCGCTCCCAACTTCATTGGTTACCAATACGTCAACGGTGGGATTTGCACACTCTCTCTATCCTCTTTTCTATTTTGTTTGAAACCGCTACTCCGGCATATCTCAAGTCAAAATTTCAATTTCTGGGTGACACCCACTTCAGAGAACTTCGCTCTTCTAGCAGTCTCCTCCTCCATACGCCAGTTTATTGGAGTGGGTTCTTTGAGAACTCTTTTATTGTTCGTGCTCGAACTCGTTTAATATTTAAGAATAGAGTGAAAGCTCATTTTCTATAATGCCTGACAGATTGTTCGTAATATGCATGTAGTTTATGTATTGTTTATTCTTACAATATTTAGTAGCGTGTATATTTGTATGTAGTTTATTAATCTAGTTTGTTTTATTTATTTTTAAGAATTACAATTTGGCACTACCCCGACAATTCCTCACATCACCTAGTTGGTTGACTGGCAGAAAAAGCCATTGGCTTTCCGTCTGTACACTGTATTGTGTATAAAGTAAAATAAATAAATAAAAAATTAATATTCAAATGAACTAATAATCAAATTGATCAAATATGTATTGAGATAATTGCGTCTAATATAATTAATACGTGAACGCGCTACATCACTAATCAGTTTGCTAGCTCATTTGAGAGAATCTGCATAGACTGTTAACAATTTCATTATTCAATATTCTAGTGTGACGACAGAATCATTGACTAAAGGGTCCCCGAAGCTAAATCGACCAAGAGCGAGTCGGACTCGCGCACGAAGTGTTTCGTACCATTATCTATACAATATTAGACACTATATTGTAAGTTTCGTAGTGCTCAGCTTATAGCTAGTTTTATCCCCGGCAGTTACGAGCGTAACCCATGTGTTCGGTAAAAAACGAATTCGCCGGACGCAAGCGCAGATATTTTGTCTACCTACATAGTTTGAATAAAATTCTATCACGGCGGAGCGCGGCGACGGGCGCCTGTGCCTGCTAAGCCAGTGTGCTCAAAATCTCGCTCGCGGAAGAGCGTGTGACGTGCGGTCATGTCAATGGCTCGTCGCCATTTTTAAATTCCGGTTTGATCGCGCCATGGTGGCTGAGCGATAGTTACCCGGCATGGTGCCATAAATTAAGTACGGTATATACGTAAAAGTAGTGTACTTGTCGGATGTTTGAAAACCGCGTGGACGCGGCATGGGGTTACGTAATAGCCCCCAAGTTGGTTAATTTGGTTGAGTTAAATAGTGACTTGGTGAAAATATCATAGTGTTTGTGGAGTGATAACTATCGTCATATTCGTTTTGGGGCGACAGAATATGAGCTCAGGGGGGTTGATTAGGGACCCAATTTGTTCACTCCTGCCTTGAAGAAAGCTTCGGGATCCAGCCGAACGAGGTCGTTCGAAGAAAATATAAACTGTAAGTGATATAAATTATTTTGTGCACGGTTGCAATTGAAATTAATTAGTTTAATATATTTTAGATTAGTTTATAATTAGGTTAATAGGTTCTCTAGACCTTATCTAGGGTGGTAGCAGAGCTGCATAGTTTGTTTTGTATGTATGTTTGTTTGTCCCCTTGCCGGGGTAACCGTGTGTCGGGTTGACCCCCGCACAGGGTAACGTAGTTTTAAGTAACACCATGTAACTGTCTGGTTAGAATTTAAGTTACTACGGTGACTGATTTTCATCGGAATGCATGAACTTTCTGACGATTCTGCAAGTATTTAAGTGTTATGTTTTGGTAACTAAGGTTTTTATACTATTGTGAAGGTTTTTAGGAGTTATATCAGTTCTTAATAAAACTAAGGGGACTATAAGTGTTGTAATTTCCATATTATAATTAACATCTTCTTTAGTTTCACATTCATTGTATGGGAGCCCGCCTTTATTTATTTAATTTTGTTTCTATTTTATTTTTTATTTTATTGGGAAGACCAACAACTATTCTAATTTTTATAGGAAACTACATATAAACAGAAAGTCTATTACAGGTCCTCACTGACAGAAAACATTGTATATATAAAAAAGATTATGATCTCTAATCAATCTGCTCACGAGAAGCTAAAACTTTAAACTTTAAATCTGCATATTCAGTCCTTAATTGATATCAAACATAGAATAATTTGTGGGATTACTTGTAAGTAAGAAGCATAGTTCTATTATAATAATTAACATGCAAACCTAGAAATAAAAAAGAAAAACTAACTACTAACAGCAGCTTCTAAATTTATTTCTTTAGTTTGGAAATAAAAAGTATTAATAAGTAATGTAAGTAACCAAATTACTAACATTGATCATCGTCAGCTACATCGCTTGGAAAAAGAAATTAGTAAGAAGGCGTCTCAGTCTAGGTATACTTGTACAAAATATGTCGATATCAACTTCAGACGAAACCTGGTTGTAGCTATTGCCTGTCCTCCAAAGAAATGAATTTTGTTTGTAGTAGGAGTTAACTGAAGGGGTAAAAAAGAAGTTATTTCGCAATATTCTATATGGAGCTAAGAAACCTATCTTAGCAAGCAAGTCCGGGCAATCCACTACATTATTGTCAATTTTTGCAAATAAAACCAAGTCGGCTACATTTCTTCTCACAACTAGTGGTAATATATGCTGTCGATAATATAAATACCTGATGAACTTTTTTTGAATTGCCTCGATTCTTGATATGTATGTATCATACCTGGGATTCCAGACCTGACAAGCGTACTCTAAATGAGTACAGTATAAGATTTTAAAAGTTTTAGCTTGATTAAATTTTTTTTAATTAAGCAGCAAAAAGCCTAAGGATTAGGAAGCATTTTTTTACTATGTTATCGATATGAATATCAAAAATTAACTTAGAGTCATGGAATACACCCAGATCCCAAATACCAGATTGTCTATTTAGTTCTGTCCCTTTAAGATAATATTTAGCGACAATTGGTTTGGTCTTACGAGTAAATGTAATGACTGTACACTTATCCGGATTTAAATCTAATCGATTGCGAGTACAATTTAAATTTAATTTAACTTAATAATTTATTTTTGAAGTAAATATACAAGTAAATATTCTGTAAATATTTCAAGCTTCTATCTGTTGCCGTATAATTTGTTAAAGCGGCAAGAGAAATACATCATCCGTGAAAAATTTTACTATCTGTCACGGTTCATGAGATACAGCCTGGTGACAGACAGTGGAGTCTTAGCAATAGTAGCGTATTGTTAGGGTGCGTACGGCACCCTAACAATACGCTACTATTACTAAGACTATAGAATAGAAAATCTTATTAGTCAATAATTTTTCAAATAATCCTAACACACGTTTCACTTCACGTCTATTTTATGACCTTGTTTTCCACCTGCGAGTTCACCGCTCCCTATTAGAGACAACGATAGAACGCCGATAAGGCTGATTTTCCACTACAGCTGTGCGAGGTTTTTTTTCATATGACTATGTACCTAGCTCAAAGTGAGTTTTCGCTACTTCACCGGGCGTTTAAGGCGAGGGCAGAGTGCCCTCAGCGATTATAGACAACATCATCAAAGGGCCCCCAGAAGGGTTGGACCTCGGCTTTCTGCGTTACCTGTGTTCGCAAGGCTTGGAGAGGTAGCAAACTCTCATATTGCCTGATGGGCCGCTATTGTGTGCATGCATAGTCTGAAGGGCCAATCTGCGGTAGTACCAATTTTAGAAATCGCAACGGGTATGTTCAGCGGCTCAGAATAACAAAACCTACCGCCGAATCAAAACGAATAAAAATATGAGTGAAATATCAAACTTATATTTAGTACCATAAAATTTAAAATGAAAAAACAACAGGAGCCGTGCTGTCTCGCGCATAATGCTTGTACGGCGCAGCGTCGCAGGGAACTCCAGACATGGCGCGTTCGCATCAGCCAATAGCCTCCGTGGTCCAGTGGTTAAGGCGTTTGGCTTATGACCCGGGGGTCGTGGGTTCGATTCCCACCGGAAGCATACTTTGTTTAGTTGTTTCCAGTTTGGTTAGGACATTGCAGGCTTGAATCACTTGATTGTCTGATAATAAAGATGATTCCGTGCTTCGGAAGGCACGTTAAGCCGGTGGTCCCGGCTGCCATCTGGTAGTGGTTAAAGGAACCACGTCAGAGGCCGAGAGGCGGTTCCGAAGAACTCTGACACCAGGGTGTGCATGGTCGATTGACCGTGACACCTACTCGAAATGAATGAATAGCGTTACTGTAACATACAAACATAGCATTTTTTTTAAATCTATGCGTACAAATAAATCATCTACCAATAACAACACTTCATTTTCCTAGACTCGCTTTAGAAAAGCTCATCAGGCCTACTCACTAACTTTAGAAAACTACGTCACTTCAACATCTATTACGGTACTAATATCTTAAATAAAAGTAGTCAATCATACGAAAGCTGCAATGTATTTTGAAGTGACGATCAAAACTTTGTATTGTACACCATAGTAGTAAATTGGTAACGAATAGGCGTACTGGTGGTAACAGTCAAGCAGAAACCTCAGAAAACGTGTTTTTGCGTGACAGTTTATAACTTCAAAGATTTAAAGATTCAGAAAATAGGCCTTTTCAGGCACTTTTTCACGTCAATTTACATTTTAAATAATACTTATTATATTATATTCAAATTATTAATTATTGTTTAAAAGTTAAAAACTACTAGCGTTTCTTCTTTTGCCTATGACGCCGATTCAAAACTTTGTCAGCAAAAAGAATAAAAAATTAATTAAAAGAGGGGGGCGCGGCGCGGCGCGGCGCTGAGTATTCAAGGGACTGCCGTATCGCAACGTCCTTGACATTTGCCCTATATAGCCATCTGAATTGGCTGAAATATGTCGGTGATACCGACTAACGATACATGTTATAATAATAAAAAAATAAATGGTTGTCTGTAAAAAAAGCCTGTTTACGGACAAAAATTTTACATGATAACATCACAAATAGAACGCTTAGGCCGATCGTGCCTCTCTACCGCATGCGTGCAGCGTTCATCGATTTATAAGACGTTATCACGTCAAAAATGTGCATAAAAATTTTTGCTATATTATTTTTAGTTGTGGTTTTGGTAACAATTTTAAAAGTTTCGCCACACTTTTCCCTTCACTGTAAACAAAGATAGCTCCGTGGCGCAGTGGTAAACACGCCAGCCTGCGACACGGAGTGCCCGGGTTCGATCCCCGGCCAGGTCAAAATGGAAAATGATCTTTTTCAGATTGGCCTGGGTCTTGGATGTTTATCTATAAATGTATTTGTTATAAAATATAGTATCGTTGAGTTAGTATCCCATAACACAGGTCTCGAACTTACCTTGAGGCTAGCTCAATCTGTGTGATTTGTCCGTATATATTTTCTTTATTTATTTATTAGCTGGAAACGCAGCCTTTAAAACGATATGAAACCAGCGACAGGTCAATAAAACAGCAGATTATATTGTGATTTCTTTGTTATCTAGATGTTCCTAATGATGTCATCGTTGCTTGCAAATTAGAAACCTTAACATTTGACATACCGCTAATGTACAGACTATCACGATTTCCTCCTGGCCTCTCCAGCTGCTACTTGCTTTCTCCCATTCACCCGAGTGAGTAGTATCCATTGTTATACTACCTTCATTCCCTTCGCTATCCTTCCACCAGCTTTTTTTATGGTATAGGACGGCAAACGAGCAACCGGGTAACCTGATGGTAAGTGATCACCGCTGTCCATGGACAACTGCAACACCAGGGTGTGGCAGTGCGTTGTCGGCCTTTCAAAGAGTTGGGGGAAGGAAATGGGGAGGGGAGGGGGAAGGATGGGCCACCAGGCTCTCTCACTCACTGAACGAAGCATAAAAGCGGTGCTATGTCGTAACCAAACTGGAAACAACTCAACAAAGTATGTTTCCCGTGGTAATCGCCTTAACCACTGGACCACGGAATAAAAAAGTAACATTTGGTAAACCCCGCTTACTATGTAAAGTCTCTCAGCTTTGGTAGAAAAGCAGCCTAAAGCTTTTCAACCAAAGCTGAGAGAAAGTAGCAGCGTGCAAGAATCCATCGAAAAAATCTACGAATATTGTAATAACATTTCATTCCATGGACAAATGATATCATAGAAAAAGGCTGACACATGTAACTGTTTTTAATTTTACACGCTTTTATTTAACTTACGGCGAGCTCCATGGCGCAGTGGTTAACACGCCAGCCTGCGACACGAGGGCTCCGGATTCGATTCCCGGTCAGGTCAGGATGGAAAATGATCTTTTTCAGATTGGCCTGGGCCTTGGATGTTTATCTATATATGTATTTGTTATAAAATATAGTAGAGTTAGTATCCCATATCACAAGTCTCGAAATAACTTTGGGGCTACCGCAGTCTGTGTGATTTGTCCGTATATATTTATTTATTATTTTATATTTATTACTTGCAATGTATGTATGTAACTGTGTTTGTTCGGGTGGAATCATGCAACTCGATTTTGTAGCAAATATTTTGCACGCTAGTCTCTTCCATGTTGGTCTGAAAGAAAAGAAAAAAACGTATAATGTACCAGCTGCCTTTCTTCTCGCGCAGATCGTAAATCCGATCGTGGGATCGTGGGCGAAATTCCGAGGTATCATGGTTATAGGCGAGTCGGCTAGCAACCCATCACTATTTTGATCCCGTTTTCCTCCTAGTGCACCAACATGATAACGTGGCCTTCGGGTCTTATAGACCTAGGCTCTGTCTACCCCCAAAGGAAAAAGACGTGTTACTATGTATGTATATTTTCCACCGATTGAGATTTTTTTGTATACTCGGTTAGTTTGATAGATTCATATTTTTTTTGATTTGGTCAGATTTAGGATTACAAGAATAAAATTATGAGTGGCGCCAGTTTCACTTGTAAAGTCTTATTTTCTGAAAAAACGTTTTGACTTTGATTTGGCAAAAATGTTCTTGGCCGACTGCCTGCCCGACACCAATTCCTGTAGAACCTTAGGGAAATACCTGTAAAATTAAATTCAAGTATTTACCCGTTATATAATCTCTATACATATAATAAAACAGTAAAATTATTTTGTCTGTACATTTCGAATTTTTGACTGAAATGGATAGAGGGACACTTATAAAGAATAATAGTAAGCAAAAAAAATTTTTTGGAATTTCTTGTCTGTCTGTCTGTATGTATGATCACGATTATCTCCGAAAATACTGAACCGATTTACTTCAAACTTTCAGCAATTGCTTTGTTTTAACTCAGTTTAACATTTAAAGTTTGTTTCATCAAAATCGGTTCATTAAAAAAAAAGTTATCGTCATTTGAATGAAATCAAGGCATGAGTTTGCCTGCAAACATATAGCAAAAATAAAATAAAATAATAAGTGACATAAGAAAATTAAAATCCAAAGTCAATTCATCATCATTATACGACAGCATTAAACCTATCCATACTATCCATAGTAATCCATACTAAAAAAAAAGGAGAAGCTGACTGACTGACTGACATATCAACGCAGGGCCTAAACTATAAGGGTTAGGAACTTGAAATTTTGCACAGGGGTTCCTTTTATAACGTAGGGGAGCACTAAGGAAGGATTTTTGGAAATTCATCTCCTTAGGGGGAAAAACGGGTTGCAAAGTTAGTATGAAACTTTGTTGTTTTTGAAGTTATTCGAATGAAATTCAGCATGAAGGTTCTTTACTGAAAGGTATGAAACACGAGTAAAATATTTTACTCAAAAATCATCCTTTAAGGAGGTAAAATAGGGGTGCAAAGTAAGCATGAATGTTTGCCATTTTTGAAGTTAGTCGAATGAAATTCAGCATGAAGGTTGTTTACTAAAAGGCATGAAACACGAGTAAAATATTTTTCTCAAAAATCATCCCTTAAGGGGATATAACGGGGATGCAAAGTTAGTATGAAACTTTCCGTTTTAGAAGTTATTCAATTGGAACTCAATATTAAGGTGTTTCATTGAAAGTCATAAACTAATGTATTCCGGGTAATTCTACTGTTCCTGAGAAATCGACACTTACGCGGGCGGAGCCGCGGGCCAAAGGCAAACCTGACTTATATATTAACGCACAGCAGAAACTACTGTGCGCAGAAACTTGAAATTTGGCACAGGGATTCTTTTTATGACGTAAATGGGCACTAAGAAAGGATTTTTAGAAAATCAAAGGGGTTGAAGTTTTATGGAATTTTCTCATTTCTGGACTTAGAAGTTTGAAAGTAGGTACGGGAGTTCTCAATTAAAATTAAAAAAGATCTGTTTAGGTGAAACAGACAACATTCTCCCTGGAAGGGGTAAATAGAGGTAAAGTTTGTATGAAATTTTTCCATTACTAGACTTAGAGGTATGAAAATAAGTATGTATATACGTTCTAGGTTACAATTAAAAAAGATCTGTGTAGGTGAAATGTACAAAATTCCCCCCTTAAGGGATAAAGGGGGGGGGGGGGGGGATTGTATGGAAATTTTCTTATTTCTGGACATAGAAGTATAAAAATAAGTATATATGTTTACATTACAATTAAAAAGATCTATGTAGTTAAAATGGTCGAAATTTCCCCTTGAAGGGGTAGAATAGGTGGGGTAAACTTTGTATGGATTTTTTTTATTTACTTAGAAATATGACAATAAGAAGTTCTCCATTACAATAAAAAAATATCTGTGTAGGTGAAATGGGCAAAATTCCCTCCTTAAGGGCTAAAGATCTATGCAGGTGAAATGTATTAAATTCCCCCTTAAGGGGAAAAAGCAAAGGGACAGGGGTTTGTATGGAATTTTTATCATTTCTACTGTTCCCAAGGGAACGACATTAACGCGGGCGGAGCCGCGGGCAACAGCTAGTTATAAATAAATCTAAAAAACGTAGTTTCTGAGTCTTAATTTTGTTGTATTTCGTGTGTGTAAGTGGCTAACACTGCCTAAAGTTTTACGACTGCCATCAATGATGACAGTCGGTACTAACGGCTTAACATCCCTTTCGAAGCTCAGAGTTAGAGATATATTTTTATGCCACTTGCAGTCACCCATCCTATTGGGGACTGCGCCTGGGGTTGCTTAACCTGGGTAAGCGCTATTAATACTCACGACCTTTGAGCTATCGGGCTCCTCAAAGTCTTAATTAATAGCCATAGATAGCGTCCATATTAATCAGCCTCACACTTGTTTCGGAAACGGCCTAAGTTTGAGGATCCGGCCAAACATTACGAAAGCCCCTGATTTGTAACTTCACTTTTAGGCTCCGGTCCCATTGACGGCGAGAAAGCGGCGCGGCAATATCTTTTCTTCTTTTCTTTTTTTTAAATTATATTATTGACATTATCACTTACATCTTATTTGTTTGAACTCATTTAGATTCGAGTTATTTAATTATGATTTCTAACCATATTTGACATAACTGTATTCGTTACTGACTACCATGCAGATGTTTTGGATATATATCTGTAAATCTGTGTGTGATTTTATAAATAAATATACGAGTAACTTCTTACCGCTCGACTACAAGCCGTCATATTAGCGGAAAAACTATATTATACATCAACTGTTTCTCATTAGATTTAAAAAAAGTTTTTTTCATCTATCAATTCATCTTTGCTTTATATTATAACATTACTGATATTTAGTTTTCCTGCAGCTTCTATGGTTCAAATCTGTTTAATAATATACTCCCTGACAGGTTTGAAATAAATCCCGTTGTGTATTTGTTATGTGTAAGATGGCTTTACGTACATGCTGATTATAAAATTGATTTATAATCAGCCTTGTATGGATATTCTTACCTTGCTCGGAGAATATTCTTACCGACTTTGTTTATAGTTTATTAAATAGTTTCTAAAAAAAATTAAAGAACTCTACGGTACGGTAGGCGCATTATGCATACCTTAGGTACAGTTACCCTTAGATTGTTGACCAGAAATGGCAAAATGCACCGGGCAGAGTTTTTATTTACTAACATTAGTTCTTAAGATAATTATACTAACAACATATGAGTCTGTGTAACTTAAAATAAAAATATTATTATTATTATAAGAAATATCTTGGATTCCTCTGTACTTCGAAAGGCACTTTATGCTGTTGTAGCCACCTATCATCATTAGACCACAGTCTTTAAGCTATCAATAAAGATACTGATATGAACAATGCTTCGTACTAACACGATAAATAAAGGGAAGCTCATAGATATCAGAATATTATTAGGTTAAAACTCGAACTTATTTCGGCCGCGGTTCCCGGCCGAAATAAGATTAATAATGACACTAATGGTAGGTGATGGAAGGAGCTTAAACTATGCACATAATCGCTGCAAAGAATGGAATTAAAGAAAAAAATCCAAAAGTGTAACGTTTATGCACATAAACTCCCTTCTCTAAAACGCGGTGACAACGTATTATCAATTTGAATATCACGCCAGCAGGCCCACTCTGTACGTATATCTGTGAGGAAGCTCTTCTCTCGCTTCGCCAGTCGCTGATGGTAAGGTGGTTGCCTTAGGGAAGGATTAAGGCCTAATTGTCTTTTAAGGCTATCCAGTGTTTATTGGAAGTCACAATTGAATCTTGATTACAGAACTTGTACAATTTGTAGCAGATTAGGTAAGTGCCGTATCATGATCCAAATACTATATCAAATATACAGCGTTTACCTTAACCAACGACATTCTAGTGAAGGGGTGACTCAGCCCGTCAAAATGAGCAACTTTTCCTATGGGACCAATGCTGGGAACTCAATTTTTTTACATTTTCGTACTGATTGCCGGGCCGGCCAAACACTTGTGAATAATAAAGTTTTTTTTTAGTTCCCAGCATTGGTCCTATAGGAAAAGTTGTTCATTTTGACGAGCTAAGTTGCCCCTTCACTGGAGTGTCATTGGTTAATTTACACGGTGTATAATATACAGTAGATTAATGTGCCCCAGATATATTATATCTTGGGCATAATATATCTTGAACTATTGACTACAAACATAAACTAGTTTTGCCTTGGACTTTCTCCAAATAGAATAAGTTTTATATCCCTTTATTGATAAATGATTGATTCATAAAAAGAACTTCCATCCCCATTTTCACATTTTTTATATTCTATTTATTAGCTCATAAAACAGTATTACAACACAGCTTTAGACAATAATTCAATTAAGTAAATAAAATGGGTCACATTAAATTAGAATACATTATATTACGTAAAATAACAATCATATTTACTATACTTATATAATATATTTTTTATCTTTATTTATTTTTAAGAGGGTTTTGTCTACATAGACTATGCCACCCTCATAGATGCGATAAAACTTAGTTCCATCTACGGTTAATAGCGACTTGCACAATTTTGAAGAGTGACCTTGCTTTCTCCGAAGAAGGAGAAACAAGTAAGCTGTTAAACACTCCCATATCTATGAGGTTTACATTTTCCTTAAACATAATACTTATAAATTAACCCGCCTCTTAGTGTTTTCGGTGCCAAGGTGCCCAAAACACTAGCGGCATTAATTCGCTGAATTGCAATGGTCATCCACCAGAAACAAGGTCGATCGGGAGTCTTCGCCGTTTTTCTCTATAGGATGCCCGTTTTCGTTTATTAGATGTTTGGCATTCATTCCCCAGCAGTCCATAGTCTCAACAGCAATGGGGATAAAACAACGTGATTCCATTGCCGTGTACTTCAGCCGCTTCCTGTTCGCAGCGTCTTCGGCTGCGACCCATATTTGTATGGATCAAATGGCTAGCAGCGTCAGTGTTTACTACTTGTTTACGTACCTACGAACATTGGCGGAAACAAAAGCTCTGCGGACTATGACGTTGACAGTTTTACATGTTATGAGTGAGCCACCGACACGATCAGAAGATTAAATGCAATAAATAATTGACTACTGATTCTGAAATAAAGATTTTTAGGGTTCCGTACCTCAAAAGGAAAAAATGGAACCCGTAAAGGATCACTTGATTGTCCGTCTGGTTGTCAAGACATTTTTCTCAGGAACGCGTAGAGGTATCAAGCTGAAATTCATATCAAATACCAAGGTTTACTGTCCCTTGGAACTGTGAAAAAATCAAACTTCTAAGCTAATGCAATCAAAAGATACAGCTGGTTATGCCGTAAATATTCGTGTTTTTTCGACATTCGCAAAGGAATCAAAATCTACAGGGCACTTCTCAAGAACGCAAAATCTTGTAATTTGGTACGAAGCAACGTCTTATAGCACAGTTAAAGGAAAACATGCGAAAAGCATTAATTTTTAGTTACATCATATAATAAAAATATTTTTAATAATACACGTACACTTTAACAAATTAAAACTGACATGCCACGCGGCCACAACAAAGTTCAAGGGTTCGATCCCCAGTCAGGTCCAGATGGAAAATGTTTTTTTTTTTCAAATTGGTCTGGGTCTTCGATGATTATCTATAATTGTATTTATTATAAAACTAGCTTTCGCCCACGGCTCCGCCCGCGTCAATGTCGATCCCTCGGGAACAGTCCTTTCTCCCGGGATAAAAGGTAGCCTATGTCCTTCTCCGCACTCCAGAGAACTTGTATGCAAAATTTCATGATGATCGGTTCAGTAGTTACGGCGTGAAAGCGTAACAAACAAACAAACAAACTCACTTTCGCATTTATAATATTAGTAAGGATAAGGATATTTATTATAAAATAAAGTATTATTGAGTTAGTATCCCACAACACAAGTTCACAACTTACCGTGGTGCTAGCTTAATCTGTGTGACTGTCATAAAAGGGGCTCCAGAGCACCATAGCTTAGAATAAAACCTATATACTTTCAGCAGAGAAAGTCTTTCTCTATCATGCTATATATTACTCTTCTTATTACTTTGGAAACATTTAAATTTCTTGACCCTGGAATTCTACAGCCAGATGTACTCAACAGCGCAAGACGTCTTGTTTTAAACCATAATTGTCGAAGTTAGTACTGAAACTGCGCTGAAATTTTACGTCAATGCGACACCAAGACACGTGCAAAGATAAGGTTTATTCAATTCCGGGCATTTTGGCACACCAAGCACTCGGTTCATAGGATGAATCGTCCATTTTTATAAAATTCAGCTGATTTTCTCAGCGTAACAGAATGTGTATTTATTTTTTTATTGGGCGATTCGAACCACGAATAAACTGTTGCTGTTTGTGTATATAAGTGGGCTATATCAGATGTTTAAAGCTACCTAAAGGCATGTCACATGGCTTACCGACTGCCATCTCAACATACCAGCCTGGGTCAAGGCTATAAATCATGTCTTTTGGGTCCAGTGCTGTCCAAAAACGTCCACTTTTGGGAAAAATAATAAGGAAATAAATAAACAAATATATAGGGATATATCACACAAATTGAGTTAGCCCCACATTATGCTGTGAACTTGTGTCGTAGAATACTAACTCAGCAATACTATATTTTTTTATAGATACTTATATAGATAAATATCGAAGACCCAGGTCAATTCGAAAAAGATCGTTTTCCACCTGGCCGGGGATCGATTCAGCTCGCCCAAGAAAAGCTTCACGTTCTCAATTTAAATGGTAAACAGTAAAACTATTAAATAGGTTTTTTTATGATATAGGACGGCAAACGAGCAAGTGAGTCCCCTGATGGTAAGTAATCATCGGGGTGGCAGGAGCGTTGCCAGCTTTTCAAGGAGTTGATGGAGGACAATGTGGGAGGAAATGGGGTGGAAGGATGGGCCTCCAGCTCTCTCTCACTCACCAGACGAAGCATAGAAACGGTAAAAGCTTCTACTCCAACAAATCAAATTGTAAAGGGTTATCTAGGGCCTCGCAATACAAAATTTTATATGGTATCTCTGTTTTCCTTCAAATAATTTATTTCAAAGGGGTACTGAGTACCAAAATATATATATATGGAATTAAAAATCGGTATATTTATAACTAAATAAAACATTATGAAAAGTTAGATTTACAGCAAAGTTACCTGAAATAACATTGAAAAATTAGGTCACCTGGGCTATATATATTCTTAAAATATTGAAGAAGCATGGAATGACTTTGTAGAATTTTTTAAATTATAGTCACAGACTAGGTAAAATCCAGTGTTTTTTAATGACGTAGTTATAAGGTTATATACATAAAAATGTTCCGACGAATTGAGAACCTCTTTTTTTAAGGTCTGTTTGTAAAATTATTTACAATAGCTATTTTCTGTTTTTTCATTCTTTACAGGTTTTACTATTGAACTATCAGCAACATGCTTCTTATAGTGTCGGTGGCTCAAAAAATCTTAAAAAAATTTATATAATACCCCTCCAGTAGGTTGTGACTGCCACGCCAATCGCTAAGGTAGAGTTGCCCCACTAGCTGCACAAAGTACGGTCGTACTTTGTGCAGCTATTGGGGCATAATGGACATGATAAACGGTGTGACATGATCTGATCTCCATGATCAAATTCACACACTGTACGTTTTCCTGGTCAACATAGCTCTATTTGGCTAGGTTGTGCTTACATTGGCCTACTCCAGTTCGTAGGCGGTTGAGGATTTTCCACGTAGCCCATAGGAGTTGAGATCCCGGAGGTAACTCTTCAGAGAGGGAGATAGAGTCCGTACAGATCTTAAATAAATATATACGGACAAATCACACAGATTGAGCTTGCCTCAAATTAGTTCGAGAAATGTGTTATGGGATACTAACTCAACAATACTATATTTTATAACAAATACATATATAGATAAACATCCAAGACCCAGGCAAATTTGAAAAAGATCATTTTCCATCTTGACCTGACCGGGGATCGAACCCGGGCACCCCGTGTCGCAGGCTAGCATGTTAACCACTGTGCCACGGAGATCTTGGGTCGCCTACGTTTTGTAGCTTTTAAAAAGCTTCTGCAGCTTTAAGACGGCTAGCAGAAGCAACATAACATCTTTGACGAAGCATGTTGCTTCGTCGAAGAATTTAGAGACATAAATGCCCCATTCGATTGAAATCGATATCACTTTTTTATTGTTCAACAACGCAAAAACACATTTTTACAGCGTATAAAATATTTTTCACCAAATCCAACAGGATAAATCCATTTTTTAATATTCTATTTCACTCGAATTTTGCTTTTATTTTCGTTGTCTGAATAATGGTTCCCGTAAAACATTTGGAACGAACGTGAAATTGGTTGATTTTTCCAACTCGTTTTCGTAATTCGGTTGTCTGTTTTTATGTGTGTAAGTGGCCAACACTAGTGTCAGATAGTGTTTTAATTTACTTCAACAAAAATAATTAGTTTTAAAACAGATTCAGCGGCGACAAATTACTGCACAGCTTATTTTCTCCAAATGACGTGAACGTACAATCTACGACTGTCTATACTGAGGGAGAAATAATTTGTTTTTTATTACGTTATGGCCGCAGTTATTATGAGAATATACAATAACTACTTGTTTCCTGTGACCTAAGGTCTCTGTACAACCTATGCTATACAAAGACCTAGGTCGTAGGTTCGGAAACTGCCCGCGTGGAATTTTATCACCATGTTTCATTTCTTAATGTAATTAGAGTATATTAGAATAACATTGTACATGAAAAATAAACATTTTTTTAAATACTAGCTTTCGCCCGCGGCTCCACCTGCGTCAATGTCGATCCCTCGGGAATTGTACTTTTTCTCGGGAACTTTTAGCCTAGCTTTTAGCTAGCCTATGTCCTTCTCCGTACTCCAGAGAACTTTTATGCAAAAATTAATGATGATCGGTTCACTAGTTACGGCGAAAGCGTAACAAACAAACAAACTCACTTTCGCATTTCTAATATTAGTAAAAATATTACGAGAATATAGTTATAACAATCCATTTATTGTACTTGTAACTATAGTAACATTTCCACTTCTGAAAACGTCTAACTTTCCGTTCCCAGCTAAATGTTAATTGTCTGACATTTGCAAACGCCAGTAAAATGGCTGCTGAGTTCCTGAACAAATAGCGAAGGGCTGGTCATACTGAAGGCTGTGCAAAGATGACCCACGGAACGAGGCCTACAAAAGATCTTTAATAATTTTAACTTTAACTGGATAAGACCAGCGAAACTGGCCCACCCATAATTTTATTACATATTAATTAACACGATCTAATTAAAAAAATAAAATAATAAATAAATCTTTATCAAATTTTATTAAAAAAATATAAATCTTTAGTTCATTAGTATAATACTTGTAGTATTTTTGGTATTAATTTTGCTTATTTTACATTTCTCTTAATAAATTAAGAAATAAAATATGGTCAAAAAAAATTTTCATGCGGGCGGGACTTGAACCAGCGACCTAGGTCTACGATCTACGATCTGCGGCACCGCATACCGCATGATGCGGCAGAGCGTAGGTCGTACATAGACCTAGGTCGCTGGTTCAAGTCCCGCCCGCATGAAAAATTTTTTCACCATATTTTATTACGTAATTTATTAAAAGTATACCAAAATAGCATTGTGAATGCAAATAAAACACATAAAAATATTTTACATTTCATAAACTGGTTGAACTACTAATTACCGCCAAAACTGGCCACTTTTGGCGGTAATTTGTAGTTTTTCTATACAATATCATAAACTGTTATGAAAAGTTATAAGAATTATTATTATTATTTAAATACTACAAGTTATTTACTTCCGAAGTACAAAATTAGATTTTTTTATTTTATTGGGTTTAGCAGTAAGAGAATAAAATTATGGGTTGTGCTATTTTCACTGGTCCAATCGCTTTAAGCTAATTTTGCTTTAAAAAGACTATATGCAGCGTGTAAATTTACCCTCGACATTCTCTTAAAGGGGTGACTCAGACCATCAATATGAACAACTTTTCCTATGGGACCAATGCTGGGATCTCAAAAAAAATATTGACATTCCCATACAAACTGGCTGAGCGGCAGAACTCTTTTGTATGGAAATGCCGAAATTTTTTTTGCGTTCCCAGCATTGGTCCCATAGGAAAAGTTGTTCATATTGATGGTCTGAGTCACCCCTTTAAGAGAATGTCGAGGGTAAATTTACACGCTGTATAAAAAGTATAATTAATATGTGTTTTAGTAACTCAGTGTTCGATTTGAGCGAAGGCAAGCTTTTTATGTCCCAATGCTGGGTGCAAGCCTCCCCTTTATAGTTTCTACTTTTAACAGTCAAGTGATTTTCATATAGAAAAAGAATTCCTCCTCCTTTTTATATATGAAAACCTCTTGCTACTTTAACATTCATAGAGGCATGAGTGTAAGTCACTTACATGAATTAAATTTATAATTAAAAAAACCCTAATACAGAAATACTTATAGTTTAAGTTAACCAAACATAGTTAAGAACCACCGAAAGAACCACCGAAAACTCTGGCTTTCAAATGAAAAAAACCGCATCGCAATTGGTCCATCCGTTTGAGAGCTACTATGCCACAAACAGAAACACACACACACACACACACACACACACACACACACAGAGAGATAGAGACATCGACGTCAAACTTATAACACCCCTCTTTTTGCGTCTGGGGTTAAAAACAACAAATAACATAAAGGTAAAAGTGCATGTCTGTAAATCTATGCAATGAAACCCGAAAACAAGCTGTACAATGTACATTTCATACTATTTTACGATTGTTTCAAATGTTTTATACCAACCATACATTATTCAGACAGAACAAAAAAGACTAGTCAAATAGAAGAACGGTCATCATCATCATTTCGAGTAGGCGACACGGTCAATCGACCATGCACACCCTGGTGTCAGAGTTCTTCGGAACCGCCTCTCGGCCTCTGACGTGGTTCTTTTAACGACTACCAGATGGCAGCCGGGACCAACGGCTTAACGTGCCTTCCGAAGCACGGAATCATCTTTATTATCAGACAATCAGATGATTCAAGCCTGCAATGTCCTTACCAAACTGGAAGCAACTAAACAAAGCATGCTTCCCGTGGCAATCGAACCCATGGTCCCCGGGTCTACAGGCAAACGAGTAGTTAGTTGGATTTGGGAAGGTAATGAAGGTGTTGGAATACTACTCACTCAGATAAATAGGGGAAAAGCAAATAGCAGCTCCTATGCATACCCTGTACGAGTAGGTAACGCCCTCAATTGTAATACCACCCAAACGCAATTTCTCTCACTCTCGGTCGTCGCCCACAAAAATCACGCCATTGTTGACTTAACAAGTTGAATGTGGGACCGCGTGCCACCCACGTGGCTTGCTGTTTATAATAAAAATCATAATAATTTGTTTATTTCAGGCACAATACAGACCCATATCATATCATAACATAACATAAAATTGTAATATTTGGATTATGAATTCAAATAAATAAATAATACCAATAAAAGAGTAGTATGAATATTGCTATGAATAATTGTTATTGGCAGATGATGCAATAGGTATGGTATTAATTAACCCTTAAAGCATGAATTTTTTGTTTACAAAAAAAGCTTATTTTAATGATACAGTACGGTCCCAACACATCGAAAAAAAATTGGTGCTGTTTTTCCTATATAAATGTCAATAAAACAAAAAATATGACGTTCAAAAAGAGATACATGTATCTAGTTTTGAATAAAAAATTTACTTTTATAAATTACAGACAGTTTGTAACTAATATTAAAATTTAGAATTCTTTACGTTTACCTCACAGACGAAGACATGGGAAAAAGCAGGATATAAAATGATATTCACAATAACCAACCATACGTATTTGAAAATATTTAGTTTTATATTATAATTTCAGTACAGTTTAATTCAATCCAAAAATCTAGCCAAGAAAAAATGTAAACTAAATTAACAAAAAGTGTAAATTATTTTTTTCTTACTATAAAAGAATGGAATTTTATTCCGATACGAAATATTTAAGAATTTAATCTGAAAAATTAATACCGATCCAAGTTCCAATCTAATTTTGTTCGCCGCCGAGTGATAACCGCCAAAATGGATTAACGTTGAAATACGAATTAATTTTGAACCTTCACAAAATGTCTGGAATTGACACACATTAACTATGTTAATAGATAACAGACATTTTACTGCGTATCTTTAAAAGGTGCTGGTTTCGCTTGAGACGACGATGTGAAAAGCACTGGTATCCCACAGATTTTTTAACTCACACTTACCAAAATCTTAGAGTTACTATAGTACTGACACCAGAATAGCATAAATTGTGTCTTGGTGTGCCCAGAAAGCCTAACTTCTTGCTCTCAACAAGATCTGAATGAGGCAATCGCACAGACAATCACAATAGCAAAGCACTGGTGTTTTGCTACCATGTTTGCCCGTTAGTAATATATTAAATATGTATGTATAGCCATTTTGGAAGAAGAAAAAGCATAATTTCAGGTAAAAACACGTGCCATGGCGCTGGATCTCTGATGCAAGTACAGCACACGGTCCTGTTTTATTGCATTATAGTGGCTGTGAAGTGGCATAAGAACTCCATATTTAGCTTCCTATAGATAGGAAAATAAAATTGACATCATGAATATTTCTGAACGCCTGCCATTATTCAAATCTACATCCAAAAATTATAGTATATTCTAATTTGGAATCCTATATGCTTTTGCGTTTCCTAAAGTGCAAGCACTATAATACTCTTGACTTATAAAGCCAAGTTTATTGTCAAAGAAAAGTAAGTTAGGTGTCTAAATCTGACTACATAATTATTAGGTATTTTTAAAAGTGATTATATTACACCCACTAACAATATTTTTTTAAATCTTGTTAAATTTAGAGATAAAACGGTATTATGAAATAAAATTAAGAAATTATGGTGAAAAAAATCCACGCGCGCGGAGTTTAAATCAGCGAAGTTAGGTCTATGTATCTTATATCTTAATTTAATAAGAGTACGTAGTATTTGGTAGATTGAAAAAAATAGATTTTTATGTTCACTTTTTCCACATACGCGCCGCAACTATAGTTTAAATTGCTTTCATTATCTATTTTTGCAAATGTCAATGATATTTCTGATGTATTCAACGCCTTTCTGAATTTATGATTAGGGCTTAAGCTGGATTCTCGGGCTGTTAGGTTTGATGGTTATAGTCTTTTGTGGATTTCATTGTTCAGATATAAAGGCACTACTTTAAATATAAATTTAATATTATATTATTTACAAATCTTTAAATAGAATTTAAATTAAGGTAATAATTAAAAAGGATTTTCCGTCTTTGTCATCATCAAATACTATATATATATATATATATATTTCACTTGATATAAAATTATGGATTTTGTTTGGTAGGTACACTCCGCTTCCGGGCAACTTTTTGGCGGCTATCGATGTTGACGCGCAGTACACAATTTTAGATCACACACCCCCGCGCGCTTTCCATTTCCCCGACTTCATCACAGCGTTAGTGTGTGAGTTACGTTGGAGTAGAACACATGCGAATGGCCGCAGGTACAGGCGCAGATGGCTGCGCTCATAGTCGTAGCTCATATTTACCTAATACCTTAAACTGCCATTAAGTTTGCATCCCCGCCCCGACCCCTCTTCGGCTCCAAATAGCCAGAGAAATCCCACTATCCGAACCCCTCGCACTCGCCACCGGAACAGAGTGCGTAGAGTAGGATAAGCTCCGATTACTGGTGACCGCCCGGCGGTCCCCGGTGACTTGCAACTGGATAGGCCCTTCTGGCAACGTAGTTTTCGGAATGCAGCAACTCTCATCTTTTGCCTTATGGGCATCGGCCCATAAGGCAAAAGATGAGAGTTGCTGCTCTCCGAAGGCTTTTGCCATTGTTTCTCAGATGACCCTTCAGGCTTTGCATGCACGTATACGTGGCCCATCAGGCAATATGAGAATTTGCTTTCTCTCCAAGCCTTGTGCACACAAGCAACGCCCAAAGCCGAGGTCTGACCCGCCTGGGCCCCCCTTGGTGATGTTTTCTTTATAGGCTGAGGGAGGGCACTCTGCCCTTACCACAAACGCCCAGTGAAGTAGCGAAAGCTCATTTGGAGCTTTATACATAGTCCTTCAAAAAAAAATTGCATTAGACTGTACATCCTACTTATTCGTAGGGTACATGTGCCCAATGAGTTGTTGTCATTGCATACTTTTTGATAACAATTATACCAGAGTTACGTTTGCAAATGATTTTAATACTATTAAAATCTATAATACTGGCGTATGGCTGAACTACCGCGGTTTATGAATCAATTTTTCCCAGCCGTCCCGTCACCGGGGCAGGACCACCAGGGCGGATGAGAGTTACTCATATTTTCAATGGCCCAACATATTTATATTGGGAAATTTTGTATCTATTTGAATTTAGTCTATTCCTTTAAAAGGATAGTTGACAAAAATTGTTACTGGAGATAGTTCAAGGTCCGGAGAAAGAAATGAGATAACTTACATTACGGAAAAAGGTGCTTTTCCCGAGTTCTTTATTTGCATTCATGCGAGTGGAACGGCGGGCAAAGGCTATGCATAATTTTAAAAGAAAAAATATTGGTTGTCTGTAAAGTCGGTTCGTGCAGACGATAATTTTACGTTATAACGGTGGAAGAAAGATAAATGCGTCACAAGCCGAACGCCGATGGCCGATCGTGCTTCTCTACCGCTTGTTCCACGCTCTCGCTTGCACACGGAACATGACAATTTTTCGTGCGTGCAGCCAGCGTTCATCGATTTATAAAATGTTATCATGTCTACTGGCAATACTGAACAATCATAGGTTTCTGTAGTGATTGGTCGCGTGTTACCAACGTTGGCACCCCATATTCCTTAATAACATTCCCCCAGCCATTAAGTAAAGGTATTCACATACCACGATACATTACACACTAAGTTCCACGATTCATCATGACCCGCCAGACGCACATGCAGTCGTAGTTGCTGCTGTAAGAAAATTTATTGTTGAGCGCACACTTACGATTTAATTGTATTCATATTCAAAGGGATCCTTCTATGTTAGTGTGAAAAAAAAAGTATATACGAGTTGCTTCTCTTCCCACACAGATCGTTGAAGCCGAAAATGGACAATAATCTATTTCCATAGATTTTCGCGATTCCTAACGCCTATATGCGACGTGGCTAGCAACCCATCAATATTTTGATATGGTTTTCTAGCTATACGCCCATCAACACACTTAACGTTGCCTATGGTGTTATGGTTTAAAGCTCTGTCTTTCCTACATACATACATACTATCACGTCTTTCTCCCTTGCGGGGTAAAGTCTTCCGTCTTTCTTGTAAGAGATAAATACGGGATAGTATGAATACTATGTTTGAAAGTGAAAATTTTTATATCTGTAAAGTAAATGGATGAAACTTCTAACACAGATATTTATCGTTAGAACTCATAGAGCACAGTATCATGTTAAAGACTAAGCCAAGAGTAGCAGGCCTTTTTTTAGCAAAATGTCAGTACTTTATAAATAATACAGCCTTTTTTTGAACTTTTTTTTTGAAGAAAAGAAGGTAAAAAACAAATTTAACCTTTCATAGAAATTCGTCCAGCTGATGGGCGACTTTGTATGGGAAACCTAATTTTCTTTTTCGTTTTTCACCTTTTTTTCTTGCAATTCTGTGTTCCATTAGGGATTCTGATTCCCAGATTTCAATAAAGCTGGGTTCAAAATCACGTTGTATATTTTAGAAATACGAGTATATACAGTTGAATTCAAATCGAGAGACTTTAGGAAAACACCTTCATATTAATACTTCGAAAAAATGTTAAAAAGCTTTTGAGTTTATTCCATGCTTTATATTTATTTAGAATATTGATTAGGTTTTTATTTATGTACCCATTTATAACAATAAATAAATACCACTCTCCAAATACCGAAATATTTTTATTATTTAACAACACGCCGATTCAATAACAGTAGTCGGTTCCTGCCTAGTAGTCTGTAGCTTTTGAACAGTTTTAATTAATAAAATAAATATTCGCAGTAAACATAATCATTTAAATGTGATTTGTCGTGAAAAATGCCTATTTTCTAAATAAACGTTGACGGGGCGGGAATCGAAAGGATTACCTCGGGACGAAGGCGTGTTACAGGTTCCCTTGGCGCTGGCTTCTCCACGTCCGATCACTGGATTTTTGGGGTTGAAGCATTAACACTTTCACCACTGAGAGAATGTCCACTATTAGTTATCGTTTTCCACAGGTTAGGAAATTTTATATTCGCAAGCGCGTGCGCGGGGCTTTTGCGTTGGTCGGACCGAACGCCATCTTGATGTAAGTGGGGTGAGTAGGTAGGTGAGAAAGAGAGGGAATGAGTGTGTGAGGGAGAGTGTACATGATAAGCGGGAAATTACAATATATATAAAAAAATGTAATAATGACAAACCTTTTTATTTTTAAATTTTACATCGATAAACAAACTATAAGAAGTGAAAGTGTCTAGAGTGTGTGTCCACATTAACGCTGAGGTACATATATCCTTGGCATCGATTTTGCGGTTAACGCCTTATGATAATTCGGTCCTGATTGACTGATCGTCGGATCCGAACCGAAACTTTCCTCGGATCTTGCGTCATTCGATGGATTATGCGGTTATCAGAAGAAAATTCGTTGTACATACAATTTACATCAGGAATACATCTATTGAAATAATTTTTACTTATTTATCAAAAGCTTAACCTATTATAACAGAACTTCCAATTCAATAGGATAGCGATTATACTTAGTCTACTAATTATAGCATAAAACATTTAATGACGTTAATAGATTCAGGTGTTTCTTTGCGGAAGTCAAAGCTACATTTACTTTGAGACAATTTACTTTGCGTGCTTCCGCCACCAGTTAGTTCATGCAAACTATTGCTGGCCAGCGCCCACCCACTACTGTTAGTCCCTTCATACCCGCCACCGCACGACGGCCGACATTGCTGCAGCTTCAACGGATGCAGCAGTATCGACCAGGGTTGCATGCATCAACTATTGGTGGCGGGTAATGTAAATTGTCTCAAAGTAAAAATGACGTTTTTGTGAAATCAATCAGAGAACATGGGAATATATCTATTCTCTCCGGTACTTCGTTAATATGGCGCAGTTCTATTGAGGACGTTTATCTAAATAGTTACTGTCTTATTACGTTTATCTCATAGGGGCAAGGCAGAGTACGGTGCTTTGAATAAATAAAAAAAACATCAGTTAAAAATCCATACTAAAATTACAAATTATAGGTGTGCTGTGTACTCGTACGTCAGACATACGTAGATAAGTCCTAAACATACAAAAACATATACTTTTGAAAGGGCGATCCACTGCGATGGGACAGAAATTATCGATGTCCTTTGTGGAGCACAAAGGACATCGATAATTTCTGTCCCATCGCAGCACAAAAAAGATCAAACTTTGTGACTAGTTGGAGCCAGGAAAAACAGGCAAAGTGGGCTATTATAAGCGGGACAAAGCAACGGCAAAAAGTAAAATCCGTAGCGTTGTCGCCTCATTAAATAATTGCGCGATTCGGGCAAAGTATCAAGACATTTGAGCGGAGTGTAAACATAGGCCCCATGAATATGGACTGCGCTTCATTAAACAGGGCGTAGCGGAAAAAACTCAGTTCGACCAGGTTTGGGGAGTTTGTTGTTTTATTTTTTTATTTTTATGACAGAGGGCGGCAATCGAGCAAGCGGGTCACCTGATGGTAAGCGATCACCGCTGCCCATAGACTACTGCAACACCTGCGGTGTGACAAGAGCGTTGCCGCCTCAATGTTGCAGTTGTCTATGGGCAGTGCTCATTTGCCGTCCTATAACATAAAAAAAGCATGCGAAAGACCATAGTTTTAACGTAATTATCTGATGTATAAGATACATTAATGCATGTATGCGTTGTCTCTTTGTTGATAATTTTATTTATTCTAATTACTGGCATCTAGGAGAGAAGCATAAAGCAAAAAAATTATACAAAATTTTTTATTTAAATATTTTCTTTATTCTCCTTTTTTTTCTTTAAGAGGCAAAACAAAGCTATTTTGCCTCTTAAAGAAAAAAAAAGGAGAATATGTATAATAAAAATGTTTTAATAAGTTCGACCAGAATTTGGCGACTTCGACGGCATGGTCATTTGCCACAATCAAGTCTTCTGCAGTACAGGACGAAGGACAGCTGGGGCAATTCCTCAGATGGGTCATTATATAAACAGCGCCGGAGCTACACAGATTTATTAATATCATTATTATTGTGTTAAAATTCTATATCAGCAAGATCGATACCGTTATTTTGATTAGTTAAGGAAATTTTCTGCCACGGTTTCAAAAACCACTTACCCATTTCGTCACGGCTCGCTTTGCGGCTTTAGCGCTTAATAAGTGAACATCACTATTTAAGTGCGCATCCATATAGTCTCCAAATACATTATAAATAACAGATAATCATGTTGGAACGAAGGTCTATTATTTTACGCGTTGGAGCGTTTGCCAGGCAAACGAACGAGCTGATGTCGTATTTAAGCAACTAGCTTTTGCCCGCGACAGTGGAGTTGGGATCTTTAGGAAACAGTATTTTTTCCAGGATAAGGTACTCTTTATCCTTCCCTTGGCCTCAAACTTTTGCCATGTTAAATTTCTCCTAAAATTATTCAGAGGTTAAAGCTTGCAATGTAACAGACGACAGATTTCTTTAGCATTTAAAATATTAAAGCATGGATAAAATTTCGATGACTATAAATAATTTGGTGTTCAAATATTTTTTTATTTTTATCCTTTAGGTCTTATCATCTTAAGCACTATTTACCTCGTCAGGCATATATACGTGATAACATAATATATATGCATATTTTAATCTCAAAACATTGCCATTATTTTACAGGTAAACTTCTTTTGTCTCACTGCAAGAACTCTGCTACACTGTGGCAGCTAACTTTCGTAGCGAAATAATCTTGTTTTATGGTCCGAAAGAGGGATAATATCTTTATTCATAAGCCACAAAAAATATAAAGTGGCGGCCTCATACTCAGGAGTGGTCTAGTTTTAATTGTCACTCTTAACCACCACGTTTTAAAATATTAAGCTGTGGTCACACAGAAGTCCGTTTGACATTGTATACTCATATTTTATTTATACAAAGATACCCATGGAGGTGGCATCAGACAGGCAGCTGGCCATTAAAACTTTCGCCAAATAATTACACGACATGAATGCTGTCATAACAGCGAGTTCCTACTTACTACAACTGAGGACGCAACCGGAAATACACTCAAATGAGAAGGAGAAAGAACTTTCAAATGTTGAAATGAGAAGGAAAAAGAACTTGACAAACGACAGAGAAAATTGGAAGAGATTGATGTGCTGTGCCGACCCCGCATAATAGTAGGAGAAGGATAAAAAGGAAAGAAAAAAAAAGGAGAAAGAAGTCCGATTGATTTATTGACGGTCTCCGTGGCGATTAAGATGCCAGCCTGCTACAAGAGGAACGCCAAGTTTGATTCTCATCTTGTACTGCCATTATCAAGTAGAGCTTGACTGGACCGGCGCTGAAAAGCCTAGCTTATGTGCTCCCTCATATGGCTTTCGCACTCTAACTCCTTCCCTGTCTTCAAATGTAACTCAATGGTAAAGCAAAATCGGGGATTAACGCGAACATACCGTTTATCTCCACGTTTTAGCGTGTGCCTGGCCACTGCCACTTCAAAGAGCTGATCCGCAGAGCTTCGAGTATATAGGTAAGTTTTGTTCTTCTACAGATTTCCTTACTTCGGATGCTGTCTCGTATAGAAATACCGAGCCATATTCGTAACACCACGCTACGCTCCAAAACCCAGATAACAGACGTCGGTGTGAAGTCAACACAGCTGAAATGGAACTGGGCGGGGCACGTTAACTGTATGCGACAGGACAGGTGGGCCAGAGCTGCAACTACGTGGATACCAGATGGCTGTCGAGGAAGAGGAAGACTTAGGAGGAGATGGTGCGATAACATGGACGCACACGTGAACGATTGGCAGACTATGGCCCTTGACAGGGACACTTGGAAACAGAAAGGGGAGGCCTTTGCCCAACAGTGGGATACAAAAGCAGGCTAAAAAAAGCTCTCTCAAAAGTTCTTTGGGTAACCTCGTGATTTCTTATGAGGCCAATGTAAGAAAACACGTGTCTAAGTGGTGTGTTATATCCCAACTCTTGTGTACATCAGCTTACCCCGCCTCGTTTAAAGACAACTTAAAATTTGCATCTCGTCGTCGCATTATAGGCGACAAAAATGTTCATAACAGTAAACTGTGCACTTCCCTCGTAACCAGAATGGCTAAAGGAACGATGTATAAAATTTTTCAGCGACCTTAGGTATCTTTTATTGGTGTTGTTTAGTTATTTTTCATCAGTAAATGGATTTTAAATGGGGCCAGTTAGGATATATCTGTCGCATGCGGCCAGAAAGGTGGGCAAAACTTGCCACTTTCTGGATAGCAGCAGTGGCAGAAGGACGACCCCGAAAGATTTAAATATGGATGGCCAGATAAAGCGAAGGATATAGATAAGTGGAGAATCCAGGAGGAGGCAATTGCCCAGCAATATGACACAATACCGATAAGCTCGGCAAAAATGGATTTGAAGCTGTGTTCTAGGAGGCAACCGGTAACCGCAAGGCCTTTGGTTTGAATCTTGCGCAGCAATACTTGCCACCTATGTACTGCCGGTAAAGAAAACGTGTGGAATCGTAAGGAAACCTGCACAAATTGACGTTTCATCATCATCATGATTTCACCCATTAGTAGTCCATTATTGGATAAAGACCTGTCCTAGGATTATTCGTTCCATCATGATCATCATTTCGAGTAGATGTCACGGTCAATCGACCATGTTCACCCTGGTGTCAGAGTTCTTCGAAACCACCTCTCGGCGTCTGACGGGGTTCCTTTAACGACCACCAGATAGCAGCCGGGACCAATGGCTTAATGTGCCTTCCGAAGCACGGAATCATCTTTATTATCAGACAATTAGGTGATTCAAGCCTGCAATATCCTAACGAAACTGGAAACAACTAAACACAGTATGCTTCCCGTGGGAATCGAAACGACGACCCCCGGGTCTACAAGCAAATGCCTTAAACACTGGACCATGCAGGCAGTTTCGTTCCATGAGAAGTTTATTCACCACGCTTGGCGAGCGCACTTTCTTTAGCTTCTTGTACTTCCGCGCAAATGCATTTTTAAACTAAAGAAGAATATGGTTTTTTTGAATTTGGGATTGCGGTTCTACTTATTCAGGGGTCTCAGATGTGGGATTCTACTTGTTCAGGGGACTCTGATGTATAAGTACGCCTGAAAAGCGATCTCTCTTATGAAGTTAGCTAAACTCTTTCGAGCACGAACACTTTTGTTTTGCAACAACTTTGTATTGTTTGTTGTTAAAGCTGGAATAGATATACACCACATTCAAGAAATATCAAGTCTCTTAAAGAGATTACAGTTCAATACTTACAACTCTGTAACAGAAAGATGGACGCCCCAATAGACATCGGATTCGAAGTAATAGAGTTCCCTTTGGTACTATTTGGGTACGGATCTCTAATATGTGTAAAATTACATGAATGTGTGACAATGAACGTGCTAGGCTTTTGTTAGTATCATTGTGTGGAAAGTAACGCACACAATGATCATTTTGGACAGGAAATAATGAAGAGGATTGCAATTGCAATAGCCTTGTGGTATCCGGCAGAGTAGAATAGGACCACTCCAACTCTTCCCGTGGATGTCGTAGAAGGCGACTTAGGAAATACAAGCTCAACAATGCTTTTAAACATCTGTGAGACCTCTCCAACCCGTCTGGCCAGCGTGGAGAGTGTAGGTCAAGTCCTCTGGCTGCTCTGGACAAGTATGGGCCTAGTAGTACAGAAAGGGTCGTGGTCCTGTAGTGGAGACTAAAAAGGACCTGATGATGATGATGATTGCAATTGTCTTCTCCATTTCACACACTAGTGTAATATCATACATTTACAAATAATTTGATAATAGTATACAACTAAATCCTCATACACATTAATTATAAGTTACCGTAACAGTGGGTATTCAGTTTACACTAACTTCAATTCAAAGGCCGCTTTGTCATCACAAAGGCTCCTTACACTCCGCTTAACTTTAAGGTTATATCATAAGGGTTATTGACAATACAAATTCAGACCCTTATTATTGTCGAATCTATTCGAGGGTCTCAACAGTGTTTCTCAAAATGGGCAATGCATTCATATTTATTGTGTCAACAGGTAAATGGTTATTAATTAGCTGTCAGTTGTCAACAAAATTGGATAAATCGTTTAAAATATATATTATCTTGCGATTTAAAGTTTAATATTCAAAAACAGTGTACAGGGGGTAGCCGTGCCCCAACATCCCTGTCATTGGTCTTGAAGATGGCCTTTTGAGTCAACTTAGTAATAAATAATTATGTCAAGCTCTTACTTTTAATTTTTAACACAGCAGCAAACATGATGTTGATCTTGGGTATAAATATTGTTCCTGCATTGCATGTAAATTTATATAAATAAATATATACGGACAAGTCACACAGATTGAGCTAGCCCCAAAGTAAGTTCGAGACTTGTGTTCAGGGATACTATCTCACCGATACTATATTTTATAACAAATACGTATATAGGTACACATCCAAGACCCAGGCCAATCTGAAAAAGACCATTTTCCATCTTGACCTGGCCGGGGACCGAACCCTGCCCGGGTTCTGCCTCTCGTGTCGCAGCCTCGCGTGTTGACCTCTACGTCACGGAGCTAGCCTATGTAAATTTATCCTCGCCTTGAATTCGGGCGACTCAGTATTTTTTTTACATTCTGATACAAAATATTTGGCCGTCCTGGAAATTCATATAAAAAGGTCTAAAAAGTTTATTTCTTAATGGGCTGAGCCGCCCTCCAAGGCTATGTCAAAGATAGATTGATACGCAGTATATACTCGAATAATCAAAGTATAATATCATAAAGTTCCAATGAAATTCCCAATCGGCAATATAACGAAAGTGATAAATGAAGTTTGAGAGCCAGTGGTCTATACCAATTACACTCGTTCAAATTTAGTAAAAGGCTTCCGGGAAGTGTGGCGCAGAATCCACTTATTTAATTAAATCGTAATAAAAGTAAATAAAAATGGAGCCGTTCGCTGATTATTACACTTAAGTGAGTTAATCTTAATTTAGGAAGTACATTTTGTAAAATTTTATTTCACTCGTTGATACAAGATTTTTTTTTTTTTTTATATTAAATGAGTTTACTCTTGACCATACAAGATGAAATAATATTTCCTTTTTTATGATTTAAAGGCATTGAATTAGAAAAACTATGGAAGCGTAACTCTTATACAACTAACGATTCAATATCAGTCCCGTTTACGCAAACAAACTTTACTCAAATCAAAACGATAAACTTACGTACAGACAGTCACCGTGATACCTGACCCCTTGGTGGCTGACTGTACTCATAGACGAAGCTAGTTTGCGATTGGCCGCGTTAAGGTCACGGGGCAGTGTCAACATATCTAATGAACGCTATGGTGTCAACATAGCGGAGGTAGGTAGGCAAGCACCTCGCCTCGCTCGCTATGATGTTACTACAGTGTCACTTTTCCGTCTTTTCTTGCAATTTCTGCACCACTTTACTACACAAGAAGTATTTTTTTTCTGAAGTCGTTAAGATTTCGCCAATGTTCACAAAAAATATGTCCTTAAATGCTTTTATCGACGAGTCCTTTCGTCACAGAGCGCGCGGCAGACTAGTTCGCGAAAAATCTATTTTTAATCCCTGTCCGCTTTGATCTACTTTGCACAGTGTCAGTTTTTTAACGCAATGCTGATTCCATAGTTTTTCTAATTCAATGTTTAAAGGGCATCTTCATGGTAAGTTTTAAGATTAGAAATGGTGAGAATATAAGAAACAAGCCCAAATCAAAGCAGATACGTGGTACCCTGACAAGCATGAAGACAGGCCGTGATAGTTAGTTTCACTAATTGCCGCTAATAGGCAGCAGCGAGGGCGCCAAAGTGCCAGTGTGACAGCCTTTTCCACCCGTCACTAAATGGCGTTTACCTAAATTTTAAAACCAAGTTAAATTGAAAATATCATCAATACTAATAATAAATCTAAAGTAAGGGTTGGTCATGGAGTTACTTTGTTTTCAGAGATATCGTGTTTATAAGCTCTATACATGATACTGAAACTACATAAATTGTCGATTTTAAGATTTTTTTTTCTGTATGTATGTATGTTCTCTATAACTCTTAAACGAATAAACTGAATTTTATAAAACTTGGTAAATATACATTTAGGCGTAAAGGACTTAGGATAGGCTATTAATTTTTTTCTCCTGTCATGATAAGACGTTGCCCCCATACAAACATAACATAAAATGTAGGCGAACGAAGATGCGAACACTGCTAGTTTATTTTATATCAGACGACTTTTTTTAATCTTTATCCTACTACCCGCCTATTACTTTTATTTTCTCATAATATGGTGGATTGACACCGTATATGTGTGTCTATTTTTAATAAAATATTGCTTTTTTTTCTCTTGCTGTTGTCACATTAAAATGCTTTTGTTTAACTTGCAATAAATTAGAGTTTGTTCGGGTCAAATCTTACAATTAAATTCTCAACCAGTTGATCCAAAATTCTGTATTTCAAATGCAATTTTATGAAGTTTAGGACTACTCAGATGACGAAGAACCCGTTAATAACTTTCGAAGCGAGAATTTAATAATGAATATTTTTTGAAACTAACAAATATTATAGTCCTAGTTATAGGTATATTCCTGGAATATTTATATCATCCCGAATAATACTGGCTATATATACATGGAGAAATTTTGATGAGTTTTAGATTGAACGACTTTTCCTATGGGACCAATGTCATGGGCAAATTGACCGGGCGGCCGAGTATTTTAGTATGGAACTGACTTTTTTTTAAGTTTTCAGCATTGGTCCCATAGAAAAAGTTGTTCATATCGACGGGCTGAATAACCCCTTAAAAGGTTCAAAACGATCAAAATTTCACCATGTATATATAGCCTCTATTATTCGGGATGATATAAATATTCCAGGAATATACCTAAATCATTAACATTACACTAATGTTTTGGGTAGTAGGTTTAAAATGTATGATGCTCTTATTCTTCTGTTAAGTTTATAATTCATCGTTTCGCGAATGATATAAAACACGTCACTATGGTAACGCAATCCGCACCTAGCGCCACTTCGGATTTACTCTGTCACGCGGATTTTGAAGACTGGCAGTAGTATTCAAACTTTGGGTTTTTTTCTTTCTAGCCTTTTTTATCCCGCTAATGAATAAAATACAGAGCCGATGGCTGATTAGGAAGAAAGGTTGTCAATTGGCAAACACGTATTGGCAAGCGCAGATATCTACCAACTAGATTGTTATACAGCCTATAATTGAGTATGAATAAATAATAAATAAATATATATGGACAAATCAGACAGATTGAGCTACAAAAGTAAGTTCAAGACTTGTGTTGTAAGATAATAACTAACGGTACTATGTTTTGAAACAAATACAATATAAGTCTTGGATGTATCTCTATATATAGAGAAACATCCAAGACTCAAACCAATTTGAATAAAATTATTTTCCTTGTTGACCTGACCGGGAATCGAACCCAGGACCTACGCTGTGAAAGCCTAACATGATGACCACTAGGCCACAGAGGCCGCCGATTATGGTATTACAAATACGTCAAACGAATTTCAAACCGGTAAACAAGTTTAAAACATGGGAGATTTACATAGAAGGGTTGTTGTGTATCTTATAAATGGCCGATATAGGTATATCAGACTCATACACAACAATAAAAATCGATCTTATTTACTAGTTTCATGGCATAGACTTTCGTTTGACGTATCTTTAATTCCATATTTCCATCTTTTTCAGACTGACCTGGGTCTTGGATGTTTATCTATATAAGTATCTATTATAAAATATAGTATCGTCACATACTGTAGGGCTAGCTCAATTTGTGTGATATGTCTCTAATATTTATTTATTTATAGTACACTGTAATCAAGGTCGAAAGCAAACACTAAAAAGTCAAAAGTCAAAGATTTTTATTTAAAATTGGATACATGTATCTCTTTTTGAACATCATATTTTTATTTCTTGTAAGAAGAGAAGAATACGCCGGAAGAACCTCAATGCAGGTTGAGTCGAACAGGTCATTTACAAAATTCTTGGGGAGGCTTACAGCAATAGACTTCTGAGGCTGAATAATAATGATGTTGATAAAGTATAGATAAACTCTATTACACTACACTTGTGCAAACACTTTCGGCTGTCGGCTATTAGTCTAAAGTTGAAATCATTAAGTTAGTTAGCCATTATCAAAGAGTGCTTCACGGAGCCCCGGGAAACTGCTAAGTCAGAATCTGCCTATGAGTGGCGGAGCCGGACATTTTGAATTGATCCGGAGACCGCCATAAAAAAAGTTGAGAACCGCTGAGTTAAATCAATAACTAATATCTCGTTACGAGACATTATAGCAGTTCCCCGAGACTCTGCGGAGCACTCTTCTTTCTCGTTATGACCACGATGGATGTAACTGCGATGAAACGTGAACGGAAACAAATAATAAAAATGTACGTACTTGGTCCCATTTGCGTACATAATTAAACTCTTAACAAGTTAATGAAAACAATAGAAAAGTAAAAGCAGATTACAAAGCTTGAGAATCACTGTTTGGTTGTATCGAAAAGTCTCTGCAAGTCTGTTCGTTTTTATTTTGTTTTAAATGAGATTGGATATTCGCGTGAAATTCTGCTGTGAAAGAAATTATGTTATATTTAAAACGATCCCTTTGTGTCTCCAGGTCAGGAAATAAAACTCTTGTTTTGTTGCTTTGATGGTGATACAATGACTTTATTCTTATTTGAAATTACTTTGCTACAGGGATTTTCTTTGGTTATTTATATCATACTTGGTTATGTGGATGTAAGTTTTATATAATGGTTTCTGATGTTTTTGCGATTGTTACACATTTAAATAAAATCACTTTGACCTCTCAACCACCAAGCGGTCCAATGAGGACGCATAACAATGGAAAATCCATTGTCTGCGTTTCTTGCGCTTGAAGGGTTAATACGGTATTATCGCGTATATTACATTATTTATACAGCTAACGTTTCGAAAACTTTACAGTTTTCATGGTCGCAGGTAGACTAAGTTGACATTTGTCTTTGTGTTATAAGAACTATACAAAACCACCGCCTACAATATTTATTGATAACGTTACGGATATACGTAGTATTGGCTCACGGTGTCTGAAGGTCTTGCAGTCTTGTGATGTGCTTAAAATTTTATTAAATTGATGACAGGATCCCAAGCTGGTGGTAACTGCCAACCATCCTCTCTATTGAAATTAGGATGTTTTTTAATTTCAATAGCCTCACGAAGCATTTTTGGAATGTATCTGTTTTCTACTACTACCTCTGACTAGCCGTTTTCTGAAGCCCGGGTTCTGAAGCAACTCAGGTGCAGGAGCATTCCACAGGGAATACGCTTAGAAAACAGACATCAATAGTTCACCCAATAATGATGTCTATAGGAAAATTGTTATACCTTTAGTTATATAAATTTGGAAACGGAATTCTAATATTTTTAACAACTCATTGTTAGCATTTGTTACCCGCTGATACCGCAGCTTTTTCTTGTTAAAAGAATTTTAAAAATCTGTCTTATATTTTTTCTTTTTTTTATGAATTTACACACAAATAATTCATAATTCCAGCCGTTATAAGTCCACTGCTGGACAAAGGCATCTCCCAAAGATTCAGCGTTCTATGGGAGTAATTCCATACTCACCACGCTTGGCAGGTGGGTCGGCGAACGTTACTTTGACTTCTTAAGCTTCCGAAACTGCTGCCCATCGGAAGTATTTGAAAACTGGGGAATGATAAGAATACGTTGGATCTGGGAAGGGAATGAAGGTATTGGGATAGTACTTACTCGGATTAATGGGGTAAAAGCAAGTAGCAGCTGGCGCGCCTACCCGACGCTATACCTGCAACTACTACACATCATCATCTTCATCTTCAGGTCTTTTTTAGTCTCCACTGCAGGAGCATGACCCTCTCTGTCCTACCGGAGCCATACTTGGCCAGAGCAGACAGAGGATTTGGCCAACATTCTCCTCGCTGGCCAGACGGATTGGAGAGGTCTTATTGATGTTTATGAGCTTTGTTTAGCTTGTATTATTTAAGTCGCCTCTTACGACATCCATTGGAAGACTTGGAGTGGTCGTATTCTACTCTGCCGGAAACCACACGGCTTGAGAATGACATTCCTTACCTTTTTTATCACAAATCTTTCCTCTTCAGAATGAGTTTAACAGAGAGATAGGTCTATGTTATAAAATTAGTTGATATAACTGCCTCCGTGGTCCAGTGGTTAAGGCGTTTGCCTGTAGATCCAGGGGTCGTGGGTTCAATTCACACGGGAAGCATACTTTGTTTAGTTGCTTCCAGTTTGGTTAGGACATTGCAGGCTTAAATCACCAGATTGTCTGAAAATAAAGATGATTCCGTGCTTTGGAAGGCACGCTAAGCCGTTGATCCCGGCTGCCATGGTAGTTGTTAAACAAACCACGTCAGAGGCCGAGAGGCGGTTCCAAAGAACTCTGACACCAGGGGTGCATGGTGGATTAACCGTGACACCTACTCGAAATGATGAGTTGATAAAGGCACAATTTGATAAACATTGGCAACTAACATAGTCATAGTGGTCAAGGTCAAGATAATTCATATTCCTCGACAAACTCCAGCCTTTTCAAGAGACGTGAACACGTTAACAAACTCACAGGTGAAAGGCTGTGGAAATCCAAATATTGGCATAGGACCGTAGTATGAAATGGGATTTTTGGCTTAACCGTTTTCTGACACACTGCTCCCGGGTTATAAAACATACTTAATAGTTTTTGATAGATTTCAAAGAAATAAATCTACCAGCGTACATGAAAACTGTAAAGATTTCGAAAAGTTAGATGTAAACAAATTTTTCCAGAAATTATATTTTTGTGACAAAGCTCACTCTACAGTTTGGATCTGTTTATAATAAATATAAACAGATCCAAACTGTAGAGTGCTTTCAAAGACAAATCAAATGAGCCCAAACACGACTGATGTACAAGGTACCTAAATTTTTTTCCTTTTTAGTCTAAACTACCCTATTCTCATCAAACTGTAAATAATCTACACTATCTACATCTACACTAATATTATAAAGAGGATAGATTTGATTGTTTGTTTGTTGGCATTGAATTGGCTCCAAAACTACCGGATTGATTTGAACAATTCTTTCGCCATTAGAATCCTAAATTATCTCTCATGAACATAGGCTATAGATTAAATATCTATATCTACCCGTGCGAAGCCGGGGCGAGTCGCTAGTCAGGACAATCTCCGCGTATTTAATGACTACACAAAAGACATTGTATATAAGTAAGTGACGCATACGGAAACCAGTGTCACCGTGGTCTTTCCAAATCTTTTCGGGATTTTCGTCAAACTCTAAATAATCTGGAAACCAAATATGTAGCGTGACGTCAGCACTGGACTTTTTCCACTCATTCCATCACTGTCTATTAGCAGTGATGGAATGCGTGGATAAATGTCCCACTGTCAGCCACTGTATTGTGAAAGGGTATTTTGTTCCTGTGATTTGGCGTTATTTAGAAAATACTTTATTACATAGAATTCAGGTTTAATAAAGGAAATAGATAGGTCAGGATTGTCGTCCTCATCGGTAGTTATATGTATGGCTTTCGAGTACGCCCGCCCGGTAGGCTACGAGCTCAACCTATAATAGAAGACTTTTTGACTGATAAGATAAATATGTAATTAATTAACAAATATTGACAAAAATGTTAAATTTGCACGCCTTTGTAAGGCAAAATGTATTGACACTCTAATATAAGGTAAAAAAGTATAAATTGAATTGAATTGAATTGAAACCATTTTTCTTTTTTTAATTTACATACAACACACAAATCATTCATTATTCCAGCCATTAAAAGTTAACTGCTAGACAAAGGCCTCTCCCATGGATTCTTCGTTCCATGGGAGTAGTCAAACGCCTGGTGAAGTAGCGAAAGCTCACTCGTGTCGCAGGCTGGCGTGACCACTGCGCCACGGAGCTTGCCGAATAATATATAAATAAATATAGGTATAGGGTAATAAATATAGTATGTTGGGTATTAAACGAACAGATCGAGTCAGAAATACCACCCTACGCTCCATTACAAACGTGGTAGATGTTGGCAAAAAGTCAGGTAAGCTAAAGTGGGACTGGGCGGGTCACGTGTGCCGTATTCACCAGGACAGATGGGCCCATATAGCTACTTTATGGACTCCGACAGACGGAAAAAGAAAGAGAGGAAGACCCAGAACAAGGTGGTCGGATGAATTAAATTATTATGACGAAAAATGGAAGGAAAAAGCTAGGAATAGGGATACCTGGAGAAATGAAGGGGAGGCTTTTGCCCAGCAGTGGGACATAAATAGCTAATTAAAAAAAAAAAAAAGTTTTAGGGACAAATCACATAGATTGAATTCGCCCCACAGTAAGTTGTGAACTTGTGTCGTGGAATACTAACTCATCATCATCATTAGGTCTTTTTAGTCTCCACTGCTGGAGCATGACCCTCTCTTTACTGCCGCAGCCATACTTGGCCTGAGGCGACAGAGGATTTGGCCTACTTTTTCCTCGCTGGCCAGGTGGGTTGGAGAGTTCTCATTGATGTTTATGAGCTTTTTTTAGCTTGTATTTCCTCGTCTCTCCGTCCGTCGCCTCTTACGACCTCCATGGGAAGACTAGGAGTGGTCCTTTTCTACTCTGCCGGAAACCACACGGCTGTTCTAACTCAACGATACTATATTTTATGAATAAAAGTTGCGCCAATGTGGTACGGAAGCAAAAGAGCTCCAAAGCGCTTTTTTTATGATATCGGACGGCAAACGAGCAAGCGAGTCACTTGATGGTAAGCGACCAGCGCTGCCCATGGACAACTGCAACACCAAGGTGTAACAGGAGCGTTGCCGGCCTTTGATGGAGTTGGGGAAATGACACAGGGGGAGAAAATGGGGGAAGGATGGGCCTCCAGCTCGCTCACTCACCGATCGAAGTATAGAAGCGGTAAAACTCCTACTCAAACGTCGATTTTCTGAGAGAGTGTGGTACTTCCCCAGTCGAGCCGGCCCATTCATGCTACTAGCAAACATGAATTTTGCCGGTAGCGTGGCTCTGCCACAACTAAATTCTTTCTGCCATCTGAGAAAGGTTCGAATCCCGGTTTATTAATTAGTTTAGATACCCACATGCTTTTGCCTTTCACACACCAAAAGACACCATAATCGTAAACAACTGAACTAACTACTCGACAGTCCTTTGATCAATTAGCTTTACTCAGTTACGCAGTCAATACAAATTGGTCGTAATACGATAGTTCTGAGAACAAGCCGTCACAAACTAGGTATGGTTACAGAAAACATCCTATGTTGACTTGACTTTTTAAACATTTATTTGAAGTTTCATATCAATTCATAAAACCGATCGAGAAAAATCAGGATCACGTAAATAGCCATCACAATTTTGATTTTCTTTTCCATCAGCACAACCACCAACATTCTAGTCTACCCTGCCAGGGAATAAGACGTGATAGTATGTATCTAGCTAGCTTCGTGGCGCAGTGGTTAACACGCCAGCCTGCAACACGAGGTGCCCGGGTTTGATCCCCGATCAGGTCTAGATGGAAAATGTTCTTTTTCAGATTGGCCTAGCGCTTGGATGTTTATCTATATAAGTGTTTGTTATAAAATATATTATCGTTGAGTTAGTATCCCATAACCCAAGTCTCCAACTTACTTTTGGGCTAGCTCAATCTGTATGATTTGTCCGTATATATATATATAAGTAATTTCAATTAAGATACATTTTTTACAATTTAAACAGGCCTATTTAGGGTTCACTACCTAAAGGAACGGGTTCTTATTACTATGCCTCTAATGTCTATCCATCCGTTTGTCCGTCTGATACCGGACTATATCAACGGAACCTTAGGTAGACACTCGAAATTTTTACAGAACTTCTAAATCTCCATAGTAACTGTTAAAACAATCTGGAGTGACAGTGAGAGAGAGAAGTTCACATCTGTATTCTCTAATTTTGTGTTCAAGATACTAGTTGCTAATTGGCTAATGAAATCACCGGAGTACTGTTCAATAACCTTTGTGTATCAATAACCGACAAGAAACAAGTTTTACGAGAGACAGCTATTATACATCATCCAAGAAGGATTTGTTGTCAGTTAGATGGCCAATCGAAAAACATGATAATTTATTCATAATTTTGCAGTACGATTGTTAAGTATCATCATCATCATTATCATTATCAGGTTTTTTTTAGTCTCCACTACAGGAGCACGATCTTCTCTGTACTACGAGAGCCATACTTGGCCATAATGTTAAGTAATATGATGATTAATAATTTAATGCTAAAAAAAGGTGCCACTTATTGTGTTATCTCTCGTAAAACAGCCTCCGCTTCAATCTGTACGAGTAAACCCGACACCACCATCATCATATCAGCCGCAAGAAGTCCACTGCTGGATAAAGGCCTCCCCCAAGGACTTCCAATACGACCGGTTGGAAGCGGCCTGCATCCAGCATCTTCCTGTGACCTTAGTCAGGTCATCCAACCATCTGGTTGGTGGATGTCCGTCGCTGTGCTTGCCGATCATGGTCGCCATTTGAGAACCCATCTGCCCCATTGGCCATCGGTTCTACACACTATGTGCCCCGCCCACTGCCACTTCAAAGACCTAATCCGCTGAGCTATGTCGGTGACCTTCGTTCTCTTACGAATAAACCCGACATATCTTACTTGTATTAAAAAACTGCCGTATAAGCGCCTGCGCGAGCGTCACATAAATTGACATACTTTTAAAACAGTGCAATAAACAACTACAAGACAACCACACCACATCATTTTTTTTTGTACTCACATACTTTTTACATAATTTACATTCCTTACTGTTCGTTTACATTCTTTATTTATTTATCCGCTTTTCGTCCGTCCGTATATCACACAGAGCTGTATCTATTGAATGTGTCATATATATTGCCGCTACAACAAATAATAATAAAAATGAAATAACATTTTAAATAAATAGGGAAAGGTCATACAAAAATATATTATTGTATGTCTTTTATAGTAAAAGATCCCAGTGCCAACAGGCTAGGCTGCCACACCGGAGGTCCAGAGTTTGATCCCCGGTCAGGTCAAGATTGAAAATGGTCTTTATCAGATAGATCTTGGATATTTATCTATAAATGTATTTGTTATGAAATATGGTATCGTTGAGTCAGTACCGCATAACACAAGTCTCGAACTTACTTTGTGGCTAGCTCATTCTGTGTGATCTGTCCATAATATACTTATTTATTACTAACGACCCGCCCGGCTTAGCACGGGTGCGATAAATTACACATATAAACCTCTTTGAATCACTCTATTTATTAAAAAAACCGCATGAAATCCGTTGCGCAATTTTAAAGTTAACGGAGGGACAGACAGCGCGAAGCGAGTGTTTGCATTTATTTTATATGTCATTTATTCATTCATTCATTAAATTTGTAGCATGCATATTACACATACACATTTACAAATTTTACCTTTTTAAGGCATTGTGATTCTTATTATCTTAACACAAATAATATTTAATGATTTAGTTAAATATCGGATGGTAGTACGGAGACCCTTCGTGTGGGATTCCACCTCGTAAATGGCCGATTTTATTCAATACCAGCAAGTAATTTTGCAGAATCATTAATCGATGTAGGGTCTTCACTGAGATCTTTCAATCAGCAAGTAGGTAATACACCCGGAAACATTACGTACTTGCCAAATATCGTACACAAAGCTTGAGCACCCCACACCCTTATCTCTATTGGTTTCCGTACAATTTGCCAGTTCCCGTTTCATCCGCTCCCATATATGACCTTCCTTTGTGAAAACTCTTTTGGTATATTGTTAAAATTCACCTCTTATTTTTACATGCCTGCATTTCGAACTTTTGCTCTGATACAAGTATCTCAGCGAAATAGAATTAATTGCTTAGAATATTATTGACAAATGAGTAAATTTCGATCACGGTTAGCTTTATTGTTTGTAATAGGTATAATTATAAAAAACATTGCCTTATTACGGGCCTCATAAGAAAGCTCAGAGTCGCTCAGAAACGAGGAAATTCGTAAGAGAACAAAGCTCATCGACACAGCTCAGCGGATTAGCTCTTTGAAGTGGCAGTGGGCGGGGCACATAGCGCGTAGAATCGATGGCCAATGGGGCAGAAGGGTTTTCGAGTGGCGACCACGTACAGGCAAGCGTAGCGTCGGACACCCACCGACCCGATGGTCGTATGACCTGACTAAGGTCGCAGGAAGACGTTGGATGCAGACCGCTTCCAACCGGTCGTATTGGAAATCCTTGGGGTGGGGCCTATGTCCAGCAGTGGACTACATGCGGCTGATATTATGATGATAAAAAAAATATGGCATCTCCATTCCCCGTGACGATTTGTTGTCTTGACGTAGAGTCGCGCCACGTCAAGTAGCCACCACTTCTAGGGGAAAACCTTAAGGGAAAACCGAACCAATCCGGAAGGAACGACGCGCTTTTGGTCATATGCGTTCACTGACTTCAAAGAATTATGAATTCTTTGTTCAGAGCTTCTTCCTCTTTGTCCTTCTCCCACTATTACGTCAATCTCCGCACGTCAATGTTTGTTCATAGCTATAAGTATTAAATTTGCTTGCTGTAGGTATCTAAACTAAAATTGCTGCGTTCTGATTCTGACGCGAGCTAAATTACATCGTATCGCTAACTATATTGAGTTGATATTTCTTTGAATACATTATTCTGTGACCTTAGTCAGGCTGGAATCATGCCAAGCTTTCACAGCGTAGGTCCTGGGTTTGATCCCCGGGCTGGTCAAGATAAAAAATGATATTTTTCAGATTGGCATCCAAGATCCGGCTGTATATCTATATATATATTTTTATAAAATGTTGTAGCGTAGAGTTAGTACCCCAAAACATAAGTCTCAAACTTACTTTGAGACCAGTTCAATCTGTGCGATTTGTTCATATTTATTTACTTAATTGCCGTGTTGCTTGATTGTGTCCTCTACCAGCATCTTCCATGTGTTCCTGTCTTTCGCGTTTGTTAACCAAAGTGCTCCTCTATTTTGATTTTATCATAATAGACATATTTCCGAGAAACTAGAAATAGAATACACGTTAAGAATAAAAAATAGAAAGAGACAAAAAATATAGTGAAAAGCACAGTCAGTAGTACAGTCGGCAGCAGGTAGACCTTTACATTTTAAATTTTTCACGCATGTAAAAGTTGATGTGCTGTTGACTGTACCTACAGAATTACTAGTGTTTAGCCCTAAGTGACAGGAATACTTTGATATTGTTTGCATTATGTTGTAAAGGATCAACAAAAGCGGTCCGGATCAACAATGTGATCGTCGGACGGTGCAAATGATCAACAGTCTACGAGTAGGGATCTCTATAAATATACATGATAAAATTTTAATCGTTATGGAGCCTTAAAGGGGTGATTCAGCCCATCGATATGAACGACTTTTCCTATGGGACATTGGTCACAATGTAAAAAAAAAATTGAGGATCAGCATTGGCTGGGTCCTCAAATTTTTTTTACATTCCCATACAAATTGACCCGGCGAGGGCTGAACTAGTTTGTATGGAAATGACCATTTTATTTTTGAGTACCCAGCGTTGGTTCCATAGGAAAAGTTGTTCATATTGACGGGCTGAATCACCCCTTTAAGGTGCTATAACGATCAAAATTTCACCATTTATAGATATACTTGAAACATATTATCACTCTTACAATGTCCCAAAGGTGAACTGGCAGACAATGCAATTTGCATAAAGTATATCTTTTTGTAATCAATGTTTGATTGTCTGCAATAAAAGTAAATAAATAAATATATTTGAATCGTACTCGTTTCTGAGTCAATTCGGAGAAAACAATCCTAATTCCTGCTAAAATAAACAGTCGGATCTGAAATTCAAATGCAAAAACTTGGAGCGAAATATCCCTTTAGAGACACTCAGCTAAGAATATTTTTGAACTGAAAACTTTTTTAGCGGCGTTACGCATTTTTGGGATGGGTAAAAAATTATTTAACTTGCGTCAGGACATATGGCCTGATCAAAAATTTGTAAGACGCAAACGTGACCCGAGACCGCCGGCGCGTAGGAGAGGAAGTAATATCCCCCTCTCTTTCTACCGCGCGGAGTTTTTACTTTCTGCCGGAATTCCCGTGCAACCCGTTGTTTTTTTATAAAATTAACTCCTTTTTTACTTCTGAGATAAAAAATATAGAATGTACTTGCTTTTTCGTGCAGATCGTAGAAATCGGCGGAGGGAATGGGCTTGAATTAAAAAAATCATGTGTGCAGATGACGCGTGTAACCACTCATCACTATTTTGATTCCATTTTCCATCTACATTTCCATACGCCTTAGGGGCCTTGTAGCCTTGGGTTCTGTCTAAAGGCCGTAAAGTCGTTATATTTTGCGAGGCGAGCTCACGCGAGTGGTTAACACGCCCGGGTTCAATCCCCGATCATGTTAAGATGGAAAATTATCTTTTTCAGATTGGTCTGTCACGGTCTTGTCTTGTGCCTTACGAATCCAGTTTCGACCCGCGATTTTTCTAACAGCGTCGGCCCACCTCGCTCTCGGGCGAGCTTCTTCGTGTGTAAAATTATTTATGGTCTGATGCTTGCATTGCTGGCTATTTAATAATTCAATTCAATTTATTTATTCATGGACAATAAACACATTGCATTCGAATATTATTTTGGTAAAAAAATATTACTAAATTCATAAATTTTTAGTGAATGATTCAGTGATTTTTCATTAGCTTTCTGTTTTCCACTGCTGGACAAATGTCCTATTTTCACGACTGCTGAAAAAAAGGAAATAATGTCTTTAAGGTTCATGGTGGTGTAACGTGTTTGTAGGATTATTATTAAGTGACATACATAGTATCACGTCTTTTTCCCTTGCTGGGTAGTCAGAGCCTAGGTATATAAGACCTTATGGTCACATTTAGCATGTTGGAGAGTAGATGGAAAACGGAATCAAAATAGTGATGGGTTGCTAGTCGCATCGCCTATTAAAAGGATTCCGTAGATTTTAGCCCAATCCCTCGATCAATTTAACAATCTGCGCGGAAAGAAATGTGGCAATTTTACTTTTTTTTCTTTTCTCCCAGACCAGCATGGAAGGTGGAAGAAGATGATGATTATTAGGTGACGCAAGGAGGAATGAGATGTGATTTTATTTATAGATATTGAATGTGTAGGATCGCGCGCGGTAGCTTAATTGGCAAAGCATTGGTCGCTTGTTCGAATTCTGCCCAAGAAGAATTTTTTCGTCATATCTATTTTCTTAATTTAATACGAGTTTATCAGAATAGCATTGTGAATGAAAACAAGAACCTTTTAAATATAACACGTAATTTAATCCGAGAAAACTATAATAACAAAAAAATGCCCAGTCTATAATTTCTTAACTCCAACCCGTCAGGATGCCCACCTGCGAGAGAAATGCTAAATTAAATCAATTGCACGAGTTGAAGGAATACCCGATTTGCTGGGGACTGGAGCAACGCAGTTTTCACTCTTAGAACCGGACAAAAACATTATGCAGCATTACCCAACTGCATGCTTTTTTAAGTTTTTTTATGATATAGGACGGCGAACGAAAAGGGGGGCACCTGATAGTAAGCGATCAACGCTGCTCATGGACAACTGCAACACCAAGGTGTAACAGGAGCGCTGCCGGCCTTTCAAGGAGTTGGGAGAAGGACAGGGGGAAGGAAATTGAGGAAGGATAGACCTCTGGCTATCTCACTCACCAAAACAAAGCATGGAAGCCGTAAAGCAGAGAAGAAACTCAACTTCGATTTTCTGTGAGAGTGTGGTACTTACCCGGATGATTCGGCCCATTCATGCTACTAGCAAAAATTACTTTAGTCAGTAGCTTGGTTCTACCACAACTATATGTTTTAACCGCAATCATATCGATCTTATATCGGAGGTATCCTTCCTTCAAATCTTGTTACTGCAGTTTCCACTACTTGCTGAACGAGGCCTTTAGCTTGCTGATAAATAATGATGATGAAACAATTAATAGGTCTTTTTATCATCATCATCATCAACTTTCAACGCTGGGTATAAGCCTCCTTATGTCTACGCCATTTCTCTCCACCTGAATTTATCGCGTAGTTCTTTTATACAAAAGTATTCGTATTTCTATTCCAAGGTTATTCACTTATCGAACAATAGACAACAAGAGAGCGTAAGTTCAAAAACAACAAGAGACCCAAACTTTCCTCAACTACACAAAGCCAAAACAATATAATTTATCAAATTATCCGATGTAGGTTACAAACACAATCTCAGATGATCCAATAACTCCTCATGTTTGATGTTGAACCAAAATTCTTGAACAAATAATATAGGAAACAAGGCTAATAAAAGACATTGATAAAATAGTTATATAGAGAATGGATTAGTGGTTTCTTGATCTTTCGTCATCATCATAACAGCCCCAAAAAGTCCACTACTGGACAAATTCCTCTCCCAAAGATACTTTATTTACCATGGGAGGATATTACCATACTCACCACGCTAGGCAGGCGGGTTGACGAGCGCAATTTTTTTGGCTTCATATGCTTCCGATGCTGCTACCTATCGACAGCCTCCTCAGTAGTTTAGGCGTTTGCCTGTTGACCCGGGGGTCGTGGGTTCGATTCCCACCGGAAGCATACTTTGTTTAGTTGTTTACAGTTTGGTTAGGACATTGCAGGCTTGAATCACCTGATTGTCTGATAATAAAGAGATAGTCCCGGCTGCCATCTGGTAGTCGTTAAAAGAACCACGTCAGAGGCCGAGAGGTGGTTCCGAAGAACTCTGACACCAGGGTGTGCATGGTCGATTGACCGTGGCACCCACTCGAAATGATGATGACCTATCGATAGCATTTTAAAGCTGGGAAAGGATAGGAATTTGTTGGATTTGGAAAGGAAATGAAGGTTTTGGAATCCTACTCACTCGGATGAATAGGGGAAAAGCAAGTAGCAGCTAGGGAGGCCGGGCGCGCAAACCCGAAGCCGCAGTTGAGGATGACACCCCTAGCTCGTTTGATCTCTGTTTTCAGCTTTTGATATTATAGCTTTTTGGAATTTATCTTTCATATGTAGCTTCTGTAATAGAAGAAGAAGTTAGGTATCATGTTAATGCGTTCCGAGTTATTTTTAGGACAAGCTTAAAAAATAAAATATAATCACATTATTTTTCCGTTAATTTTTCGTTTAAATTATAGTCTAGTCCACGTTAAGCCGTTCGTCCTAGCTATTATCATTAATGGCAGTCGATAAGCTTTGTCAGATACCTTTAGGCAGCTGAAAAAATCTAACATTAATGTGTTTCATAAACCCCACACTAAAACTTAGTAGTCTATATCTGTTAGTGGTCTACGCCCTGATATGACGTATTCGTCACAGTAGTGTGTAGTCAATTACTAGCCGGAAGTAACCCGGGGGCAAGGGCTTTAATGACGTCCTCCATACATTGGAAAAACACTCAACTCCACTTCACTAGAGGATACTCTGCTGTTGCAAGGACCTCGATAATCCAATTGCCTAACTAGCGTAAGCGATTACAATGCTTACATGTAATCGCTTACGCTTATTAGACAACCCCGGGTGTTATACCCACTGAGATGGATGTAAAAATATCTCGAGCTCCTTCGTTTCGGAAGACACGTTGAGCTGTTAGTCGCGGCTATGTGAAATGCCTTAAGGCTTACATACACGACTAGCTGTTGCCCGTGGCTCCGCTCGCGTTAATGTCGATCCCGTTTTAACAGTCCTTTTTTACCGGGATTAAAAGAACCCTCCGAGTTAATCCAGGTAATCACCTATCTGTGTGCAAAATTTCGTCAAAATCCATTCAGCCGTTCTGGTTTGGTTGAGAAACAAACAGCCATACAATCAGACATACATAGTTACAAACTTTGCGTTTATAATATGAATAAGGATAAACAACAAACAACAATGGACTTTGGGTTCGATTTTTACGGAAGCTAAAGTCAAAGTCAAAATATTTTATTCATCGTAAGATATTTTAAATATCATTTGGTGAACGTTAAATTACACATTATTATTTACAACATTTATATTATTGACGTCAATAACTTACTCATCATCATCATCATTTCGAGTAGGTGACACGGTCAATCGACTATGCACACCCTGGTATCAGAGTTTTTCGGAACCGCCTCTCAGCTAAGTTTACGCCGCTTCCAAGGCGGAGTGCAGAAGAAGCGGCAACAAACTGCACAGCGCATTTTCTCCAAATGACATCAACTTACAATCTACGACATACGACATACTAATATTTGCACTTTCTTTTTTACAGGTATTTGTTTGCGAATCTGGAGCTACCCTCGTATGTTTGCCGTCAGGAAGGAGACCAACTGTAAAATCACTTCCAAATCATCAGCATGATAACATAAAGTAAAATTCTATCATTATAGCGGCCCCAGGATCCAACGCACCATACCTAAGGCGCCTATTAAACTATCTATTAAATATAGAAGAAGACTGACGAGAGGGATACCGCAATACGTGCGATACGATTGGAGATATCTCATATTGTGTCTAACGTATAATGGCGTCCCTCTCATCGGATCCGATATTCAGGATGGTATAATATCCCCTTAAGGATGCAACAGGAAAAGCGGTTAGATGTGGGGGAGAAGGTTATCAAATATACGGACAAAGTAGCAGGCAAACAAGAGTAGTTAAGGTATTATATGCTATGAGCAACTGCCTCCTTGATCCAGTGGTTAAGGCGTTTGCCTGTGGACCCGGGTGTCGTGGGTTCGATTCCCACGGGAAGCATACTTTGTTTAGTTGTTTCCAGTTAGGTTAGGACATTACAGGCTTGAATCACTTGATATTTGATAATAAAGATGATTCCGTGCTTCGAAAGAACGTGCCTTCCTAATCCGTTGGTCCCGGCTGCCGTCTGGTAGTCATTAAAGGAACCACGTCAGAGGCCGAGAGGCAGTTCCGAAGAACTCTGACACCAAGGTGTGCATTGTCGATTGACCGTGTCACCTACACGAAATGATGATGAATTTGAGCAACCAGCTTCCAAAAGCTTCAATTCAAGCCACATTGAAATCGAAATAATGAAATCTTTTCGAACGTTAATCAATGATTAAATCGCGCATTTAATGAAGGCGGGATGTTTGCAATTAACTTCCATATGAACGCTACAGTTAATTGGGTTAATTTCTCGATGACACCCGCTTGTTATGTTTAACCGCCAGCTCATTTCATTTGCTCTCTTTTTACGTGAAAGCAGAAAAAATACTTTAATGTTTTCAGCGTTTATTTACGTTTGTAAACGTGAATATAGAAATACTCTTGAATCTCTTGCCATATGCAAATAATTACCAATGAAATTGTCGTTTCTTTTCGCTTGTCTTTTGTTCCTAATGACTATAATTTTCAGTTAAACATATTTTTTTTATTTAAACTTGAAAGCGAACTAAATTACTCGTATTCATATTGTGCGTGCATGATTTGTTTTTCCTTTTTTGAATTCAACTATTAAAAAGTGCTCATGAAAATAACTCGTTTTAGATATTATCCGTTTTGTTCAAGAATGTCGACATGAATCTATTCTTTTCCAATATTTTTCTATATTTGTAATGCGTAAATGCATGCAAAATTTTACTTAAGATGGATTAATCACATCCAAAATGATACCACGAGTAAAAACGTGAGTATGAAAAATTCATTATACTCCAAAATCCTCTACAGAAAAAGATTTCATATGTAAAGACCATTCTATTGCACTCCAAATACAAACGTGTTTTCGGTTACAACTGCAAGAATGAGGTGGGTCCACTATTGTAATATCTTAAGCTGTAATTTCTTTCCCTAGCGTGTAGATGTTACGTTCTACTGCTGGGCAAAGGCCTACCCTTGTTTTTCATTCAATTCTGTCCATCGCAATTTCTGACCATCCATTTATAAACTTATCGAGATCATATCTCCACCTTCTTTTTGGTCTACTTCTACCTCGGCGGCACTCCGGTACACAAAAGGTAACTAAGCCCACCTTTCTGACTGCTAATGATAAACATGTTGTAGTATATTGTAATTTACACAATTGCGTTGTGTAAAATACAATACACTTAAATTAATAATTGGGACGGCGCGTGTTGCTTGGAGTAAAGCGTAAGCATATGTTTTAGTAATAGTTGTTAGTTTAAGTAAACTTGTTCTTTTCTGACGCTAAAACAATAAACATTCTTGCCGTTATGTGATGTTTCTTTTCTCAATATGAAGACACCTTTTCTTCTTCTTCTTCTTCTTAAGTAAGGAGAATACCAGCTATTTTTAAACCCTTCCCTCTTCTTCTCCTGTCAGCAATAGTAGGAAAAGCTCTTTCTCCCTCTCCTCAGCTTACGTTAACATTGGTATTATTTTCACCAAAAAAATTTTTTTTTAAAATAGTGCTGTCGTCATCACCACGTAATCCTCCCCGTCCCCTATTACATCAATAATAAGCCAAGCTATATCCACTCTCCTTTCACTGCTTACGTTACATTGGAATGATCCCATATGCAGTAATATTATTAGGTAATTTGCACAGCCGGACACCCATCTGACGACCACAGTCCATCATCACATCACATCATATCCTTGGGGAGCACCATAGCCGCACATAAATACCTGTAAAATGAAGACAATAAGTATTGCATGCGCTGGAAACTGGAAATCAAATTGTGCATAAGTTTCAAGGACATATGCGTGTCACCATTGGCAAGACGTGTCGATGATAAAGTTGGATCATGCGACATACAGAATATATAAATAGCAGTTGTACTTATATACTGCAAGTTTGCTTTTACTGAGGAAACACCGTTGTGTCGTCAAATGATATCGCAGATTGTGTAATTTGTAAAAATCTTTCTCTTTGCGTAGCCTTATCTCATATCATTTAAATGATAAATAATAAAATTAAATTTATTTCAGGTAACTTAAGTAAGACCCATATACATTTCAAATTACTAACTAATACATATAAAAAGAAAGATAATTTAGAGTCGGCTTTCCTCGTCATTCTCCGCAAGTCCGCCACAAACTTCGGTTTTGCGATTTATTGCCTTGACGTCGAGTCGCGCCACGTCAAGTAGCCTGCTTCGCAAAATTACTGGTTTTATTTGAACTAGACGTGGTGGCGACTCGACGTGGCGCGACTTGATATCAAAGCAGTAAATCGTTTTGGATCGTCAAAGTGTCAACATTAGCTCTCATTAGGTCACTATTTACAGATATCCAGGTCTGAAGGTGTCGTCCAGGTTTCCCGGGCCGGTATTTGAGAAATTGTACGTGGTCATGTGATCTTTCGGTTTCCACATGACGTGGCCATACTATCTTAAAGCTTTCTCTCACGTGTGCGTTTTAATTTTGAAAAAAAACTTTTTAAATAAAATTTAGAAACAAAACGCAGTCCCAATACCTATAACTACTTTATCACACTACCATTATTCATGTGCTGACACGAAACAAAACGCCTCACTAAGTATCTGTCAAAGTTACAGAACACGAGATAAAACAGAACAGCGGCTGCCAAGAGTTGATGCCAAATAAACCGGTACATAAAGTCACTGATAAAAATTCAGCTAAGGAAACCCGTACTACGCGTTCTCGTCTCGACTCGGATTGTCATTCTGGGGTAAGATTCTATAACGAATTCTCGAATACGAGCGCTGTCAAATATTATACTACCAGTCGCGCAATCCTGCGTTAGCGTTATCATAGGTGGAGCTTGCATCTCTTTCGCGTTAAATCAGCGCTAAGGAGCTTGCCAGGGACGTCGGAAACGGTCAGTTTTTATTTTTGAGAAATATGTGGATGACCTATTTTGCGGATCTCGATAGCAAAGAAAAATATCGATCCGACTATCGTGCGATTACTAGTAAAATAGGACATACTCGATATCAATATAATATGAAAATGCATTCGTACGAATTAAGTTCGACACTTATTTGAGGTATGGTTGATCGCGAATTCGTAGGAGTAAATTCGTGTGAACTTCCCACGAACTTGTGATCAGCGATCGCGTATTCGCGTTAAATTAGGATGATGCTTAGCGGAATAGACAAAGGGGCAAAAAGGTTCTCGAGGGGCAAGTGCAGCGTTGGACACCCACCGACCCAGTGGGTGTCCAACGCTGGTCGGACAATCTGACTAAGGTCGCAGGAAGACGCTGGATGCAGGCCGCTCTCAACCGGTCCTATTAGAAATCCTTGGGGGAGGTCTATGTACAACAGTATGTTTCTTGTGACTGAGATGATGAAGCAAACTTATAGATTTTGAGATATGAGCAGACAATCACAGAAATAGACAGACATATAAACATACACCTTATAAAATTTGAAATACCTACATGTTTAAAAGATAGGTGAAGACTTATACAAAAACTGTGTAAATAAAACAATATTTATCTAAATATATATTACTCAAAGGTGACTGACTGACATAGTGATCTATCAACGCACAGCCCAAACCACTGGATGGATCGGGCTGAAATTTGGGATGTAGGTAGATGTTATGACGTAGGCATCCGCTAAGAAAGGATTTTGATCAATTCTATCCCCAAGGGGATAAAATAGGAGATGAAAGTTAGTATAAGTAAAAAAAAAATATGTATGAAACTATACTTCTTAACGCAAGCGAAGCCGCGGGCAAAAGCTAGTTACATACATATGGGTCATATTGATAACGAAATTTTCTTTGAAGTCGGTTAAAAATCTTGAACGTGAACGTAGTAGGGCCTGAAGTTTGAGTTGTGTTCCTCCACACGGGCCGAGATAAACAAAACAACTACTCGTTCCATATAAAGACGCTGCCTTTGAGGATTGTATGAGAACGAATCAGTTGTATATGGCGATATCTTTCAACATGTATTTTTATTATATAGTAAATCCATATCCTTACTTCCTTACTATTACTATTTACTTATTTACTTATCCTTATCCTTACTAATATTATAAATGCGAAAGTGAGTTTGTTTGTTTATTTGTTTGTTTGTTTGTTTGTTACGCTTTCACGCCGTAACTACTGAACCGATCATCATTAAATTTTGCATACAAGTTCTCTGGAGTATGGAGAAGGACATAGGCTGCCTTTTATGCCGGAAAAAAGTTTCATTGCAGAGGGATCGACATTGACGCGGGTGGAGCCGCGGGCGAAAGCTAGTATATAATAAAAATACATGTTGAAAGATATCGTTTAATAACATTATGTGTTTTTTAGGGTTCTGTACCTCTAAGGGAAAAAAACGAAAGCATTATTAGATCATTTTGTCTGGCTGTAAAGATCCTTTTTTTTAGGAATGCGTGGAGGTATCATGCTGAAATTCATATGAAATACTCAGGTCTACTGGCCCTTGGAACTGTGAAAAAATCAAACAAATATTTACACATTATTTGTTTTTTAGGGTTCTGTACCTCAAAGGGAAAAAACGAAAGCATTATTAGATCATTTTGTCTGGCTGATAAGATCCTTTTTTTTAGGAATGCGAGGTATCATGCTGAAATTCATATGAAACACTCAGGTCTACTGGCCCTTGGAATTGTGAAAAAATCAAACAAATATTTACACATAATGTGTTTTTTAAGGTTCTGTACCTCAAAGGGAAAAAACGAAAGCATTATTAGATCATTTTGTCTGGCTGATAAGATCCTTTTTTTTAGGAATGCGTGGAGGTATCTTGCTGAAATTCATACAAAATACTCAGGTCTACTGGCCCTTGGAACTGTGAAAAAATAAAACTTTGAAGCCAACGCAATCAAAAGATACAGCCGTTTATGCCGCAAATTTTCGACATTCGTGAACTCAGAATCTTGAAATTTGGTATGAAGCAACTTATATCACAGATAAAGAAAAAATTGCGACATTAATTTTGTATTAATTTTGTATTAAATAATAAAAATATTTTTAAAAATTTCAAATTAATATATATATTGTACGGAACCCTTCGTGCGCGACTCGCACTTGGCCGGTTTTTTAGTTTAGAAACTAATTATATCAATAGAAGGCTACGAATAGACGTACGTTCGCCTCGAATTCGAACTGAATTTTTTTGCGAATGCATACTCTATTATTAAAAGATTTGCAACAGTTTCATACTAAAATTTATGGAATACTTATAGATGTTTAAAGTCTGGAAAGCATAACCCGGGCTGCAAGGCTCCAAAGCTAAAAATACAAACCGGAACACGCTCAGGTGAGTGAGAGTAATTTAGCAGTTGTCTTATTCTTTACGTAACAGCTGCCACACGTTTGCGGTACTGCCTGAGCCTAAATATGCTTTTACTACAGTAATGAAATGCCAAAAATGATAATTGTAAGGCATCTGTAAAAAATGAATATTTCACATTGGTTGAGGAATTAGTTACGACTAAGTTTAATTCAACTTAATTATATCTTGTAATCTTGGTATATTAAAAATATTCTTTTTAAAATAAAGTTAATTATAATAAGATATATTAAGCTACTACTATTAGAGTGAAGAGATATGTGTGGTAGGAAGAAGAGCTGAGATAATAATGATTTAAAAAATGAGATTGATCTCTTATGGTCTCAGCCAGGGGGACTGGTCTGCTCGGCCGCCTAAGAATACTTGTTTATTATCATTGCACATGCACACTGGATCGATAGGATAACTTGTTTAAAAATAAAGAAATTATGTATATTGAAATTATAAAACATGAAAATAGAGGAGAAAAAGAAGAGAAATATAAAGTAATAGAATCATGCAAAGCTCTTCAGGCGAGTAGGCGATTAATACCGTTTAATAGTTAGTTTCGTCATTTTACTCTCTGCAATGATTAGTTTCCCTAACGCATTTTGTCTGTAGCTTTTGAAAAATAATCCTAACTAATATTAAAACTGCGAAAGTGAGTTTGTTTGTTTTTTTAAACACCGAGATCCACACACCATTTAATCTGAACGAAGCCTATGATATTACATAGGTAAGTGAAATTGATATTTTCGTCATGTAATCAATAGTCTCATATACAAATTACTTATCTCTATACTCTATTAGACGATCCGACTAATAATGCACCATGTTATTAAATTTAACAGATGTTATTATAAGCCCCGTCTTATATTGATTAGTAACTTCAAACAGTTAAGCGCTAGCAATAGGCTAGTTTCCTAAAAAAATATAATTAGTCCGTCAGTTAGATATTCAAAAAATATTGGGCACGTATTTTTTCTTTTGTCGATTTAACAAAAAATGATAAAGATATAGCCCTTTGAAGTTCCGTGTGACGTCATAGTTTGCTACAATTTTTAGCAAACTTTGACGTCACGAGCCCCCACCCCACTTTGACGCGCTATAACTTTATTATTTATTGTTTATTTGACAAAAGAAAAAATAAGTGTCCAATATTTTTTGATTATCTAACTGACGGACTAATTGTTATGTTATTATTACGACCCAGGAAACTAGCCTATAGGCACTCGCCACTTTGCTGTCCCAGTCGCGTCGCCAAATCTAAACCATGCTTATTACATTAAACAGGTGAGATTGATGTTCCCGTCTTGTGTTAATTAAGTCCGTAATGAAGGGACACCGTATTTTTTTAATGTAATTAAATTTCTTAGGCCCATCACCAGCCAAGCCGTGACAGCAAGATAAAATTAAGGCCAAATGAGTTATAATTAAAAATAAGCAGTAATTACATTGCAAATAGGCTCTCAAGGGAAACGGAAAGATGCATGTTGTTTCGTCAAGATCCGTCTAATGATTTTCGCGTGTAGGAGTAACAAACATCCCAATAATTACCTACGGAACTATACTTTATTCAAGTGACAGTGGTATATTAAATATGCTTCTCAGTATTACTAAAAATGTCTGTGCTTAATTTCATATTGATGGGTTTCGTCATTAGAGATTTTAAGCGAACAAATATACTTAATCACTTTCTATGAAAGAATTTTTAAATTTACGTATACCGGGTGTTACAAAACTACGAAATAATATTGAAGGGGCATGATCAGTCAATAATATTAAACAACTTTCTCTAAGGGATAAACTTCGAAACATTTTAAGGAAAATATCGATCTCCGATCTAAAGTAAGCAATCGGCTGATCGGCTTTCTATGGAAGGTCAAAACTTTTTTTGGCTTTCGATGTACGTTCCCTGGGAATAGTTGTTTAATATCATGGACTGATCATGCCCCTTAAATATCATTTCCTAGTTTTGTAACACCCGTTATATTATTGACAATCACTATGGTTGAGTGGTACCGCAAGTACCTGTGAATTACAGGGTCACGGGTTCGATCTCCAGTCAGATCATAATAGAAAACCATCTTATTCAGATTGGCCTGGGTCTTAGATGTTTAGCTTTTTAAATATTGATTACAAAATATAATATCGTTTAGTTAGTATCATATAACACAAGTCTCGAACTTACTTTGGGGCTAGCTCAATTTAAATGATTTGTCCATATAATATTTATTATTTACTAGCTTTCGCCCGCAACTCCGCCCGCGTCAATGTCGATCCCTCGGGAATAGTACTTTTTCCCGGGATAAAAGGTAGCCTATGTCCTTCTCCGCACTCCAGAGAACTTGTATGCAAAATTTCATGATGATCGGTTCAGTAGTTACGGCGTGAAAGCGTAACAAACAAACAAACAAACAAACAAACTCACTTTCGCATTTATAATATTAGTAAGGATAAGGATTTATGGAAAGAGATATTTATTTATTTATTTCAATTACACTATATTTTTACAGGTTATTACCCAATACAATATTGTACTATGGCTTACATTAAATAATCTAAAAATCTATCTAAATAAAACTAAAATTATGCATTTCTATCAAAAAATTAAAAATCCTAATGTTAAAATAAATTATAATAACCATAAAATTGACGAAGTAGTAACTACGAATTTTCTCGGACTCTCGATTGATAATAATCTTAAGTAGTCATCACAGGTGGATGTAATATGTAAAAAATTAAGTAGAACAGCATATGCACTATTTCAGTTATCTAAGAAAGTTCAACAAGAAGCTGTTTTAGTAGCTTACCATGGCCTTGTAACGCCTACTTTACGATACGGTGTTATATTTTGGGGAAACTCAAGTGGAAAAGAGATCATCTTTAAATTACAAAAACGTTGTGTGAGATCAATGTGCGGGCTGAGAACAACAGACAGTTGCCTGCCTATTTTTAAGTCACTTAAACTTTTAACTTTTCCATGTATCTATATACTTGAAGTATGCATTTTTGTAAAAACAAACCCTCATTTATTCCATAGTTAATAGATTCAGGTGTTACTTTGCGGAAGTCAAAGTTACATTTACTTTGAGACAATTTACTTTGCGTGCTTCCGCCACCAGTTAGTTCATGCAAACTATTGCTGGCCAGCGCCCACCCACTACTGTTAGTCCCTTCATACCCGCCACCAATAGTTGATGCATGCAACCCTGGTCGATACTGCTGCATCCGTTGAGGCTGCAGCAATGTCGGCCGTCGTGCTCGCGACACGTGTTTCGCCTCTACACGAGGCATCTTCAGGCAGTGAAACCTAGATGTTGATCGTTCGAATGACAAGCAACGAATGACAAAAATTACTTTTTTTTTTTTTTTTTGAAAGGACTATGTAGCTAGCTCCAAGTGAGCTTTCGCTACTTCACCGGGCGTTTGAGGTGAGGGCAGAGTGCCCTCAACCTTTATAGACAACATCACCAAAGGGCCCCCAGGAGGGACGGACCTCGGCTTTGGGCGTTGCCTGTGTGCGCAAGGCTTGGAGAGACAGCAAACTCTCGTATTGCCTGATGGGCCGCGTATGCGTGCATGCAAGCCTGAAGGGCCAATCTGAGAAACAATGGCAAAAGCCTTTAGAGAGCAGCAACTCTCATCTTTTGCCTTATGGGCCGAAAGCTACGTTGCCAGAAGGGCCTATCCTGGGTGCAAGTCACCCGGGACCGCCGGGCGGTCACCAGTAATCGGAGCTAATCCTACTCTACGCACTCTATTCCGGTGGCGAGTGCGACGGGGTCGGATAGTGGGATTCCTCTGGCTGTTCGGAGCCGAAGAGGGGTCGGGGCGGGCTTGTGCGATGTCAATAGGATCATCGGGATCGTCTAGTACGTTCCTAGGACGTCTACGACGTAAGGTCGTATCGTGTAAGTTGGGGGAGTAGTTAGCAGCTTGCACTACTAACGGGTTGGGGTGGCGTGCGGCTTTCTCAAAGTAACGCTTGGAGGCGTTTTTGAGATAGCCGCGAATGGATGGGAGATCTAGGTCACGGTGTAAGTCTGTCATGCGCAAGTACCGGTGGTGACTCGTATTCGTGGCACGGGTGACGAAACGGTTCTGCAATCGTTGCAGCCGATCGATGTGGGAGGGCGCGATATGGGAGAAGACTACGCCGGCGTAGGTCATGATAGGGCGGACGCAAAGCTTATAGAGTGTCAACTTATTTCTAAGTGACATCTTAGCATTGCCTATCATGGGGTGGAGACGGCCTAATACGAAGGCGGCATGGTTGCGGACTTTGGTGATGTGGGGGCCGAAGGTCATCGCGCTATCGAGTACGACTCCAAGGTATTTAGCCTTGCCTGCCCACTGAATGGGCTTTCCGTACAACGATACTGATCCTAACGAGGGGAGTTCTGCTCCGGACATGGTGATTTTTCGACGTGTCACAGCTTGGTTATCCTTTGAGAAAAACACAGCTGTGCTTTTCTCCGGATTAACTTCGATGCGCCACCTCTTGAACCACCCGCCGAGAGCGTCCACGGCGGACTGAAGACGATTCACGATGACCGTTTTAAGGTGATGGGACGTGTAGAGGGCCGTATCGTCGGCGAATAGTGCCACTTCTACATCTGGGGTCTTTGGGATATCGCTTGTGTACAGCGAATAAAGGAGGGGCGAGAGAACAGCGCCTTGCGGGACGCCGGCTCTAATGGGACGGGGCCTCGAGAGGCATCCCTCTACTCTGTACCGAAAAGACCGATTCGACAAAAAGTCTCGTATGATGTGCACGAGACTATCCGGCAGGCCCAAGTTGGTCAACTTGGATATCAAGCCCGAATGCCAGACTTTGTCGAAGGCTTTCGCTACATCGAAGAAGAGTGCTCCCGTAGGACGTCCCCAATTTCTCAACTTGAGAATATGCTCCGTGAGGCGGTGCAGTTGGTGGTGACACGCGTGTTTGGCCCGGAATCCAAACTGTTCGTCGGGGATGAGACTTTTGGACTCTACGTAGTCCTTGAGTCTTTTGAGGATGATCCGTTCGTAGATCTTGCCTATACAGTTCAAAAGACTGATAGGCCGGTAGGAGGAGGGGTTCTTCAGGTCTTTGCCTGGTTTAGGGATCCCGATCACGATTGCTTCTTTCCAGGCGGCTGGAAAAGTGCAATTTGCAAGACAAGCATTGAAGATGCTTACGAGCAGGATGAGGAGGGTCTGTGGGAGGCATTTGAGCACTCCGTTCGAGAGTCCGTCAGCGCCGGGCGCTTTCCGGGGTTTGAGATCGCGGATGATTGACTTCACTTCGTCAAGTGTCGTCGGGGCAAGGGGGGTATTCGGTGGGATCGTCTTAGAAGCCACGAAGCGTTCTACGTGCGATTCCACCTCACGAAGGTGATCGGGGTCTACTGGCTCACGACTAGGGGAGCATTGGCTCTCCAGGCTGTCTGCTAGGCATTCAGCTTTTTCATCATCATCGAAGGCGATGGAGCCGTCTGGACGTGTGAGGGGGGGAGTGGCCGCAACCGTGTCGGTCTTGAGGCTTCTGGCTAGTCGCCAGTATGCCTGGTGGGAGGGCGTCATCTCGGCAAGGAGATCGCCCCAGCGTTCGTTCCTAATTTCCGCGATGCGTTCCTTGACTCGCCGTTGCAAGAAACGAAGGTGGGCACGGGCCTCTTCGGTGGGATAATTGTCATGTAAGCGTGAAGCGCGATTCTTCTCTGTCAACAGCTGCCGCATATCCTCGGGGAGCTCCATTCTGTGGGTGGGATCCACAGAAGGGACTTCCCGAGAGCATTCCTTGTAGGAAGCTTGCAGGTGGCTGGTGAGAGAGGAGATTGCGCTGTCAGTGTCGTCAGTCGTGGTGATTATGTCAGGGATTGCATCCAAGTGCGGTGTTGGCTGGTTGATAACTTTTCCAAGTTTCTTCCAGTCAGTCACCGTCCTTGTATGCACTATACGTCCGTTGTCTGTCGGTCCTAGTTGTAACACTACAGGTCGGTGGTCGGAGGAGATGTCAGGGTGGACCTCTACTGAACACACCTGGAGGACAAAAATTACGCCGTATTGCCGCCTTTTATACTATCTGGGAGGGGGGAGGGGATTGATCGTAATTTTGGTTTTGTATTTAAAATATATTTAATAATGGGGAATTATTCAAATCTATTTGTTTATTTATCAAAGTAATATTTGATCTTTTATGTTTATTTATTTCTAATTGCTCCCATATACTCATTTTTATTCCCTTTTCCGCTGTATGTCATATTTTGTATGTGTGATTATTTAATAATGTGTGATTATTTTCCAATAGATGTTCTGCAAAATGTGATCGATCGGGGTGATTCTTTTTAAACGCGTTGATATGTTCGTTATAACGAATTTTAAAATTACGTCCTGTTTGTCCAATATAAACTTGTTGACAATCATCGCAAGTTAATTTATATATACCGGATTTTTTATCTGATTGAATTTTGTCTTTAGTATTACAAAGTGATTTTAATGTTTTGTTTGTTTTGAGAGCGATATGAATATTGTTTTTTCTAAATATCTTAGCTATTTTATCTGTAATTTTACCGTAATAAGATAAACTCGCTGCATATCTTTGCGTTTTATCTTGTGGGACCGCATATAAAAGGTCTTTAACGGTGTTCTGTTTCCTTTTCAATATATATATATATATTGAAAAGGAAATAGTAAGAAAATCGTTGATAAAATAATATTAAAGACAAAATTCAATCAGATAAAAAATCCGGTATATATAAATTAACTTGCGATGATTGTCAACAAGTTTATATTGGACAAACAGGACGTAATTTTAAAATTCGTTATAACGAACATATCAACGCGTTTAAAAAGAATCACCCCGATCGATCACATTTTGCAGAACATCTATTGGAAAATAATCACACATTATTAAATAATCACACATACAAAATATTACATACAGCGGAAAAGGGAATAAAAATGAGTATATGGGAGCAATTAGAAATAAATAAACATAAAAGATCAAATATTACTTTGATAAATAAACAAATAGATTTGAATAATTCCCCATTATTAAATATATTTTCAATACAAAACCAAAATTACGATCAATCCCCTCCCCCCTCCCAGATAGTATAAAAGGCGGCAATACGGCGTAATTTTTGTCATTCGTTGCTTGTCATTCGAACGATCAACATCTAGGTTTCACTGCCTGAAGATGCCTCGTGTAGAGGCGAAACACGTGTCGCGAGCACGACGGCCGACATTGCTGCAGCCTCAACGGATGCAGCAGTATCGACCAGGGTTGCATGCATCAACTATTGGTGGCGGGTATGAAGGGACTAACAGTAGTGGGTGGGCGCTGGCCAGCAATAGTTTGCATGAACTAACTGGTGGCGGAAGCACGCAAAGTAAATTGTCTCAAAGTAAAAAACTCATTTATTCCCTAAATTGTCCGAGACAAGAAAGAGAGTAGAAAGAATAAGATCTCAATATAAGCTTAGGCTAGCTGTTGGCCTTGTTAATACAGCACTAATGACCAATAGTTTGGTTGGAATGGCACCAATTATTTTCAATAAACTACCAGACCGAATAAAAGAATTAAAACTACCGACATTCAAGAACGAACTGAAATCATTGTTGACTAAGAAATGTTATTATAGTATTAAGGATTATTTAAATGATAATTTTATAGACCACAATGTACTTACAATTTAATTAATGATATATGCATGTACTTAATAATTGAGATAAATAATAATAGCAACTATTGTACGTCCATACGGGCAGGACACAGTGATACATACTATATTATTGTCAACCTTTTACCTGTGTTTCACAATAAAGACGTTTGAGTTTGAGTTTGAGTTTGAGTACTTAATTTTTCTTAACTGAGTACAAATAAGAACATGTATAGTATGTTTTATTTTACAAGCTTGTATTTAATTTGCAAAGTATCCTTACTAATATTATAAATGCGAAAGTGAGTTTGTTTGTTTGTTACGCTTTCACGCCGTAGCTACTGAACCGATCGTCATGTAATTTCGCATACAAGTTTTCTGGAGTACGGAGAAAGACATAGGCATTTACCCGGGAAAAAGTACTATCACCTAGGGAGCGACATTGACGCGGGCGGAGACGCGGGCGAAAGCGTTCTATGTTTGTTCGGATGCAATCATGCAACTCAATTTTGAAGCGGATATTGGGATATCTTTAAATCTGATTGGATGACAATGCATGGTTAGCTGTAAGACAGCTTCGTGGCGCAGTGGTGAACACGCCAGCCTGCGACACGGAGTGCCCGGGTTCGATCCCCGGCCAGGTCAAGATGGAAAATGATCTTTTTCAGATTGGCCTGGGTCTTGGATGTGTATCTATATATGTATTTGTTATAAAATATAGTATCGTTGAGTTAGTATCCCATAACACAAGTCTCGAACTTACCATGGGGCTAGCTCAATCTGTGTGATTTGTCCTTATATATTTATTTATTTATTTATAGCTGTACGACGTCATTCTTAATTCAATATGGTGGAACGTTATTTTACTCTCAATTTATTTTTAAATCAATTTCTTCCCCGCTGGCACGGCTATTGAATTGGGTTGGTACTAATTCATTAAGTTCGATGAGTACTCTGTAACAAATTGAATATATACAGCAGTGAGTCGAGCTGTTTGCATACTCAGCGACAGCTCGCCATCGGATATTGGAAGTGACTCATTGTATTGTTTGAGCTAACAGCACTGGCTTGATTGGATCACCTTTGTTAGGTAGGAACTCATTTTCCCGATCAGAACGTTAAAAAAGTCAAAAGTCAAAGATTTTTATGATACATGTATCCCTTTTTGAATGTCATATTTTTAATTTCATATGTTTTTTTAATATATGCAAAATCGAAATACTACTTGCATTTCGGAATGACCACTGACTGGTGAGAAGAGACTGGAGGGTCTTTTTCTTGTTTGATTCTCAGCTGTGACATCGAAGCCTGTGGTAGGCTATTATGACATGATTCATACTGTGACCATCATCGTCATCATCATTTCAGTCATAAAAAGTCCACTGCTGAACAAAAGCCTCTCACAATTCTTTGTTCCATTGGAGGATATTGTCATACTCTCCACGCTTGGCAGGCGGGTTTCCATTGGCTTCTCCTGGATAATCCTGGATGACAGCCTCCGTGGTCCAGTGGTTAAGGCGTTTGCCTGTTGACCCGGGGGTCGTGGGTTCGATTCCCACCGGAAGCATACTTTGTTTAGTTGTTTCCAGTTTGGTTAGGACATTGCAGGCTTGAATCACCTGATTGTCTGATAATAAAGATGATTCCGTGCTTCGGAAGGCATGTTAAGCCGGTGGTTCCGGCTGCCATCTGGTAGTCGTTAAAGGAACCACGTCACAGGCCGAGAGGCGGTTCCGAAGAACTCTGACACCAGGGTGTGCGTGGTCGATTGACCGTGACACCTACTCGAAATGATGATGATTGGCTTCTTGTACTTCCGACGCTGCCTAGCGAAAGCTTTTTTAAGCTGGGAAAGGATATGAATAAGTTGGATTTGGAAAGGAAATGAAGGTACTGGGATACTACTCACTCGGATAAATTGGGAAAAGCAAGTAGTAGCTTGTACCCGATGCCTTACCTGTAACTATTACCGGCAGTTGAGGAAGACATTTCTGGCTATTCATTATCATTCATTCTCGTAATCATCATCATTATCATCTTTATACGATATCCATAGGAAAAGATGGAGTATTAGTTTTCTGAGATGGTTCTTTTTATAATCTCTGTGACGTAGTGGTCAACCCGCTAGTACGGGATAGGGTTTGAGTTTGAATCCCAGCAAGGGACAATAGTTGTACTATATTTTCACAGTTATTTTCACAGGCGCCTGTCTGACTTGCCAGTTTATGCTAAAAAAATAGATTGCGGCTTTTGTATGACTGCCAATTTTTATTTCAGATATATAATAAGGAGAGTTCTGTGGCACAGTGGTTAACACGCCAGCCTGTGACACGAGGGTGCTCGGGTATCGAACCCGGGCACCCTCGTGTCACAGGCCCCGGTCAGGTCATAATGGAAAACGAAACGAAAAGATGAAAATGATCTTTTTCCGATTGACCTGGGTCTTAGATGTTTATCTATATAAGTATCTGTTATAAAATATAGTATCGTTGAGTTAATATCCTACGATACAAGATCACAACTTAATGTGGGGCGAGCTCAATTTGTGTATTATGTCCCTATAAATGTATTATATAAAACGTAATGTATTTTATTTTATTTTTTTTTTTTTATTTTTTTATTTGCATCAGGCAACAGAATACTTATAAAATATTACAGGCCCATAGAATATACATATACCTTACAGACTAGCATACATATAAATATAATATAAAACTTAAAAAGCTACATTCCACGTTGAGCCAGCGACGTGTTGATCGAAGTTCACCGGTGGCAATTTCTGTAAACGCCGAGCACAAAAAGCGGGAACTTCGTCAGGGTCGGTCTCCTTGAGTAGGTTGATAATGTCTTGGAGACTCTTCTCACCTTTCTCATCCCTCCGCCGGGAAGGCATCTGCGCGGCTATACCGAGCGTCTCATATAGTAGCGTCTTGCCACTATTAATCTCTTCCAGGGTGAAGTTGCTCTTGCAGATCTGCAGGATGCTGACTTCATCCATGCTGTCCTTAGCGTAGTCAATAAAGGCCAGCAGCTCGTTGGCTATGAGTTGCTTAGAGGAACTCATTGCGTCGGTTCGTGCAGCGGACATAGCCGCGCTTATCGTGAATAAAATTCGAAGACTGTGCAATTAGCGGGGCGCGTGCGTCACCGAGCGCGCATTGCGATGCACTTCTTGAAGTGACTATTAAACGTTAGCTAAGTTAGCAAATAGGCTGGCTGTAGAGCCGGCCGTTTTCTCCTTCTGTCATTAATATCTGTTTTGATCTATAGATCATTTTATTGGTTCTATGTTTCCTCAAAAAACTCAACAAACATAAAAATTCAATAAAGAATAATGTGTAAACTGAAAGCTTATATTTATGGGAAAATAAAACACGTTTTTTCAATTTACTTTTTGTTACTACTTTTAAAACTTGGAGCTTTAATTACAATTTTCTACAAAGTCCATTCACACGTGAGCGTAGTAATTATTGAAAAGCAAAACACTCGCTTTTAAGCTCAATGTGGTTTGCCATCTAGATTTTTTACAAATTATTTACAAATGAATAGTAACATTTATTTACAGATTATAATAAACTAGCTTTCGTCCGCGGCTCCGCCCGCGTTAATGTCGATCCCTCGGGAATAATACTTTTTCCCGGGATAAATAGTAGCCTATGTCCTTCTCCGTACTCCAGAGAACTTGTATGCAAAATTTCATGATGATCGGTTCAGTACTTACGGCGTGAAAGCGTAACAAACAAACAAACAAACTCCTTATCCCGGGAAAAAGTACTATTCCCGAGGGATCGAAAGCTAGTTTATAATATTAACTAGCTTTTCCCGCGGCTCCGCCCGCGTCAATGTCGATCCCTCGGGAATAGTAGCCAATGTCCTTCTTCGCACTCCAGAGAACTTGTATGCAAAATTTCATGATGATCGGTTCAGTAGTTACGGCTTGAAAGCGTAACAAACAAACAAACTCACTTTCGCATTTATAATATTAGTAAGGATAAGGATAATATAATAAATATTTATACAAATCATTACTATAGATCCAAATTACACATATAAACCATCACGTATTTTTCCATTGCGGGGTAGACATATTAATTTATAAAGTGTATTTTGTAATGAAAAAAAGACAAGTAATAAAAAGGGTTTGTGCTAAGTTCCGTTTCTAACATAATTATGACATTAATTAAAATGCAGCACACGTAGGTAAACTGGAAAAATCACGTTGGTTTTCACCATCCCACTTTAAAATCTCGACCTCTTTTGAAACGATCGGGAAATCTATTTTCACGTGAAAGTAGTAATTATTGAAAAGCGGGAATCCTCTTTACAGATCAGCGTGGTTTGTAAGTGGCCCCTCAGGAATCTGTGGAGAATACTCCACAGAATTTTTACTCGAAATATCTAGATAAAAATACGTTTAAAGAGAAAGGTTCACAATTATGGCGGCGCGGCGCCTTACGCTTGCTAAGCTTCGGCAAATCTTCACAGGGATTGACTTTGTGGATGCGGTGTTTAGTAGCTTTTTTTCTGTACTCATACAATGGACAATGTCAATCGACGTTGCATTATCAAATTTCGACACGAACAAGGGAACCCTCCGCCTTTTGACATCATCATTCTAGCCATTACAATCAATCAATAGTTTATTTGCATGAATACAAGAAATACATAAAGATCTTAATACTATTAAAATGGTAAAGTATTCAACACTTTTTGGGCGTGCAAATTGTACTCTTACTTAGTATGTTACCATATAAATCATAACATTAAAGGTTTTGTTTTTTACTTTTGCGGTACAGAACCCATGACGTCATCATTCTAGCCATTAGAAGTCCACTTCTAGACAATGGCCTCTCCCAAGGAATCTTCGTTCCATGGGAGGATATTGCCATTCTTACCACGCTTAGCAGGCGGGTTGGTGAGCGCAGTTTCTTTAGCTTCTAGTTCTTCTAACGCTGGTGCCCATCGGGAGCATTTTAAAGCTGGGAAAGGATAGGAATTTGTTGGGTTAAGGAAGGGAATTGAGATACTACTCACTCGGATGGATGGGGAAAAGCAATTAGCAGCTCGGGAGGCCGGGCTACAACCACCGGACAGTCAGTTAAGGACGAAACCCCAAATCATACCCTTTGGGTACGTAATGTTAAAAATCCTTACAAAAAGAAATGAAAATCTATTCTACATTCTTATTCCAAATTAAATTGATTAAAATGGTACCCTCCCTGTCATAAAGCATCCTCTCATAACGTCGCAGCATTTCGCATTTTGATAAAAGCGTTCGTCGCTTAATAAAGACAATTAGCTAAATTGCCTTCAGTCAGTTCTTTAGCACGTGAGTAAATACTGTATTGCAGGGCCTGTTACCGGTACCAAATTCACATAATAAGTACCGGTATTTTCATTATGTTATAATGATAAAGGTAATTATGAGTATCGGTAATCTGGTAACATAACGATATAATATTGTTAAAAATTAACGTTAACTTTACCGGTACCTACGCATTGTTGCCATCCCATACGAAAATGGACTTCGAAATAACTTTTCCGGTCCTCACCTAAAGCTGCACAACACAAAATGGCAATGCTGCGCATATGCCATCACTGTTCGTTTGTTTTTCATGTGTGTTACACTGGTGTCGGAATTTTCAAGCTGCTTCAAGGTATCTGACATAGCTTAACGACTGCCATCAACGATGACAACAATAAATGATGATAACAATAATTCCTGATTCTACCAAGTACCGGTAAAATAGTGTCAAATATTCGTTACACATAACGATACCTCTGTTATTAACGTTACCAAATTTATGGGTACCAATCCAATTACCGGTACTGTAGTTTCCTTGAAATCAATCAATAGTTTATTTGCATGAATACAAGAAATACATAAAGATCTTAATATTATTAAAATGGTTAAGTGGTCAACCCTTTTTGGGCGTGCAAATTGTATTAACGTCTTACTTAGTATGTTACCATATAAATCATAATAACATTTATTGCAAAAAAAAACGATATTACAAAGCTATTTAAAGTTAAAATATTCTTGAATACTATTTAGCATCGAGACACCGGTACTGGATTACACAGAGATAACGGTACTGGATTTCACTGGTATTCCAAACCCTGCTGTCTTGGTTGGGAAAGTATCTGTTGCAATTATGTTCGTTGATTGACACAATTTCTTAATAGCTTTATCGAAGTTTCGAAGTATGTAGGCTTAAGGATATCCTTATATATACTGTATCTTAACCTACTCTATGTCTCTATGTAAACTACTGACTGTGTGAGCTGTAGACCTCGCGATCATCTTATTGCAGGCATAACATGTAAAGAAAACCCTGTCCAACCCTTGAAGGGGAGATTCAGCCCATCTATGTTAACAACTCTTCCTATGGAACTCAAAAAATTTTGACATTTTCAAACAAGAATGCTAGGCCACCCGGTCAATTTGTATGGGAACGTCAAAAATTGATGTGGTCACAGCGTTGATTTAATAACCCCTTCAAGGATCGGATAGGGTTTTCTTTAGATATTAAATAAACTTTTAAATTATTAAAATTTGAAAGTTTATTTAATATCTAAAGAAAGGAAAGAAGGTCTTTTGTCTTCTTATATTTTGGTAATTTATAAAAAAAAAGTACTTTGTTCCGTTTTACTGTGCCCATGCTGAAACCGGTAACTAGTTTACTATTAACCGGCGATTGCTGCAATGGCAATCTGAGTTTAAGAGTACTCACTTTTAACGGGTATTTCTTTACTCACGTAGCCCTGCGACTATGCTCTTAAGGCAATGTATTAGATTACACATGTATTCGCTGAGAAGGCACTTACGATTTTTCTTCTTCCCCATTCATTGGATGTTAAATGGCCCAAATATTTTTCTATCTAAAGGCAATGTTTTGTCAAAGAGCATTTTATTAAAGTATTTATTGTAGTTTTAGGGTTCTGAAGCTAGAGGGTAAAAAACCGGCCATTATATATAAGTTTGAAATTATTAATCAAATTTTGATTTTATGATATTACTCAAAATTAGCTTTTTGCATTTTTTTCGTTTATGTGTGCTATAAGACGTTGCTACGTACCAAATTTCAAAGTTTTGAGTTCACGGGAAGTACCCTTTGGTACCCTAAGGTTTTGATTCCCTTTCGAGTGTCGAAATATGATTAAAAATATTTTTCTTATATTATGATGTGTGTGGCCGTGAGCCGTGTGGTATCCGGCAGAGTAGAATAGGACCACTCCAAATCTTCCCGTGGATGTCGTACAAGGCGACTTAGGAAATACAAGCTAAACAAAGCTTATATCCGTGAGACCTTTCAAACCCGTCTGGTCAGCGTGGGGAGTGTAGGCCAAGTCCTCTGACTGCTCTGGTCAAGTGTGGCTCTAGTAGTACAGAGAGGGTCGTGCTCCTGTAGTGGAGACTAAAAAAAGACCTGATGATGATTATGATGTAACTAAAAATGTATGCTTTTCGCAATTTTTCCCTTATCTGTGCTATAAGACGTTGCTTCGTACCAAACAAAATTCTGCGTTCATGGGAAGTACCCTGTAGGTTTTGATTCCCTTGTGAATGTGGTAATAACATAAAAATTTGCGGCATAACCAGCTGTATCTTTTGACTGCGTTGCCTTAAAAGCTTGATTTTATCACAGCTCCAAGAGACAGTAGACCTTAGTATTTGATATGAATTTCACCTTTACGCGTTTCCCAAGTAAAAGGTCTTGACCCTAGTGTATAAGGGGTTCGTTTTTTTCCTTTTGAGGTATGGAACCCTTTTGAGGTAAAAACGGGACCTTATCAATTAGGGTCCAATTTTTACCGGATGCGATTTGCGGGATAACACTTTTTCGTGCGTGCAGTCTTTGTTTATTCGTTTATAAGACGTTGTTACGTTAGCTAGTTTCACTTACGATAGTATGAAAGGACTCTACCGATACACCATAACCAAATCTACGCAGATCATGGAAGTGAAACTAGCAATTTTTATTAAGAGAAGGACAGTCGTGCTTTGTAATTTATAAGACGTTGTTACGTTAGCTAGTTTCACTTACGATAGTATGAAAGGACTCTACCGATACACCATAACCAAATCTACGCAGATCATGGAAGTGAAACTAGCAATTTTTATTAAGAGAAGGACAGTCGTGCTTTGTAATTTATAAGACGTTGTTACGTTAGCTAGTTTCACTTACGATAGTATGAAAGGACTCTACCGATACACCATAACCAAATCTAAGCAGATGATGGAAGTGAAACTAGCAATTTTTATTGAGAGAAGGACAGTCGTGCTTTGTAATTTATAAGACGTTGTTACGTTAGCTAGTTTCACTTACGATAGTATGAAAGGACTCTACCGATACACCATAACCAAATCTAAGCAGATGATGGAAGTGAAACTAGCAATTTTTATTAAGAGAAGGACAGTCGTGCTTTGTAATTTATAAGACGTTGTTACGTTAGCTAGTTTCACTTACGATAGTATGAAAGGACTCTACCGATACACCATAACCAAATCTAAGCAGATGATGGAAGTGAAACTAGCAATTTTTATTAAGAGAAGGACAGTCGTGCTTTGTAATTTATAAGACGTTGTTACGTTAGCTAGTTTCACTTACGATAGTATGAAAGGACTCTACCGATACACCATAACCAAATCTAAGCAGATGATGGAAGTGAAACTAGCAATTTTTATTGAGAGAAGGACAGTCGTGCTTTGTAATTTATAAGACGTTGTTACGTTAGCTAGTTTCACTTACGATAGTATGAAAGGACTCTACCGATACACCATAACCAAATCTAAGCAGATGGAAGTGAAACTAGCAATTTTTATTAAGAGAAGGACAGTCGTGCTTTGTAATTTTAGTTTCCTTATTCCACTTTTAACTGAGCAGCTAGTTACGAGTAACAGTGGAATAAGGAAACTCCTATACACAGACACACATGAATGCTGAAAACTTTGCACTCCATGTTTTGGGCAGTCTCGTACAAAACTTTCATCGATAGTTCATAAACCGGTTAAAAAAAACCGATAACCGATGAGTAAAAAACCTGCTCACGTCACCATTTCGCAACTTCAGCCTTAGCAGTTTTCGTGAAAAGAATAATTTACGAAAAACTTTTACACATTCACTGGAAATTTACCTGCGAACAAAAAGAAATTTCTTGCAAAGCCCAGATCTCGCGGTGCGTTTTAAAAACCCGTTAAAAATATTTTCTTGGAATTTCTCTTTGATTGACTCAATCAAAATTCTTTGAATTAAATACTTAAACATCAATGTTAACAACAATAATCATTCCAAATGGTATTCTGTGAACCGCAATTATGTTTACGCTCGTCTCAAGGAAAATATACTCCATTAGAAATGCCCAGCAAAAGTTGGCATAAACTAACTGATGTATTAGCTTGGTCTTCCGCAAAGTAACGCTAAAATAATTTATTATCTAAGAAAAGTGAAAATCTAGAATATACCAGCATCTGCGCTAAAGAAAAAAGATGCCCATAGAAAAATTGATCGATGGAATTGGCGAAAGAATCATGCTCGTCACAACTTTGATTGCGAATTCTACTTACACTACCTTTACGCTAAATAGACATTTTATTCAGGTCTACTAAACCATCAGACCTAAGCGATTGCACGCGAAGGTGAACTATTTCATTTTGTCTATATTTCCTATGGAATAGCTTATAGATGTCGCATAATTATTAAATTTGAAGGGACCTTTATATATTTATTGTTACATCCATCGTGGTCACAGCGAGCTGAATAGAAACTTCAGCGGAAATAAATATATAAAAGGTTCGTGCTAAATTCCGATACAATAGATAATTATGTATTTAAAGCGCGAAAGTTTAAAACAGAATATTGATAAACGCCCCATGGAAACCCGCCATTCGATGTACCTCGTATGCAAATTTAATTTTCCCTCGCAAGTCTTTGCGTTATAAAAAATCTACGATCGAGTAAATCATGAGCCGAAACAATAGAAAATGAAATACGAGGTGTAGCAACGAGGGAAGTATTGTTTTTTGTTTGTTGACGTCATAATTTTGATTGATTCGAGTTGTTAGAGTTCTGCGGAGAGATATGACTTGTTTGTTGATGTTTTTATCTTTATTTTTTTACCGAGGCATCCTATGGCCAATGATCACCGCAGTCCATGGACAACTGCAACACCAGGGTGTGACACAAGCATTTCTAGCCTTTAAAGGAGTTGGGAGGAAATCGAGGAGGATGGGCCTCCGGCTCTCTCGCTCAGTAAGAGTGTGGTACTTCTCCGGATAAGCCGGCCCATTCATGCCACGAGCAAAAATGAGTTTTGCCGGTACCGTGGCTCTACCACGAAAAGAAGTTTATTACATAAACACATATAATAAATAGGAAAGTTTTGATTGTGGGTTTGTTTGTAAGGTATACACTCAAAAATTAATCCATTTTAAATAAATAATAAATAAATATATACGGACATATCACACAGATTGAGCTAGCCCCAAAGTAAGTTCGAAACTTGTGTTATGGGATACTAACTCAACGATACTATATTTTATAACAAATACATATATAGATACACATCCAAGACCCAGGCCAATCTGAAAAAGATCATTTTCCATCTTGACCTGGCCGGGGATCGAACCCGGTCACTCCGTGTCGCAGGCTGGCGTGTTGACCGCTGCGCCACGGAGCTAGTCATAAAGCTTTTATGTCTGTATGTGATGAAGTAGCATATATAATAATCATTAAGTTGTAGATTACTTAGCCGTGTGGTATCCGGCAGAGTAGAATAGGACCACTCCAAGTCTTCCCGTGGATGTCGTAGAAGGCGACTTAGGAAATAAAAGCGAAAAAAAAGCTTATAAACATCTAAGACACCTCTCCAACCCGTCTGGCCAGCGTGGAGAGTGTAGGCCAAGTCCTCTGGCTGCTCTGGCCAAGTATGGCCCTAGTTGGTACAGAGAGGGTCGTGCTCCTGTAGTGGAGACAAAAAGGACCTGATGATGATGATGATGAAGTTGTAGATTGGTCATTTAAGGCTCCCAGCACTTATATAACGTTATTAAACAATGTGTAACAACGTTTTAGTCGTGGTAGAGCCACGCTGCCAGCAAAATGAATTGCAAATAGCATGAATAGGCCGGCTCATCCGGGGAAGTACCACACTCTCACAGAAAATCGACGTCTGAGTAGAAGCTTTACCGCTTCTATGCATTGTTCGGTGAGTGAGAGAGCCAGAGGCCCATCCTTACGTCTCCCCTCCCCATTTCCTTCCCCCAACTCTTTGAAAGGCTGACAACGCACCTGTCACACCCTGGTGTTGCAGTTGTCTATGGGCAGCGGTGATCACTTACCATCAGGTGACCCTCTTGATCGTTTGCCGTCCTATATCATAAAAAAAGATAACATTCTCTCTCGCGGACAATTGCCTCCATGGTCCAGTGGTTAAGGCATTTGCCTGTAGACCCGGGTGTCGTGGATTCGATTCCCACGGGAAGCATACGCAATTTGTTTAGTTGTTTCCAGTTTGGTTAGGATATTGCAGGCTTGATTCACCTGATTGTCTGATAATAAAGATGATTCCATGCTTCGAGAGGCAAATTATGCCGTTGGTCCAAGTTGCCTCCTGGTACCTAGTCGTTAAAGGAACCCGGTTAAAGGCTGAGAGGCGGGTGTGCATGGTCGATTGACCATGTCACCTACACGAAATGACGATGATGAAGCATGTTATCGTGTTCCATTTTGTTTTATAACTTTATATATACAGTGTGTAACATAACCAACGGCGTTAACGTAAAGGGGTGATTTAGCCCTTTAAAATGAACAACGTTTTCTATGGGACCAATATGGGAACCCAAAAATAATTGAAATTTTCATATAAGTGTTCGGCCGGTCCGGGAATTGTATAAGAATGCCTAAAAAATTAGTTTCATCATTGGCATCCCATTAAAAAGTTGTTCATTTTGACGGGGTGAGTCGCCCCTTCACGGGAACTGAAACTGAGACTTGAACTGTAAAAATGTATAACTCCGTTGTTGTCCGGATATCCGTTGATTATTACCTTTCCCCCTCCCTTAACTACTCAACCAATTGCAGCAAACATAAGCCTTCCACAAGTCGTCAATTGGAATCGCATTTAATCACACTGGTTCTTATCACTTGAATATTTATGACATGAGACAATTTCAGAACTATTCGGTCGGCAACGTATGCGAATTATCAATCTTCCCTTTGCACATGCAAGTTTTTAATGTGTATTTATTGAGACAGTAATGTTGCTACTACTAAAAAATCCAAATACGTTTCGTCATACACTAATACTCGTTACCGGTTTTTAATCCATACCGATTTATAACCATTCCAAATTATTTTCATAAAAATAAGTTATCAAGTATTCATTAAATAAATTTTAATAGCAACACAGCATTATAAAGAATTACAAAATTCAAAATAAATAGAAAAAATATTTATGACATAATAATAGATTTAAATATTTTTTTATGACATAATGCGGCTAACGAGCAAGCGGGTCACCTGATGTTAAGTGATCACCGCTGCCCTTGGACAACTGCAATACCTGGGGTCTACAAGATTGTTACCGGCCTTTAAAAAAAATAATAGACTCGTTTTTTGAAGGTTCCAATGTCGTATCGATGTCGTCGTATGAATTATATTCAGTTGTGAATATAATTATTTGATCGTTGCAGCAGTGGGATATACTTACATAGATAAGAAATAAAATGTGATTCGAATGCTGTCACGCGAGTGGTTTAAAAATAAAGCACCTGATCTGTAAAACCGAACATATCCGGCGTGAGCCGCTTTCAACCGGATTGGTCCGGAAAGGTGTGAATGTTTCAGCGCTCGATAAGAGGACGTGCGAAACCGGAAACATTGCGCGCCGTTACTGTCGGAGAGAGGGGTTGGTGATATGTTTTTACACACGCTGTTTTGCCAATCCAAAAATATATACAGACGTACATAATCACTTGTTTGTTTTTATGTGTGTTTGTTTTGAACGGGCTTCATCATCATCAGGTCTTTTTAGTTTCCACTGTAGGAGCATGACTACCAGAGCCATACTTGGCCAGAGCAGAGAGAGGTTTTGGCCTACACCCTCCTCGCTCAACGGGCTTAACAGAGCCTAATGCCATAAGACTTAAGACTGCGTTTAGAGTACTGAAATCCGTGTAGAAAGAAAACATAGTTTTAAAAAATTTTGCTGCTTTGCTGACCGCATCGCCCAATATAAGAAGCGTTGATTTTCGCCCATTTTCTCTTTTGAATTACACAATCTGCGCGGGAAGAGAACAGTACCTACTTTATTTTCTCTTTTTATTACACACTTGAAATAAAAACGAATGTTTAGGCACAAATAATAGACAGATCCTAGGTCCCTAAATACCCAAAAGGCATGATTAGCATGATGGCGGACGTGTAGATGGACAACTGATCAAAATAGTAATGAGTTGCTAGCTGCCTACTAACATGATGGCTCAGAGTTTTTCCGTCCATTCCCTCGATCAGCTTGAACGATCTGTGCGGGAAGAGAAGCAGCTGGTACATTTTACGTTTTTCTTATTTCCCAGAACGGCATAGAAATGATTGACTTCAATAGGTATATTTTGACTTTCAGTGTATAAAATGCCTGTACATAAATAAAAAAATACAAATAAAATCTAAATTCAATTATTTTCATACATAGTATGTATCCCTTGCGGGATAGACAGAGCCTAGGTCTATAAGACCTGACGGCCATATTTAGCCTGTTGGTGTGCATTCAGTGGTAAACGGAATCAAAATAGTGATGGGTTGCTAGCCGCATCGCGTTTTACAGATTCCTCAGATGTTACCCATTCCCGATCGCTTTTTACAATCTGCGCGGGAAGACAAGCAGCTGTTACATACTACGTTTTTTTCTTTTCTCCCAGACCAGCATGGAAGAGAAAATGAAATGCCTATGAATGTAACAAGTAAAGGTTTTTAAGTAGTTTAAGCACTAACATATAGTCCACAACGGAATAAATACTCGTAAACAAAGTGGAGAGACCTATTTATAACACTAAATTGGAGGGAAAAATGAAGGTCTCCAGGCGACTCGTTAAAGGGCCTGTTTACGCCTTAAGACTTATAGACTGTATAAATTACCATTTTATTTGAGAAACCAAGAAAAAGTTGAGCCGCCGTGCCCCGTTTGCTCGTAAAAGTGGCGATAAAGAGAAGTAAAGATAGAGTAGACAAATTTGGTACACAATAATATTAATCATCAGGTCTTTGCAGTCTCCACTGCAGGAGCATGACCCTCCTGAGCCAGAGCAGACAGAGGATTTGGCCTAGACTCTCCTCGCTGGCCAGACGGGTTGCAGAGGTCTCATTGATATATTTTGTTATATTGGTCGGATTACTTTTCATCGGATTGTTACAAAGACCATCATCGGGGCGAATATCATGAATGGCGACACAAGGGTTTCGCTTCCGTCAAAGCACTGAGCCACCTCGCGCATCGCCTTCAATGATGGTCTTCGTAACAGCTCGAAAGTAGTCGGCGAATCCAACGAATAAAACATAAGTAAAACTATAATTCAACAATAAATCTGGTACATACTTTCTGGCTTATATTATAAATGCATAAATGTGTTCACCTATTTGCTAGTTTATTTTTTACTTTTAGGTAGATGCTTCATTTACTGTGTACATAACGAACATAAGCAACCCGTTGTGACATATTTTAGTAATATTATAAATGTACATGTTAAGGAGTGTAATACTCATGCACTAATAGCTGAACGGGTATAGTTTGAAACTTTATAGACATGTATACGACATCTTTAATTTATTATATAGGTTTTTCGTTTCCAAGAGATTTTTTGTGTTTCGTGGTTCGTGCTAAGTCCCGTTTATGTAAATAATTATGTATATAAAGCGAGAATGTTTAAAAAAGAATTTTAAAGTATTATTAGCAGCATCTACGTCCTTTAAAGGTTAACAGAGCGGCGCCTTTATTTTTTCACGCCCTAAGTTTATTTGAAACACAGGGGCGTCGGACAAAACCGGCTTATTAATAGAAAATTTATACGCCGAATTAACTCTGTAACTTTGCAGTACGTGAGGTGGGTAAGGTCGGACATAGAACACTAAACTTACAGAAGTAAAGGTTAGAATATAAAATCAGTCCTACGTTCCAGTGCTGCAATTATTGCCCTAACAAGACAGATTTTCCGACCATTCAATAACACGTTTAATAAAGATTTTCAATATTATTTCGATAAACGGTTTTACTTACATTTTTTAGTCGGCATTGCTGACATATTTCAGTCAATTTAAAAGTCAATCTTTACGGAGAGTTTCAAAAGCGTGATACGGCAGTTCCTTGAAGACCCAGGTCCGCCGCCGTTTGTCCTAACCTTTTGTTGTAGGTACTATTAATTAATTTATAATAATATGTCGTTCGATACTCTATAGGGAGGCAAGGGGTGCACGAGATCAACATCTTATCCGACCCAATAGTCAACCTTAACTGCATGTGTCGTAAGACAGCAGCATCTGCAGCTGCGGCACCTCCTGCTAAATAACAGACGAGACTCTGGCGTCCGAGCAATAATAATAATAATAATCTTTATATCGGACATAATCCTAAATAATAAAAGAGCAATGGCGAAATAACCATTAAATTTATTAAATTTATACGGACAAATCACACAGATTGAGCTAGCCCCAAGGTAAGTTCGAGACTTGTGTTATGGGATACTAACTCAACTATACTATATTTTATAACAAATACATATATAGATAAACATCCAAGACCCAGGCCAATCTGAAAAAGATCATTTTTCATCTTGACCTGGCCGGGGATCGAACCCGGGCACTCCGTGTCGCAGGCTGGCGTGTTAACCACTGCGCCACGGAGCTGTCAAATAAACCATAAACCTAGCCAAAGATTGGTTGGAAGAGGCTGTAGTGGCTTGTAGGTCCAAATAACTAAAATATCTAGAGCAGCAGGCAACGGGAAATCACTGCTTCTATTTTTCCATGAGAATTATGGATGTCGGTTAATAGAGAGGTAAGACTGCCGGTTGATCCAATTAGCGACCGGTGCCCTGACTTTATGAAAAAGCCGCCGACAGAGACACGTGGAGAAGGCTCGCAACAGCAGCGGCCATAGCAACCCAATCCGTAATCACGACCACTCTGTCAAGAGTGTACGACTAAGAAGAAGAACTCTTATTGCACGACATATTATTATAAATTAAATAATTGGTTAGAAGGAGACTAGAGTCTTTCAACGACCACAGTCACGCCGTGCCTCATCAACGGATACTTGATGTTGATTTGACTGGTATGTGATCACCATTCAATTAGGTTCACTAACTGAATTTTCACACTCTACACGTCTTAACTTACAATAATATTTGTCAAATTATATCGATATGGTACAACATAAATTCCAGTAACGCAACATATACCAATGGATTTCACAACGCAGAAATGCACCATCAGCTATGGCGTTAAATATTGGCCAAATCACACTACCTATTTCATCTTGACAAGTTGAGAAAGCTATTCGTTCTGCTAATGCCACGTCAATAAGGTAACAACCTCCGCCCAGTGGTTAAGGCGTTTGCCTGTTGACCCAAGGGTCGTGAGTTCGATTCCCACCGGAAGCATACTTTGTTTAGTTGTTTCCAGTTTGGTTAGGACATTACAGGCTCGAATCACCTGATTGTCTGATAATAAAGATGATTCCGTGCTTTGGAAGGCCCGTTAAGCCGGTGGTCCCGGCTGCCATCTGGTAGTCGTTAAAGGAACCACGTTAGAGGCCGAGAGGCGGTTCCGAATAGCTCTGACACCAGGGTGTGCATGGTGGATTGACCGTGACACCTACTCGAAATGATGATGATGAAGGTAATCTTAGACCTTTATTTTTATTAGTATCTCCTCAATTCAGCCTTATTTTTTACAATTCACTGATAACACGTACAGACTTTTCGCTTTATTTCTCTACTCTCGGTGTTTTAAGGCTTACAGTAGTTTTCGGGTTTTGCTGCAGGCTTTTTATGATGTTAACTATGCGAGTTCAAAATTGGAAAGCCTGTAACTGGGCCAGTTTTTATAACAAGCTTATTTTTGGGTTGTTTTAGTCCCAATATTATTTATAATTTCCATTAATTATTTCATCGATTATATGACAATAACACAACCCGACATACGAGTAGTAATTTTTGCCGACGGCACCAATGCTATAATCTGAAATTACAATATTAACGCTCTGAATAGAAAGATTAATTTAATAGTACCATGACAGCATTTAATAAATTGTTTTTTGCCAATAATTTGAAACTAAACAACATTAAAACTAATTTAATATTATTTAAAACAACAGCCAGTAATATGGATAGACATGAAGTGCAATTAAATAGTGAAAGCATAAAACCAGTAGCAGTAAAATTTCTTGGTGTTCAAATTGACAAATTATTGAATTTGAAGGCTGAACTTAAAAGCGAAGAAAAAAGTATTAGTAGCGCACGCTGTGCCCTAAGAACTTTAAAAGAAGAACTTACATTGGAGCAGCTGAAATCACTATATTACGCCATGGTAGAATCTACACTGCGCTATTAGTATCAAACTCTGGGGCAGAAGATCAATCATAAGATTATAACATCAATAAAGCATATGTTATGCAAAAGAATCATACGCATCATGGTTCGAATACCGCCATGGGAGCCATGCGTGGAACATTTAAAAAAGCTGAAAATTCTAACTTGTCCGTCATCGCTGCACATCGTTTTAATATTATCGGAGTTCGTTATAAACAGAGATGTAGGTATATGAATCACCAGAAGAAATTCAAATAAAATCACTTTAATATATAAATTTAATTTTATTTTAGTTGTGGTAGAGCTACGCTACCGGCAAGATTCATTTTTGCTAGTAGCATGAATGGGCTGGATCATCCGGGGAAGTACCACACTCTCACAGAAATTCGACGTTTGCGTAGAAGCTTTACCGCTTCTATGCTTCGTTCGGTGAGTGAGAGAGCCGGAGGCCCATCCTTCCCCCATTTCCTCCCCCCGAGTCCTTTCCCCAACTCCTTGAAAGGCCGGCAACGCTCCTGTTACACCCTGGTGTTGCAGTTGTCCATGGGCTGCGCTGGTCGCTTACCATCAGGTGATTTGCTTGCTCGTTTGCCGTCCTATATCATAAAAAAATACAGTATTATCATAGCATATTATTGCGTATTATGGTAGCATAATATAGTCGATAATAGCGTATTGAAGTAATTTTATTTAAATGTGTAACAATCGCGAAAACATTCGAAACCACCAAAAGAAATGTAGCAGCGTGAGAGCACGAGACGTAAAGATTTAAAAAGAAACATAACACCAGCATTCCGACGCACAGTGCGCGTAACCAGGTTGTTATACTATTAAAAAAATTGCTGTTGAAACTCAAAACTGAAAGAAATCTCTCGACTTTCATGAATTAAGCACTTTACTGCTTGAGAAGTGCTGCTATAGCGTTGACGATTTTTGACTTATTTTCACTCATTGGTCGATAAGTCTAACGACCAATGTCAATAATTCAATATATAAATGTCAAATATTAATATATTTATTAACTGTTTAATATTTGACCCTCATTTAATGTACTTTTAATATTTGCGTGCAATGTAATTTTGTTTCTGAATAAATTGAATTGAATGATTAATGACAGAAAGAATTGGAGGGAGTTGATATGCACAGCTGACCCTAAATAGAGTAAAAGCGAGGAAGATGATGATGATAAGTAAATAAAATTAATTTTGAAAAATATATATTATATAAAAATCTTGTGACTCAATGTCAATAAGATAGGATATTTTTTACCTTAAAGCCACACGAAGTTCGCCAGGACATCTAGTAACACTGCGTTATTTACCGATATCTAATATTAATGATTTCTCAGACAAACATATTAGCAGTAGGTATTTTTACTTCTTCAAGTTTCTCTTCGTCACTGGTAATTAATATAAAGTACTACTTTGCAAAAGTTTGAAGCAGATTTTTGACAAAAAGAAATTTTAAGTACGTGTTCATTATTTCATTGGTATAACTATTTAATAAACCGCGCGGCATTTCGGTACACTGACCACGAAAGTAATAGATATGCAAAGTAAAACGTTGGTATTTCTGTCATTTTATTGCACTAATGACAAGGTTTGTTCATGCTGATCTAGGAAATAAAATTGTTTGTTGTACCGCAGAAATCGTAAAATTCGATAAAATAATGGAAGTGTATATCAGGAATATGGCACAGACGATGCAGCTGGCACATCAACGCTGTTCTTGGTAGGAGTTGAGCACTCACAGTTAAAACACTCTAATCATCACCACTCAATATACGGAAAATATATTGTTAGCTGAAGAATCTCCGATATACAGTAGCAGCCCCCAAGGCTTTATAAAAAGCTGCCTGCACCATTTTCATCCGGCCCTTCAGGCTATGCATGTGATAGATTATAATATTTACTGATCATTTCGATCAGTTACCTTTTAAATCTTGTATCACTTCCGGTTTACTTAATCTATTTTATTTATGAATGTTATGTAATATTTCTTGTAAATATAATTAATACGTACTTTAAAACATTTGTGGTAATACTTTTAACATGTTGTAATTGATTTCTTGAAATGTTGGTTACTGAATCGATCTACGATGACAACACCCAAGATGGCGGGTGAAACAGCTTATATAAGCAGTGATTTGCAATTGTTAATCAGTCTTGATGGTGCAGTCGCTGAGAACAGTCGAGCTAAGTATTTTTATGTCTTTGTTTTAATTCATTTCGATAATGGAATATTTTGATATTTCTGTTACTATGTTGTAGTAATAACTGTGGTCGTAGATGGTATTTATTAGATGTGTAATGGTGACTATTTTGTGTGTACATAATAACTATCGTAATAATTTATTGTCTTCAAAAGTAATAATGAAAATGAGATTGTACAGATAAAAGCCCTTAAGGCGAGTAGGCAACCGACACTGTTTAACAGGTTCCTTGGAGCTTGTTCCTGGCAGTGGTTGTTTTGAAACTCCGGTAAATTTAGCTTTGATTTATAAGAAATTATAAGAGAAGTTTTGAATAGAGAAATATGAAATAAATGATATTCCTATTCTTTCATTAGTTTCATTTCTAACACATGCATGTATACGCCGCCCATCAGGCAATATGAGAGTTTGCTATCTCTCCAAGCCTTGCGTACACAGGCAACGCCCAAAGCCGAGGTCCGTCCCTCCCGGGGATCCTTTGGTGATGTTGTATATAAAGGGTAAGGGCACTGTGCCCTCGCCTCAAACGCCCGGCGAAGTAGCGAAAGCTCACTTGGAGCTAGCTATATAGTCAATAAAAAAAATCTCGTTCCTTTTGTCGTTGGTCGTCAAATAGTTAACATCGAAGGGGAATTATTGTCGGTTTTGCATTATGTTCTGTTCATCATCCTCCTTACCTTATCCCATTATCTGGGGTCGGCGCAGTATGTATTTTCCTTCCACAACTCCCTGTTTCCGGTCATGCCTATATCCACTCCCACCGCCCTCATATCCTGCCTTACGCATTCCGTCCATTCCTTTTTTGGTCTTCCCCTTCCCCGGTATCCACTAACCTCCATCTCTAGAGCTTTTCTTATAATATGATTACCTTCTCGCCTCATTACATGACCATACCAACCTAATCTACCACTCCTTAATTTTTCGTTTAACGGCTCTACTTTCAAACTTCCTCTTACATAAACATTTCTGATCCTATCGATCCTCGTCACTCCGCACATCCACCTCAGCATTCTCATTTCGGTAGAATGAAGTCTATTTTCATCCTGCACCTTTAAAGCCCAGCATTCTGAGCCGTACATCATCACTGGTCTAATTACAGCTGTATATATTTTGCCCTTAAGTTTCAACGGCATTTTCGGGTCACACGTAGTGCATTATGTTCTGTTATTTAGTTAAATTCATTAATTTGGGCTGGTTGGCCCTAGTAAATATTTTTGACGTGAAAATATCTTATAAATCGATGAACACCTATATGTATGTACGAAAAATGTCACGTTCGGTAGTAGTAGTATTAATCACGCACCTATCTCTTACCGTTATCACATAAAACTTTACAAAAAACAAAGTTATTTTTTGTAAATTATTATTATTATTTCGAGCCATCATGTGTCCCACTGCTGGGCAAAGGCCTCCCTCCACTTCTTTCATTCAGTCCGGTCCTGCGTTATTTCCTTCCAATCATTCTTAAATTTATCCAGCTCATCGCGCCATCGCATTCTTGGTCCACCGAGTCTTGTTTTTTGTTAAATTTGATAAAAATTGGTTTTTAATAATATTTTATGTCATGACTAATATAATTTTCTCAAACATGCTCGGAAATGTAGGCATTATTGTATTAAAATGAAGCCACGAAGTTTGTAATTCTTGGCTCGTCCATTACTTTACCGGCCTAGGCCAGGAAAGTAAGTATGAAAATTCATTCCTGGCCGCTGCTCAAAACTTTTTAATTAATCTATGTAACTTGCACTATGTAACTTGTCATACAGCCATGGCTACCACATTATAAAAAAATGCACTCATCAAGCATATAAGTATATGAATATTTTTTGTTCTTATATGGGGTATAAGTGTAGTAGTAGTAGTAGTATAACTCTTTATTGCACCAAAATATACAATAAAAATAATATTAAAATTAAGACATTGATGCACAAAGGCGGCCTTATCGCTGCTGCAATCTCTTCCAGGCAACCAAGCTAAGTTGGAGACATGTTAACAAAAACAGGTAGGTAAGGTGCAAAAGTAAAGGAGGACATTGTACAGTATTAATTAATTACAATTTAACATATTAGCATAAATACATACTTAAATAAATATATGCAGAATGCATAAATATAAACATATGTATACAATATATACATAAATATATAAACATACATAATTGTGTACACGAAAATAGAAAATCCCGAATTCATTATGGATACATTTAGAATATTTATGAGGATAAGAGATGTGACTTCACTTGCGATTTAAAGCTGGCTAGCGTTTGAGCACACCGGATTGACAGTGGTAGTGAGTTCCAGAGGCGTATAGCCTTAACTGTAAAGGATTGGGAGTAAAATTTTGTTGAGTGAGCTGGAATTTTTAATTTAAGATTTAGTGCACTGCGTAAGTTATGGTGACCCTGATTGGCCTCGCTGTAGAATTCAAAGCGTTCTCTTAAATACCTTGGGGATGTAGGATTGAAAAGGATTGTGTATAACAGAGATAGGGTATGCCAGTCTCGGCGAAGTCGAATAGGTAGCCACTTGAGTTCAGAACGAAACTGAGAAACATGGTCGTATTTGCGCAGACCAAATATAAACCTAATACACATATTTTGAAGACGCTCAAGTTTATTAAGTTGCTGTTCGGAGATGTTAAGATAACATGTATCAGCGTAATCAAACATAGGAAAAAGAAGGGACTGTGCAAGCATAATTTTGGTGCTTTTAGGCAGAAATTTTCCAAGTCTTTTAAATGAGCTAAAAGCGCAAAAAAGTTTTCTGCTGACTTCAGCTATTTGTGGTATCCAAATAAATTTAGAGTCTATTAAAAGCCCTAAATTTTTCACCCGGTCGCTAAAACCTATGACAACGCCATTAAAAACAATTTGTGGCATAACCGACAAATCAATTTTACAAGTAAGGCGAGGGTTGCCAATAATTATTGCCTGCGATTTTACTGGGTTAACTTGAAGGCCAAACGATTTGCTCCAGATAGATATCTGTTCCAAGTCCTCATTGATTGTGTTAATGGCAGTTGAAAAATTATCTAAAGTGGCCTGCGAATAAATTTGCAAATCATCAGCATATAGATGGTAGGAAGACTGAAGTTTTGTAGTTATGGAATTTATGAATAGAGAAAATAAAAGTGGAGATAATACGCCACCCTGTGGTACGCCGCAGGTCGAATTGCACCAAGAAGAATATTTATCCTCGATACGAATTCGCTGACGACGCCCATACAGGTAAGATCGAAACCAGCCAATTGCTGATGGAGATATGTTGAGAGAATGTAGCATAGCTAATAGTATATCGAAGTCCACGGTATTAAAGGCGTTACTAAAATCAAGGAGAGTCAAAACTGTCGATTTTTGGCTATCCATTCCCCAACGGATATCCTCTGTGACTTTCATTAGAGCAGTAGTCGTACTATGACCAGGACGGAAACCGGATTGGAAAGGATCGAGCAGGTTATTTTCTGTTAGGAATTGACTGATTTGTAATTGTGCTGCTCGCTCTAGGACTTTGGAAAGAAAAGGAAGAATGGAAATTGGGCGGAAATCGGAGAATGTATCAGGATTATTCTTTTTCGGGAGAGGAGTAATGTGGGCATTCTTCCAGGCATCTGGAAAAATACCTGAGGATAAGGAGTTATTGATAATTAGAGTAAGGATTGGTAGAAGAATATCTAGGATAGGAATGATCATATTACGACTAATGCTATCACTGCCTACTGCGTTAGAAGAAATGGACCGTACAATTCTCTCGACATCACATTCAGGAACTGGACAGAAAGTGAATGAATTACAGATAGGATAGGTTTTAATATTTGCGTCTAATGCATTAGAAGAGGAGAAGTGGTTATTTAAGCCGTCAACATCAATGTCAGAGTTATAACTATTTTTTGTCTTACCAACTCCTAATGATCTGAGAAATTTCCAGACTTTAGCTGGATCACCGTTTTGAACAGACTGAAAAATGTGGCGCCGTTGAGCCTCCCTACACATCCTATTGCAGTGATTCCTTGCCTTTACATATTGGTCACGATATCCATCTGGATCAGATTTAAATCTTGATTTTGCTTTATTTTTTAATCTCTGGACTACTCTAATTTCATCGGTCAACCAAGGTGCTGGCAGATGCTTTACACGCATTGGACGGAGAGGAGCATGACGGTCAAACAGACCCAACACTAATTCATTAAAAATTTCGACCTGTTTATTAACTGAATCGGTAACACCAATGGATTCCCAATCACTATCCATAGCATCCCTACGAAAATCATCAATATTAATAGCACCAAAATTACGCTGCATCAGGATTTTATATTTAAACTTAGGAGGTCGGACTTTGTAGGAAAGAAAAAGAAGGTCGTGATAAGGGAATGCTTCGGCAGGATGCCCAAATTTTGCGACATGTTCAGAAGATGAAACTAGAATTAGGTCTAGCAGAGTTGGAGTACGCCCTGGGCAAAAATGAGTTGGTCGTAGCGGGTGCTCAAGCTGTATCTGCAAATTGCAACTATCAGCCAATGATTGTAACTTGTTAGCACGATAATCATTTTTTATAAGGCAAGTGTTAAAATCTCCGAGAATTATGGTGTGATTATATGGAAGCATGATATCCTCTAAAAGAGTCTCTAAATGTGAATAATAATCAATATTATAGTGGGGATTATAAAACACTCCTAGAAGTATTTTTGTATGATGAAGGCTCACTTCAATAAAAAGATACTCCGGTTCCTTAGTCGGATTGCAATTGCTTGAGGTACGAATCAATTTATATGCAATGTGGGATCTCAAATATATAGCTACACCACCACCAACAACATCAGTGCGATCATGACGAATAAGTTGAAAACCCGGTAGCGAGTAAGACGTGGAAGGGAGAGACGGCTTAAGCCATGATTCGGAAACTAATATAGCGTGAATGTTTTTGATATCAAATGTCGCTAGCATATCAGCAAAGTGTCTAGGAATACTTTGAGCATTTATATGGAGAACATTGAAATTTTTTGAAAGATTTGAAAATTCAGAAGAAAGGATATCATCAAGTGAAGTAGGTAAGCTGTGAAAACTAGAGGTAGATGATGTGGAGTGAAAAGTATCATCATGTTCATCGGGCATTTTGTATGTTGTGTACAAATATATATATAAATATAAAATAGTATAACTAAAAAATATATAAAATAAAAAAAATATATATTTATAAAATTTAGTACTAAGGTAAACAAATGACAGTCCAGCCCTTGGTAGCTTGAAAGAGAAATCAGGAGAGCGATACATACTATAATAAAATAAATAAGGCTAAACAAAAAAGTTAAAACACAATATAGAATAGTGGCTGCACACGTAATTTTCTATTGTCGGATCAAAGAGAGAAAAAAAGTAAATGACAATGACATTTTATGATGTTGACATATGTCAAATGACAGCTGACTACATAAAAATAGTAACAAAACAATTTTATGTTGACCAGCATTATATACAATAATAATTAAAAATTAGTGGGTACAAAGTTATAATTGTGTAATGTGGAGGTACCTAACTTGCAAACCACTATTCAAAGAAACTGAAAGTACTTTTAGGTACAAGTACAACCGCAGTAATGCTAAAGCCGGTTCATCCAATGAAGATCCTTCATTTCTTGGTGGCAACACGTTTGGTTCGCGCTTGTTGGCTTGCTACTGATGTCGCCGTGACTGGCTTAGATGTAGTCGCAGCAACACCTGGCGACTTAGGCGTCTCGGCCACTTCGCACGTACTGATGAGACGCTGGACCTCAACAGTCGTAGTGATACGGTGCTTCAAACCGTCTGGGGAAACAATATGAATGGAACCATCTCGCGTCCAACATTTGGAGATTCCAAAGTGCTCACGCGCCGCCAAGAAGGCAGTATGACGGCCTTTAGTTAGGAACTCGGACAGAGTTATGCCAGTGCCCTTGAGTGACAATTTGGAGTACCAAACTTTATCTTTAAGTGCCTGAGAACTAAATTTAACCAGGATAGGTCGAGACTTGTTACCAGACAATTTACCCAATCGATGACAGCGCACTATATCCTGAGCCGTGAAATCTGCCACTGTGATGTTTTCCTCGATGACATTAGCCACCACAGCTGCTGCATTTTCTTGTTTGTCCTCCTTAACTCCATGGAACAGTAACATTTTTCGTCGGCTCCTCATTTCAAAGGTGTCTTGCTGTTGCCCGAGCAGTGTAACTTGTTGCTGGAGTGCATCAAGGGCGTCGAGGGCAAATGACTTAAATGAAAAAAATTGACCTGCCAGTACACTGACAGTAGTAGGATTGGAGCCAGCCTTTTGCAAGTCCTCCTGGAATGCTGACATCTTGTTGTTAAATGCTTTGGCCAGCTCATCTATTGAGTTTTGTATTCTCTCCATATTGAAGTGAGATTTGACAGGAAAATACTACCACAGGTAAGACTAGTGCCCTATAATCACTTGGCAACCATAAGGGTGTAAATATTTTCTATAAATTAATTATAAAACAAATAAAATACGGAGTGTTAATATTTAGGTCTTTATACTTTTACATCTACCCACTGAAAAAAAGTGTGATGTTTTGCAGTGGAATCTTGCAGAATACTGCCGATCGATCTGCATCGCAGATGGTGGATTCTGTCTACATTGTAAACATTCCATAAATCTCTTCACTGGTGGCTCCAAGTAGCTGTTGTGCATACAGCGGCCGTATCCCGGTAAACCGTGTCGATCCACGGGCTAAATCCAGTGAAGGGGACTGAGTTTCACAAACTCAGTTTTAATGGGCTGATTCCCCCATAAATTGCATAAAGTCTGCAGCGGCTCGGAAGGCGGACACCGTCAGTATGGCTTCAAACCCGGCGACCATGGCGCTGCAGCAGGGCACCTGTGACATGCTTAATAGGGCGTATGTCGGGATCCAAGAGATATGCGGCCAGTCACTGCATCTTCTAGTGCTAATCAGTCGTAGCGGTTTTCCGCCCCACTGGTAACAAGGACTGGAAGACGAGAGAGTGGGTTCGTGTATGCGCAAATGCTTACCCACTTTAATATATTCCCGCGCTGATGACCCCTGGCTCATTACTGGACGGAGAGTGCAAGTCCTGCGGCGATGAGGACTGGCGGTGGGGACTGAGCAGGTGAGTTTGGTCCCTAGCTAGATCTTTGCACGTACGGCGGTTGGGTGGTGATGGTCGTATTGGAACTCACTAGAGGCGAGAGAACTGGTACGGCAGCTCACCCGACGACAAAGCAGCCCTATTTAGGGATCGCACTGCTTTCCCCAATCCGGGGAGGGGCCTAGAAAAGGTGGCCTAAACAAAGCTCGCCTCAATGCAACCCAGGTGGCTAACCGCGGTCATCTGGTCACCAATTAAAAGCGGTCGAAAGAAACATAATAAATTAAATGCATTCTTAAATTTAGCTGCGTGGAACGTAAGGACGTTACTGGACAATGAAAACAACCTTTGTCCTGAGAGGAAAACTGCACTCATAGCGCGTGAATTGTCCCGCTATAACATCGACATAGCCGCAATCAGCGAGACACATTTAGCGGATAGCGGTGAGCTCTGTGAGGAATTGGGTGGATATACGTATTACTGGGAGGGTAAACCTGCAAGTGAACGAGCCGCAAATGGTGTTGGATTTGTGATCCGAAACAACATCGCTAGATCGCTAGTGGAGCCTCCAAAAGGGATCAATGACAGGCTCATGACACTACGACTCCACATGGCTCCCAGGAAATACCTACATCTTGTAAGCGTGTATGCGCCTACTATGACAACACCTGATGAGGACAAACGTAAATTTTATGAGAATCTGCGTGATGTTTTGCTGGGGATTCCAGTTTGTGACAAGTTGATTCTGCTGGGTGACTTTAATGCGCGTGTTGGCACAGAATATATTGCCTGGAAGAAGGTACTGGGAAGACATGGAGTAGGTAAGTGCAACACCAACGGTGTTGCTCTCCTGACGTTATGCTCCGAATTCAACCTCAGCATAACAAACACATTCTTCAGGCTACCCGATAAATACAAGACATCTTGGATGCACCCACGCTCTGGGCACTGGCATCTTCTTGATTACATCATTGTACGCAGGCGAGACCTGAGAGATGTACTTATTACAAGAGCAATGCGTGGTGCCCAAGGCTGGACTGACCATCGTCTTATTAGATCCAGGATGAGGCTTTACTACAAGCCTCCGCGTAGAGCAGAACACAGGATTCCAGCTCGACTTGCTTGTGCGCGTTTGGTGCGTGATGAAGGACTGTGTCGTGAGCTAGATGCAGAATTTGAGGCAGCGATGCCCAGCACTGATGACGATACCTCAGTAGATGCCAGGTGGCGTACATATTCCAAGGCTCTCTATAATGTTTCTCAGCGAGTTATTGGCACACCACATAAAAAACATCAAGACTGGTTCGATGATTCTGATGTGGAAATACGGCAGCTTGTTGAAAACTATCGTCTCGCTCTAAGAGGAGTCATCGGTGCAGGGCAACGCAAGTCTCTTCAGCAGGATCTTAAAGCAAAGATCCGAGAACAAAAGGATAGTTAGTTGACACTAGCCAAACAGCAAAATTTTTCGAAGGGCTTAAATCCGTTTATGGACCCCGTGCTAAAACACTGCCCCTGTTTACTCGCGAGATAAAGCTAAGAAGTTGACAGATCCAAAAGAGGTTCTTCTTCGTTGGGCTGAACACTTTAATGAAGTGCTCAATCCCGGTAGTCAAGGAGCAGATCTGTCTCACATTAATTCACTTGAGAGCTTGCCATCTGCTTCGGGCTTGGATGACCCGCCTTCGTACGCCGAGTTCGTTACTGCGATCAAACGTTTAAAAAATGGTAAATCACCTGGTTCGGACAGTCCGTCTTCTGAAATTTTCAAATACGGTGGACCGAGTATCAGGTCTAGACTTTTTGAACTTATCAAACTGATTTGGGACGTTGAGATGGTTCCACAGGACTGGAAGGATGCTTCTATTAGCAAGCTATATAAAGGAAAAGGGGACCTCTCCGTTTGTGGCTCGTTTAGAGGCATTGCATTGCTTTCCACAGCTGGCAAAATCCTGGCGCACATCATCAATAGTCGCCTTAGTAATTTAGCTGAAAGCTTCCTTCCGGAGACCCAGTGCGGTTTCAGACCTAAAAGAGGTACGGTTGATGCCATCTTTGTAGTCAAGCAACTTCAAGAAAAAAGTTTTGAACAACACCGCGACCTCTTTTTATGTTTTGTGGACCTGGAAAAGGCCTTTGACCGTGTTTCTAGAACCGCCCTCTGGATTGTTCTAGAAAAATGTGGCTGTCCTGCAAAGTTCGTTAATTTAGTGCGCCAGTTCCACGAAGGCATGACAGCCCGTGTGCGTCACGAAAACGACTTTACAGACCAGTTCCCGGTCACTAGCGGTGTCAAGCAAGGCTGTGAAATGGCTCCGACCCTTTTCGCTATCTACTTCGCTGCAGTAATGAATGACGCTCTTAAAAGCTGTAATGACAAGATTACCATAAATGTCCGCATGGACAAAAGCGTTTTCGACCTCGCACGTCTCAGAGCAAAACGCAAAATAGACTCTGTTTCAGTAATAGATGTTCTGTATGCCGACGATGTCTGCCTTATGGCTGACAGTTTGGACGACCTACAGAGTTTTTTGGACAAATTAGATGAGTCCTGTCGTAAATTCGGCTTAGTAATCAGTGCTTCTAAGACCCAGATTCTAAAACAACCTGCGAAAGGTAAATCTGCGGACGATGGTGATGTTTACCTACGAGGAAAACCACTGCCAGAAGTGGGTACCTTCCGGTACCTTGGAACTATTTTGCGCAGTGATAATCGTCTTGAGTCTGAGATCTCTGCGCGGGTCGCCAAAGCTGCTGCAGCTTTCGGTGGTCTTAACCGACGAGTCTGGAAATCACATGACCTGAAACTCCACACAAAACTCGCTGTCTACAGGGCCATAATCTTACCATTGTTGCTCTATGCCTCGGAGACCTGGTGTCTTTACAAGGGAGATATCAGACGCCTTGATACCTTCCACATGAAGTGTCTTCGGGCGATTCTTCGGGTGAGATGGCAGGATCGTGTGCCAAACTTGGAGGTTCTACGTCGAGCTAAGATCGCTAGAATGGAGTGTATGCTAATGAAAGGCCAACTACGCTGGTGTGGACACCTTGTACGCATGGAGTCTTCCAGATTACCAAAAAAAGTATTTTACTCTGAGCTAAGCTCAGGTAAACGAAAGCCTGGTGGACAGTTTCTGCGTTACAGGGATGTCTTAAAACGCCACTTGACTGCAATCGGCATGTCTAGTGAATCATGGGAGGAGCTTGCAACGCAGAGGTCGGAGTGGCGAACTGCTGTCAACACGGGCATAGAAAACTTTGAGCGTTCCCGTCTTGAAGACCTTGACGCCAAACGCTTGATCCGAAAAACTCGACCCAAGCCCTCCTACAACTATACTCGAAATTCAAGTGGGTCTCTTTACTGCGCTTCTTGCAATAGGACCTTCAAAACAAAATTTGGTTTTGCGAGTCATGCTCGCGCTCATGCAAGAGCCCAGGCGAAGACGAGCTAAGGGTGTCGCCGTCGACGGATACGTCTGGGAGGACATCATCATCATCATATGAATATGAAAATATTTTTTTTTTATTAAAATGTTGGTATAAAATCAAACAAAATTATGCCAATAATAAAAAGAAAAAAACGCGGGAAAGTAGATTTTTACGGTAGTACATTTTTTGGATAAAATATGACTGGGCTGTATGGGCTATGTTTCCTTAGCACTAAATGACAATTGCAATTAAAAAAGAAAATAAAGCGGGAATGTACTATTATTTATTTTCGGCGGACTGCAAGTTTGTTGTTTTGGATTGTTTTGCAGATTGCTTCTAGTGGAGTTTATAATGTAAAATCGGTGTAATTTGGTGTTATAAATGGCTATGTTTATGAACAATGTGTGATGGTGCAGTTGTGCTGCGGATTTAGAGATTTACATAGCGGGCTGATGGTCGCTCGCGTTACTGCGTCGTCTATGATCAAACCAGAGTAATCGTGAAAAATGACGCCAGGAGCTCCGTTGAATCAACGAAATGAATTATACCATCATTTTTTTGATAAAACGTTGAAAAATATGAAGGTCTAAAAGGCGTAGAACACCAAATGCCGTAAAACAAATATAAAAATAAAAATGTAAATACTATTATAGTTTTTTTATATTATACTCATTTATTCCCAGTAGTACGTCTTTCATTATTTCCTCGCATTTATTGAGAAAAGCACAATACATGCCTTTGCCGGGAATCGGCTTGCCGGACTCGTATTTATTGCCAAGGCCTCGCTGACGCTCGGCCTTGAAAACTCTACTCGTCCGGCAATCCCTTACTTCCCGGCCTCTGCAGTAATGTACTATTTCTTGACTTGTCGACAATAAATAAAGCTGAAAGGCAGTGAGTATAAGGATGGATTGGTGATGTGATGAGATCACGTTATTGAAAACTCTATTTTTACGACATCAATGGCCATAAATAATAAAAGAAAAAAAGTCGGTCCTTAGCCTGTAAAAACACATTAAATCTTAATTTTAATTTGCCAACTTCGAATACTTTTACCAACTCTTCCTTTCTGATGCAAATTACTTGCCGTGACTTTGGGCGTTTCGTTAAAGAAATATGAATTAATGCTTTAGCGGTCTAGTGCTTCTTTTGAGAGAAATTATGAATTTATTTGCATTCTTTTACTACCTTTGTAAAGTAGATTCATTTTACTTGTTTCTGTTAATCCTTAAGCAATAGACCAGTTATTAAGGCTGGCGCGCAAACATCCACCAATAGGGCTTAAAGGCTGAGCAAGCCATAACAAAAAAACAAGTTCGTTGTTTGTACGTCGGTTTATGGACGATAATTTACGTGATTTCACAAGCCAAATGCTTAGGCCGATCGTGCCTCTCTGTCGCTTGGTCCGCGCTCTCGGCTCAGGCGGAACGTGACACTTTTTCGTGGGTGCAGCCGGCGTTCATCGATTAATAAGTCGTTAAATATCACGTCAAAAATAGCGGCACTCTGGGAGTGCCGCTGATTACGGCCAGCCGCCTGCCTGACGCCAGCCCTGCTTGGGTAGCTCCCAAATTAAGTAAAAGTATTCACTCGAGCCAGGAATCAAACTCAGTAATGGAGGCGTATTAACTTCTACACCACGGAGTCTAACTTTAGAGTTGGAACCGTTGGTAACATTAATAAATAATTGTTTACGAATATTTAAACAACATTGTTTTAAAAAGTCTCATTCTATCATTATTCATGTATTCACACTTCGTCCTTCCGCTTGTCAGCTTTTAGTATTACCCCATTATTACGCGTGTAAGTCAAACACGTGACTCGCTGCATTAAGTGATTTATGAGGAAAATGGGAGTAAGGGGCACGCTTCGCCTTTTTCGTGTCCCGCTAAGGGTGTGATGACTCTGTCTAAGCTCTCAAATGAAGTAAAAGTATTTGCCTGACCTAGGATTCAAACCCAGTATTATAGGCCGTATTAACCTCTGAGCCACAGAGGCCCTTCAACTTTGGAACTGTAACAGTTGGTTCAGTGGCGACACAGGATCTAAGATGGATGTGGGCAGGACCTAGGCACCTTCGGGCTCTTTTAGACATCGTAGGCTTCTAAAATGACCTTGGTACATTATACGCCAGGCCACTTTGAGCACGAGACCGCTCTATAACTATAACATTCCCCCAAATCTGACGGCTTCCTACTCAACCGGCTGGCAAATCCGCCACTCATCATCACTTTGAGTAGGTGTCACGGTCAATCGACCATGCACACCCTGGTGTTAGAGTTCTTCGGAACCGCTTCTCGGCCTCTGACGTGGCTCCTTTAACGACTACCAGAGGGCGGCCGGGACCACCGGCTCAACGTGCCTTCCGAAGCACGGAATCATCTTTATTATCAGACAATCAGGTGATTCAAACCTGCAATGTCCTAACCAGACTGGAAACAACTAAACAAAGTATGCTTCTGGTGGGAATCGAACCCACGACCCCCGGGTCAACAGGCAAACGCCTTAACCACTGGACCACGGAGGCTGTCAATCCGCCAATGCTGGGGAAAGAAGCAACTAGTACATGCTATTTTTATTTTCTCCTAGCCCCATGTAGACTTTTTAATTGTGAAGAAAATATATTTTTCTTGAAGAAATAATAGAGTAATGTTCTATTGAAATGAAATAAAATGATTTAGGCACTTTAAAATTACTGATGCATATTGATTAATAATTTATTGAATGTATTACTTCCATGGAGATTGCCTTCCCTAGTGATTAGTTCCCTAGATTGATCGTGTCGATTTCCTCATAATGTTTCTCTTCACAGAAGGAAGAGGAAGACAATGAAAATTAGCAAGCGTAATGACTAAGAATGTACTACAAATAGATATACATTTGTCACTAAGGTCAAGCGAGAGCGAAGCGCAAGCGAAGCGTCTATGATTCAGCTTGGACAATAACTCGCTCGTATTGCCACTGTCCGGCTGTAATCCTCTACAGGTCATGTTTCTTAACCGATACCCCTGAAATTTTGTAACCGGTTTCAATAATTACCCGACAGATTCAGCTTCGTGGTGCAGTGGTTAACACTCCTGGGTGCCCGGGTTCGATTCTCGATCAGGTCAAGATAGAAAATAATCTTTTTCGGATTGGCCTGGGTCTTGGATGTTTATCTATATGTATCTGTTATAAAATATAGTATGGTTCAGTTAGTATCCCATAACATAAGTCTCGAACTTACTTTGGGGCTAGTTCAATCTGTGTGATTTGTCCGTATATATTTATTTATTAATTAAATAGAATTTTTGTCAAGTCAGTTTTTTTGAAGTCGTTTTTTTATATAAAAGATTATATAAAACTGCAGTCGTCTAAAGTGCTGCATCATCATCATCATTTCGAGTAGGTGTCACGGTCAATCGACCATGCACACCCTGGTGTCAGAGTTCTTCGGAACCGCCGCGCGGCCTCTGGCGTGGTTCTTTTAACGACTACCAGATGGAAGCCGGGACCAACGGCTTAACGTGCCTTCCGAAGCTCGGAATCATCTTAATTATCAGACAATCGGGTGTTACAAACCTGCAATGTCCTAACCAAACTGAAAACAACTAAACAAAGTATGCTTCCCGTGAGAATCGAACCCACGACTTTCGGGTCTACAGGCAAACGCCTTAACCACTGGACCACGGAGACAGTTAGTGCTGCATGTAGAGTCCCAAGGGAATACTGCAGGCAGAGAGTTCTTGAGAGCAACAAAGTTATAAGTCAATTTAAAGTTTACAAATTAAAAAGTTCAAGTTTGCTATCCAATCTAATTAAGTTTGTTTTCAGAGTCACATAATCTGTTCGAAGGTGAATTGCAATTGTACATAGTAAGATAAAAGATATCTAATATTTTGTATTCCTCTTTCTCTAGCACTCTTAGCCTATAGTGCCTAAGCTTATCTATTTTTAACTTGGTTGTATTATAGCCGTGTGGTTTCCGGCAGAGTAGAATAGGACCACTCCTAGTCTTGCCATGGAGGTTGTAAGAGGCAATTTAGGAAATACAAGTTAAACAAAGCTCATAAATATCAATGAGATCTCCTTCGATCATATATAACGGTAGATACACAGTCTCATACAAAATTAAGCCTAAATAATGTCCCTGAGCCAAAACATCATGCATACTTACAAACAACGATAAAAACTGTGTAACTAAAAGTATAAATATAATAGTATGAATATAATAAAAGTTTGTACTCCATCTTTCTTTTTGCTTTTGACGCGTAGTTTTTGCATCGTTTTACTGACCTTCGTTATCGCGAGACGTGTGCGTGCTAGCGCGGTTTATTGAAACTGTGGACAAAACAGCTCCGAAACTCGATTAGTGCGCTGTTTTGCTGGTACCACTTCGAGCGCGAATCATGTATCTACCATTATATTTGATCGAAGGACCTCTCCAACCCGTCTGGCCAGCGAGGAGAGTGTGGGTTAAATCCTCTGTCTGCTCTGGCCAGGTATGGCTCCGGTAATACAGAGACGGTTATGCTCCTGCAGTAGAGACTAAAAAAACCTGATGATGACGATAATGTATTATTATATAAACCTCATAATACAGCCGATTACTGACTTAATATAGATCTGTACCTCTACCATGAGTTTTGTCAAACTACACTCGCTAGCGACTGTAGTAGATAATTTATATGGAATTTGAACAGCGCCCCTAGCGGATAGTCAATGAACTAAAAATATTTACCATGAGTCGCATAGTAAACGTAAAGTTAACTACTATAGTGACGTTTACGCAAGTTCACGATACACACTATAGTTAACGGACAGTTAACTACAGTTTCGGTACCATGAGTTACATTTTTGACAGTTGCTATCGTAATTTACGTTAACTACAGTAGTTACGGGAGTCACTAAACATTTTCAACGTGAGATCGAAATAGTCTTATTGAATTTTAATTATTTTGTTCGTATTTCTTTATTTTAAAGACATTTTGATAATATAATGTACATGACAGTGGTTTTCGGCCCATAAAGATCACTATCTCTTCCAATGGATGACGTACAAGGCGACGAAAGTGAACATTTTGTGGAGACCCAAAGAAAGAGGATGTAGTCAAGCGGAATTCCATAAAACTGTGTCAAACATTTTACAGTATGAATAATGTACTTGCTGTAGAATAAAGCATTACAACAGACGATGCAAGCAAATGTAAAACACGAGCGATGGTATATGAAGGTTCATTGTCAAACACCATAAGTGCCCGCGATATTGTACATGGCGGTGGTCTTCGGCCTACAATGATCACTCTGTCTCTTCCAATGGATAGCGTACCTAAAAGACGTGCTTAAGACTAAAATAACATTTTGTGAAAACCGATGGGAAGTGGTGGAAGTCGGGCAGACAGAGAACAGTGATAAAAACTTTGTCAAAGCATTTTACTGTACGAATAATGTACATGCTATCCTGTCAAGCCGACTCCAGGATCCGAAGCACGAAGCACAAAAGAAATTGTGAATGTTGAAAAGTGCCCTTTACATTTCTTTGTACACTCATAAATGAACACAAGTACCTACCTATATATAGATATTTTAAAAACGGTGAGGCTTTTTGGAGACAGGACAGGATAGGAGACAGGCGTTTATTATATTATGCCCTACAACATGCCTGTCCTGTTGAACATGTCCTTTGATTATCTAAGTCTGACTCTCATTTGAATGTGTTCCAAATTGCATCCTCAGCATAGGTGCTTCAGAGCCCAAAGTCTTGTTTCTCGGCTGTGTACGATATGTAAGAGTGAATACGATAAAGATATTAGATTTAAATAAATAAAAAGCTATTTTATTAAAGTGTTTTATTTATTAGTAAGAAATAATATTCACTACTCAAACATCATACGTATATTGTTCACTTTTTTCAAATTTGTATGCCTTCTGCTCAGCCTTTAGAGAAGGGCCACCAGCTCTTTAACTCTTTTACTCGACGGTGTGTTGGTGGTTGGTATTTACAGACAGTATAAGTGCCTGTAAAATATCTGTGAGATAAGGCGAGCTTTGTCTCTAAACTTTGTAACATCTACACATGAGGTGATTCTCTATATATCATGCCCAACATGTCGGGCATGATACATAGAATCACCTCATGATTGACATGTATATCCATCACTTCTTTTGCATCACTACAGGCTGCGTCTGTCATTTCTCTTTCTCTTATCTGAATGCTTTCCCAGTTGCATCCTCTGCTGAGATTATTCGGAGCCTGAATTATGTTTTTTGTTTGTGTCCGAGATGTAAGTAAATGGAATTGGGAAGATTAGGTAAGATACAAATACTATTTGTTATTGTATCAAATGAAAGGCTTACATATTAATAAGTAGTAATATTTTCTTTATTTCATAAGAAGTAATATTCACTGTTCAATAATAAATTGTTTGCTCATTTTCAACTTTATATGCCTTCCATACATTTTTTCAAGAAGTCCAGCCAGTCTTTGTCTTGTTATTGACATAGTTTCCTTGGTTTCTGGTTATCCCAATTTTTCTTTAATTTTATTGCATTTTTTACAGCCTACAGCTTGCTCAATTCGCCATGTCTGAAATATAAGTAATACATAGTTAAAACATTAATAAAATATATGCGAATCTTGCAGGGCTAAACTTACGTCTACTGGGGATACAAAAATCATGACAAGTTAACAGTTCCATTTTGTTTACAGTTTACATTTTGTTCACAATAGATACATACGGCACAGCTGTAACATAACTGGCGATCTTACAATATATGTAGGCTTTAAATCCAAGTATCATACATCACAAATAATAATTTAAAAATTAGTAATCTTACCTTGAAAAACATGATGGATAGGACCAACAAATCCCTTGACTTGTTATCAATACTATTAGGTTTATTACACGAGGACTCGTTTCGTGTAGGGAATTTCTACTATATGTAAGTTTCATTTTACTTCAAGTAATGTCCATAGGACACGGCACGACAGAAAAACACCGAAAATTATTCATATTTCGACAACAACACGAACAAAATATTTTTTTCTTTCACGACTAAGAAATACTGCAAAAATATGAATACAAATAACACGTTACGAAATACATAGTAACAATAACTTTTCAATTTTACCGTATTATACTATGGAAGTGACAGATAACTTTTTAAAAATGTAATATATGCTTTGGTAGGCAGGTTTTTGGCATAATCGAAGAGTGTGAAGTGAGTAACAAATCATTGCTTACTACACTGCTAATCGTCTAGACGCTAACGAAGATAGTTACGTTCAATTGAACTCATGGTAGGTATTTGACGCAAACGATAAAGTATGCGTGTTCACTGTTACTATTGTAGTTACGTTTTGATAGTTTACTATCCAAACTCATGGTAGAGGTACTGTGCACCTAGTTTGGAAATCAGGGTTAAACACTTTATTTGTACTAATTGTACCTATGTTTGAAATCCATTCAACTTGTTAAAATGGTATACGAATTCAAAAGCGATTATTATTATTATTCAGAAAACATAAGTAACGTGATGTGACGCAAAGAATCATAAACTTCGTGTCTTCTTTTTACTACAATAGTGCCTACATTTCCGAACATATTTGAGAAAAATAGTTTTTTGAACTTTTTACGTTAACATATACCTATCATATTAATGAATTTGGGGTGCATGGCATAGAGCCTCCCCGTGTGACGCATTGAACCCCCATATGCGTCCGGTGCACCCTGGGCAACAATCTGCGAGGACAATCAAGTCAGTAACGCAGATTGGCTGATCCAAAAATGAAAAAGAAGATTAATGAATGAATTAAGGAGTTACTTTGCGGAAGTGAATTTTTTTTTTATAACCCTATAAATTCATAACGTCTTATGGAAGCACACAAACTAATTTAACTCAAAGTACATTATATAATTTTTTGTATCCTACGTATTACTACACAAGTTCACACGTTACTGTGGGGCTAGGTCAATTTTTTTTAAATAATAAATATATAAATATTATTAAAAAAAAATTGACCTAGCCCCACAGTAACGTGTGAACTTGTGTAGTAATACGTAGGATACAAAAAATTATATAATGTACTTTGAGTTAAATTAGTTTGTGTGCTTTGTGTGATATGTCCCTATATATTTATATTTATTTGTTTATTTATATCATATGAATAAGAAATAACACACAATGCTACATTTATATGCAAGTAATACACAAATACATACAAATAGCCAACACTCGTATCAATATTAAAGCTACGCATACAAATACATTATGCATACATTGCGTGTTTATACAGAATTGGTATTGCCAAAAATACAAATGCTACTTACGAGGAATCCCAAATAAGTTCCGATTAAAAGGGTGTAAATATATGTACTCCATTTGTTCCTAGTACATTTGACCCAAGGATTTTACTTATAAAAACTTTTTTTGGTTTTTGGCCAAGAATACAATTTTCCCTTTGACTTACGAGGCAATAGACATACTATTGACAACATTAATAATATCTAGCAACTCATCACTATTTTGATTACGCTTTCCATCTACACGCCCTCCAACATGCTAAATGTGGCCATAAGGTCTTACAGACCTAGGCTCTGTCTACCCCCAAAGGAAAAGACGTGATATTATACTAAATAAACAACTTGTCATTATAATTGTGTCAAATAATTTAAAGCCCGTGTTTTTTTTGAGGTACAACAGCTTCTCAGCTGTCAATTCTATTGTCTTTTTTGACGTATCTTTGAACTAATCTAAATATATATAACTCAAAGGTGACTGACTGACTGACATAGTGTTCTATCAACGCACAGCCCAAACTACTGGACGGATCGGGCTGAAATTTGTATGCAGGTAGATGTTATGACGTAGGCACTAAGAAAGGATTTTGATCAATTCTACCCCCAAGGGGATTAAATAGGGGATGAAAGTTTGTAAGTGTTTGGTTTTCTGAAGGTTTTCAATTGAAAGATTCTATGGCGAATTAAATTCTGTGTAATATCTGGCTTTCTTCACGTTTTACAATATTTTTTGACGAGAGCTTTTTGGTGCTTGTGCGCTGCACGATAAGATGGCGAATGGAAGGGCGGAAACGGATACAAAAAGACAGCCGCGGTGTTGTCATTGCAAGAAAAAATACGAATGGATCGATTTATAAGTAAAAACAAGCGCGGGCCCTAGATGTGAGGTGCGTGCTCCAACAGTAAGATACTTCTATACTTCTTAACGCGAGCGAAGCCGCGGGCAAAAGTTAGTCTTATAATAAAAGTCCTCAATATTGAACATGCTTCAAAAAAATTTCAGTATTGATTTATCAAAAATATAATTTTTTCAGAAAAAAAATCGAAATACAAATAGTGCTGAAGAGGAACAAATGGCATGGACCTAATAAGCATAAAACCAGGTGATGGCAAGAAAGTAGGATATCTTAGTAAACAGGTGCGAGTAGTCCTAATTTCAGGAAGGCTCCACACGATTCCCTTTATGAACATTGCCCAATGCTAAGCCAACTCAATCGTTGGTTGTACACTGGAAGGAAAGTATTCAACGCGAATAGTTTTTTATTATATTTTATTTATGTTTTTTTTATGATATAGGACGGCAAACGAGCACGCGGGTCACCTGATGGTAAGCGATCACCGCTGCCCGTGGACAACTGCAACACCGGGGTGCGACAGGTGCGTTGCCAGCCTTTCAAGGAGTTGGGAGTAGGAAATGGGGAGAGGAGGGGAAAGGACGGGCCCCCGGCTCTCTCACTCACCAAACGAAGCATAGAAGCGGTAAAGCTTCTACTCAGACGTCGATTTTCTGTGAGAGTGTGGTACTGCCCTGGACGAGCCGGCCCATTCAAGCTACTAGCAATTCATTTTGAGGGTAGCGTGACTCTACCACGACTAAAATATGAGTATAGAATATGAGTTTTGTGAAATATGAGTAGCTACTAACTTTTTAATCCAAACTGTGGTTGTCCATATTTCTGTTCAGCGTACATCTAAATTTGCCTCTCAATTAAAAATGCTATGGAATGGAACACCCTCCCCGCGTCTTGAAAATCCCTAAATTGTACGTGTCGGGAAACAGGGACACGTATAATTTTGAGATTTTCAAGGCAAGAGAGTGAATAGGTATTATTTGAGTTTGCATGTACCACCTTAAACCTTATCGGTGCTTCCTATTAGGCAAGATAAGGGTCTAACGTACTTAAAAAACAAGAAAAAAGACAGTTCAAATTCGCCCTGATGAAAACCTTAGGATGAGGTCGAAATATGTTGCTCTGTAGCTGACTTCATACGTGAGTAACCCGTATTTCACAAATTAAAAAGTAATTCTTTTACTCTTATTAAATTAAGAAATAAAATATGGTGAAAAAGAGTATATCAAAATAGCATTGTGAATGCAAAATATGTATAAACACTTAAAGTAATTATTTTATTTTGAGTTTTGTTGTGGTATTGTCGGTATTGTATAAAAATAACCAATTTACGTCAAAAAAACGTTACATTATACACTTACATTAATATATTTATTATTCCTTTTTGGCCTGTCTAATCTATAGTTTAACTATTCAGTTTTGGCTTTTACATTAAAACTATAGCACGAATCACTCTTGAAGTTTTCAACTCCTAATAGGTATTTGCATATCTATCGCAATTACTAATGTTTCAAAATAATAAAAGACTTATTTAAGCAAAAGCTTGATAACTTACTTTCTGACGAAGCAAAAAATGTACTTTCCATTATTACGATTGAATATCATCAGCATCTTCAGAAAAGAAAATAATACTACGTAATTATCATAAGAGATAAAATACACCTGAGGATTCCTATCAAGCATATCACTGTTAGGTTTTACCTTTACGAAAGGGACACCTATCATTCATTGATTCCTGATGAAGAAACTGTGTACCAATATGTCAACTTGGGTCAATTGATCCAGGTTGGAAGTTCCAGTTTTGTGGACGAGGTCTTTCGACGAATCCGAGTTTGCTGGGCAGCGTGTAACCTACCTAGTTTAAATTATTATTTTTTTATTTTTTCACTAGCCTATCCTTACTATAAATTCCTAACTGCACCAAATACTAGCTGTATTACTCTTAATCTACTTTATCAACCTACATACCCTATTCATGTTTTGTTTCTTTGTTCAATTCTATATGGCGTGATCGTACATCTAGTGGAGTAACCCTTGTTTTATCATAGTAACCCCTGGACCTTCTTAAATGAAGTGATTTTGAAACTAACCTATGGTGATGAAGCCTAGCCCTATCTTATGCTATGTCTAAAGTTGCTATCGGCCTTGTGTATGACTAATTTCTACTTATAAATAAGAATAACTTTATCCTAAGATGCGCTTATGTTTTTTCCTAATAAATATTGTTTAAGATGCACTTTGTGTTATTTTATGTTGCCTGCTATTTCACATTAATAGAATTGCCTTATTTTATGAAGGGTTGATTAATTATTTATCATAAATGAGCATACTGCTTATCTAGCATGGTTCATTCTACAGAAATATGTTCCTCTACCAGCGGCTTATGGATATAGTATTGAATTTCGGATATGTACAGTAAGTATTAGAATGTAAGTAGCCATATTGGCCTATAATGAGATATAGATTACTACAACTGTAGGTAATGAATAGAAGTTTAAGGTAATAGTTTAATATTGTCATTGTATGTGATAGTTAGTGGTGGTAGATATACATTATAGTGAATATACCCAGCGTTTTTGGTGTTACGGTTTACTGTCGAGCCCCGCCTTCCGCCCGCCAGAGTACCACTCGTCATCCAGACTTGGACATGATTCCTCCGTATGCTAATTTCTTTTGGAAAGCAAAAGGGATACCCATTAAAGAGTAAATAGTACCTGTTCCCACCTAATAGTAGGATAGGCAATTTGTCAGTAAAATTATGTCTGACTATTAATTCAGAGACAAGAGGGTAGACTAAATGTCTTCAAGCGTATTACCTGCTACACAAGCATTATGCTCTCATTGTGTTCGCTGGGATGAGTTCAGACTTATTTACTTTGAAATAACACCACGGAGGTGTAAAAGCAAAGAACTCAAATTATGAATTTACAACAAGCAGGTAGTACTAGGTACTCAGATGGAGTTTTATAGCAAGGGTTTGTTTGTCAGTCAAACTATTCCTCAACCTTCACTGTAGAAAAGGCATCCTTACATGATAATACTCCCCGTATCAATTGTTACTCATTATCCTATTATTTTCAGGAATTATGTAGTTATGTATGTAAGCATGTAAGTGTTATAACATGCTGTTATGTATAAGCACTATTTTGCACTAACTCTAGGTCTTAGAGATAGATTGAGATGAAATGTCTATTAGTATGTCTATAAGTACATTACATCAGACTTATTTGTCTCAGTGATTCAACCAAATTTAAGTGTGAGGATTGTAATATTCCTATATTTCAATAAATAGGGATTGGAGTCAACCTTACACTCGCCCTTGGTAGTATATAAGGAACATTACTCTCCCAGAATTCATTATTCATTCCAGAATTAGATGAATCATATGGTATATATGTGGATTGTCAATATCTCAACCTTACAGAATTTACATGACTTCCATGGAACCAACAGACCATCTCCTTCAGAGAATGATTATCATGATAATATATTGTCAGAGAGTTATTAGATCTCACTGGACTAAACAAATCTGAATTTACCAACAGAATAGGTAGATCAAGAAGATATTTATTTAGTAATTAAATAGACAACTCAGACTCAATCCATTGTCAAATAACTATGAGATTATGCCACAAGTTATGATATTAATTGTTCATGGCCAATCTATGTGATTTTACAATATGAAAATCCCAAATCATTCAGGTAGATACTCTATACACTATTATAGTCTCAGGGCCTTGTACATAAAAATTAAGGTTAGGAATTTCATACCTTTGTTAGAAACAGATTCTCTGAATCTTTCACAATCAGAATACGCACATTTCGTCAGCATTATCACTTGTCACTATCACAGAACCAACTTATGCCATTTTGTTATCATATTTTCACATTCAACTTCACTTTCATATTAGATACGACTATCTATCTTAAAATTACTGTCGAAGATTAATTGTTTGAATTATTAACGTCCTACCCACCAGCAGCTTGGATGGTTATATGGCTACCACCGGATTTACCGTGAAAACGAATGGAATTTTATCTCCTATACCCCTCTTTTCCTTATCCTGACGCAACCGTTAATGGGCCTAATCTAGTCCCTATCAGTCCCTAATTTCTAGTCTAAAGGTGTTAAGTTACTGTCCCCCCATCCCCAAAGTGTGTGTGTGTGTAGAACGAACTCCGGTGTAAGAGATCGCTCCCTAATCTAGCTAAAAAGATTTGAGGAAGCTTCCCTCGCCCTATTTTAATGATTCTACCTGCCTGACTGCTCCTAAAATCAGATTTCCTACTCTGGTAAATAGATTAGGTTCCTAGCAAGGATCCGTCATCTCTAAGCTGTAAAAGGGAGCCAGAGTTTGGGCCCACGAACCTATTATTCCTATCACTCTTGGGTTGTGGTCATCTCTTGTGGTCAGGATCGAGACTTCCACGCCCTAACAAAGGTTTGAGGTCCCAGACGTGTCCCCAAGTGGCTAGGGAGCTGAAAACTAGCGCACCGTTCGGACCGTAGGTTTCCGTAGGCACAGAGGCCGTCTGGACGCCCCAAGTAGCATAGCTAGGCTGGAAATTGCAGCCCATTCGACCAGCTACAATGTCGAATTATTTTTACTCCTACTTGGCCGCTACCCTCATAAAGAACAATCGCTCTCATAAGGAATAGAGGTCCAGCGTTGATCTTGGCCTTGTATTCCCCAATTCGACACAAAACTCTACTAAACTTACATTAAAATCAAACAAATAGAAACTAGATATCTCAGATTTGATACGGAGAAGATTTCGAAGAATCAAAGATCTCCCCAACATCATTTCCTCAATATCATTCAAAACTTTACAGTATATGAAACTATTATAGTGAATTTACTCTGGACAAGCTAATATTCATATATTTCAAAAGAATCTACAATATTTTAACTTCAGAACACGATACCAATGTGCTTCTTAGCTAAAATATTTTTGCAAGGGACTTCGCGGGATTTTTCGATCCTAATTTGCCAAGATAACGCGATAACCCACACTTTAAACTACTTCTTTCTTGATTTAAAATAAAACTTGCAGTGGCGTTCTGGCAGCAATTCCTCTTGACTCTTCAAATTTCCCGATGCGTAATGCCCCAGACTAATGGCGCCGTAGCCTTTTATACTCGCTACCGTGCGGTTCCCAGAAATCACGCCACTTTGACTGAAAAACCGTTGGCCAATATTTTTTCTAAAAAGCTCACGCAAATATCTAACTAATATACCTACATTTAATAACTAATCTGCCTTGCTCTTTCCTGTCGATAAGACCTTTTTCATTTAATTCTCAATTGAATAAAGTTTTTCCATTGGTTAGTTCCAAAACATTCCAAGACTACCTGTCTCTTTCTTCATTTTATCCTCATTGAATGCTCACCCTTAAGCGTAACGAAATAACGGTCAGCGTGCCTTGTAACAAATTCATTTCCAAAGACAATTTCATATTTTCTTTTAATTATTAGTGTTCCCTGTGCTATCTATAGGATCCCTTGAATCGACCTATTAGGATAATCTAATATCACGAGATATTATAATAAATTTTACCATTTAAATTCCTTTTACGCTGAGTATTAATTTATATTAATATTTGTTTAATTTTGATTGAATCGATTCTCTCGATTATCCGTAAAATGCTTACTTTTTTTTCAACTCGACAAAAGAATAAACTAATTATCAATTATTTGATCAAATTTCGTTATCATCATGATTATTTATTTCCTTGTTCTTACTTAAAGATATAAATTCAGTCAAACTATACTTTTAATTTCATGTTTTTAATTTACATTTCCCTGTCCTTGTTCTGAGTTTTACTTTTCATAGATCATAGATCAATTTTCTTCCTCGCGTCAATCATTGACAACACAAACTGTCAATGTCATTCTGCTTCATAACAAACAAAATAAGATGGAGACAGTGAATTATTGTGAAACAATTTACAAAAGACTGTTTTATGATTTAATTTCAGATTTTCAGTTAATATTTGAGAATTGTGAACGAGCACATATTAATGGTTCGTTACAGCCGACCCTTCAAATTTAGACGAAAGCGACTTTCTCAAAGGACCTGGAGTATAAATTTTACCAAATTTAAGATTTAAATTAAATTCTCAAATATTTCTCTATATGTTAATTATTTACATATAAGCAAAACAACCCCTTTTTTTTCAATTCCCCCCCTTTTTCCAAAATATTATTCTCCCAAAACCTTCGAATGGTGTAGCCCTAATCTGTGTGTGTGTGTCCCTAAGCTAGTGTATAGTGTATTTAAACCAAGGACATGTTTTTCATTGCCAAACTACAGTTTTGAGCTAATACCCCCTTCTATATCCAACAATAATCCTCCCCAGGGTTCATCATAGCCCAAGACGGAGTAGTTTTAAACTACTGATCCTAATGATCCTATAGTGAAGATATGAACGGATTCAACCTTACAATCGGAACTATAACGTCACCATACCCTTCCTATGACCGATCTTCCCCACGAGGTAATAAATTATCGAAGTCGATATCCAGAAGCAATACCCAAAAATCTTGCTTAAACAAATCTTAACATCGCCTTGGAGCATGGTGTGGTAACCGAAGAATATCAGTGTGTAGTGCGGAGTTTCATACAGGTGTAGTATCACATGGGATATAGGATATATTTGTCCTTAACTAAACCTAACATCAAATTCCCCCTGTATAAAACTCATGTTTGTGGTGTGTAAATTCTAAGTCTTGGGTAAATAATATTGGTAATTCGGTTTCACATCTGGCATAAACCAAGGCCCTCCCTAGACACTATTCCCTTATCCCCAACCCTGTTCTAATCAAAGTGTACATTCCTCCTCAATCACACAATCACGCTTGCCAAAGAATATATCAGAGCTTCACCGAGTCACATTAAAATTAATGGAACTAATAATTATTTTTATTTTAAATGTCTTCCTATATTTATTTAAATAACTACTAAAATAATTTTACATGTGATGTGACCATAGGTCAACTATCAAAGTGAAGAAGGACGGACAAAACAAGCCTTTTTTTTATATTTTAAATTAATTATTAGTCTGCATCCACAATAATTCTCAAATATCAACGTTAAGTCTTCGAAATCGACACCCGATTTTAATTAAGTAACTTAAAAGCTTTGGATTGAATTGATTTTACTTATCCAGGATTATAGAACAATTTATTAAAATTAATTTTAATTTACGTGAACTTATTTGAATTTATCTGATTTTATGTGAATTTATTTGAATTTATTTGAATTTATTTGAATTTATTTGAAACATTTAGTTTTATTTGAATTTCTTTTGAATTTATTTTAAATTTTTAGAATTTAATTTGAATTTATCTTAATTTATTTGTATTTGTTTGAATTTATTTGAAACTATTTTAAATTTTTAGAATTTATTTGGATTTGTTTTGAATTTATTTGAATTTTTCTGAATTAATTTGAATTTATTTTAAGTTTTTAGAATTTATTTGGATTTGTTTTGAATTTATTTGAATTTATTTTAAATTTTTAGAATTTATTAGGATTTATTTAGAATTTATTTGAAATTATTCGAATTTATTTAGATTTATTTGAATTTATTTAGATTTACTTTAAATTTATTTGAATTTATTCGAAATTATTTAGATTTATTTAGATTTACTTTAAATTTTATTTGTACTTATTTTAAATTTATTTGAATTTATTTTATTTTTTTAGAATTTATTAGGATTTATTTTTAATTTATTTTGATTTAAATATTTTTTTAATAATCTAATGAACCCGGCGAATCTCATACCGCCCCTTAAGTAGTCGGGTAAAAGTAATATGCCAATCTAGGGCGTCAACACCTTAACAACAAATTCCATCAAAATGTGTACAGCCATTCTCGAGCTAATCATATATAATATACAGTCAAACATAGAACCCCTTCTTTTTTTTTTTTTTTAGTCTGTTGAAAATTATCATTTCTCTATGGTTGAAGACCTCTAATTAATCATAAGTTAAATTATTACCTACTATCCGCTATTACCATAGAGTATGCTATTACGGTGTTTTCGAGATTTTAAATATCCCGCCTAACATTTATGCACGCGAAGTATGTATAAAGCATAGAGATAAGATAATGGTATAGAGCCACATTAACAATTGATAACGACAACCAATCAAGAGTGTTACTTCCACTTGACGAACGATGCCATTCGTAAACGAGCGTTACACTTTCAAGAATAGCACCCCAAGAAGCGTTTTAAGTATCGATCAATTATCGATTTCCGAACGAACTCACTAAACGTCATGTCATAATCTACTAATGTCATAATAAACATGGCGTCGGCAATCGAATAAACAAAACATCGTTTATTTATTAATAATTACCTGATTATTCAAGGAATTAACGCATGTACGACCTATAAATAATCTACAATGTGTTAATATAATATACTATGTCGCGTCAAAAGTTACAAAATGGGAAAGCAATATCCAATGTATTCACGGACATTCCGCTTCGACAATCGTAAGTATTTATGGATTTTTAAAGTTAAATCCTTTCAATAAACAGTAAGAATAGCAGTAAGGAAAGCTACGATGAGCCTATAAATGTGTTCCTGTCTATAAACTCGTGAAAATAACAATTTACAATGCTATTGTGGTATAACCTAGAAGTAACTTATTCATACTATCTAATCAACCTAATCTCTACATAAAAGTACATAAAACTACCCAATGACTCGTCATAAAGGTACATCCTTCAATAATGCGACTCATATAATGATTTACATTAAGTTTTCTATCAAATTGTTGCAAAAATATATAACATAACCTTACTTCTATTGTTTCAGATAAACTGAATAAGCATCCTTATAAAAGTCTATGGCATCTACCTGTGTAGATCTATGTAATGCTAAGAGAAAACTAATCAAGCCCTACATTCATCGAAGTTTTGAAGAAACTGTAAGAAGTCATCGACGGAATGTGACTAAGTGTGAAATGCAACAGTGTTATAGCCTAACTTATAATAGTGAATCTATTTGAATAAAAAATGTTTTACTCTGCCTAAAAGATTTACTATGCCATACCTTATAAACATTGAGGGTACTATGTAAGTAAGAGAACTATTATGTACAACCCGTTTTATTATATAAACTATAATTTCTATTTCTATCTTTACATAGTTCAAAACGAAGATGATTCCGCTATGTGTTTGTGCATACCTCACAAACTACTGAACCATACTTGATGCAGTTTCCAACAACAGATAGATTGATTCAAAAAAGGAAAATCTATATGAAAAATACATACATATTATGAGACTAACTAATCTATAACTTCTATCTAGGAAATTATAAGTAAATATTGGACTAGATACTGATTTGGTACATTACTAACTAGTTGTAGGTTACAAATTATGCTTTGAGTTAGCGATCAGGTATAGTCCATCCTACAGAATATGGGTGTTACTGAACCGACCCTACGACTTGTTACAACTTTATATATTACATAATTTATATTACCCTGACCTGAACTAACACTTTATTTGTATGTATCTAAAAAATTGAACCGTTAGATATATTTTTATCTAGATGTTTTATTTTTTTTCTCTGACGGCATGAAGTTATACTTTTTATTATTTTGATGACAAGCTAGGAATATTTTTATTTACGATGGATTATATAATTATTTAGCTTAGCTTAGATTTTGAAAATCACTAGATTTTGAGAATGATCCTACACAACCGTTATGGAGTATGCTACAAATATGTAAACTAGATTTTATTGTGAACCACCGAATTGGATGCTGATGGAAACTAAATTATTAAATTTATATTAAAGAAATACTTTAGCAACATACATGGTTTGTTTTAGTTTTATATCCTAACCTTTTTTTTTTATATATAACGAGTGGTACTATACATAGCTATCTGTGTATTATTTCAACCGAACACTTCACTTTAACTTGTGCACTATCACCTTAACTATAGCACTTTCACTACTTATTGTTTATTGAATCTATTAATTTTATGTATTTAACTTATTATATTAAAATTCCCCCCCAGAAAAGCCGCCACAACTCCCCTCTATCTGACGCTACGTTCAACTCGAGAGTATGTGTAATGTTGTTTAATTTTAATTAATATAAATAATGGTATTGTAACAATGTTCCATGTTTTCCCTATAGAAAAATTGTATGAATGAAAGTAATCTTCCTGCTAGACAATAGTTTCTTATGACTTTTCTTATACATTGTAAATGTTAAAACTCAGACGAGTTGGTTATTGTAAAGTCAGATAGGCTTTTCCCTGTGTCCACCAGATTCTACACAAATCTACCCCTGAACTTTATTTATTAATTCTTATTCAAATTACAAGGTTTAAACTTTTCCTTTTTTTTTTATTAGATAAAAAAAACAATATGATTATCTATCTATCTTTTATATAAATCAATCACTTCACTTGTAATACTTAGACAGTTGTTTAATGTTATACATCCCCTTATCTTTATTTGTCACCGGATCAACTAATAGATAGGAATTTTTATATGGATTAGCCGCTATCACATAAGGACCTTCATATAATAGCTCAAATTTCTTAGTAGCACTTAATTAATCATCTGACTTTTCTTGCCTCCCTATCTTAACTAAATGTCCTATCTGATTTTGTGTAGATTTTTGTCTTTTAATAAAATTATACTCTAGCACCGGGCCTACTCTGTGTAAATTTTCCCTAACCTTTTCCCTAATGGATACTTTGGTTTGAATACCTAAGTCAGTATTATGTACATCAGAATTCTGTTTAGTAGATCCACCATACAAGATGTCGCTTGGTGTAAATCCTGTACTTTCATGAAGAGTATTGTTATATAAGATTTCTAATTTTGATAATATGTCCCAACTTTGATGTTCTGTCCTGCAATACATTTCAAGTAAACTGCCTAATTGTTTATTTATTCTTTTAGTTGTTTTAAAATGAGTGTTAGCTACTGTAGTATAAATAATTTGAATACTTTGCTGACTCATCATTTCAGTCCATGCTTTGCTAGTAAACTGAGAACATTTTTCAGAGACAATTACTTTTGGTTTTATTATTTTAAAGAATGTTTTTGTATTTGTTATAACCGATGAGACCGTCGGCTTCTCGAGATTAAATAATTTAATAAATTTACTAAAATAATCTTGAATTACTAAAATATAGTGCATACCAGATTTACTACTAGGAAATGGACCATATATGTTAAACATGGCTAAATCCCCTACATCTTCAGAAATTAATAATTGGCAAGGTCCTACAAGCTTTATAGTATCACCTTTTATGAACTGACAATCATGACATCCCTTTAATACCCTTTTGACCTGCTTAGTAAGTCCCTTCCAATAATATCTATCCCGTATGTACTTAATGACCTTATATACCCCTACATGTCCCTTATCAAAATGAATCCTCTATATCATTTCCTCCCTAAGTACTTTTGGTAAGCAAATAACTTTATTCCCTACTTTATCTGGAGAAAAATATAACAACTGATCTTTGATAGTATATCTTTTAAGTAATTGTTTTGAATGATTATTTATTTCTTGATCCTCTAATTCTGACATTATCATACTCATTTCTGAATCTTCTCGTTGGTATCTAGGCAATTCGTTTAGTGCAATTGTTAAATCCTTATCTAATCTAATCTCTCCCTATAATGTGTTAAGGAAATCATTTTTACCTGGATCTGGAGTTTCCTTAATCTCTTCTAATACCATACTGTTCACTTGCACACTCTCATGAAACTTAAAAAAGTGACTTTCCTGTCCTATAGCAATTTCAACTCCATCTCCATCTCTTTTTAACATAATAGAGGTTTCATTTTCCTTCATCCAGTCAAAACCCAGTATAAGCTTTCTTACGGTAAATCCTGGCACTATAAATACAGAAAGATGTCTTTCATATGGTCCTATTCTCAACGTAACTAATCCTATCTTACGTATTTCTACATTTTTTTGTCCTACTGCAGTCTTAATAAAGAAGGGTTTAACAGCAAAGGAAGTTATATTTGGTCTCTTATCAAGTAATGTTTTCCAAAATTCTTCAGATATATAAGTTAAATCGCTACCGGTATCTAAGAGAGTAACTATTTCTTCATCGAATACACTTACCAACAACTCAGATTTGAAATTACGCTTTTCCGTTGATTTTCTATCCCTTATATTGTAATTAACTAACACTTCACAGCCCTTAGTATCCATAAATGAATTTTCGCATTAGAATCATAGATCTCAAGGAGTAAAATGTGTATATATATAGTAGGACAATACTATATGTATGCAATTAAGTGATCATTTGCTTTATTTTAGTTTATCATTTTATTTTTTAACCCAAAATTATTAGTTTGTATTTCAAGGATATTAAATATTTTGCCAGTAATTTGGTATCAAGAGTTATTCCTGCTATTACAACCACTGTACCGCTCCGGAATTACATTATTTTAAACTAATATTTAACTAATTTTAATCCAATAAGTTATGTCTAGGTATAGCTGAGAAGTATATGCATTCGCATTAATAGTACCACGCAAACATAATTATTTTTATTCCCTATTCATATGAGTCGGTTAAATTAATGAAGCTTTTATTAGTTTATAATCTATACTGATACTGATAAGTGGAATTGATAAGTTCAAAATACATTTTTTTATTATTATTGTTTAACTAATTACTTTTATTATTTGTTATATATCTGTACAAACAAGAAAACAGGAAACTAATCTACCATTTATTTTATATAATGAGGTAAGTATTTGTGTAAAATATTCTCGCATAGTGTAGAGCCTCCCTCGTATGGCTGTATAACATTATTTATCTTGGCATAATATGTCAACGACAACGACTACTATCAAACGTGAAAATAATGACAGATTCACAATATCAAAATGCGTAGTAGCAGAATTAAGCATTTATTTCCTTTTTATTTAGTTATTTTATTTGTTCCAGGTATTCAAACTGATATATAATACAACTCATAGAAAATACGACCCTACTACTTTGCCTAAGAGTTCGAGTGATGTGAAATATAGCTCAAACAACGAGATCAAAGTACATGAAACTATCTCAACAAAATCACGACATCTTTTCCATGTCTCGGCATCAAAATGTGACCAAACCAAGCCATCCTCATGGAGAATCAGCCTGTCTAGTCACTAAGCAGATTTGAACAGTGAAACAAAACATTGAATCGAACATTTCTACTATCAAATTAACCTATGTATGTGTACAATGCTATGCTAACAATTTGGATTAAAACGCACCCGATATGCTACCTTATTGGGGCTGTAATCAATCAAGCTACTATTCTTAGTAATACAGCTATCCTGGTCATGGAACACTAGAATGTAACCTACCTAGTTTAAATTATTATTTTTTTATTTTTTCACTAGCCTATCCTTACTATAAATTCCTAACTGCACCAAATACTAGCTGTATTACTCTTAATCTACTTTATCAACCTACATACCCTATTCATGTTTTGTTTCTTTGTTCAATTCTATATGGCGTGATCGTACATCTAGTGGAGTAACCCTTGTTTTATCATAGTAACCCCTGGACCTTCTTAAATGAAGTGATTTTGAAACTAACCTATGGTGATGAAGCCTAGCCCTATCTTATGCTATGTCTAAAGTTGCTATCGGCCTTGTGTATGACTAATTTCTACTTATAAATAAGAATAACTTTATCCTAAGATGCGCTTATGTTTTTTCCTAATAAATATTGTTTAAGATGCACTTTGTGTTATTTTATGTTGCCTGCTATTTCACATTAATAGAATTGCCTTATTTTATGAAGGGTTGATTAATTATTTATCATAAATGAGCATACTGCTTATCTAGCATGGTTCATTCTACAGAAATATGTTCCTCTACCAGCGGCTTATGGATATAGTATTGAATTTCGGATATGTACAGTAAGTATTAGAATGTAAGTAGCCATATTGGCCTATAATGAGATATAGATTACTACAACTGTAGGTAATGAATAGAAGTTTAAGGTAATAGTTTAATATTGTCATTGTATGTGATAGTTAGTGGTGGTAGATATACATTATAGTGAATATACCCAGCGTTTTTGGTGTTACGGTTTACTGTCGAGCCCCGCCTTCCGCCCGCCAGAGTACCACTCGTCATCCAGACTTGGACATGATTCCTCCGTATGCTAATTTCTTTTGGAAAGCAAAAGGGATACCCATTAAAGAGTAAATAGTACCTGTTCCCACCTAATAGTAGGATAGGCAATTTGTCAGTAAAATTATGTCTGACTATTAATTCAGAGACAAGAGGGTAGACTAAATGTCTTCAAGCGTATTACCTGCTACACAAGCATTATGCTCTCATTGTGTTCGCTGGGATGAGTTCAGACTTATTTACTTTGAAATAACACCACGGAGGTGTAAAAGCAAAGAACTCAAATTATGAATTTACAACAAGCAGGTAGTACTAGGTACTCAGATGGAGTTTTATAGCAAGGGTTTGTTTGTCAGTCAAACTATTCCTCAACCTTCACTGTAGAAAAGGCATCCTTACATGATAATACTCCCCGTATCAATTGTTACTCATTATCCTATTATTTTCAGGAATTATGTAGTTATGTATGTAAGCATGTAAGTGTTATAACATGCTGTTATGTATAAGCACTATTTTGCACTAACTCTAGGTCTTAGAGATAGATTGAGATGAAATGTCTATTAGTATGTCTATAAGTACATTACATCAGACTTATTTGTCTCAGTGATTCAACCAAATTTAAGTGTGAGGATTGTAATATTCCTATATTTCAATAAATAGGGATTGGAGTCAACCTTACACTCGCCCTTGGTAGTATATAAGGAACATTACTCTCCCAGAATTCATTATTCATTCCAGAATTAGATGAATCATATGGTATATATGTGGATTGTCAATATCTCAACCTTACAGAATTTACATGACTTCCATGGAACCAACAGACCATCTCCTTCAGAGAATGATTATCATGATAATATATTGTCAGAGAGTTATTAGATCTCACTGGACTAAACAAATCTGAATTTACCAACAGAATAGGTAGATCAAGAAGATATTTATTTAGTAATTAAATAGACAACTCAGACTCAATCCATTGTCAAATAACTATGAGATTATGCCACAAGTTATGATATTAATTGTTCATGGCCAATCTATGTGATTTTACAATATGAAAATCCCAAATCATTCAGGTAGATACTCTATACACTATTATAGTCTCAGGGCCTTGTACATAAAAATTAAGGTTAGGAATTTCATACCTTTGTTAGAAACAGATTCTCTGAATCTTTCACAATCAGAATACGCACATTTCGTCAGCATTATCACTTGTCACTATCACAGAACCAACTTATGCCATTTTGTTATCATATTTTCACATTCAACTTCACTTTCATATTAGATACGACTATCTATCTTAAAATTACTGTCGAAGATTAATTGTTTGAATTATTAACGTCCTACCCACCAGCAGCTTGGATGGTTATATGGCTACCACCGGATTTACCGTGAAAACGAATGGAATTTTATCTCCTATACCCCTCTTTTCCTTATCCTGACGCAACCGTTAATGGGCCTAATCTAGTCCCTATCAGTCCCTAATTTCTAGTCTAAAGGTGTTAAGTTACTGTCCCCCCATCCCCAAAGTGTGTGTGTGTGTAGAACGAACTCCGGTGTAAGAGATCGCTCCCTAATCTAGCTAAAAAGATTTGAGGAAGCTTCCCTCGCCCTATTTTAATGATTCTACCTGCCTGACTGCTCCTAAAATCAGATTTCCTACTCTGGTAAATAGATTAGGTTCCTAGCAAGGATCCGTCATCTCTAAGCTGTAAAAGGGAGCCAGAGTTTGGGCCCACGAACCTATTATTCCTATCACTCTTGGGTTGTGGTCATCTCTTGTGGTCAGGATCGAGACTTCCACGCCCTAACAAAGGTTTGAGGTCCCAGACGTGTCCCCAAGTGGCTAGGGAGCTGAAAACTAGCGCACCGTTCGGACCGTAGGTTTCCGTAGGCACAGAGGCCGTCTGGACGCCCCAAGTAGCATAGCTAGGCTGGAAATTGCAGCCCATTCGACCAGCTACAATGTCGAATTATTTTTACTCCTACTTGGCCGCTACCCTCATAAAGAACAATCGCTCTCATAAGGAATAGAGGTCCAGCGTTGATCTTGGCCTTGTATTCCCCAATTCGACACAAAACTCTACTAAACTTACATTAAAATCAAACAAATAGAAACTAGATATCTCAGATTTGATACGGAGAAGATTTCGAAGAATCAAAGATCTCCCCAACATCATTTCCTCAATATCATTCAAAACTTTACAGTATATGAAACTATTATAGTGAATTTACTCTGGACAAGCTAATATTCATATATTTCAAAAGAATCTACAATATTTTAACTTCAGAACACGATACCAATGTGCTTCTTAGCTAAAATATTTTTGCAAGGGACTTCGCGGGATTTTTCGATCCTAATTTGCCAAGATAACGCGATAACCCACACTTTAAACTACTTCTTTCTTGATTTAAAATAAAACTTGCAGTGGCGTTCTGGCAGCAATTCCTCTTGACTCTTCAAATTTCCCGATGCGTAATGCCCCAGACTAATGGCGCCGTAGCCTTTTATACTCGCTACCGTGCGGTTCCCAGAAATCACGCCACTTTGACTGAAAAACCGTTGGCCAATATTTTTTCTAAAAAGCTCACGCAAATATCTAACTAATATACCTACATTTAATAACTAATCTGCCTTGCTCTTTCCTGTCGATAAGACCTTTTTCATTTAATTCTCAATTGAATAAAGTTTTTCCATTGGTTAGTTCCAAAACATTCCAAGACTACCTGTCTCTTTCTTCATTTTATCCTCATTGAATGCTCACCCTTAAGCGTAACGAAATAACGGTCAGCGTGCCTTGTAACAAATTCATTTCCAAAGACAATTTCATATTTTCTTTTAATTATTAGTGTTCCCTGTGCTATCTATAGGATCCCTTGAATCGACCTATTAGGATAATCTAATATCACGAGATATTATAATAAATTTTACCATTTAAATTCCTTTTACGCTGAGTATTAATTTATATTAATATTTGTTTAATTTTGATTGAATCGATTCTCTCGATTATCCGTAAAATGCTTACTTTTTTTTCAACTCGACAAAAGAATAAACTAATTATCAATTATTTGATCAAATTTCGTTATCATCATGATTATTTATTTCCTTGTTCTTACTTAAAGATATAAATTCAGTCAAACTATACTTTTAATTTCATGTTTTTAATTTACATTTCCCTGTCCTTGTTCTGAGTTTTACTTTTCATAGATCATAGATCAATTTTCTTCCTCGCGTCAATCATTGACAACACAAACTGTCAATGTCATTCTGCTTCATAACAAACAAAATAAGATGGAGACAGTGAATTATTGTGAAACAATTTACAAAAGACTGTTTTATGATTTAATTTCAGATTTTCAGTTAATATTTGAGAATTGTGAACGAGCACATATTAATGGTTCGTTACAGCCGACCCTTCAAATTTAGACGAAAGCGACTTTCTCAAAGGACCTGGAGTATAAATTTTACCAAATTTAAGATTTAAATTAAATTCTCAAATATTTCTCTATATGTTAATTATTTACATATAAGCAAAACAACCCCTTTTTTTTCAATTCCCCCCCTTTTTCCAAAATATTATTCTCCCAAAACCTTCGAATGGTGTAGCCCTAATCTGTGTGTGTGTGTCCCTAAGCTAGTGTATAGTGTATTTAAACCAAGGACATGTTTTTCATTGCCAAACTACAGTTTTGAGCTAATACCCCCTTCTATATCCAACAATAATCCTCCCCAGGGTTCATCATAGCCCAAGACGGAGTAGTTTTAAACTACTGATCCTAATGATCCTATAGTGAAGATATGAACGGATTCAACCTTACAATCGGAACTATAACGTCACCATACCCTTCCTATGACCGATCTTCCCCACGAGGTAATAAATTATCGAAGTCGATATCCAGAAGCAATACCCAAAAATCTTGCTTAAACAAATCTTAACATCGCCTTGGAGCATGGTGTGGTAACCGAAGAATATCAGTGTGTAGTGCGGAGTTTCATACAGGTGTAGTATCACATGGGATATAGGATATATTTGTCCTTAACTAAACCTAACATCAAATTCCCCCTGTATAAAACTCATGTTTGTGGTGTGTAAATTCTAAGTCTTGGGTAAATAATATTGGTAATTCGGTTTCACATCTGGCATAAACCAAGGCCCTCCCTAGACACTATTCCCTTATCCCCAACCCTGTTCTAATCAAAGTGTACATTCCTCCTCAATCACACAATCACGCTTGCCAAAGAATATATCAGAGCTTCACCGAGTCACATTAAAATTAATGGAACTAATAATTATTTTTATTTTAAATGTCTTCCTATATTTATTTAAATAACTACTAAAATAATTTTACATGTGATGTGACCATAGGTCAACTATCAAAGTGAAGAAGGACGGACAAAACAAGCCTTTTTTTTATATTTTAAATTAATTATTAGTCTGCATCCACAATAATTCTCAAATATCAACGTTAAGTCTTCGAAATCGACACCCGATTTTAATTAAGTAACTTAAAAGCTTTGGATTGAATTGATTTTACTTATCCAGGATTATAGAACAATTTATTAAAATTAATTTTAATTTACGTGAACTTATTTGAATTTATCTGATTTTATGTGAATTTATTTGAATTTATTTGAATTTATTTGAATTTATTTGAAACATTTAGTTTTATTTGAATTTCTTTTGAATTTATTTTAAATTTTTAGAATTTAATTTGAATTTATCTTAATTTATTTGTATTTGTTTGAATTTATTTGAAACTATTTTAAATTTTTAGAATTTATTTGGATTTGTTTTGAATTTATTTGAATTTTTCTGAATTAATTTGAATTTATTTTAAGTTTTTAGAATTTATTTGGATTTGTTTTGAATTTATTTGAATTTATTTTAAATTTTTAGAATTTATTAGGATTTATTTAGAATTTATTTGAAATTATTCGAATTTATTTAGATTTATTTGAATTTATTTAGATTTACTTTAAATTTATTTGAATTTATTCGAAATTATTTAGATTTATTTAGATTTACTTTAAATTTTATTTGTACTTATTTTAAATTTATTTGAATTTATTTTATTTTTTTAGAATTTATTAGGATTTATTTTTAATTTATTTTGATTTAAATATTTTTTTAATAATCTAATGAACCCGGCGAATCTCATACCGCCCCTTAAGTAGTCGGGTAAAAGTAATATGCCAATCTAGGGCGTCAACACCTTAACAACAAATTCCATCAAAATGTGTACAGCCATTCTCGAGCTAATCATATATAATATACAGTCAAACATAGAACCCCTTCTTTTTTTTTTTTTTTAGTCTGTTGAAAATTATCATTTCTCTATGGTTGAAGACCTCTAATTAATCATAAGTTAAATTATTACCTACTATCCGCTATTACCATAGAGTATGCTATTACGGTGTTTTCGAGATTTTAAATATCCCGCCTAACATTTATGCACGCGAAGTATGTATAAAGCATAGAGATAAGATAATGGTATAGAGCCACATTAACAATTGATAACGACAACCAATCAAGAGTGTTACTTCCACTTGACGAACGATGCCATTCGTAAACGAGCGTTACACTTTCAAGAATAGCACCCCAAGAAGCGTTTTAAGTATCGATCAATTATCGATTTCCGAACGAACTCACTAAACGTCATGTCATAATCTACTAATGTCATAATAAACATGGCGTCGGCAATCGAATAAACAAAACATCGTTTATTTATTAATAATTACCTGATTATTCAAGGAATTAACGCATGTACGACCTATAAATAATCTACAATGTGTTAATATAATATACTATGTCGCGTCAAAAGTTACAAAATGGGAAAGCAATATCCAATGTATTCACGGACATTCCGCTTCGACAATCGTAAGTATTTATGGATTTTTAAAGTTAAATCCTTTCAATAAACAGTAAGAATAGCAGTAAGGAAAGCTACGATGAGCCTATAAATGTGTTCCTGTCTATAAACTCGTGAAAATAACAATTTACAATGCTATTGTGGTATAACCTAGAAGTAACTTATTCATACTATCTAATCAACCTAATCTCTACATAAAAGTACATAAAACTACCCAATGACTCGTCATAAAGGTACATCCTTCAATAATGCGACTCATATAATGATTTACATTAAGTTTTCTATCAAATTGTTGCAAAAATATATAACATAACCTTACTTCTATTGTTTCAGATAAACTGAATAAGCATCCTTATAAAAGTCTATGGCATCTACCTGTGTAGATCTATGTAATGCTAAGAGAAAACTAATCAAGCCCTACATTCATCGAAGTTTTGAAGAAACTGTAAGAAGTCATCGACGGAATGTGACTAAGTGTGAAATGCAACAGTGTTATAGCCTAACTTATAATAGTGAATCTATTTGAATAAAAAATGTTTTACTCTGCCTAAAAGATTTACTATGCCATACCTTATAAACATTGAGGGTACTATGTAAGTAAGAGAACTATTATGTACAACCCGTTTTATTATATAAACTATAATTTCTATTTCTATCTTTACATAGTTCAAAACGAAGATGATTCCGCTATGTGTTTGTGCATACCTCACAAACTACTGAACCATACTTGATGCAGTTTCCAACAACAGATAGATTGATTCAAAAAAGGAAAATCTATATGAAAAATACATACATATTATGAGACTAACTAATCTATAACTTCTATCTAGGAAATTATAAGTAAATATTGGACTAGATACTGATTTGGTACATTACTAACTAGTTGTAGGTTACAAATTATGCTTTGAGTTAGCGATCAGGTATAGTCCATCCTACAGAATATGGGTGTTACTGAACCGACCCTACGACTTGTTACAACTTTATATATTACATAATTTATATTACCCTGACCTGAACTAACACTTTATTTGTATGTATCTAAAAAATTGAACCGTTAGATATATTTTTATCTAGATGTTTTATTTTTTTTCTCTGACGGCATGAAGTTATACTTTTTATTATTTTGATGACAAGCTAGGAATATTTTTATTTACGATGGATTATATAATTATTTAGCTTAGCTTAGATTTTGAAAATCACTAGATTTTGAGAATGATCCTACACAACCGTTATGGAGTATGCTACAAATATGTAAACTAGATTTTATTGTGAACCACCGAATTGGATGCTGATGGAAACTAAATTATTAAATTTATATTAAAGAAATACTTTAGCAACATACATGGTTTGTTTTAGTTTTATATCCTAACCTTTTTTTTTTATATATAACGAGTGGTACTATACATAGCTATCTGTGTATTATTTCAACCGAACACTTCACTTTAACTTGTGCACTATCACCTTAACTATAGCACTTTCACTACTTATTGTTTATTGAATCTATTAATTTTATGTATTTAACTTATTATATTAAAATTCCCCCCCAGAAAAGCCGCCACAACTCCCCTCTATCTGACGCTACGTTCAACTCGAGAGTATGTGTAATGTTGTTTAATTTTAATTAATATAAATAATGGTATTGTAACAATGTTCCATGTTTTCCCTATAGAAAAATTGTATGAATGAAAGTAATCTTCCTGCTAGACAATAGTTTCTTATGACTTTTCTTATACATTGTAAATGTTAAAACTCAGACGAGTTGGTTATTGTAAAGTCAGATAGGCTTTTCCCTGTGTCCACCAGATTCTACACAAATCTACCCCTGAACTTTATTTATTAATTCTTATTCAAATTACAAGGTTTAAACTTTTCCTTTTTTTTTTATTAGATAAAAAAAACAATATGATTATCTATCTATCTTTTATATAAATCAATCACTTCACTTGTAATACTTAGACAGTTGTTTAATGTTATACATCCCCTTATCTTTATTTGTCACCGGATCAACTAATAGATAGGAATTTTTATATGGATTAGCCGCTATCACATAAGGACCTTCATATAATAGCTCAAATTTCTTAGTAGCACTTAATTAATCATCTGACTTTTCTTGCCTCCCTATCTTAACTAAATGTCCTATCTGATTTTGTGTAGATTTTTGTCTTTTAATAAAATTATACTCTAGCACCGGGCCTACTCTGTGTAAATTTTCCCTAACCTTTTCCCTAATGGATACTTTGGTTTGAATACCTAAGTCAGTATTATGTACATCAGAATTCTGTTTAGTAGATCCACCATACAAGATGTCGCTTGGTGTAAATCCTGTACTTTCATGAAGAGTATTGTTATATAAGATTTCTAATTTTGATAATATGTCCCAACTTTGATGTTCTGTCCTGCAATACATTTCAAGTAAACTGCCTAATTGTTTATTTATTCTTTTAGTTGTTTTAAAATGAGTGTTAGCTACTGTAGTATAAATAATTTGAATACTTTGCTGACTCATCATTTCAGTCCATGCTTTGCTAGTAAACTGAGAACATTTTTCAGAGACAATTACTTTTGGTTTTATTATTTTAAAGAATGTTTTTGTATTTGTTATAACCGATGAGACCGTCGGCTTCTCGAGATTAAATAATTTAATAAATTTACTAAAATAATCTTGAATTACTAAAATATAGTGCATACCAGATTTACTACTAGGAAATGGACCATATATGTTAAACATGGCTAAATCCCCTACATCTTCAGAAATTAATAATTGGCAAGGTCCTACAAGCTTTATAGTATCACCTTTTATGAACTGACAATCATGACATCCCTTTAATACCCTTTTGACCTGCTTAGTAAGTCCCTTCCAATAATATCTATCCCGTATGTACTTAATGACCTTATATACCCCTACATGTCCCTTATCAAAATGAATCCTCTATATCATTTCCTCCCTAAGTACTTTTGGTAAGCAAATAACTTTATTCCCTACTTTATCTGGAGAAAAATATAACAACTGATCTTTGATAGTATATCTTTTAAGTAATTGTTTTGAATGATTATTTATTTCTTGATCCTCTAATTCTGACATTATCATACTCATTTCTGAATCTTCTCGTTGGTATCTAGGCAATTCGTTTAGTGCAATTGTTAAATCCTTATCTAATCTAATCTCTCCCTATAATGTGTTAAGGAAATCATTTTTACCTGGATCTGGAGTTTCCTTAATCTCTTCTAATACCATACTGTTCACTTGCACACTCTCATGAAACTTAAAAAAGTGACTTTCCTGTCCTATAGCAATTTCAACTCCATCTCCATCTCTTTTTAACATAATAGAGGTTTCATTTTCCTTCATCCAGTCAAAACCCAGTATAAGCTTTCTTACGGTAAATCCTGGCACTATAAATACAGAAAGATGTCTTTCATATGGTCCTATTCTCAACGTAACTAATCCTATCTTACGTATTTCTACATTTTTTTGTCCTACTGCAGTCTTAATAAAGAAGGGTTTAACAGCAAAGGAAGTTATATTTGGTCTCTTATCAAGTAATGTTTTCCAAAATTCTTCAGATATATAAGTTAAATCGCTACCGGTATCTAAGAGAGTAACTATTTCTTCATCGAATACACTTACCAACAACTCAGATTTGAAATTACGCTTTTCCGTTGATTTTCTATCCCTTATATTGTAATTAACTAACACTTCACAGCCCTTAGTATCCATAAATGAATTTTCGCATTAGAATCATAGATCTCAAGGAGTAAAATGTGTATATATATAGTAGGACAATACTATATGTATGCAATTAAGTGATCATTTGCTTTATTTTAGTTTATCATTTTATTTTTTAACCCAAAATTATTAGTTTGTATTTCAAGGATATTAAATATTTTGCCAGTAATTTGGTATCAAGAGTTATTCCTGCTATTACAACCACTGTACCGCTCCGGAATTACATTATTTTAAACTAATATTTAACTAATTTTAATCCAATAAGTTATGTCTAGGTATAGCTGAGAAGTATATGCATTCGCATTAATAGTACCACGCAAACATAATTATTTTTATTCCCTATTCATATGAGTCGGTTAAATTAATGAAGCTTTTATTAGTTTATAATCTATACTGATACTGATAAGTGGAATTGATAAGTTCAAAATACATTTTTTTATTATTATTGTTTAACTAATTACTTTTATTATTTGTTATATATCTGTACAAACAAGAAAACAGGAAACTAATCTACCATTTATTTTATATAATGAGGTAAGTATTTGTGTAAAATATTCTCGCATAGTGTAGAGCCTCCCTCGTATGGCTGTATAACATTATTTATCTTGGCATAATATGTCAACGACAACGACTACTATCAAACGTGAAAATAATGACAGATTCACAATATCAAAATGCGTAGTAGCAGAATTAAGCATTTATTTCCTTTTTATTTAGTTATTTTATTTGTTCCAGGTATTCAAACTGATATATAATACAACTCATAGAAAATACGACCCTACTACTTTGCCTAAGAGTTCGAGTGATGTGAAATATAGCTCAAACAACGAGATCAAAGTACATGAAACTATCTCAACAAAATCACGACATCTTTTCCATGTCTCGGCATCAAAATGTGACCAAACCAAGCCATCCTCATGGAGAATCAGCCTGTCTAGTCACTAAGCAGATTTGAACAGTGAAACAAAACATTGAATCGAACATTTCTACTATCAAATTAACCTATGTATGTGTACAATGCTATGCTAACAATTTGGATTAAAACGCACCCGATATGCTACCTTATTGGGGCTGTAATCAATCAAGCTACTATTCTTAGTAATACAGCTATCCTGGTCATGGAACACTAGAATGTAACCTACCTAGTTTAAATTATTATTTTTTTATTTTTTCACTAGCCTATCCTTACTATAAATTCCTAACTGCACCAAATACTAGCTGTATTACTCTTAATCTACTTTATCAACCTACATACCCTATTCATGTTTTGTTTCTTTGTTCAATTCTATATGGCGTGATCGTACATCTAGTGGAGTAACCCTTGTTTTATCATAGTAACCCCTGGACCTTCTTAAATGAAGTGATTTTGAAACTAACCTATGGTGATGAAGCCTAGCCCTATCTTATGCTATGTCTAAAGTTGCTATCGGCCTTGTGTATGACTAATTTCTACTTATAAATAAGAATAACTTTATCCTAAGATGCGCTTATGTTTTTTCCTAATAAATATTGTTTAAGATGCACTTTGTGTTATTTTATGTTGCCTGCTATTTCACATTAATAGAATTGCCTTATTTTATGAAGGGTTGATTAATTATTTATCATAAATGAGCATACTGCTTATCTAGCATGGTTCATTCTACAGAAATATGTTCCTCTACCAGCGGCTTATGGATATAGTATTGAATTTCGGATATGTACAGTAAGTATTAGAATGTAAGTAGCCATATTGGCCTATAATGAGATATAGATTACTACAACTGTAGGTAATGAATAGAAGTTTAAGGTAATAGTTTAATATTGTCATTGTATGTGATAGTTAGTGGTGGTAGATATACATTATAGTGAATATACCCAGCGTTTTTGGTGTTACGGTTTACTGTCGAGCCCCGCCTTCCGCCCGCCAGAGTACCACTCGTCATCCAGACTTGGACATGATTCCTCCGTATGCTAATTTCTTTTGGAAAGCAAAAGGGATACCCATTAAAGAGTAAATAGTACCTGTTCCCACCTAATAGTAGGATAGGCAATTTGTCAGTAAAATTATGTCTGACTATTAATTCAGAGACAAGAGGGTAGACTAAATGTCTTCAAGCGTATTACCTGCTACACAAGCATTATGCTCTCATTGTGTTCGCTGGGATGAGTTCAGACTTATTTACTTTGAAATAACACCACGGAGGTGTAAAAGCAAAGAACTCAAATTATGAATTTACAACAAGCAGGTAGTACTAGGTACTCAGATGGAGTTTTATAGCAAGGGTTTGTTTGTCAGTCAAACTATTCCTCAACCTTCACTGTAGAAAAGGCATCCTTACATGATAATACTCCCCGTATCAATTGTTACTCATTATCCTATTATTTTCAGGAATTATGTAGTTATGTATGTAAGCATGTAAGTGTTATAACATGCTGTTATGTATAAGCACTATTTTGCACTAACTCTAGGTCTTAGAGATAGATTGAGATGAAATGTCTATTAGTATGTCTATAAGTACATTACATCAGACTTATTTGTCTCAGTGATTCAACCAAATTTAAGTGTGAGGATTGTAATATTCCTATATTTCAATAAATAGGGATTGGAGTCAACCTTACACTCGCCCTTGGTAGTATATAAGGAACATTACTCTCCCAGAATTCATTATTCATTCCAGAATTAGATGAATCATATGGTATATATGTGGATTGTCAATATCTCAACCTTACAGAATTTACATGACTTCCATGGAACCAACAGACCATCTCCTTCAGAGAATGATTATCATGATAATATATTGTCAGAGAGTTATTAGATCTCACTGGACTAAACAAATCTGAATTTACCAACAGAATAGGTAGATCAAGAAGATATTTATTTAGTAATTAAATAGACAACTCAGACTCAATCCATTGTCAAATAACTATGAGATTATGCCACAAGTTATGATATTAATTGTTCATGGCCAATCTATGTGATTTTACAATATGAAAATCCCAAATCATTCAGGTAGATACTCTATACACTATTATAGTCTCAGGGCCTTGTACATAAAAATTAAGGTTAGGAATTTCATACCTTTGTTAGAAACAGATTCTCTGAATCTTTCACAATCAGAATACGCACATTTCGTCAGCATTATCACTTGTCACTATCACAGAACCAACTTATGCCATTTTGTTATCATATTTTCACATTCAACTTCACTTTCATATTAGATACGACTATCTATCTTAAAATTACTGTCGAAGATTAATTGTTTGAATTATTAACGTCCTACCCACCAGCAGCTTGGATGGTTATATGGCTACCACCGGATTTACCGTGAAAACGAATGGAATTTTATCTCCTATACCCCTCTTTTCCTTATCCTGACGCAACCGTTAATGGGCCTAATCTAGTCCCTATCAGTCCCTAATTTCTAGTCTAAAGGTGTTAAGTTACTGTCCCCCCATCCCCAAAGTGTGTGTGTGTGTAGAACGAACTCCGGTGTAAGAGATCGCTCCCTAATCTAGCTAAAAAGATTTGAGGAAGCTTCCCTCGCCCTATTTTAATGATTCTACCTGCCTGACTGCTCCTAAAATCAGATTTCCTACTCTGGTAAATAGATTAGGTTCCTAGCAAGGATCCGTCATCTCTAAGCTGTAAAAGGGAGCCAGAGTTTGGGCCCACGAACCTATTATTCCTATCACTCTTGGGTTGTGGTCATCTCTTGTGGTCAGGATCGAGACTTCCACGCCCTAACAAAGGTTTGAGGTCCCAGACGTGTCCCCAAGTGGCTAGGGAGCTGAAAACTAGCGCACCGTTCGGACCGTAGGTTTCCGTAGGCACAGAGGCCGTCTGGACGCCCCAAGTAGCATAGCTAGGCTGGAAATTGCAGCCCATTCGACCAGCTACAATGTCGAATTATTTTTACTCCTACTTGGCCGCTACCCTCATAAAGAACAATCGCTCTCATAAGGAATAGAGGTCCAGCGTTGATCTTGGCCTTGTATTCCCCAATTCGACACAAAACTCTACTAAACTTACATTAAAATCAAACAAATAGAAACTAGATATCTCAGATTTGATACGGAGAAGATTTCGAAGAATCAAAGATCTCCCCAACATCATTTCCTCAATATCATTCAAAACTTTACAGTATATGAAACTATTATAGTGAATTTACTCTGGACAAGCTAATATTCATATATTTCAAAAGAATCTACAATATTTTAACTTCAGAACACGATACCAATGTGCTTCTTAGCTAAAATATTTTTGCAAGGGACTTCGCGGGATTTTTCGATCCTAATTTGCCAAGATAACGCGATAACCCACACTTTAAACTACTTCTTTCTTGATTTAAAATAAAACTTGCAGTGGCGTTCTGGCAGCAATTCCTCTTGACTCTTCAAATTTCCCGATGCGTAATGCCCCAGACTAATGGCGCCGTAGCCTTTTATACTCGCTACCGTGCGGTTCCCAGAAATCACGCCACTTTGACTGAAAAACCGTTGGCCAATATTTTTTCTAAAAAGCTCACGCAAATATCTAACTAATATACCTACATTTAATAACTAATCTGCCTTGCTCTTTCCTGTCGATAAGACCTTTTTCATTTAATTCTCAATTGAATAAAGTTTTTCCATTGGTTAGTTCCAAAACATTCCAAGACTACCTGTCTCTTTCTTCATTTTATCCTCATTGAATGCTCACCCTTAAGCGTAACGAAATAACGGTCAGCGTGCCTTGTAACAAATTCATTTCCAAAGACAATTTCATATTTTCTTTTAATTATTAGTGTTCCCTGTGCTATCTATAGGATCCCTTGAATCGACCTATTAGGATAATCTAATATCACGAGATATTATAATAAATTTTACCATTTAAATTCCTTTTACGCTGAGTATTAATTTATATTAATATTTGTTTAATTTTGATTGAATCGATTCTCTCGATTATCCGTAAAATGCTTACTTTTTTTTCAACTCGACAAAAGAATAAACTAATTATCAATTATTTGATCAAATTTCGTTATCATCATGATTATTTATTTCCTTGTTCTTACTTAAAGATATAAATTCAGTCAAACTATACTTTTAATTTCATGTTTTTAATTTACATTTCCCTGTCCTTGTTCTGAGTTTTACTTTTCATAGATCATAGATCAATTTTCTTCCTCGCGTCAATCATTGACAACACAAACTGTCAATGTCATTCTGCTTCATAACAAACAAAATAAGATGGAGACAGTGAATTATTGTGAAACAATTTACAAAAGACTGTTTTATGATTTAATTTCAGATTTTCAGTTAATATTTGAGAATTGTGAACGAGCACATATTAATGGTTCGTTACAAGCGTTCTCAAAGCTCCGCAGTGTCTTCTCGTCCAAAATACCCTAATGCCTAAAGAAGAAAGTCTATAATCAATGTGTGTTACCAGTGATGACTTACGGGTCCGAAACGTGGTCCCTTACTAAGGGCCGAATAAGAAAGCTCAAAGTTGCTAAAAGAGCTATGAAGAGAGATGCTCGGTGTTTCTCAGCGAGATCGAATCAGAAACGAGGATTCGTATGAGAACAAAGGCCACTGACACAACTCAGTGGATTAGTAGCTCTTTGAAGTGGCAGTGGGTGGGGCACAATGCTCGTAGAACCGATGGCCGATGGGGCATTCTTGACTGGCGACCACGTACTGGCACCGACCTGATGGTCGGATGACCTGACTTAAGGTCGCAGGAAGACGCTGGATGCAGGCCGCTTCCAACCAGTCGTATTGGAAATCCTTGGGGGAGGCCTTTGTCCAGCAGTGGACTTCTTCCGGCTGATATGATGATAATGATGAAGAACATAAGGTATATGTCCTTTCCTAGGACTTTACCCAATTTATTGGTATGGAAATGGCTTGCATTTCCATACCAATAAATTGGGTCAAGTTTGAAGAGATCGACAAAGACAAATTTACTTTTAAGTTTATAATGTGACTATGTTTTTTTTTTAATAGGACGGCAAACGAGCAAGCGGCTCACCTGATGGTAAGCGATCAGCGCCGCCCATAGACAACCACATCAGGGGTGTGACAAGAGCGTTGCTGGCCTTCTAAGTAAACAAACTCGTTTTTGAAGGTTCTAATGTCGTATTGATTCGAGAATACCGCCGCAGGATATTCATTCCACAGTTTGATCGATATGTCTTTATTTCTTTATTTCTCGCTTACATGTACATGACTACAATAGGTGAAGGTAAATAGTAGTAAGTACCTACATAAACCCAGGCAGGGTGTTGCGAAGTCTTATTTTTTGAGTGAACATAATATTCTAAAATGTCAAGTTATCATTAAAATTATATAGAAGTTAAGAGTTGTGTTAATTTAAAGAACAATATTATACTACAACAATTTAAAGATAATAATAAATCAAATTTAATGTCAAAACATGCTTCAATGTCAAATAAATATTAAATATTACTCAATAAAAATTTAAAAATAATAATAATAAATACGTTATATTTACAAATTGTTATATTTTTATAATTTGTCATTTAAATATTCCCCGGGTCTCGGGTTATGTTTATAATATTACAAACGAAATAATAAAAGATCTGAGCTAAAAATGGAAATACCTTTAAAATTCAGAGTATCTTCAACTGAAAACGCAATTTGTGTGCATATATTTTTACCAGCGAGTGTATAAAATTCTTCCCTCAGCCAAGCCATCACGTCCGCGCATAATATCGGAAATTTCTTATATTTTTATAACCCTGCATGAATGAAAGGGAAAATTCCAAAGCGAAACAAAACTTTCCTATTCTATCGTCTTTGATAAATATCGTTTAAATAAATACGATGAATGAGTGTTTGCGTTCCTCTTTGTATTGTGAATGTTATTATAATACAAAATCATAGAAGCATTTACATGGAACTGTAGGATTTTGTTACACAAAATGGGGACAATAGGCCAACAGAGAAAATATACTCAATAAGCTAAATAGCCTATTTTTGTCATTTGCTGTAAAATTACGTTTTTACATAGATATGTTTTTTGTTAATAAATTTATGAAGAAGGTGGAGAGGTGATCTCGACAAGTTTATGAATGGACGGGCAGAAGTTGCGCTGGATAGAAATTAATGGAAAAATAAGGGGGAGGCCTTTGCCCAGCTGTGGGGAATAACAACAGGATAGGAAAAAAATATTTAAGTATCTTTAATTTACTTAAACTACTAGCTGTCCTGGGATACATTGTGTTTTTTATAATTTTTGTCATTAATAATAATAATAATAAGATGGCCATATAGATCAGTGAAAATGTATCGATGTAAAAACAGAAATACCTCAGAATACAATGAAAAGATTGACTTTGACACTGTCATGTCAATTAAAATATGTGTTATAAATAATGGATACGACGATTAGATGATTACACGATCAAAAGCGGGACAACAAAAAAACGCACGCCCTCCACCTCCGCCTGCGTCGTCGTCCAGCTCCTCGCCAACATCGTCGGGTGACGAGTTCGCCACCGCACCCGGGACCAGCGAGTCGAGCGACGACGAGCGCGGGCCGTCGGCCGCGCTGCCGCTACCACCTGTGCGACGTGGACGACCCCCGCTGCCGGCACGCTTGGAGCCTGCGAGGCAACCTGCCCCGCGCCCGGCTCCCGCTACCGGTGGTGTAGAGCGTCGCATGCGATGGACTCAAGAAATAAACGAGAACTGCATGCGTGCCTATTATGGGGCCACAGAGGGAGAAACTAATATGACAGCGTATCGTCCCAGGATGCTTACTTTGTTTCAGGCCCTCGAACCAACCATTACCGTATCTGCACAGCGTCTATCGGATCAAGTGCGGGTCATTCAACGTTGCAAGCGATTAGATGACTCTGTGCTTGATCGGCTACGCCTGGAGGCGTTACCTGTTCGCCCAACTGTCGCCATACCTCGGGGTCCATCTGCCGAACCAATATATCGGTCGCCAACACCTGCCCAATCACCGGGCATGATACGGATGGACCCTGTGGCTGACGAGGGTGACAATGCGAACATAAACGTAAGTACCCAGGCCCATGAGCACTTGAGGAGGACTTTGGGGAAGACGATCGCGCAGTATCGCGCCACACCGGACTCTAGGCCGCGTATACTTCGTCTGCCTACGAATAGACGAAATTTGGCGCTAATGGGAGCCCTGAATGATCTGCTAGCTCCATATTTAGAGGCTAGTGAATATCTTGTTGATACGCACTCAATCTTGTACTGTGGGGCCATTGCGGCGTTTCGGGTTGCTCGAGTCAAGTTTCCTGACGTTGACTATGCAGCTCGGCCCGTCGGCGGTGTCCCTGCATGGCAAAAGCGGATTGAGCGACGTATCAGCATATTCAGGACTCTCATTGCAAAGCTAATATGCTTCAGGGAGGGCAACAATCGCCCCCCTGTCATGCGTTTCGTAACCACGCATTTGCGGGTACTGGTATTAGACCCAGCGAATACATTGCCTGTGTTACGGAACGCATTGACTTCCTGAAGCAGAAAGTCTATGCGTGGGCGGGACGTATTCGCCGCTACAGAGAGCGTGTGGCACGATTCCAGCTAAATAGGCTCTTCCAAAGTGACCAAAGGAAGGTGTACAGGAAGTGGGAGGGAACTGAACAATGTGTGATCGACGGGCAGCTGCCGGATGCTACTGCTATGAATAATTTCTGGCGTAGTATTTGGACGGTGCCAGTCGAACACACCGAGAGTGATTGGATGACAGTGGTTGAACGTGAATGTGAGCCTATCGAGTCCATGGGGGCTGTAACTATCAGCCCCGATGACATAAGTTGTGCGATTCATACAGCGCAGAACTGGAAAAGTCCTGGGCCAGATGGATTGCACAACTTCTGGATAAAGTGGATTCGAAGCTCACATGAACGTTTGGCCACCCAATTCCAACAAGCTCTCGAGCTTGGTTCCCTACCTTCTTTCCTTACGACAGGACTCACCTTCCTGCTCTATAAATCCGGTAGTACCACGGATCCCAAGAATTTTAGACCTATCACATGCTTGCCAACTCTTTACAAGCTCCTTACATCCATCTTGAGAGCGAAAATTAACCAGCACATAGTTGTGAACAAAATCATGGCTTCCTCTCAAAATGGATGTAGGGTTGGGTCCCGTGGTACTAAAGAGCTCCTCCTCATAGACATGACCATCTGCAAGCAAGTTCAACGGAAGAAGACAGCCCTTTCAACTACCTGGATTGACTATAAAAAGGCCTATGATTCAGTGCCTCATTCATGCCTCGAGAGGGTCTTAGAGTTGTATAAAGTTAATACAACTTTAAGATCCTTTCTTGGCACGTGTATGAGACGATGGACCACAGTCCTTTGTAAGCCAGGTAGAGGAAATGGCTCTTCGGATCCGATGGACTTGATAAGGATCGAGCGAGGCATTTTCCAGGGCGACAGTTTGAGTCCATTATGGTTTTGTCTGGCTTTAAACCCCCTCAGCAACCTACTGAGGGATTCAAGACTAGGCTGCCGCCTCCGAAGTGACGGGGAGATTGTTTCTCACCTGTTATACATGGATGACTTAAAATTATTTGCACCAAATCCCTCTGACCTGGTGGAGCTATTGAAAATCACAAGAGATTTCAGTAGTTCTATCAGGATGGAGTTTGGTGTAGATAAATGTGCTGTCATGCATGTCCAACGGGGAAAAGTTGTAAATTCAACAAATTTACAACTTTCTGAGATAATGTCCCTCCTCTCGCGGAGGAGGAAACTTACAAATATCTTGGTATGTCACAGTCTTTGAGTATTGTGGATGGGGACATAAAGCAGGCGATGAAAGAGCGTTTCTTTTGTCGACTGACAAAAGTACTTAAAAGTTTTTTGTCAGGTGGTAATAAGGCACGCGCTTTCAATGCCTGGGTAATGCCCCTGCATTACCCAGGCATTGAAAGCGCGCCCTACTCACTTACTCCTTTGGCATACTAAGATACTAATGCCCCTGCATTAGTATCTTAGTATGCCAAAGGAGTAAGTGAGTAGGGCTCATTTACTCCTTTGGCATACTAAGATGGACCCAAACTGAGTTAGATGCCCTGGATAGGAAGGTCCGTCAACAGCTGACAGCGCATCGCATGCTTCACCCACGCTCATCCGTTATGAGACTGTACATCCCACGTAAGTGTGGAGGTCGTGGATTTTTGAACGCCAAGACTCTTCATAACCACGAGGTGTACAGTCTTAGGGATTATTTCCTTAAAAATTAGTGTGGGATGCATCGCGACGTTGTTGCAGTAGATAGGAGCTTTACACCGCTCTCCTTAGCAAGCGAGAACTGGCACAGACCAACGGTGCTGAGCACCGAAGACCGCAGGGACATATGGAAGAGCAAGGAGCTGCACGGGCGGTTCTACCGGGCCTTAACAGGGCCTGATGTAGATCTGCTCGCGTCGGTAAACTGGCTACGATTTGGTGACCTCTTTGGAGAAACTGAGGGTTTTGCTTGTGCAATTGCAGACGAAGTCATGATGACGAACAACTATCGGAGATATATCCTGAAGGACGGTACGGTCTACATTTGTCGAGCATGCCGCCGTCCTGGCGAATCACTCAGGCATATTTTCTCCGGTTGTTCTCATCTGGCTAACGAAGAGTACTTGCACAGACATAACCTGGTAGCCAGAATTATCCACCAGCAACTTGCTCTTCGTTATGAGCTTGTGGATTCCGAGGTGCCGTACTATAAGTACACACCAATGCCGGTTCTCGAAAATGGTCGTGCCACGCTCTATTGGGATCGATCTGTAATCACGGATAGGACTATTGTTGCCAATAAGCCTGACATCGTGCTGACAGATCGATCGACGCGCCAGGCAATGCTCATCGATATCACCATCCCGCATGACGAGAACCTTGTGAAGGCCGAGAAGGACAAACTTACTAAGTACCTAGACTTGGCCCACGAGGTGACCGCTATGTGGGATGTGGATTCGACGATCATTGTCCCGATAGTCGTTTCAGTGAACGGTCTTATAGCGAAGAGCCTCGATCAACACCTCAAGAGGCTCTCGCTAGATGGCTGGATCAAGGGTCAGATACAGAAGGCAGTACTCCTGGACACTGCGCGCATCGTCAGGAGGTTTCTCTCTCTGTAGCCTTAACTGTCGGTAGCTTGAGACCTGTCCCGCTGCTGGCAGCCCTCTAGGATTAGGTTTTTATAAAAGTTGTATTTTTTGTATGATTTTTTTTATATTTTACTTTTTATATAAGTTTTATAAAAACCTAGACCTAAGAAATTAAATAAATAAAGAGAATAATAATAATTGGTTTATTGCATACACAAAGGATCCATAATTTTTAGTCATTTACACAAATACTTAAAAAAAATATATTAAAAACAAATATACAAAATATATATTGTAAAAAAATAATTGTCAGGTGGCGAAAATAGTCAGCCAGTGTCTGTACGTGTCCGTGGTGACAAGTCTCTCTGCCAGTCCTCTCACGATACTGTTACTGCACATATTTACTTTGGTCATGAAGTTCGCTATACGATGACGGTGTATGGCGTAAAAGAATTAACCCTAGCCTCCGTAAACGTACCAGAAGCACTACACCATAGTTTCAATCCCATCAGTTGCCTAAAAATATTGTTGTAGGCTACTCTTATACCGTCATAGGTTTTAAGCGTATAGTCAGTCCAGAGCTGACAGGTGTAAAAGGACTGGCAGAAGGATCTAAATAGTGTGAGTTTCATGTCATGGGAAGCTTTATAAAAAATTTCTAGCGACCATATTGCCAACTACACACAGCGATCTGCGCTGTCTCTCTATGTCATCATCGTCTTTTAACGACGATGTAACTAAATGGCCAAGGTACTTGAACGAGTTCGCGATTTTTACAGGCTGTCCGTTTAGGGTCAAGCTAGGTACGGACTCTGGCCCCTTACCCGATCTAAACACCAACATCTCTGTCTTTTTAACATTGTAAATTAACTCATGCTTTTTTGCATATTCTTCACATATGTTTATTAGTTTTTGAAGTCCTTTGATTGAGGGGCTGAGCAGCACCATGTCGTCAGCATAACTTAGGTTGTTGATATACCTATCGTCAAGCCGAAGTCCGACTGGTGTGCTGCTCAGCTTCACAATCAGGTCATTTACATAGAGGTTAAATAGATCGGGAGAGGTGAGTCCGCCCTGCCGCACCCCGCAGGTTAACCTATAGGTATCAGACAATTCGTTACCCCATTTAACATTATTTGTTTGATTACGGTACCAGTATACTACGAGGTCAACGACTTCGGGATCAATACCTGCATTACGCATCTTTTCCCAAAGCAAGCCGTGATTTATTGTGTCAAATGCACTACTTAGATCGAGAAAACATGCGTAAACAGTGGTACCACGTACTTTGTAGTATTTAACTACTTGTTTAAGCGAAAAAAAAGGCCGTGTCAGTGGATAGATGCGGCCGAAATCCAAATTGTCCATCGTCAATAGTGAGAGAGCTTATTTTATTATGTATTACTCGATCAAATACCTTGGCCATAATGGTGGCCAGTGAGATGGGTCGGTAGTTAGCCATGCTCGAGATATCGCCCGTCCTGTTCTTTATTATGGGCACAACCAATGTACGAATAAGGTCATTCGGCACGTAACAGTGCTGTATGCATAAACTACAGAAACGCGCTAATATTTCACAGATATGTTGGCCCGCATACAACAAATGTTCAATGCTAAGGCCGTCATGGCCGGGAGACTTGCCCCTCTTCATATATCTCAATATATGAGCAATATGTTCGACCGTCACACGGCAAGTCTCCCCGTCAAGACTGCCCTTTCTATTACTGCTGACTTCGTTCCTATTACATTTATTTACATTAAAATGTTTGCTGAATAGGTTAGCAATACATTTCTTATTTTCTTCACCTTCTATTTTTGTAGGCAGACTGCTTTTATAATTTAACTTCTTGACTTCTTTCCAAAAATTTATGAAATTATTACAAGTAGTATGATGACGGGCCGACATATCCATTTTTATTTTTTCCTGGTTGTTTTGTACATATTTAAGGGCATTTTTGAAATCCCTACGCGCAGCCGTCATCGCATCGTAGTAATATCCCGAGCATGGCCTCCCGTATGACAACCAGTCGCCAAAGGTCTGACGGGCCTTTACATGCAGATGTCTCACGTGAAAGTTCCACCCTACCACTTTCTTATTATCCATACGAGACTTGCTATATGTTCGTTCTGCTGAGGATTGCAGTATTTGAATGATATCACAGTAGAATTCGTCTATTTTTTATGTGGATCAGTGTTATCATTTATATAATTATAATTATTAAAATTTCGTAAAATATTTATAAAACCATTATCACATAAGTGCGAATACATTTCTATTTGACTAGTATTTCTCTTACCCCAAACATATTTAAAATTATTTACAGTGTTATATAAATTATAAGTGGTTTTCGGTATAATTGAATTAAAATTGCATTTAATGACTAGAGGCATATGGTCTGACCAAACGCGGTCGTACATAATAAAAACATCGATTACTAGTCTGTCCGCGGCGGCCGTAGCTGTCACGTGATCGAGCCATGAGCAAGTCCCGTGAGCATCGCTAACGAACGTGTATGAGTCAGCCGGTAGACGGTCCATATCGACGCAACGTAAACACTATTTACTGCAATATTTAATAAGCTCCTTTCCGAATAGTGATCCTGGGTGAGCGTTAAAGTCTCCCAGTATGAAAACACTCTCTATGTCACAACTTTCAATCACTGCGTTAATTTCTGCAAGGCACTGAGTAAATTCGGGCAGATTATCCTCATGATTACACGGCATGTACACGCTAAAAACTAGCATGCTTCGATCGTCTCGGGACAGTCGCACAGCTATTATACGGTTGCTATTACACTGTATTATCTCTGTGGATGTAAACATGTTTGCACGCCACAACAAGGCATTACCACCATAAGGACGCCCGCGTATAACCGTGGTAGACGTATCTATGGATGACTTTGCGCTGTATATAAACTCCTTGTCGATCTCATTCATGAATCCCAAGTCGTGTGGCCAAAGCCAAGTTTCCTGAAGCGCGAGTACATCCACGCTTTTACATAAATCCCGTATATGTTGCACTGATCTTTTAACGTTTTTACAGTTAAAAGACGCTACAACAAGCTCTTTACTAATATTTAGTTAGAAAAAAAGGCTGTAACAGCAAAAGTGAGTATCTTACTACTCGGCATCTCTAGATTGCACATATTATCGATGTAGATTAGCTTTTTAATTTTCTTTAGAAAGGTTGCTCCCCTGAGGGATTCCATAGGTTAGGGTCATCTCGCTACTACACTGTTCTTCAATCTTGATGATTTGTTTCCCGTCATTTAGGTAATCCTTAAAAATTAGAATAGGTTGTCCCCTAATACCGAGATTTTCTAGTATGATAGTTAAATGGGGAATCGACACCGTGTCATAGGCCTTGGCTAGATCAAACTAGACTGTCAGACACTTGTTTTAATTGTTAAGACTGTTCAATTTCATTTTGTCTGATCTTGGACTGCATCACTTGTTAAGTTAGCGTGGAATCCATATTAATTTGGGTAGAGTAGCTTCTTTTTTTTTAAATTGTTAATAAGCCGCTTGTTAATTGTTTTCTCCAGAATTTTAGAAAGTGCTCACAAAATTGATACGGATCTATAGTTATTGACACTATCTATCTCACCACCTTTATAAACCGGCGCTATGCGTCCAATTTTGAAGGCTTGACGAAACACACCAGACAATGCCAAGTTGCAAATATGTGTAATAGGCTTTATTAGTAAATCCGCTTATCTTTTTAGGAATTTTGCAGAAATCTGGTCTAATCCCACGGCACAGATTTCTCGCAGTGAACAAATTATTTGTGCAATTTCTGTTTCGTCTGTTGATAGTAACATGAAAGTATAGCTGAGAGAAGAAACTTGTTTGCTGGTAGCAACATCGGTTGGGGAAATAGAATTGATGACGTTTACAGACATTTTTTTTTTCGATTTCTGCAAAGTAAGCAATTACTTTATTCAGAGACCTTTTTGGAAGGATCGGTTAATTAACTCTTTCCTTTTATATCTTTTACAGTATTCCAGAGCCTTCTTGTATCCTTTTTACCTTTAGTAACTCTTTTCCCTCATAGTTAATTTTTGTTTCTTTTTTCTACGTATTACAAACATTTCTGTATCTTTGTACATGATCTGTTGCGTTTTGTTGTCAGGAGATTTTTTGGTCTTTTTATATAGGTTGTTCCTGTTCCTCAAACATTTCAGCAGACCGATCGTGATCGTGATTCATGGTTTTACTTATTGTTTTCTGTTTCGGATTTGTTTTTTTGACCTGTTGATTTTTATTGCTGTCAAACAAGAGGAGTTCAGTGAGCTTATCAGCGGCTATATTTGCATCCTCACAATCTAATATTTGTTAAAGATTCATGTTTCCTATGCTGACATCAAGGAATTGGTAATTTTATCTTGAAAGTATGGTCCGTCGAGATAGGAGAAGAGTGTTAGGCCCAATGCAAGAGCAACACACTCGTGATCTCTAATGTATAATCTCCAAAACGAAACAATTGGCCTCTACCATTGTTTTCAACATCATGTGGTCTAGGCAGGGTTCAGATTGAGCTCTAGTGACAATATGTGTCGTGTGAGCCATGATCTCTAGTTTTTAGTAAAATTTCTGTATTAATATCTCCGTATAAAATAATATTATTGAAATGTTTGTATATCTATAACAGAGCATTTATGGAATCGATGAAATCTGACTTTTCGCGGTCGCTGTTAGCTATACCCATTTGATCGTAATCAGTAAAACCATCTAAAAAATTGAGGGTATTTTTGCTTTATTTTATTACATTTATCTTTGTATTTTTATCTACCCTCCGACCTATCATTTATCACAAAACAAAAAGCCACAAAAATTGTAACATTAAACCCTATTTGATGTAACGAACCCTCGTGTATCGTGAATAATGCATGTTTGTTTTAAGCGATTTATAACGCGGTCTGATTTAATTAATTCAATTAGTAGATACAAATCGGGCCACTTAATTATACGGCCGACCATTTGATATTCATTTGATGACCTTTATGGCTCAGTGGAAGTGCCATTGATTTCTAAGGTCCCGGGTTCGATCCTTGCACAGGTCATGATTAAAAAAGATTCTTTTTTACATTGATCTGGGTCTGAGATATTTATCTATATGTTTGTTTGTTTTTTCTTTTTGTGTATGTAAGTGGGCAATACTGTTGTCAGATTTTTCAAGCTGCCTAAAGGTACCTGACATAGCTTAACGATTGCCATCAATGATAAAAACCGGGACCAACGGCTTAACATGCCTTCCGAAGCACGGAGGAGCACGAGATATTTTTATGTCACTTGCGGTCACTTAACATGCGTAAGCTCTAATAATGATCACGCCCACTGGGCCATCGGGCTCCTTATAAGTATTTGTTATCTTTATAATATATCTTATAAAAAATATAGTATTGTAGAGTTAGTAACTTACAACATATGTTCACAAATTACTATGTGGCCTAGCCTGTGTGATTTGTCACTATAATTTTTTTTATGGAAATTATAAGAAACTGATACGTTTTATCATAGGTACTTAGCCAACATCTAAAATAATATAAAAAAAATAGAACAGCTAAAATGATCGCAATATATCATAATCAGGTACCTACGTAAATATATTTAATAGGTATATGTAAAAGATGTATCATTAAAATGTGACTTTTGGGAAATAACCTGATAAGTAGTCATTCCAAAGTGTTTTCCAGTTTTATTTGCGATTTTATTATAGTGTTTTAGTTAAGTAAGTGTGTTACAAACATTATCTAGCAATATGTATTATGCTGCTGCAACTTTTTGATAGATTTCATTAAATTACTATTTGTTTATTTTCATGTTTACCACAAAACACACAAAAATCATAACATTCTGTTATGAACTGTAAATAATTATAGTTGGTGGAAATTATGTAATGTGGTCTAATTAGATTTAATAAGTAAATACACGTCACTAACTTAAGCCACTTCCACAACAAACAACCGCCGTCTAACTTTTTATTATTTGTATAAAACTAACCATACTTACTTACTTCGCTGGCTCAGCGACCCGAAGTGGATCTTGCCCTCCGACATTAAAGTGCGCCATTCTTCCCTATTCTGTGCCACCTCTGACCAGTCGGATACTTCTAACTATTTCAAGTCTTTGGCGACTTCATCCTTCCAACGATATCTTGGACGGCGTTCGGAAGGTTGACAATGACAGGCTTTCTTTGCGGCTCGATCTTCTCCCATCCTCTCCACATGTCCTAGCCAGCGAAGTCGGGAAGATTTTATTTCTCCGATGATGTTCGGCAGACAAAACTAAACATAATTAAAGTATAATTAAATTTGATAATTTCAAATCATATTGATATCAAAATAATAACAGAATTATGTTTCTATAGTTTTAAGGGACCCGTAACTCAAAAGAAAAAAAAAACTAAACCCTTATAGGATCACTCGGTTGTCCTTCTGTCTGTCTGTTTGTCAAGTCCTTTTTATCAGGAACGCGTAGAGGTATCAAGCTGAAATTCAACTGTCCCTTGGAGCTGTAAAAAAATCAAACTTCTAAACCATCGCAATCAAAAGATACAGCTGGTTATGCCGTAAACTTACGTGTTTTGCGACATTCGCAAGACAATCAAAACCTACAGGGTACTGAGGTACTTCCCATGAACGCAGAATCTTGAAATTTGGTACGAATCATCGTCTTATAACACAGATAAAAAAAAAAATGCGAAGAGCATACATTTTTAGTTACATCATATAATAAAAATATTTAGTTTTTCGTTACTCGCAAGGGAATGAAAACCTACAGGGTACTTCCCGTGAACTTAGAATCTTAAAATTTGGTACGAAGCAAAGTCTTATATAGCACAGTCATAGGAAAAATTGCGTAAAGCACTAATATTGAGTTACACCATATACCAAATAAAAATATTTTTAATAATTTCAAACTTTTTATCATGCGCGGGTCCGACTCGCACTTTTCCGGTTTTGTTTTTTACATACATACATACTGTCACGTCTTCAGACGTTAGCGCGTGCGCTTTAGACAAAGCTTAGGTACATAAGACCTAAAAGCCACGTTTAGTATGTTTATGGGCGTGTAGATAGAAAATGGAATCAGAATAGTGATAGGTTGCTAGCCGCATCGCCTACTTACATAATTTCTCAGTTTTCACCCATGTCCTCGATCGGCTTATACGATCTTCGCGGGGAGAGAAGCAGCTGGTTACACTCTACGTTTCTTCTTTTATCTCAGACTAGCATTGCAGAGCTTTTTAATTATAATTCAAACATTAAATATCACAAAAGCCGCTAAAAACCGTAACAGCCCATTTCCGTATCGTGAATAATTGCGTGATTCATTCCGAATGATTTATAACGGAGTTAAATTCAGTTTGTAGATACAAATCAGGCTCTATCAATTATATGGACGATCTCTACCAGTTTGACTTATTTCGACATTTACTTGATATTTTTGATACTTTATGATTTGGCGAGCTCCGTGGCGCAGTGTTTAATACGCCAGCCTGCGACACGAGGGTTCTTGGGTTCGATCCCCGGCCAAGGCAAGATGGAATACGATCTTTTTCAGATTGACCTGGGTCTTAGATGTTTATCTGTAGAAGTATCTATTATCAAATATAGTATCATTGAGTTAGTATCATACGACACAAGTTCAGGACTTGCTGTGAAGCTAGGTCAATTCGTGTGATATATCCCTAATATCCTTATCCTTACTAATATTATAAATACGAAAGTGAGTTTCTTTGTTTGTTGATTTGTATGTTTGTTACGCTTTCACGCCGTAACTACTGAACCGATCATCATGAAATTGTGCATACAAGTTTTCTGGAGTACGGAGAAGGACATAGGCTACCTTTTATCCCGCGGCTTTTTTTTCGATCCCTCGGGAATAGCTTTTTCCCGGGATAAAAGGTAGCCTATGTCCTTCTCCGTACTTCAGAGAACTTGTATGCAAAATTTCATGATGATCGGTTCAGTAGTTACGGCGTGAAAAACTAATAAACAAACTCACTTTCGTATTTATTGACCGAGCGAGCGAAGCGTCTCAGTTTCCACTGGCCCAAAATTCTTTTGTCCGTCTGTCTGTCTGTCTGTCTGTCTGTTCTCGCCTACAGGTCGCATTTCTCAACAGATTCTCATGAAATTTTGTGGAATGAAAGTTGAAGTACGTGAAGTGGGAGAGGGAGTGAAATTGAACAACTTTCCCTAAGGAACAAAAATCAAAATACGAAAAATATTTTTTGGCTTAAAGCATGATACTGCGTATTACTTTTATGATTAAAAACACTGAATAAAATTAGAATCCTGAAATAAAAATTAAAAATACATAAAAAAGATTCACATGCTATCCTGTGACTTGAACCCGGGGCTTACAGATGCCGGCCACTTCTTAACGTAAAGTTCGCATGTTTGTCTGCCATAATAGTCGAAAATTAGCGTCCTATTAAAATTTTGACTAATTGGTAACATAACAACTATGAAACCGGGTACTTAAACTTTGCCTCCCTAGAATAAAAAAAAAATGCTTCTCCTTCTATGTTTGCCTCCCATTCACCCATGCCAAGTTCGCTATTCCGATATTTCCGATCTTGAAGAGGATCACTCCAACTTAAACAATGTGTACAAAAGCATACTAAACATGCTGCTCAAGGGCCGTGTTTCCATACAAGAGTAGTCCCCTGATTCCTCGCCGGATAGTACCAATAGAGTAATGATTTTTTACAAAAAAAATCCGTATGTTAAATTTTTTTCATAATTGAATTATTGAAAGAGATATGAACCTTCAAAACATGAAAAATTGGTACGAATTTCCGTTGTGTTCAAACATCAAGAAACACATTGGGGCAATTATATAAGAAAAAGAAACGCAGAAACACAGCAATAGCTTATTTTAAATTTTTAATGTAAAAAGAAATGAAATCGGTCAAGTTTTGGAGAAGAAATCAGCGGACTACGAAGCGTTAATTTTGTGATAGGTATTATAAATATCTATTTTTCAATTCTCTCGAGCTTAGTGTTTCCTCTTAAAAAAAGGGTCTGGTCGTGTCTTCTGGTAAGGGGAATGTAATTTTAAATTTCCGTTTCCTCTGGTACCTAATTAAGAGCAGCGGGGATTGGGAAATAGTAACTGAAGGAAATCATCCTTTAGTCAATTAGCATATCAGTAACAGATATATTTTAGAGCACTGGAGGGCAAATGTGGATGTTGGTTGTAAGGGCTCGTGAGGTCTACTGTTCTCGCAGAACCACTAGTAATATTGGTTAGGATTAGGTTTTTTTTTTTTAGGTGAGCTCTGATGTGATAAAACTATACTAATATCAGCAAGTAGACCCGTCAAACATTGCTTGGCCATAAAAAAACAACCCTTTCCACTAAGGGATATGAAAAATAGTTAGTCCTATTCTCAGATCTACTAAATATACACTAAAAACAAGAATCGGTCAAGCCGTAACGGGGCGCCACGCTACGGCTGCAGAATTAAATCACAATAACAAAGAACACCAAAACCGTAAGTTTATTGCTCCTTTACGTAACGACGTAATAATTCATGACTAATTATAAACGATTTATACATAATGGAGTTAAATTCAGATACAAATCAGGTCCACTTAATAATACAATTATTCAAGACTAACTGTTGCCCGCGGCTCCGCCCGCGTTAGTGTCGATCCCTCGGGAACAGTAGAATTTCTCGGAATAAAACATACCCTATGTCCTTGTCCTATGTACCCGGGTCTCAAACTACCTCCACACCAAAGTAGATTGCCCATTCCCGGTTTCGCCCCCTTAATAACGCGTATGAGCTTGAAATAAAATTCAAAATTAGTCAATTATTTTTTTTATTTAATATATTTAAATTATGGGGAAAATCTTTGTGGGGTTTTAATTTTTAATTGAATTGGTATTTTCACCAATATTTTCCGTTCAACTAAGTTTACAAAGACACTGAAGCGTATGTGCGATAATGAAAGATAATAAAATAATATGCGGTGTTATGGAATACTGGGTAAGTATGTACGTTTTTAACTTAAACTGTAGATTTTATTATTCTATACAATTATTTTACATAATAAATATCTGTAATCAAAAGCAGTATTGCTTTCATTGACAAAACTGCTTGCACAGGTAGTATTTTAAACATTCTTCGTAAACGGAAGTAATCGGCAAAAACGCTAGAAGCCATTACCTACATCGAGTTTAAAAAATAAACTGCCTACCTATGTCTGTCACTAATCAAATGGATTTGCGGTTTCAAGGCGGTTTAGTTTTTTCAATCTTTACATTATTAGTAAACTAAATGCAAGTAATCTTAGTATGTAACGTAGTGCTGATTAGAAAGTTCTAAAAAACTCTGTTATAATATTCCTTGGTCCATGGTTATAATACTTATTTTGTGAATTTGGAGAACGTTTTCCACTATGTTTCTCTGCTTCTGCTAAAACATCCTCCAGCACCAAGTTGAAGATGTTACTGATGTTATGCTCAGTATATTAAACCCTTGGATTAACCCAGCAATTGTAAGTATCTACCTACTAGGAAAAAAAAAGATAACCTGTATTTACATAGATGCTAAAAGAAAATATGTACCTAAGGTATTATTTAAATTACTCTCTTGTTGACCTACACGATTGGCTTATGAGTAAATTACGTCCACTTGAATATATATAGTTCATTCGAGTAATTGACTTGTTTTTATTATATGAATGTATATGAGACACCATAAACATAAGAGTGCTCTTTAGTCTAAATGAATTCATCTATTTATTTCTTTTTTTAGGTATCTGAAGACAGCTGTATTTGTGAAGAATGTTTTCATATACTACAAAATATATTAACAAACTATTCAAGTGGTGATTTTGTTCAGCGAGTATGACTTGAATGTGGAACATCAATATTGAGAGTCTAAATACATAATGTTTCTTTAGGCAGTTCAAAGAGGGACCTCATACCTATTCAACAGGTATGTAACATACATAAAGCATGTATACACATATTATTTTGATATATAAAATTCAACAAATGAAAGATTATAAAAATCGGTTCACCCGTTCATAAGTTATGGGTGTTCAAACAAACCCGATATAATATATAGAACAAACCCCATTGTTTTATATATTAAGATTTAATAAATGAATGAAAATAAATAAAGATATGAGTTTTAAAATAGTAAACTTCCCAATAATTAGACTAGTTACATCATCATCATCATCATCATCAGGTCCTTTTTAGTCTCCACTGCAGGAGCACGACCCTCTCTGTACTATTAGGGCCATACTCGGCCAGAGCAAAAAACAAAGCTTATAAACATCTAAGAGACCTCTCCAACCCGTCTGGCCAGCGTGGAGAGTGTAGGCCAAGTCCTCTGGCTGCTCTGGCCGAGTATGGCCCTAATAGTACTAGTTACATGTTCAAATATTTTTTCTTGGTCTATTAGTTCTAGCGATTTCAAACATGAAAATTATGATGTGAATGCTTGATTATATTTAAACTTATTATGATTTCCAGGTACATCAACTAGAGAAGCCTGTCTACAGTGTTGGACTAACGCATACAGAAGCGTGAGATGTCATGCTCAGGTTGATCAATATAGCCAACCTCATGAAAGTGCCGATGTTACTATGTCTTCTGCAAGATGCTCCAGGGAGTCATCAATTCTGGTGCCAAATCCATTACCAAACTGCTGGCTATTGTCTAGTGGGTACTAGAACAGTGGGTTGCTGTGCCCACATAATGGCTACTTCAGAGGCATTGAGTCCGGCTACATTTTATATGAAGATTATGAATAAATATGTTGAATAGATTAAAACACTATTTCTTCTTTTCCTTGCAATATTATTTTACTATGTAGTCAGTCTTCGGAATCCCTAAATATTAATAATTCTATTACTTCCATCATCATCTGACTGTTTTTTCCGGTTAGCCAATATTATGACACTATTACTGCTGTAAAAACTTTTTACGGTTGACGGCCTGGCTGACCCCAAACCTGCTTAGGTATTTCCTTCACGGCTTAACACGCGTAAAAAGCCTATGGTACGCTAGTACTATTACTTATTCTGTGCCTATGGCAGAATAGGCTCATCATACAAAAATCCCGTAAATGTGCTCATTTTAACGTGAAAGAAGGACAAACGAATACACTTTCACATTGATACTCTGCTTCGTTATATATGTATAGATAGTTATATAAGACCAATGGTCATTATTCAGTATTTTTCATATTATTGACCTACTCTTTATTTACGGAACAGTGAAAAGTATGGTAGTATTTTTCTAAGCTATTTTCACAACTGGGGTATCATTTTTGAAAGTGTAACACTCGTCTTCTAGCGATTTTTGTATGGAAAAATCGCTCTAATACGAGTGTCATAGTTTCAAAAATAGTGCCCCTGGATTCAAGCGATTTTCCCATACAGATAACATACGTTATCTAACAGTCATCCGTTCAAAAATAGCCCACTCGAACATAGAAAATAACCTCAAAATCGACCTTTGTTTAATTTTTTTATCAAAAACCCCACAATGTAAAAATCTGATTTTTATTTTATTGTATTTCAATTATTAACTACGTTATTATGTATAATTTTGGTTATTATACTGTATTATTTAATGTGGGACGTCGGCCCATAGAGCCGTGGGCATTACCCTTTCATTATTATTTTTTTAATGCTTTATATTTGCAGGCAAACTCATGCCTTGAGTTCATTCAAATGACTATAACTTTTTTTTTTAATGAACCGATTTTGATAAAACGAATATTTTGCTGTGTTAAAACAAAGCAATTGGTGAAAGTTTGAAGTAAATCGGTTCAGTATTTACGGAGATAATCGTAATCCTACATACAGACAGACAGACAAAAAAATCGTCATTTTTTTTGCTTTCTATTATTCTTTTTAAGTGTCCATCTACCCATTTCAGTCAAAAAATCTAAATGTACAGACAAAATATTTTTACTGTTTTATTATATGTTTATATATATAGAAAATGCTGGAAAAATCGACATCATTTATGAGTCGTAAATAATGGTTTTAGTAATTTAACTACGTGAAATAATACGAGTAACATTAATAAGAAAAACGTTTTGAGAGCGCCGAATTAAATACGTTTTTTTATTTGTTATTTTTATTGCTTGTTTTGTATCTTTCTCTTTATTGTATATTATGCATGAGTGTCACACTTCCAAAAAAAATACCCCAGTGAGTAAAGAAGAGGATATAAAACTCCAAAAACCGTAAAACATTTTTGTCCCATTTGTGCATCCAGAATAATAAATTATTTGCTATAAACGATTTATAACTCTGGCATATTTAATTAGTCCGTTTTAATCAGGACTCGTCTACTTAATTATGCGGACAACCGCCGCCCGTTGTTTTATTTTGACGGATTCCGTCTATTTTTGTCATATTTAGCGAATTTTTGTGTAAATTATTTTTTTTTAGGTTCTGTACTGCCAAGTGTCAAAACGGAATCCTCACGGGATCATCACTCGTGTCGTGTGGCAGTCTTTTCTGTCTGTCACAGCCGATTTGCTCCGAATCTTCCGGACCGAATAAGTTGAAATTGGGTTCAGTTAAGATCTAAGTCACTTAAACACAAAAATGTTGAGTAAATAAAAAAAATTAGTAAGGGGGAATAAAAAAGTGTATAAACTGTACCGTGTTATATGATAATAGTCTGAGAGCTGGCACCAATTTTTGGGTAGGTATTTGAAGCAAGCTGAAAACTTGTCACAAACCTCTCTTATTATAATACCCTAACACGGAACTGCAGACCTTGCTGGTGAGTAGCGGAGCTAAATCAACCCCTAAATTTTGGCGGCCTGGTAGGTAGAAAGACTTTCTACCAGCTAGACTGCCAAAACTTTATTTAAAGTGACAAGTTTTCAACTTGCCTTAAATACCTACCCAAAAATTGGTACCAGCTTTCCTACTATAGATAAAAGGACTTGTTGTATGGGAATAAATATATTTGTTTTATAATTTTATGGAGTACGGAGAAGGACATAGACTACCTTTTATCCCGGGAAAAAGTTCTCCCGAGGGATCGACATTGACGCGGGAGGAGCCGCGGGCGAAAGTTAGTAAAAATATATTCAGCTCTTATATTACATTAAGATATAAAGATATATCAAAAATAGCATTCTGAATGCAAAATAAACACATATAAAGATTCAGCTTCTTAAACTTATAACAATAGGCTAGTTTCTTAAAAAAATATAATTAGTCCGTCAGTTAGATATTCAAAAAATATTGGACACGTATTTTTTCTTTTGTCGATTAAACAAAAAATGATAAAGATATAGCCCTTTGAAGTTCCGTGTGACGTCATAGTTTGCTACAATTTTTAGCAAACTTTGACGTCACGAGCCCCCACTCCTGAACTTTGACGCGCTTTACCTTTATTATTTATTAGACGAAATAAAAAAATACGTGTCCAATATTTTTTGATTATCTAACTGACGGACTAATTGTTATGTTATTATTACGACCCAGGAAACTAGCCTATTCTATTAATTTATCAAAACTACAAATGGTTCCACATATTGATTAAAAATTACAATCAAGCACAATCCTCTAAAAAGTTGCATTGTAAGCGAAATCCTAAAATAAAGTAAAAATCTACTGAAGTCGACATAACTCCTGGACTTTTAATAAACAAGCGGCTAGACTGAGTATAAATTGAAAATTAAAGTGAAAAAAAATATATTAATATTATTTTTATTTATTTATTTAAACTTTAAAAAACATGTACAAATATTTTTAGGTGGACTTAAAGCCATTAGGAATAAATATATGCTTCTTGGCGAGCTCCGTGGCGCAGTGGTTAACACGCCTGCGCCACGAGGGTGCTCGGGTTCGATCCCCGGTCAGATCATGATGGAAAACGATATTTTTCAGATTAAACTTGGATGTTTATCTATATAGATACTTATATAATTTTATATTATAACACACATAATCGTTGAGTTAGTATTCTACGACATAAGTTCACAATTTCCTGTGGGGCTAGCTCAATTTGTAAGATATGTCCCTATTTATTTATTTATTTAAAGATTTCTATAGGGACCCAAACAAGTATGCAGCAAGCGATCAAACATACAGCTTGAAAGCAAGCAAGCATGCAATAAGGACACAAACATGCAGCAAGCAAGCGAGCAAGCATGTAAGCAGGTAAAACGTAAGCATTTCTAGGTGGCTCCTCCAGAGGACTCTCCATCAGCTTCTGGACCGCGGAGAAGAATAACATTTTAGTAGATAAGACAAAGTTAAGCTACTTAGAGTCTGGGTGGTCTTAGACGGATGAGTATTTTTAACCGACTTTAAAAAAAGGAACAGTAGAATATAAATTATGTTGTATTTTTTTTTTTGTTTGTTACCACATAACTCCGTCATTTATTTAAACAATTTTAAAAATCCTTTTTTTAGACGGTACTTACAAATTGGTCTTATTCAAATTTCATTAAAATCGGTAGTTTTTTATATGAAAGATTATATTTCCCTTGTCACTTAAGCAGTTTTGTGCCATGAAATTAAAAGAACCCGGGACCTTTCGGTTATGGTTTACGCTCTTCGACTACTGGACCAAAAACTGGAACTTTTAAGTCCAGTAATTTTAAAGTCAATGTCACAAATCCCACTAGCTTATTGGAAAACGAATTTACAAACGTCCAGTACAAATGTCGTCGCTGGAAGGAAAGCGATACATCAGGGCGACGGAGCAACTCGGAAAAGTACTTATCACGATTGAATTTAAAATGTATTCAGAAAATATACTAAATACCTGTTCTTGTTAGGGAATTTAATCGACTTTAGAAAACCGTGTACAGTGCAGGCCATGGTGTTAGCCATACACCGTACATGACGGGATGTTGTGTGTAGGTTGTAGATGTTGGTGTGGAGATAGAAGATCACGTCACGTAAAAAGTAGTTTATTTGTCTCGATGTTACATGTTGATAACTGGGTGTGATGGATTCTTTCTCGGTGTCAGCCCAGCAGTACCTCGACCGCCGCCGGATAGTAACTGGCTACTGCTCGATGAGATACTATCGGAGATACTATATATATATTAGGCCACGGGTTGCCCAAATGTGCTAGGTAAGCTTGTACAGACCATTTTCAGGGTTCCGTAATAAACAAGGAACCCTTATAGTTTCGCCATGACTGTCCGTATGTCTGTCCGTCCGCGGTTTTACTCAGAGACTATAAGTACTAGAAAACTGTAATTTGTTATAGATGTGTATGCAGTGTAAACATAATTTTTCTATGGTACCAATGCTGGGAACTAATTTTTTTTTATTACATTTTATTATTATATGGTGGAGAATTTCGGTGCTGAGGTTGGAACACGTAGTACCTCCATTGGCTTAGTGTAGGTATACCTCATAGACCTAAGTCACTGGTTCAAACCCCGTCCGCAAGATTTTTTTTCCTTTAGACGCATGAAGCCATATACGCGAAACACCATCTGCACGCAAAACACCAACTAAGCGTAACACCAACTTAGACTTACGTAGATACCAAATAAGCAAAACACCTACTTTATATTTTATTTCTTAATTTAATAAGAGTATATCAAAATAGCATTGTGAATGCAAAATAAAGCACTTCTAAAATATTTTACCACCTATTTTTGGATCAGTTTCTTCTCCAGGTTGGCTGCGAGAGAATGCTTTTTGGATTAAGGCTACCTACTATAGCTTTATAGTCTCAAAAAGTGTTAAAAATAAGTCAATAAATTTTAGTGTACCATTCAGCCTGTATAATAACTACACTACATCATCATCATCAGGTCTTTTTAGTCTCCACTGCAGGAGCATAACCCTCTCTGTACTACCGGAGCCATATTTGGCCAGAGCAGCCAGAGGACTTGGCCTACACTCTCCTCTTTTTTAAACTTTCGCGCTTTCAACTCATAATTATGTATTTAATTATGTTGTGACCAAGATGGATGTAACTCCATTGAAACGTCAACGGAAACAAATAATAAAAAAGGTTCGTGCTAAGTCCCGTTTATATACATAATTATGTACATTCTCCTCGCTGCTCAGTCGGGTTGGAGAGGTCTCATTGATGTTTATGAGCTTTGTTTAGCTTGTATTTCCTATGTCGCCTATTACGACATCCATGGGAAGACTTGGAGTGGTCCTATTCTACTCTGCTGAAAACCACACGGCTACACTACACCCGGGTGACAAAATTAACACTAACTCAAACACAAACTGCAATACAAATCAGAGATGACGGACAGTCGGCTAGATTTATCTCACGATAGCCACAAATGTCATGGGCAGGACATTAGACACACGGCTACGAACTTTGCACAACAATCCCTATTTCTATTAATTCTAACGGGACTCGGACCTTATTTAAGGAATTGTAGGTTTATCTTTAGGCCTTTTTTTTTACATGTGGAAAATGCGTTACGCATACTGGTCGGTACGGGGATACAGAGCAGTTATTGTTAGCGGGACTCACACCCGCTAAAAACCACATGATTGCTCTCTTCACGCCATATTACCGGAATGGTAGGCACGGTGGAGCTACCACCACTCTTCCACCATATCTTTAGGCCTAGGATCATCTATGGATTAAACGACAAACCTCGTTTTAAAATACGATTTTCCTTAGTACTTGACTTGGACCCCGGCCTAAACCTGGTACTAATTTTAGCCCTTGTTTTATAATAACACTGTATATATTTATGTTCGCTGACGTAAACATCGAGTTACATCATCGATGGACCATGCCACGATGCATGTAACTTCTGAATATGCGAATTATATGGCGTGATTCAAACTTTCCTTCTCTTCAGAGAATATACTAGCTAAAACCAACCGAACGTTCAAATTTACAGTCATATCAAATGTCATCATTATCATCAGGTCTTTTTAGTCTCCACTGCAGGAGCATGACCCTCTCTGTTCTATCGGAGCCATACTTGGCCAGAGCAGACAGAGGATTTGGCCTACACTCTCCTCGCTGGCCGTCTGGCCTGGGTTTGAGTTGCCATACTTGGCTCGAACAGACAAAGGATTTGGCCTACACTCTCCTCGCTGGCCAGACGGGTTGGAAAGGTCTCATTGATGTTTATAAGCTTTGTTTAGCTTTTTTATCCTAAGTCGCCTTTTACGACCTCCACAGGAAGACTAGGAGTGGTCCTATTCTACTCTGCCGGAAACCACAGGGCTAACATATGAAATGTGTAAATTACTAAAAGTATAACTTAACATGCTGAGCCCGGAGTTAATCGCACCGCACCGCATTGCAACCTGTACGATATTTTTATCCCAACTGAATCTCGATTCTCATGAACAATTCCGCAGCTCATTACGCGAAACACATGTTTTCCTAGTCAATGGCTAGAAGCAAATAAAAATAAAGCTTCCCTAAGATCGCGTGGCTTCCGTAAACATGACTACAACGATGGCCACATCGTAAGCTCTGCACAATCGGACTGCGATCGTTATGTGCTAGGGTTGTCTCTTTAGTTATATATTTTCTACATACATACATACATACTATCACGCCTGTTTCCCATGGGGGTAGGCAGAGACCAGGGACCTCCACTTGCTACGATCTTTACAAACCTCTCTCGCTTCGTCTACATCCATCACTCTCTTCATGCATGCTCGTCGGTTTCGGGTACTCCTAACTTGCCCTTTGGCCAGAACGTCCGTAATCTGGTCACGGTATGTGCGTCGAGGCCGGCCCTGACCAACTCTTCCAGTCACATCTGAAGTATAAAACTTCTTTGTAAGTCTTCTTTCATCCATCCTTTCTACATGTCCAAACCACCTTAACATTCCTTTTTCAATTTTTGTCACTACATCCTCTTTCACTCCACATCGCTTTCGCACTACGTCATTTTTCACCCGATCTCTCAAATTTACACCACACATACTCCTAAGCGCACGCATTTCTACCGCATTTATTCTACTTTCATGCTTTTTCTGCCAAACCCAACTTTCACTTCCATACATAAGTGTGGGCAACAACACTCCCTGATGGACAGCAAGACGTGCCCTGTTGGACACCTTCCTACTGTTCATAAATGAATGCAATGCTCCATTCACTCGATTACCAGCAGCCACTCTTCTTTCTATATCCCTTTCGTGCCTTCCATCTCTAGTAAACACACATCCTAAATAAACAAACTCTTTCACTTGTTCCACTCTTTCTCCATCTATAACAATATTACATTCTGTAAAACTTTCATCCCTTTCAAAAACTATCACTTTCGTCTTACTCACATTTATTTTCATACCTTTTCTTTTAAATGCATCATTCATACATGTTACCATCCTCTGTAAATCCTCCTCAGACGATGCAAGTATTACCTGGTCATCGGCATAGAGAAGGCATTTGATAAGTAACTCTTTCATTCTTAAACCACATTCATTTTCTTTCAAATCTTTCAAGCAACTGTCCATAAATAAATTGAACAGCCATGGCGAAGCTACACATCCCTGTCTGACACCTTTGTCAATGTCAAACCAGTCTGTGTAGTCCGCGTTAATTCTTACACAGGCACTGGAATCCTTATAAAGAGATTTCAGCGCCTGGATAAGACAGCTGTTCAACCCATATGCAGACAGCGTCGACCACAATTCTTTCCTTATCACTCTGTCATAGGCCTTTTCCAAATCCACGAATACGCAGTACACTTTTTGACCTTTGGCCAAAAATTTCTCCAAAATGCATCGCATGGAAAAGACCTGATCTGTACATCCCATTCCCTTTCTGAATCCCGCTTGCACATCCCATATCTTATCATCCGTATCTTTCATCACCCTTTCAATCAATATCTTTGCATACAGTTTGCCAACCACACTAAGAAGACTAATGCCTCGGTAATTCTTGCAGTCTTGCTGTGAGCCTTTTCCTTTATAAAGCGGCACTATAATGGCTTTACACCAATCTTTGGGGACCACACCTTTTTTAAAACACATATTGAAAAGACTACACAGCTGACTAGCCACGATGCCCTGTCCAGCCTTTAGCATTTCGGCAGTAATCCTGTCATAGCCCCCAGCCTTTCCCGCTTTCATACAAATTATCGCTTCCACAACCTCTTCTATTTTAATTTCATTATTATCTTCATTTTCATCATTTTCTTGCATTTCATTCTCTACAGTCGACACCCTTTGTTGATCTCTTTCAAATAATCCCTCAAAATACTCTTTCCATCTTTCTAAAACATCTTTTTGATTCATTAATATTCTTCCATTTTCATCTCTAATCTTATAGGGCTCAGATTTTGTATCTTTCCCTCTAACTCCTTTTATACATTTCCAAAAATATTTGACATTGCTCTTAAAATCTTGCGACAGCCTTCTATCAAAATCATCTTTTTGCTTATCCTTCTTTTCTTTTACAATTTCTTTTACACACACATTCATCTTCTTATAAACCTCTTTAGCAGTACGCACATCATCATTAGTCGCCGCTTGTACAGTTCCTAGAGCAAGCCAATCCTTCCATGCTTTTTTCTTTCTACACACGGCATCTTGTACCTCTCTATCCCACCATACATTCTTCAACTGCGTACCTTTCCTTCTTTTTGATATACCACACACTTCCAAAGCTGTATCAATTATTCCTTGTTTTAAAATATTCCATACCTCTTCGATCTCCCGTTGTTCGTCTATCTTTTCAAAACTTTTTACTAACATGTTCTTGTATTCTTCTTTCGCTCCCTCATCTTGCAATCTTTCCACTTTTATTCTTTCTACTTTATTTGAGGGTTCCGATTTACGGTGCCGCCATCGCTGTAAAATATTTCTGGCTTTACAAATTACCAAATAATGGTCTGTATGAATTCCTGTACCTCGGTACGACCTCGTATCAAACACATTCTTTCTCAGTCTTTCATCCACTATCACAAAATCAATCATACTCTTTGATCCATTCTCTTCTCTCGTATATGTGTGAATCATTTTGTGTTGAAACATAGTGTTCGTCACACAAAGATTCCTTTCCAAACATATCTCAAGCAAACTTTTCCCGTTTTCATTCTCTCTTTCATCCCCAAATGAACCTAATACGCTTTCAAAACCATAGCGTTTTATTCCTACCCAGCTATTAAAATCTCCTAACATTACTAGCTTTTCATTTTCCTTACAACTACCTAATACCTCTCTCACATTATTCCAAAACTCCTCTCTTTCCTCTTTGTTCCTTTTGCTCGTACCTTCCGTAGGCGCATACACTCCTAACACAAACAACCTATTTAATCCAACTTTTATTCTTACCCAAACAAGCCTCGAATTTACAAACTGATACTCAGTCACACAATCTACCATTCGTTTGGAAAGGATGAGGCCGACTCCTTCACGGCCTTTACTGGTATCTGGTACACCAGACCAATATAAAGTAAATAACCCACAATTTGTGGTTCCACATCCTTTCCGTTTCGTCTCATTCACACAAAGAACATCAATCCTTCGTTCATCCATCATCTGACAAACTTCTTCCACTTTACCATCCATCCCTCCTCTGACATTCAAAGTAGCAAAGCGGCTTTCCGTAGCCCGCTTTTCGCGCCCACGGGAAACGAGACGTGATGGGTTGCGAACCGCATCGCCGCCATATAGATTTGAATTTTTTAAAATCATTGCGTTCCCACGAGTGTAGGGGATAAACTGTCGCACCCGGCAGTGCCCCTTGTACCGGGTGAAGGCTAGCCTTAGTCTGGGGTCGCCCGGTCCCAGGGCAAAAATGGCACGCTTGGTATTAGGCTCGCCCCTAATCATGCATCCCTCAGCACGGCAGACCTTGGATTGGCGGAATAGGAAAAAGGGAAATAATATATAATGGGATCATAAGATAAATACGGACTGGATTACTTGGATTTTAGACAGGATGAAGGTGAAAGGATGCTACTAACTCGGAAGCTATAAGGAGAGAGTTAGTAACAGCTAGGGAAGCCGGGAACGCGTACCCGAATGCCACACTCAATATACCACCGGTCAGGCAGTATTTTTATTATATATTATATATAGGCAGTATATTTATATTTTCTAAATATTGAAATTATTAAAATTATATTAATTTGAGCGATTCATATTGTAAAATGATTGCCATATTGATTTAAATGTGCCCAAACATGATGAGTTTGCGGAATGCCATCCCAATTAATTCTAGAAGTAAGCCTAGGGCTACCAATTATTATAGTTCGGGTTTTACTTGGGTTAACGGTAAGACCATGGTATGCTCCATGTAGATATATTTTTAAGTCTTCGTTGACACCGCTTATGGCAGATGGAAGTAGTTCAATGCTCGATTGCACGTAAATATGCAGATCATCGGCATAGAGGTGGTAGGAAGAGCGAAATAAAATTGGCTTGCAATGGCTTTTGTTGGTATCTAAATAAAAAGGTCCTGTGTTCTGAAGCGAGCTAAATTACACTGTATCGCTAACTTCATTGAGTTGATATTTCTTTGAATTTGCAGAGTGCGACTTCTGTAAGTAAGTACTAGTACTCATTATTTGACGGAACCACTACACCTATAATAGTATGTCAACACGTTTTACTATAATCTGGCTTAATTCATTCCGCTGACGTTAAGCGATAGAAAATAAGAGGTCAAAATTAAATAAATAGAGGCAGCCCTACTGTACTGCAGTATTTAAAAACTTGCAGCATTTCCGCAACGTTACAGCAGAGATCGCGCGATACCATTCTCAGATAATTGCAAACGCTACTTTGATTGTTATGAAGAATAACTCGCTTTAAGCGACAAAGTTTGCAGCAAACCAAGGAATAATGCGAACATTTGCGCTAGATACACATTGGATAGAGATTTCTACGATTCATTTTGTTATCTGTTTGGTATTAGTGACGAACAATAACAATTAACCTTGATTGAACTTCAGACAATCATCAAAATGTAATTACATCATGTTTTATGTGCGATTTACCGGGGTCGTCACGACAGACCAGCGTGACGAGACTGGCTTACCTTGGAGCGATTGACTCCGATTGAATTACCGATTGAATTAATTATATTGAATACCGTATTGTAAATAATAAATAAATATATAGGGACATATCACACAAATTGAGCTAGCCCCACAGTAAGTTGTGAACTTGTGTCGTAATATACTAACTCAACGATACTATATTTTATAATAAATACTTGTATCGATAAACATCGAAGACCCAGATTAATCTGAAAAAGATCGCTTTACATCACGACCTGACCGGAGATCGAACCCGGGCACCCTCGGTGTCGCAGGCTGGCGCGTTGACCACTGCGCCATGGAGCATACCGTGTCGTCTCGTGTCAAAGCGCGTATATTGGATATTGGTGAACGTAAATTTATCGGCCCATACATTCAAATACGATGATGAGGGACAGTTGAAGGATATTATGGTTTTCCGAGTTAATGTATGCATGAGAACTGTTTTTTTTTCCACCATAATCATCTGAATACTTTTCCATTTATATACCTATAACTCAGGTTTATGCCTCACGTCCCACTACCTGCACAAAAGCTGACCTCTGTAGAGCTTCAGAGACAGCTATCGGGTGGCATCAGAAAAGACCAAACATAGTTTTAAGATTTTCTCTGTGTGCGTGTGTCCCGTGATCTCTGCGTCTGACGGTGATTGATGTCACGGGCCGAGTGTCTCGTGGGATCACAGACTGCTTATGAATAAATCTATACATACATTGACACTCTAATATTACTATTTTGGCAGAAGTAATGGAGTGGTCATTTTCAAAACCATCACTTCCTATAGGTTAAGAAAAAAATCGTGAGTAAACCTGTACAGGCAGGTTCCGTACCATTTTTAATATAATTATTTTTATATATGGGATAACTACATATGGTTATTTATGTTTTTCATAATTAATCCTCTTCAAATCAAATCAAATCAAAACGTTTATGCCTTTGTTTATGCCTTTGCCTCTGTAGGCCTTTGCAGGCAATTTTTCACGTCAAATCACATTTTTAAGGATCTAATTTAGTCATATTTATATTATTAATTAATGTGCAAAAGCTACAGACTACTATCGTTTCGGAACCGACCACTGCAGAGAAGAAACGCCAAAAGAAACTCTTTTCACCTACTTCCCTGAAGGGCTTTTAATTTTATCATCTATCTTTATCATTTATCATCTAATTTCTTCATTTATCATTTCTTCTTTTTTTTCATTTCTAATGATGATTACAATTTTTATTATACAACGTGATTTTGAACCTCCTAGCTTTATTGAAATCTCAGAATCAGAATCCCTAATGAAATATAGAACTGCAAGAAAAAAAGCTGAAAATCGAAAATAAAATAGGGTTTCCCATACAAAGTCGCCGATCAGCTGGACGAATTTCTATGGAAAGTCAATTATTTTTCTTCGGTTTTTACCTTTTTTTCTTGCAATTCTGTATTCCATTAGGGATTCTGATTCCCAGATTTCAATATAGCTAGGGGGTTCAAAATCACGCTGTATACATTATCATTTTTTGGTACATATTATGTTAGCGATCGAGTGTGCAATGATAATATTTTACATTATTTTTACTGTCTTTGTGCTATAAGTCGTTGCTTCGTACCAAATTTCATGATTCTGAGTTCACGAGTAGTACCTAGGTTTTGATTCCCTAATGTCGAAAATTTGCGGCATAAACGGCTGTATCTTTTGATTTTGTTGGCTTAGAAAATTTGTTTTTTCACAGTTTCCAGGAAAAGTAGACCTGAGTAGGTTCCGTTTTTCCTTTTGAGGTACAGTACCCTTAAAAGCCATAAACCTACGTTTTTGTTCTATTAATTCTTTATTTTGTGTTTATAATTTGTTGTAATAGCGGCAATAGATATTCACATTCTGTATGAATCCAAATGTCTTCTAATTACAGTTCTAAAGATACAGCGCTGTGACAGACGGACGGCGTAGGCTTTTTTAGTCTTTGTTATACGGTCCCATTTTCCCTACATTTTAAGGAACCCTAAAATTTTATTGGTTTACTTCCATCAATCAAATTTTATGGTGTGATATGAGGAAGACAATGAATGAAGGCAATGAAAAAAAAAATAGTGAACAATTTAATAGTGTGAAACATGCAGGTTTTTAAAAAAATGTGAGTAATATAAAAAAAATTGAAGTTTGAAAAAGAGCAAACAACTTGACGCATCCAAAAGACCTGACATTTACTCCGATAGCAGTGGATTAAGAAACGTGTAATTTAAGCTTACTTAAATTCTTTAAGTACCTAATGCGGAGTTTAAGATCTTCAGTAAAACTTCCGATTCTATAGAAAAAATAATAGTTTTTTTTTTTAATAAAAATACGCATGCATTAAAATTATACCCAGTGTCAAGCACGATGGTTTAGGAATCCAAAAGTTTAGAAGTTATGGTGATGATTTCCTAAACTGAATTTCTTTATTTCTCGTTCTTAACTTTATATCTACACATACATGAACTCTGAAAACTAAAATTTTCAAAATCTAGTTTTGGCCCGTGGTTTGTCTAGATTCAAGATTCAAAGATTTATTCAGAAAATAGGCCTTTTCAGGCACTTTTTCACGTCAATTCACATTTTAAATAACACTTATTATATTATACTAGCTTTCGCCCGCGGCTCCGCCCGCGTCAATGTCGATCCCTCGAGAATAGTACGTTTTCCCGGGATGAAAGGTAGCCTATGTCCTTCTCCATACTCCAGAGAACTTGTATGTAAAATTTTATCATGATCGGTTCAGTAGATAGGGCGTGAAAGCGTAACAAACAAAGAAAAAACAAACAAACAAACATACAAACAAACTCACTTTAGCATTTATAATATTATTATATTATATTATATATTATATTATATTCAAATTATTAATTATTGTTCAAAAGCTACAAACTAGCAACACAATACTGTGGAAGCTAAGTTTTTTAAGGCTTCTTTCTTTCTTTCTCAGCCCGTGTTCACCCATTGTTGGGTATAGGCCTCTTCATAGCTTTTCCACTTGACCCGGTCTTTTGCTGTTTTTTAAGGCATTAGTTCTTGCCGTGTGGTATCAGGCAGAGTAGAATAGGACCACTCCAAGTCTTTCCGTGGATGTCGTAGAAGGCGACTTAGGAAATACAAGCTAAACAAAGCTTATAAACATCTATGAGACCTCTCCAACCCGTCTGGCCAGCGTGGAGAGTGTAGGCCTAGCCCTCTGACAGCTCTGGCCAAGTATGGCTCCAGTAGTACAGAGGGGGTCATGCTCCTGCAGTGGAGACTAAAAAAGACCTGATGAAGAAGGCATTAGTTATAATGTCCTCTTTAGTACATTTGGCAATTCGACTGCGAAAATACTTATACAGGCTTTAAAACAGCAAAAATATTACTACGAACCTGTGACCCTTAAATGACCCCTAAAATGTATAATGCTGCACTATCGCCTCCACCCTTGTCATAATATTAAAGCCCTTCCGATGTAAATCTTTCTTTCCATCCCTTGTCCGCAGCGAGATTTAAACTGCAATGTTTACGTACATTATTGAGTAAGTTTAAGTCTTTTTTTTACAAACCGATAAACGAATAAATCTATTTAATTAATGTAAGCAAGCGGGGGCGGCCGCAGAAGCGGCGGAAAACTTAAAAAAACACAAATATAAGGGTCTCGACTCCGAATACATTTTCATGTCGTTCGGAGTAGAGACCCTTGGTCCGTGGGGCCCCAGCGCCCATTCACTGGTAAAAGAGCTGGGTAAGAGGCTCGCTGAAACGAAAGGGGATCGAAGAGCTGGCAGTTTCCTCGCGTGTAAGTGCTGTCAGCATTCTAGGGACAATGTCGGATTCCCCAATTTTTTTTGATATCTTGATTTAGTTTAGTTATTTCTATTTAACCAAAAGTTTTTAACTAACTTCTTTATGATATGAAGGAGTTACCGAGGAATGTGTTTAAAAATAAGCTTAATTTTTTTTTTGTGGATAAATGTTACTATAATATTCAAGAATTTATGGACGATCGAAGTTTATAACTATTATTTAATATATATATTGACATTTTGCTTATTTTTTATTATTGATTATTGACGTTACATTTAGTTAATTTTAAATATTGACGACATTGACATTATAAGTTAATTTGCATGTAACATTTACTGGATTTTGTTATGTTTTTAAGGATAAGAACTTGAACTTGAACTTAATAATAAATTTTTAGATTAAGTTAAGTATTAAATTTGTTAAGTTTTTTTAAGTTTTTCTATCATAGCCAATGTTAACTTACTTCCAATAAAATTGACACTAATAATAATGTCAATTGATAATTAATCTAAAATTAGTGCTCTCTTAGATAAATAAATGTTCCTCTATCGCCGCCACCCTCGTCAGTGTAATATTAAGACGAGGCCTCAAATGTTTGGTACCTTCGCTCGGCAAAGGACTGATCAAGTGCGCGCAAGGGATAGCGCTTGGCGGTTTAGCCCGTGAATGATGAGATAGGAGATAGTCTTGAGTCGCTCAAAGAAAAAAACGTAAGCGCCAAATTCGTGATTTCTATTTTATATAAAATCAGACCGGTTAATTGTATTTTCATATTTAAATTTTGATGAATTACTAATAACCTATCTTTTAGTCTAAAATTCATTATTTCATTCGTCGCATTTGAGCTACAATAACAAAAACTGTGCGAACGAAGACCATTTTTCAAAAAATAATTTTATCGAGAAAATTTTATCAAAACGTGTTTTCATCTTCAATTTTTGGAGATGAAATAGTCAAAAATCATATTACTTAGATTTGAAACTCCTAATTTAAGTATTTTGCGTGATAAATAAGGTTCAGAACGACCTTATTTACAGTGGTATCGCCTTAAAGCCTCACTTTCCGTCCCTTGTCCGCAGCGAGATTAACACTGCAATGTTGATATACATTATTGAGTTATTTTTGAGTCTTTTAATGTGTTTTTTTAATAAACACAAACCATTACACAAACATTATAATAATATTATTGAGATTTAGTGCCCTCTACAATGTTTGACGCTAAACTACCGCCGCCGCCATCGTCAGTGTAATATTAAAGCTGTAAGGATGTTTATCTCATTTTCCAATCCTTGTCCGCAGCGAGTTTAAAACTGCAATGAAACATAAATTATTGAGTCAGTTTTTTTTTTCTTACCTCTCTTTGGCCCTCAAACTTCATTCAGAAGCTTGTTTTAGCCAGTGTCTAATTATGGTTCTGTGGTCGTAGCGTAAAGATGTAACAGAGTTATTGTCGCATTTGTAAGATTATAGTTTATGGATTTCTATATCACACTAGCTGTCACCCGTGGCTTCGCTCACGTTAAATCAATTCCGCGGGAACAGTACTTGTTTCCGGTGAAAGGTAGACTAAGTACTGATATATGAAATTACCTTTATGTGTGCAAAATTTCGTCAAAATCCATTAATCCATTTTGCCGTGATGGAGTAACAAATATCAATACATCCTCATATTCGTACATAAAAACTTTCACGTTTAAAAATTAGTACATAGGGATACATTACATAAGGATACACGTAAGTGGCCAACACGTGTCAGATTTTTTAAGCTGCCCAAAGGCATCTGTCATAGCTAACGACCGCCATCTAATGATGGCAGCCGGGATCAATGGCTTAATGAGCCTTCGGAAGCACGGAGGAGCTCCAGAAATTGTTGTGCCACTTATGGTCACCCATCCCAGGGGACACCACGCCCGGGGTTGCTTTACATGCGTAATCGTTTATAACACGCACGCCAACTTGGCCATCGAGCTCCTCACTAAGGCACTAAAAATTACGAAGGTTATCTTTTGGTCAGAAATTCGAAGTAAGTACTGTTTCTGAGGGATTATCTAGGATTATCTATTATTATTATTATCCTATCAGTAACGTGTGTAAAACTGTGGATGTAAGATTTTTATAAAATACAACAAAGATAGTTTTACAGCAACCTTTAAAGTACGAGTAAATTACCTAGATATATTAAAACAATCTCCCAACATATTGTAGCCCAACAAACTACCGAGCACCCATACAAAATCCACAATTTATGTAATATATATGCAAATTCATGCAAATACGCTCTGTACAAAATAACGCTAATATTTAGGCGTCCATTTAGTTTATTAGGCCTTCTTAATTGGGTTTCGTAATAGGCAAACTATTTCGTACATTTTGATGCTTGATTCCAAGGGAACATAAACTTTGTCCGGTCAAATGGTTTGCGTGCTTTGACAAGGCGACGCCGGCAACTGACGAAAGAAGTATCGGCGCCCGCCAAAGGCGGTATCGGCAGCTTCAAAGACGGCACGTCCTGTACAGACGCAGGATACATTGCTACGTCGTGCGGAACGACAGTTTAATTTTATTACGCAGCGAATAAAGTACATGATTAAAAATGTTTTTCGTCATTGGGAAGATAAAGGTGGTTCTTAACAATTTGTTTAATTGTTCATGTTTCACTACCAAAAATATTTTCCAAATTAAATAGGTTGATTATTTTCATTTTCTTTCCAAAATCTCTTGTGTGTACAAGAGATTTTGGAAAGAAAATGTTCTGCAGACCATTTGGGCGGATAGACTATATCAAGCTTGATTCTCATTGACAGAGCGAGTGCGAAACTCGCGTGACCGTCAGAATGGCTGGTGCTTATGGCATTTGGCTGTGTGCTATGGAGTTGAATCAACAATAGGCATGTTTTCTAAAAAAATACTTTTCAAAATAATTAGTCCATCTGGTAGATTTTTGAAAAATATTGGACATTTTTGGGTATTTTTTCTTTTAACAATCAAACAAAAATTGATGAAGGTATAGCCCGTTAAAGCTCCGGTCAGTCACTGTCCGGTACACTTTTTACCGGCCAGTGACGTCACTTTTTGAAAATAATATATTTTTGTCGCATTTGTTATTATAATATATTGTGTTGAAAAAGCCGTAATAAAAAAGTAGATTTAATATAATTTTCCCACAATCGGAACATTACCGGACGTCACGGGATCATTTCTCCGGAACTCGGCCCCAGTTGGCTCTCGATGTCTGATTTGCATGATTCAATTTGTAATTCTGTGTTCAATAACAAGCCCATTGACAGACTGAGATGATTTTATGTTAATGTAATGGCTTATTTTACCCTTTATTCAATTTTGTTTATGATATAGAGCTGTTGTTATAAGCAAGTTATTTCAAACGTTTTTGACGTGGTAACGTCAAAAAAGTGTGTGCAAGCGAGAGCGCGGAACAAGCGAGGCACGATCGGCCTAAGCGTTCGCCTTGTGACGCATCTATCTCTCTTCCACCGTTCACCATTAATACGTTAAATTATCGTCCGTAAACGACTTTACAGACAACCAATTATTTTTGTAATTTTTATTGTGAATATATTATGTGGTACAGTAAAATGTGTCTGACTTTTGGGGGTTATTATCACCAGATCAACTTAATTGTATTAGTTGAAAAGAATCCATTGGTTCTATGCAGATCTTTACCGTGTGGTCCCGGCAGAGTAGAGTAGGACCACTCCAAGTCTTCCCGTGGATGTCGTAATAGGCGACTTAGGAAATACAAGCTACGCAAAGCTTATAAACATCTGTGAGTCCACTCCAACTCGTCTGGCCAGCGTGGAAAGTGTAGGCCAAGTCCTCTGGCTACTCTGGCTAACTCTAGTAGTATAGAGAGGATCGTGCTCCTGTAGTGAAGACTAAAAAGACCTGGTGATAATGATGATGATGATGGTCTTTGAGAAAAGAGAAGTAGAATACTCAAATCTAAATTATTATTGTTAATTATTAAAATAATTTATGTATATGCTTGACCGGAGTGCGGTACATTATTATTTATCAAGTTGTTCAAATTTTAAAACATCTTGAAAGTTGGTTATTTGAAATCTAGGTATAAACATGAAGCACAAAGATTTTATCTCATCTTTCTTCTTTATAAAAATATGCATGTGTATGCAATGCAAGCACCTTCAGCGGGCGAACGAAACAAGTATGCATAATTTAATATCTTCTCGATTCTTGAGCTTTTTTTTCTACAAATATATGTCACTGGCCAGTGGCCAGTTAACTCTATAAAAATATGATTCGACCTTTTTGGCCACGGAAATTTTTGAAACAATACTTGTGTTCACAATTCAAACTAAATTTAGTCCTTTGGAAATAAAAACGTATTTTAGAGCCTGTTTTTGGGCAACCGTTTTTTATTTTTTTAATAGAAGAAAAATAAATTAAATTTTACGAATATCATGATCATCATATTACATCGCAGACACAAAGGAGACGATTCCAATTAACATGAGCTTTATTTGCCCGATATTAAGAGTAAATAGTTAGTAATTACTGCATGAAAGGCCTGTCTCGGATTACCAACTTTCATTACATCTAGATAAGATCAAAGAAATAAGGAGATATTTGCTTATTCGTAACCTAAATCTAACCTCAAGGTCAGGGGTGTTATAAGGTCAGCGGTCTTCCTCAACTGCTTGGCTGCTGATTGCAGGTATAGCATCGGCTTTGCCCGTTGCCCCCTCAATACATTAATTCCCTCCGAAAATCCAACGAATTGCTATCCTTCGCCAGTTTAGAAAAAATGCTACCGATGGGCAGCAAGTTCGAAAGTACAACACACCATAGAAACAGTGCTCGCCAGCCTGCCAAGCGTGGTGAGTATGGCAATATACTTCCATGGAAGGAAGAATCTTTGGAAGAAGCCTGGACAAAGGCTTCTTCCAAAGATTCTGTGGTCAGTGGGCAGTGGTCTTCTTACCGCTGAAGAAGACCACTGATGATGACGTATCTAAATCTGGAACTGAGGATCAATGATTGCTATCTTTTACTGTTTCTTACATGATTTCCCAAACTAAACGGTATTGGACAGTATGTGGTTGGGACTGCTCTGCTTTTTATCATCATCATTTCGAGTAGGTGTCACGGTCAATCGACCATGCACACCCTGGTGTCAGAGTTCTTCTGAACCGCCTCTCGGCCTCTGACGTGGTTCCTTTAGCGACTACCAGATGGCAGCCGAGACCACCGGCTTAACGTGCCTTCTGAAGCACGGAATCATCTTTATTATCAGACAATCAGGTGATTCTAGCCTGCAATATCCTAACCAAACTGAAAACAACTAAACAAAGTATGCTTCCGGTGGGAATCGAACCCACGACCCCCGGGTCAACAGGCAAACGCCTTAACCACTGGACCACGGAGGCTGTCTGCTTTCTATGATTCTCTATGAACTTTTTTCTTATTTATTATCTTATAGGGATTACCACGTCTTTTTTCTACGAGATAAACAGAGCTTAGGTTTGTGAGACCTTAAAGCCACGTTCAGCATGTTGGCAGACGTGAAAAGAAGCAAAACAAGTTGCTAGCTGCATCGCCTGACTACTACATGATTCCTCAGATTTTCGCCCATTTACTCCATCTGCTCGGGAAGAGAGCTGGTACATTCCAGTTTTTTCTTTTCTCTCAGACTAGTATGGAAGATAGGAATAAATCATATATTCACACAAATTTCCTTACTTTTTTTTTCGTGGAAGTGGCCAGCACTGGTGTCAGATTATTTGAGCTGCCAAAAGGCATCTGACAGCCTGTACCAACGGCTTAACGTGCCTTCCGAAGACCGGAGGAGCTTGAGAAAATTTTATTCCGCTTCTGGTCACCCATCCCAGAAGGGACCACGTCCAGGGTTACTTTACATGCGTAAGTACTTATAATGCGCCTACCAACAGCTCCTCCTACAAATCTCCTTATTTATGTTATCTAAGGGTTGAGTATTAGTGGCGTGCTGAGTAATGTAATTAGCGATTATGCTAAAGGGCATGTTCACCTATTTTCATTTAGTTTTGTGAATGCGATACATATTTTTTTACACGATTACCAAAACAGTAGGGTATTGGATATTATTATTCATGTCAAACATCTTTTGCTTCATCTACCTACACCCATCACTCTCTTCATTCATGAAAAAAAATATCTACGAAAAATATGTATACTTAAATAAATTTATTTATTTTATCATAACTTCAGCAAGCCTCAAAGAATTTGGTCCGTTAAAATCCCTACACTCTTCCGAGTGACATAGGCTATAAAACTGTTGCCAAGTAGTCGTATTTTCGAATTTTTGGATTAAAGGCTTTTGTATATACTCACATATACACACTCTCTCGCTCCCTCATCTTTTTCTCGGTCGCATCCTTAGGTGCGTCCTGACGCGTCGAACCCGGGGCCGTTATTATAACATACCGTAATATTATATGCCATAGTTTTAATGAGCGACCGCTAACCTTTCTAAAGTATCTCCAGAACCGCAGGTCTGCCTATGAAAATGGAGTACAGGTTTTTGCCCGCGCCGGGAATCGAACCATCAGGCAATCAGAAACACTAACTTTTTTAAAAAATATACAGTACTAGCTTTCGCCCGCGGCTCCACCCGCGTCAATGTCGATACCTCGGAAATAGTACTTTTTCGCGGGATAAAAGGTAGCCTATGTCCTTCTCCGTACTCCAGAGAACTGGTATGCAAAATTTCATGATGATCGGTTCAGTAGTTACGGCGTGAAAGCGTAACAAACAAACAAACAAACAAACAAACAAACAAACAAACAAACCAACAAACAAACCAACAAACAAAATCACTTTCGCATTTATAATATTAGTTAGGATTAAGATTAGGATTAGGATTAATAACAATACAATCCAATCCAAGATTAGGAACATGCTCTTCTTACAGTAGAACACCAAGTTGTAAGTCCAAATAAAAATGGTAAAAACTTTCCATGATTAGTTAGAAGACATCACCTTATGGAGAAGAATGCGTAACGCGACGTGCGAGTGGCCGACCGAGCAGGGTCGCCATATAAAGGATGTGTATTCCGAGATGATTCAAACAACCAAGTTGAGATGCGACTGAATAAAGTTAATTGATTAAATAGCATATATCTAACATAGTATGGATTACACCACTACACTATAATAATACTACTACTCGTATATTAAAAAAAATAGTATCAATATTTTATTATAATATTCGAGATTACAATTGTGTCTAAAGGTGCTTGCGACTGCTCGATGTAAGTAACAAAATGTATGAAGAATAATTCAAATGTATACCAATAAATTACGACAGTCAACAATACGCTAATGAGTAATTCCCAAAGAAAGAGTTGCCTACCGTTGTACTACAGCATAATTTTGGCGGGCGTGATTTTCAGCATTTTAAGGTCCCTCTTGATATGCCCAGACCGCCCAACTTCTTGCTCTCAACAAAATCTGAATGAGGCAAACAAATGGGAAATTGATGCACTGGTCGAAACATATTTGATTAAACGGAAAGGCATTTTACGACTCGATAGAAGAAGAAATAGAAGGTCCCTTTAAAAAACCATACTACAGTCACCACGCCACAGACATGGCATGGAGCTTGATTATTGTCGCATTGATATGATCATTTTAACACTATCTGAACAGAAAAAGTATAGATATAAAATAAAATAAATAAATAAAAAAAATTAAAAATTTATTTATTCAGACAAAAACGTCCATTTTGTTAATAGCACGGAACTTAAACTCTATGTTAGTATATACTTTAATTTAAATATTTTCTCGACCCACTGGGCGACCCTGAGACAACCGCGTGAGCATGTATCAAGTGCCGCACAATGGGACAATCAAATTTAGTACTTATTACCTTCAGAATAGTGTTGGCACTTCCGCGTACTCTGTGCAACATCGATGCGATCCTCTTACGTAAAACGGCATGAAAGCCGTCGACGTGCGCCTGCGCAAACATATTGGATGCGCTGCAGTGTCGCGGAAGCCCCAACATCACTCTGAAGGCATTATTATATTGTACTCGGAGAGCATTGTAGGCGCGCTGCGTGTAATTAACCCACAGATTACAAGTGTACATGGACTGGCAGAAGGATTTAAACAAAGTTATTTTAACTTCTGTACCAGATCGAGCGAATCTGCGGGCCAACATATTGCAGCGAACCGCCAACGCTCTCCTTTCCCTTTCCATATCACTGTCGTCCTTCAAGTCTTCGGTTACCACATGGCCCAAATACCTGAAAGACGACACCCTCGCAATAGAATTTCCGTACAATGTACTAAAATAACCTATTTTTAATTCGTCAAATCACTTTAAAGTCCTGTAATCATATAAATATACGGCGCGAAACTTTTGCAGTGACAAGTAATGACAACTGCAAGAAAAGGATTTGGTGTCGGCTACCGACTGATAGTGTTTTAAGAATTACAACTCACGCTCTCACCTACCTTTCATTCCAGAAACAAGTACTGTTCCAAGGGATTATACCCATTTTTTCGAAAAAAAGCGGCTAAGTGCGAGTCGGACTCGCCCATGAAGGATTCCGTAGCAGCAAGTAACATAACATATTAGCCGTGTGGTATCCGGCAGAGTAGAATAGGACTACTCCAAGTCTTCCCGTGGATGTCGTAGAAGGCGTCTTAGGAAATACAAGGTAAAAAAAGCTTATAAACATCTAAGAGTCCTCCAACCTGTCCAACCCGTCTGGCTAGCGTGGAGAGTGTAGGCCAAATCCTCTGGCTGCTCTGGCCAAGTATAACCCTAGTAGTACAGAGAGGGTAGTACTCCTGTAGTGGAGACTAAAAAGGACCTGATGATGATAAAGTAACATAATATAAAAGTTCTTGTTATATTTGAGTTGATTGAATGAATGGTAAATTGCGGTTTACGATTTATGACGCATTAAAAATAACTACGTACTAGATCTCATTCACATCAATTTTTGGTGGAAGTTTGCACCATATTTTTTTTTTTTAGTTTTATCATTTTCTTATTTTAGACGTTACAGGGGGGGCGGGACACACATTTTACCAATTTGGAAGTGTCTCTCGCGCAAACTTTTCTGTTTAGGAAAAAAATTATTAAAAGCCTCAATATAATTTTAAGACCTATCCATAGATAACCCAAAGGTATGGGATTGATGAAGAAAAAATCTGTTAAAAGTTTCTGTTCTAAGTATGGGGGACCCCCAAAATTTATAGTTTTTTTTTTCTATTTTTGTGTGAAAATCTTAATGCAGTTCACATAATACATCTACTTACCAAGTTTCAGCAGTATAGTTTCGGAAAAAAAAGTGGCTGTGACATACACAAACAGACAGACATGACGAATCCATAAGGGTTCCATTTTTTGCCATTTGGCTAGGGAACCTTAAAAATCAGAAGGTACCGGTACAATTACTATTTAAAATGACAGTTTATTTTATTTTATTTTATTTAATCAGGTACAATCACATATAACAGAACCTAGTCTAGATATTTTCACACTTTTATACTTCATTTTAATTCTGATATCCTACACAAGATTGTACACAACACTTATGAAAAGTTTACTTATATTGGCACGATTTAATAAACACCCAATCACCTAGCTTACCCGACCCAACCTAAATATTATGTTGGCAACGAGTATTTAGAGTCGCGTAAATTTGCCATGACAGCAGACCGCAGATGTGTATTTAGTGACCATATTCGTAATTGCGTTTCATTCATACAACTAATGAGGTTTCGGTTTAATTTAGTACACTTGGGATGTGTTTTTTTTTTAATGACTACCCACGGTGAAATTTTTATCGTTTGGACCCTTAAAAGGGTGATTCAGCCCGTCGATATAAATAACTAAAAAATGGGCATTTTCATACAAAAAATTTCGGCCGCCCGGTCAATTTGTATAGGAACGTCAAAATATTTTTTGAGTTCCCAACATTGGTCCCATAGGAAAAGTTGTCTATATCAACGGACTGAATCATCCCTTTAAGCGTCCAGAACGATCAAAATTTCACAGTGTATTTTTCAGCTAGCTCCAAGTGAGCTTTTGCTACTAAACCAGCGTTTGAGGCGAGGGCAGGGTGCCCTCGGCGTATATAAGCAACATCACTGAAGGGCCCTAGGAGGGACGGACCTCGGCTTTGGGGGTTCACTCGGGATTTGTTACAACATCGGTCATTTTAACCGACAGGCTTGTGTCACTCCCCGTGTCGGTATCGAAGACATACCTACGTCTGGCGACATCTTCGAAGGGAATAACAATTTTTTGATACCCCCTACCTTGTAACCCATCAAGTCAAAGATTTATTCAGAAATAAATCTTTGACTTGATGGGTTACAAGTTACACTGTTGCAATTTTATCATCAAGCACCCCCACTCACACCCCCAAACGACATCCGATCCCCAAAACCCCAGATTTTAAACCATCAGTTGAAAATGCAACTGGAAATGCGTTTAGGTGAGAAAGAGATTTAAAATCATCAATAACATTCGCAGTGCTAACCCATTAATGACGTTTATAGGCAAACTAGCTTTCGCCCGCAGCTCGCATCAACGTCGTTCCCGCGGGAACAGTCATGTCAGAACATATCCTTTTCAGTATTCCAGAGAACTTGTATGCAAAATTTCATGATGATCGGTTCAGTAGTTACGGCGTAAAACAAACAAACAAAGAAACTCATCTTCGCGTGACACGAAATGATGATGATGATTTATAATATTAGTAAGGATTTTTATACATATTGATTATCTACCTTGATATTACTGGTTACATAATTGCAATTTTAATAGAAACAAAAACAAAACTACAATCACATAATCAAAAAAAATACAACTTATCCAAATTGTGTACAATCAGGGACAGAGATACCGAACTAGGCTACCTATATCTTGGATTTTTTAAGCTATAAATAATATTAACCTGAAAATTTAAAGTCTTTCTGTATCTACATTTTCATATAATTATCATTTATAGTTTAAGAAAAAAAAACAATATTATATGTAAAGAGCCTGGTCAGGTATATCTGTCCCTGACTGTACTTCTGTGTTACGTTAGACAGTACATAGGTACGTCTGTACATACGTGCCTAGACCTTTTCTTACTTTTACTGACAAGCTAACTAAATTTTAAAAAATTCAAACAGTTATCTAAGCGACTACCACATTTTTTTGTATCGAATCAGTAAAACCTTCAGTACACTTTACCGGCAGCAATTGATTTACTGAATTTGCGCGACCCGGATCGTATTTTCTCCGGACATAATCGAGTGAGACTTCAATCTCGGCTAGGTCTAGTTACATTAGTGCTCCCGGCGGTGTCCAACAAGTGGGTTGCAACATTTAAGATTGCTTTTTTGTCCTTTAGACTTGAAAAGTAGACAATGAAAAACCTGTCTGTTGAATGCCACCCTGGTATGTTAATTTTATACATAGTGAAATTTTGATCGTTTTGGACCCATAAAGGGATGACTCAGACCATCAATATGGACAACTTTTTCGATGCAAAAACAATGCTGGGAACTCAAAAAAAATTTCGTCATTTCCATACAAAAGAGTCTCGCCGCCCGGCCAGTTTGTATGGGAATGTCGTTTTTTTTTAATTCCCAGCATTGTTCCCATAGGCAAAATTTGTTCATTTTGATGGTCTGAGTCACCCCTTTAAGGGTCCGAAACGATACAAATTTTATAGTGTATATTTTTTTTTTTACTAAGTATTGAAGTAGGCATTTGTCGACAGCATCTTGAGATGGAAGCATCTCACATCTCACCTGATGGTAAGTGACGATAAAGACGAGGATATTTAGCATTACAATGCTCGGTTTAATATTAAAATCTAAAATAATATGTAATGAAACAGTAATTCGAGGCTAATGCAGCTCAGTGGGCGAGAGCCTGTGACTATTTTTTTCATTACATCATTGTTTTAGAAAAACTATGTAAGCAGCAATGCAGCATTGCGTTCAAAAACTGACACCACGCAAAGTAGGATCAAAGCGGGCGGCGCTTAAAAAGTAGATTTTTTCTTGAGCTAGTCTGCCGCGCGCTCCGTGACAGAAAGACGCGTCGATAAAAGCATTTAACATCGTATTTTTTGTGAACATCGGCAAAATTAACAAATAAAAAAAAAATGTGACGGAAAAGTGACACTGGAGTAACATATCATCACACTCGACGGTAGGTAGGTAGCTTGCGGCGAGCTGCTAGCCTACCTAACTCCGCTATGGTGATAGAGTTCATTAGATACGTTGACACTGCCCTGTGACCTTGACGTGGCCAATCGCAAACTAACTTCGTCTATGAGTGCGAAGTTTTTTGTTGTGATTTAAGTTTGTTTGCGTAAATGGGACTGATATTGAATCGTTAGTTGTATGAGAGTTACGCTTCCATATTTTTTCTAATTCAATGCATTACATATATTCGATTTAAATAACTTTATTAATTTGTTGTTACTGCTAATGGGTGTCATTCTCAACTGCTTAGCCGATGGTTGCAGGTTTGGCATCGGGTACGCGCGCCCGGCCTTCCCAAGCTACTTTTTGCGTTTTTCCCCATTCATCCCAGTACCTTCATTCCCTTCCTAAATGCACAGAGTTCCTATTCTTGCTTGCTTTTGATGGGCAGCAGAGTCATACACACAAGAAGCCAAAGAAATTGCATTTGCCAATTCCATGGAACAAAGAATTATTGGGATAGGTCTACGTCCAGCAGTTAACAGCAGGCACCAAGTCTGGATTGAGTTTCTTTCGGCGTATTCTTCTCACCAGTGGTCGTTCCAAAAAGCTAGTAGTATTTCGATTTTGCATATATGCAAAAAATTTAAGGAATAATCATATGACGTTCGAAAAGAGATACATGTCATCCAATTTAGAATAAAAATCTTTGACTTTTGAACTTCTTGCAGCTGTATTGATGATTGATGACTTTCAACATTTTAAATCCACACAAATTTCTATATTCTCTATCACACAGGAGTAAATGAGTAGGCTGCGATGGGATATAATGGGGTTGTCTAAACCCTGAAGAAAGGTGGCATTAAAAAGACAATTATAAAAAGCTTGGTTTTCCCTTGAGATTAAGTCAAACAAGCTTCGCAAGACAGCATGAAATGAGAATCACGTGCGTCTCCCCATTTCTCCGAAATTCTTGATTCCGCACACAAAAATAGCATCATGAGAGCAAAAATTTAATTCCCCGTTGCTTTTTACTGCCTTTTAAGCTTAGTAATTAAGAATTTCCCTGTTACCTCGACTGATTTACTGCTTGAGTTATGGAAGCAAGCATTTTTTCCTAAAAAGGACCGAATTATTTTCCTGCGCAGTTAATTTAAAACGCCCTTATCAGTTAACTCTTTAGGCCGTTATTTCTGAACGTATTTTTTTGTACGACGCTTTTTTATAAAATTAGCCCTTGAAGAGGTTGCTATCCAGTGAGTGAACAGAACACTTGAATTATGTGTGAGAATTATGGAGTAAAACCTCAGGTAGCCAGAATGTTATCTCTATGTAAATAATAATCAAAAATATGTACACCACTTTTGACGTCTACCACATATGAAAAACAACAACTTTAATAGGTTTGTTCGTAATGATCTTCATCTTTACACGAAAAATAGTGATATCCACAACAGGAATACGAGAAATAAAAATAAATTAACGACACCAACTTTGCGATTACAGAAAACAATGAATTCATTTTTGGGACGCTTATACGCTTCTATAATAGAATTCCTGCAGAAATATTGGGGCTGCCATTAGTTAGGTTTAAAACTACTGTTAAAAATCAATTACTTAAAAATGCCTACTATTGTATTAATGACTATCTAACAGATAAAACTCCATGGAAGTAATACATTCAATAAATTGTTAAACAATCATCATTATCATTTCGAGTAGGTGTCACGGTCAATCGACCATGCACACACTGGTGTCAGAGTTCTTCGGAACCGCCTCTCGGCCTCTGACGTGGTTCCTTTAACGACTACCAGATGGCAGCCGGGACCACCGGCTTAACGTGCCTTCCGAAGCACGGAATCATCTTTATTATCAGACAATCAGGTGATTCAAGCCTGCAATGTCCTAACCAAACTGGAAACAACTTAACAAAGTATGCTTCCGGTGGAAATCGAACCCACGACCCCCGGGTCAACAGGCAAACGCCTTAACCACTGGACCACGGAGGCTGTTAAACAATATACATCAGTAATTAATGTTAAAAAATTATATTTGTTATAAATGTGTGAAAGTGTAGCCCTTCAAGCACGTAGGACCAATATGGACTGAGTTTCTTTCGGCGTATTCTTCTCAGCAGTGGTCGTTCCGAATCGCTAGTAGCTTATCGATTTTACAAATATTAAAAATAACAATATGACGTTCAAAAAGAGATACATGATATCCAAATTTGAATAAAATTCTATTTAATTCCAACCTTCTATGAATATTTAAGGCGTCTGTCTGTTGCCGTTATCAATATTGAGCAAAAACGAGCAAAATAATTACGTTTGTTTTATGGGAGCCCCCTTAAATATTTATTCAATTCTGTTTTTTAGTTAGTGTAGTTATTTTTTGTTATAGCGGCAACAGAATTACATCATCGGTGAAATTTTTAACTAACTATCACAGTTCATGAGATACAGTCTGGTAACAGACCAGACAGACGGGCAGACAGAAGACAGACAGACATATTAATAGGGTCCCGTTTTCACCATTTGGGTATGGAACCGTAAAAATGATCAAATGGATCGTCTCCAAACCACCACAGTTAAAGATGCAGCCTGTAGATACAGCCGTATACTCGGTTGGTAGAGAATCCAATTAATTAGACTTAGCCTCTACTTAAACTACACATTACGCTTTACGAGCGCACTCGTGCATTCGACAAACAGTGGACCAAATGAAGCACGCACTAGAGCGGCACAGAGTGTCGATTTCGGAACCATTCGGATGAATGACATTCCGCAAGCGAATTTTTATTAACCAATGTGACAATATAAATTGGGCTTTTTTTGTTTTACAAATACACACAAAATAATTCCAATTACGTACGTCATACGGTTACCGTTACCAAATTTTTAACAATTCTGCTATACCACGCTTAGCGGTTGGGGCTGGCTGGCATCATTGATGAAAGTCGTTAAGCTATGTTAGATATGTACCTTTAGGAGGTTGGAAAAATGTGACACTAGTAATCTGACACTCATGAAAAACATAGAAGCAAACTACGACCTTGTGGAAGGAAGTTCGGAAGCAAGGATAAATCGACATTGGAACCTTCAAAAAACGAGTCAATATTTTCTTAAAAGGCCAGCATCGCTCTTGTCACATCCCAGGTGTTGCAGTAAAACTACTGCAACACCTGTATGCGATCACCGCTGCCCATAGACATGGGCAGCGGTGATCGCTTACCATCAGGTGACCCGCTTGATTGTTTGCCGCCCTATGTCATAACAAAACAGAGGCCTCCCTAGTAAACACTGTAGGGTCGCTACTCCCCAACAGCTCGCCACAAGCTGTTAATATATTGATATAATTATAATTGAATACTTACGTACATATGCAGGGCAGCTTGTGGCGAGCTGTTATTGTATTTTAACAATGATGATGACTTAATAATATTTGCAAGAGGTTGTGATTCGATTGCTGACGTCATTCGAATGCCAGAAGACATACGAGTGGTTCAAGAATTAAGCTTCTGGCTCCCGCTCAGGCTGGTGACGTAATTAACCAACGCAAATGTTTAGCAGCCACTGTTTGTCACGTCGTGTAATTTGATGGCATGAAAGATACGCGAATAAGTCTCATATTGGCGAGTTCCGTGGCGCAGTGGTTAATATGTCAGCCTGCGATACGAGGATGCCCGGGTTCAATCCCCGCTCAACTCATGATGGAAAACAATCTTTTTCAGATTGACATGGGATTTGGATGTTTATCTATACAAGTATCTTATATAAAATATAGTATCGTTGAGTTAGTATCCTACGGCACAAGTTCACAACTTATTGTGGGGCAAGCTTAATTTGTATGATATGTCCCTATATATTTATTTATTTAGTAAAGCTTAGTTCCCCTTCTCATCCAAACGTATTCCGGTTGCCTTCTCGGCCGTGGTATATTAGACGGAATCCAAGGTCTATCTATACCTATGATATAAGTTCAGTTCTTACTGTGAGGCCAGCTCAATTTGTGTGATTAGTCCATAATCGGCGCTGAAATTTTCCCGCCTGCTTGAAATTTTTTCACTTAATTTAATTAGAGTATATCAAAATAGCATTGTGAATGCAAAATATAAACACTTAAAAATAAAAACTATTTATTCGTAATCCATCAGACGAGTCTGCCAACAGCACTCATGCTATAATATTTACGCCGGCCGCCTGCCTGAAACAAACCTTCGCAGTGAAAATGAACTAAATGTATATTTTAATTAATATCTTTGATTTTTTAAGCCTAATAGTGTCTTATTATTGGGTAAAGGCCTCCTTTTTAGTACGCCATAGATCTAAAAGTCAAAGTCAAAGTCAAAGATTTTTATTCAAAATTGGATACATGTATCTCTTTTTGAACGTCATATTTTTATTTCTTATATATTTTTTTATATATGCAAAATTGAAATACTACTAGCGTTTCGGAACGACCACTGGTGAGAAGAATACGCCGAAAGAAACTCAATCCAGCCTTGGTCCCTACGTGCCTGAAGGGCTCTGAATACATTGTTAACATTAAATACAATTTTTCATACTATAGATTAATTTTAACATTTAATAATTGTTAACATTAAATAAATTTATATAAATTTCCACGCATTTTTATCAGTAATATAATCATCAATGCAGTAATAAGCCTTTTTTATTAACTGGTTTTTTACAATCGTTTTGAACTTAAGTAAAGGCAGACCTAATATTTCTGCAGGAATTTTATTATAGAAGCGTACTCCTAAACCCAAAAATGAATTCATAGTTTTCTGCAATCGCAATACTGGTGTAGCTAATTTATTTTTATTTCTCGTGTTTCGGTCATGGATATCACTATTTTTCTTATATAAATCAAGATTATAGCGCACAAACATAATATTCGCAAATATGTACTGAGAAGGTAAAGTTAAAATATTTATATCTTTAAACAATTCTCTAAGAGATTCTCTAGCACCAAGTTTATATATAGATCTAATAGCGCGTTTCTGCAGGACAAATATGGTGTTTACTTCTGCAGCGTTACCCCATAGTAAAATCGCATAAGACATAACACTATGAAAGTAACTGAAATATACCAAACGCGCAGTATCAACATCAGTCAGTTGTCTAATTCTCCTGACAGCATAAGCTGCAGAACTAAGTTTACCCGCTAACGTAGTAATATGGGCACCCCATTGAAGCCCGGCATCAAGAGTTATTCCAAGAAATGTTGTTTTATCAGTTAAATCTAGTGGTTCATTATCCATTACTATTTGTGTTGGAATTTTTGTAACATTTGGTAAGCAAAATTTAATACATTTCGTTTTCTTAGCGTTCAACAATAGATTATTCGCTGTGAACCAATCCAACACTTGAGCTAAAGTACTATTAACCACGTCAAAAGAATTAGTTTGTCTATCAATTTTGAAGACAAGAGAAGTGTCATCGGCAAATAGTACAGCCTTACATGTATTGACACAGTAAGGTAGGTCATTGATGTAAATGAGGAATAACAGAGGCCCTAGGATAGAGCCCTGGGGTACGCCCATCTTAACCGATGATCCGGAGGATTGTACCCTATCTAAACTAACTTTTTGAGTTCGGCCACTTAAATAAGATTCAAGTAAATCGCGAGATTTACCTTTTATTCCATAGTGCTCCAGCTTGGAGAGAAGGGTATTGTGGTCTACGCAATCAAAGGCTTTGGAAAGATCACAAAAAACACCAATAGCATTTTGTTTTCCCTCCCAAGCATCATATATGTATTTCAACAGAGCTACACCCGCGTCTGTAGTTGACCGACCCTTTGTAAATCCATACTGTTCACGATGGAAAAGGCTATTTATGTTAAAAAAAGCTAATAACTGATTAAAAATCATTTTTTCAAATATTTTACTAAGAGCTGGCAGAATAGAAATGGGACGGTAATTAGTGGGATCATTTTTATCGCCAGATTTGTACAAAGGAATGACTTTACTTAACTTCATCAAGTCAGGAAATGTCCCAGTATCTACACACTTTTTAAATATAGAAGCTAAATATGGTGCAATTACTTCAATGATGTTACTAATGACAGCTACAGAGATATCCCACAAATCTCCAGTTTTCTTATTGTTCAAACTCTTAAATGTATCAATGATTATTTGAGGTGTTACATGTTGAAATATTAAATGATTGTTACATTCTGGTATACAGCTTGTTAATAGTTTTTTAGATTCCTCAGATGATGAACGTAAGGAGGCAGTAGTATTTACGGGAATGTTAGTAAAGAAATCTTCGAAATATTTTGCGACGTCTTCATTAGTACTGAGGATCTTATTATCTACTTTTAATTCTATTTTGTTGTCACGATTTTTGGTTTTCCCGGTTTCCATGTTAATAATTTTCCAAGTGGTCTTTATCTTATCATGAGAATCTAGAATAGCTTTTCTTGTATATAAAGATTTTGCGCACAGGCACGCCTTTTTAAAAACCTTAGAGTAAGTTCTAACATAATTAATAAATTCAGTATTTTTATTGTAAGCTTTCATAGCTAATAATTCGTATAACCTGTTTCTACTAACGTAAATACCAGTTGTAGCCCATTCACTAAATTTTTTACCGATACGTTTAGTACATTTTTTAATTTTGAATGTATTTTTGAATTCCGATTCAATAATACCAAACATTTTATTATATAGAGCATCCGGATCATCTCTAGTTTCTTCAATTAGGGGCATTTTTTCAGATATTTTTTTCTTAAATACATTTATTTTAGCTTTGGTTATAGATCTAAAGGTTACTTTTGGTAAGTCTACTTCTACATCATTTATAAGTTTTACAAACTGACCGTAGTGATCCGAGGTTAGATTTTTAGTTATATATTTGTCAACAGCAGTGCAATTGCAGAAAACATTATCTATGCACGTTGCAGAATCTTCAGTAACTCTAGTTGGTTCCAAAAACAAATTAACCAAATCAAATGATTTAAAGACATTTAAAAATCGAACACTTTCAGTTGTTGTAACTAACAAATCAACATTAAAGTCACCGCACACTATAATATTTTTGCGACAACAACATAATTTTCTCAAGACATCTTCAATAACTGATTCTAAAGTATTATAATCTGATCTTGGGGGTCTGTATACACATACTATAATATAATTCCCTAGTTCGATACATGACAGCTCAACATTACAATCTACCGAAAGACTAACAATATCCTTACGTTCTTTACATTTTACGTCACTTCGAGTTAGAATTAAGCTACCGCCTTTCTCTTTAGTCTCTCGGGTGTAAGAGCTTGTCAATAAATAATTTTCTACATTGAACTGTTGCTGGTGCGACTGCATAAAATGTTCAGTCACACAAACTACATGCAAATCTTTACTGTTTATAAACAACTCTAATTCTAACAATTTGCTAGTCAGGCCTTGGACATTCTGATGAAAAATATTTAATTCTTTAGCCTCGACTGTTGTCTTATTAATTAGTTTAAATCAGACTGAGGATTTTGTATTTTAGGTATATCATTAGTTGCAATACCTGTGTCAAATTTAAAATTATTTGCAGTTGTACTACATACAACAGAAGTTTGTAAATTAAAAGCTACTACTGTAGCTATTTGTCTTTTAAAATTAAAAGGAAGATACATAGTATCGTTAGTCAACTTAAATCTACTTATAAACTTATTTATATCTAAATAAAAAATAAAATCGCCATGACGATACGTCATGTTGTACATATGTACATTTAAATTGTGTATGTGCTCGTTTCTTTTCCTATCTAAAGATTCCGAATACGGAAAGGCACATATCATAAATTTACATTGTGTTCTTTCATTTATATTAATTAATTTGTCCATACTTTGTTTAATATTCCTTTTTGATACAGAGGAACTGTCACCACATAATATTAATATTGTACAGTTTTCATCAAGACTGTCACAAGTAATACTGTTTACCAGGTCTAAATAAGAAGCGCCGGGTGTACATGTGTTGTAGACAGAACAGTTATGGTTGAGGTGACTCAAAATTATGCTACTAAGACCTTGACCTAATTTATCAGAGTATATAAATAATTTGTTACAAAACCTTTTTTTATTAAAACTATTTTCTATCGTACCTATCCTCGTTTCTAAGTTACATTTACCAGTATCACATTCTCTAGACTCGGGAACAATGGCTATTACAGGTGACATTGTAATTGCCGTTTCAGGAGTACTATACTGCCCTGCAGCACCTAAAGTGCAGTAAGAGAAAAAAAGCGGTTTCGAGAAAAGCGCGAAAATCTTTTTGATGCTTTATTTTTTATATTATTTCATATGTTTGGTAAGTTGTTTTTTTACTACGATGAATAACTGAACACAAAGATTGAACTGACGTAAAAAATATTTTAAAATAATTGTTTGTTTCTAAATAAATAGATTTTTTTCAAAATCATGACTGTTACTGCATACAAAATTGTAAACTTATGCAGATTAAAATGCGACAAAAAAACCTAATACTGCGACTATTTTTGATTCGTTTGCAGCCTTGCAGACTAATTTGCAGCAAAACGCTTTCTTTACTTTATTTTAATTTGTATAGTGAATATTCGTGTAAATCAGCAAGTAGTAAGGAAATATAAAATTTTTACATAAATAAATCTTTATAAAAAAACAATTTGAAAAATTGAAAATAATATGTACTATTCGTATATCAAATTATTAAATAGTATTTTGTTTGAACATAATAACTTAATAAAACTATATTTATGTATAAACTTACAACTATATCAGTCAAATAGCTTTGGGCTTTTAGCAAAACACATGAGATCTTTTAACGGCACATGAAATGAAAAAAACACGATACATACATACATACATATTATCACGTCTTTATCCCTTACGGGGTAGACAGAGCCTAAGGTCAAAAGACCTAAAGGCCACGTTTAGCGTGTTGGTGGGCGTAAAGGTGGATAACGGAATCAAAATAGTGATGGGTTGCTAGCCACATCGCCTATTGTCATGATTCTTTAGATTGTCGCCCATTCCCTTGACCGACTTCTACGGTCTGCGTGGGAAGAGAAGCAGCTGGCACATTCTACGTTTTTCTTCACTCCCAGACCAGCATGGAAAAAACACGATAGACAATCAAATAAAATATATGGCAATGATATGAGTATTCTATACTCGGTATCATCATTATCAAAAACTATAAAGAGACAACAAAAACATAAACTTAATAAAATAACTAAACGAAAACGAACTTCGCATAAAATGTTAATTACATTTTTTAAAAATTTTTTTTTCCCTCCGCAGATTTTGTTGTCTAAAACTCGTATTAACGAGTTTTAGACAACAAAATCTGCTGAGGGAAAAACACCTCTTAGGAATCATCATCATTTTTCGCTATCCTCATCAAAAATAATTTCCATTAACCAATAAAAATAAATTTGCAATAACCAATGCCAACCTGTTTTCCGGCTTCAATGGTAGGACCATTCTTTAATAGGTTCTTATAATATTTTGTTTTATGGTGGAAGCCCTTAGGTGTAGTTTAAATATCAGGTTTGGGATTTTATTTTTATTTTAGGCAATTCAATTCGCTATATTTTTTGTAATAGATGCAGTAGTTGCCTCTGTCAACTTTTATTTTAACTATATTTTTAGATACTTAGGTATTGCCATCTTCATCTTTAAGTTTTTCCGTAGAGCAATATACAATTTAAAAAGGAAGAAATCAGATATTTCTATGTGTTTGACAAATATTTTTCCGAAAGTTGCAGTTCCAACAGCAGCGCAAAAGTCTTCAAATTCGTAGACTTTTTTCTTTTTTGTTAAGGATCAAAAAATCACGTTTTTCGGCACCAGCGCAGACGACTTCCTTCCACTGCGTACGGTAGGGTCGGTAGTCGACTGCTAGAGCACGGTAAACATATCATTACCGTGGCTAGAGCGAGAAAGAGCGACGTATCCCGAGCCGACAAGACGCAGTAAATAAGGTTTAGTTTAGAGTAAAAACAGTCTTATTGCTTACGTTACCAATTGAAATGCAGTAATAGTGATTATTACTGCGTTTAAATTATCTTTAAGCTATTTTGGAAATTTGGATTAGTCTACTATTTAATTTACTTTACTGCAGTAAATAATAAATATACTGCATTTTAAATATTAACACTCGCGTTCAAAAATATTGCACAATAGAACTAAAAAGCAGTATTTTGATTATGCTGCAAGTTAGTTAGTTTTAATTTCAGAAACCCCTTTATGAATACTAAATAAGATACCGTATTCAAGTGCTTTGCTGCACTTTAATTAGTAATTATTATAATAAACATTAATGCAGTAATAATGTTTATCATACAAAAAAATATTACTGCATTTTAATATACATGCAATCATATTTAATTAGGTAGAAATTAAAGGCAGTAACGATATTTACTGCGTTTAACTTGGTAAAGTCATGGAGACCCGTATACGTAAATGCTCTTACTGTATGTTAGTTAGTTTAATAGTGTATTCAGGCATGCGATTTTGAGTTACTGCAATCTTAAACTTGATTTTTATGTCTTAAAAATCATCGTATTAAAAAATCGGTTCAATCACAATGCTCCTTATAACGTACTCTATAAGGTTCAGTATTCAACTAAAATCTCTTAAAAATCCTATTACTGCATTTTAGGGTCTGCACGGCAGTATAGCACTGCTGTTTTTGTAAGAGAGCATCATACCGCTCTTTATTATAGTGAGCTTCAGCCACAAATTCTTTGGCCTCTAAAATATATTTACTTATATCTTTTTGGGACAATTCATACATTTTTGATAAATTATTTAAGGACTGTTGCAATTCCGAGACCTGTGACTGCAACTCATGAATCTCGGTGTCATATATACGGCTAGCCATATATAGGTCATCTTCACATGATCTAAGTTCCTTAGACAAACACAGTTTTTCCCTACTTAACTGCGCTAAAGATTTACATTTTATTTGTTTAGATAATACTTTCTTAGTGCGTTTTATTATTCTATTAATTTTTACATACTTTTTAATTTTATTATGACTATTTAAAATAAAATACTGTGACTGCGGAGTACTCGCAGGTATTTCCATGACTGGTCCCGAGCCACACTCCATGAGTTCGCTGTACAAATGAAGCGTTTTGTTACATATTTCGGCATCTTTTTGATCTTGTATCTCTAATGCAGATTTTTGTGCATCGTATAAGCTTTGTTCTAACTCATTTATGCGACATAGGGCCCGTTCATGTACCATACGGCACTCGTTAGCTTGCTCTAAACATTCTTTCAACCTAAGGTTTTCTTCCAACAATTCTGTACTGTTATTGTGAAGACTTATACATTCATTTTTTAATTGACTATGGCGATCATTTATTTTCTGAAATTCTTCTTCAGATTCCTCCCGTTCCAGTAACAGTTGTGCCTTATCCTCACGACACGCTTTAAGGTCAAACAGGGCTTGCCTCTATATGCCTAACCTTGTTTTTGTTCCAATTTTTATCATATGCCGTTAAGTCGTCTGCCCATCTTCTTCTTAGGCGACCTCGTTCCCGACGCCAGCCCACAGGAACCCTTTCTGTAGTTGTTTTCGCCCATCTTTCTGGATGCATCCTACAAATATGCCCCGCCCAGTCCCACTTAAGATTGGCTGCCTTTCTACCCCCATCCATTACTTTGGCCTTGGAGTGAATGGTGGTACTGTGTATGCGACCTGATAATTTAGTATATTTCGCACCATAGACCGCTGGCTAACCTCGAGTATCCAAACTAGGAACGAATCTTTGATTAATGACTTTAAATATTTTGGCGTCAGAAGCAATCAAAAATTTAAATTCAGATTGAACACGAATTTCAATTGAAAATTACAATTTACTATAATCCAATAATTTAACTGTCATAAGACGAGTAATAATGAATAATACCATTCAATTATTGAATACCGTTTCGCAGAAATAAATTAATTTTAAAATATGATTGGCACCGGAAATCGTAATGGAGTTATGTTTAATTTGAACTTAATTCGACTTATAGAGTACTAGCTTTCGCCCGCGGCTCCGCCCGCGTCAATGTCGATCCCTCGGGAATAGTACTTTTTCCTAGGATAAAAGGTAGCCTATGTCCATCTCCGTACTCCAGAGAACTTGTATACAAAATTTCGATGATAATCGGTTCAGTAGTTACGGCGTGAAAGCGCAACAAACAAACAAACAAACTCACTTTCGCATTTATAATATTAGTAAGGATTACAGAAGGAAGTCAACTATCAAGTACGAGTATAAACTAATTCCAAAAGAGTTAAATGAAATAAATTCTAATGATATTTATTCAAAAGTATTTTTTCTTGTATTATATTAAAAATATCGTACTTATATTATAAATTCGAAAGTTTGTTTATTTGAGTGTTTGGATGTTTGTCTCATCACGCAAAAACGAATGAACCGATTTTGAAGAAATTTTGCATCGTTTACGAATATTACCGGACATACTGTTCCCGCGGAATCGATATCGATATCAACATGTGCAGAGCAGCGGGCGACAGCTAGTGTGAAATTTTGTTATGGATAGACGAATGTAGAAATTTCCAAATGGATTTTGGGGAAACTTTACAATGTTTCAACTTAAAAATCAAAAATTATTTAGACTAAAAAATCGCGTGTGCAAAATTAGTAGACAAAGTTTGTAAGCCGTAAATAATATGTCTTTAAAAGAGCCTATATTGTTGATTGTCTGTGATAGTCATTCATTGGACAAGTGCCGACCACTTTTGAATGATTATCCAGTGCATGGTCCATTGAAGGACCTTTTTGCCCGATTTACCCATCGATTCTGCGCGATTTATGTCCTACCCACTGCTACTTTCTTATTTCTTTAGCTTTGTTGTTAAAATTGACCATATACTGGTATGTATCAGATTTGACTTAAATCCTTTGACCTTTCGCTTATGGATTTAAGCCTTAGTCTACTGAATAACTACAGATTTAAACAAGTGGGGAACTTGGATCCAGGCAAGTCAAGTCAACAGGCCTACGGACACTTTTAATTCCATAGCGATACTAAGTATGGTAAAATTAGTTAATAAAGTCCATTTTAATATATAAAGAAATACATTGCTTTAAAGCTTTAAAAATGTATTTCACCTTTTGTTACGAGGCCATTCTTATAAACACAATAATAAACACAGCTGCCGAAGTGCTTAAATCACGCATACGAAATGCTAAATACGTGACAAAAGACCTCCTAGGCCGAGACGAAAAAATCCTTATGTGGCTAGCTCCGTGGCGCAGCGGTCAACACGCCAGCCTGCGACACGAGAATGCTCGGGTTCGATCCCCGGCCAGGTCAAGATGGAAGATGATCTTTTTCTTTTGGGCCTGGGTCTTGGATGTGTATCTATATATGTATTTGTTATAAAATATAGTATCGTTGAGTTAGTATCCCCCATAAAACAAGTCTCGAACTTACTTTGGGGCTAGCTCAATCTGTGTGATTTATCCGTATATATTATATATTTATATTTATCTTCGTACCCTTTAATTTATCCTTAACCAACTTTAAAATGGTTCTGATGAGCGTTAGAAGCACATGAGGCCAAAGAAACTGCGCTCGCCAACCTGCCTGCCAAGCGTGGTGAGTATAGCAATATCCTCCTATGGAACGAAGTATTCTTTGGGGCATGCCTTTGTCCATTAGTGGAATTTTTACGGCTGTAATGATGATGAATGATACCTTGAAGAATTTTAGTGTTAACAACGTACTTTTTAACTGTTGTGCCTATTTAGGAGTACTCTCCATAACAAAACGAAAACAATGTGTAAGGTTCCCATTATGTACCATTTCTAAATTTATCAATAAATAAATAAATATAAATGTATAGGGATATATCACACAGGTTGAGCTAGTCTCATAGTAACTTGTGAACTTGTGTCGTAGGATACTAACTCAACGATACAATATTTTATAATATATACTTATATAGATAAACATCCAAGACCCAGGCCAATCTGAAAAAGATCGTTTTCCATCATGACCTGACCGGGGATCGAACCCGGGCACTCTCGAGTCGCAGGCTGGCGTGTTAACCACTGCGCCACGGAGCTCGCCAAATGCCAATATGACTGGTATACTTACAATAAAAATAAATGAAAAGATAACCAAATCCTATCTTCAATATCAATATCCTAACAAGTTACAAAAACGCCGCCCTATTTCCATTTAGCCGACAATTATTGACGCGTATACCCGGGTATACCCGGCTTTATAGGTTAATCTGGGTATTGAGCTGAACCTCCTACAATATTATAAAAGACCGTAATGGTTATAGGGCTCGTTGGTCCGCCATTTTGGTAGTTTTACACGGATTATGTGGAGGGAAATTCGTGTTACCATTTTTATTTTGAGGGATAATTTTGCGGTCCGAGGTAATTTGTTTCGGGGTTTTGGCAGAATTCTTTCTTGCGTAAGATTATAGTTCGAGTAGATAAATAAATAGATATTTAGGGAAAAATCACACGGGCAGAGCTACTAGCCCCACACTAAGTTATGAAATTGCGCTGGACACTTAGTTTACGATAAGATATTTTTAATAGATACTTGAGACGTTTATTTTAGAAAGGTACAATATAATTATTCTTATCCTTATCCTTACTAATCTTATAAATGCGAAAGTGAGTTTGTTTGTTACGCTTTCACGCTGTAACTACTGAACCGATCATCATGAAATTTTGCATACAAGTTCTCTGGAGTACGGAGAAGGACATAGGCTACCTTTTATCCCGGGAAAAAGTACTATTCCCGAGGGATCGACATTGACGCGGGCGGAGCCGCGGGCGAAAGCTAGTACTAAAATAATACTAATTTACTTATAATTCTAATAATAATTAAAACTACTTAAAAAATATAAATATTTACAAATTATATAGTCCCTGCAAACCGTCATTCTGCGGCAATGTGAACAAAAGGCTGGCAGCATTGCCACGTTAAATGGCAATGCTTATCCTTTGAGCCAGGTAATTGCCACTTGCCAGCACGTAGGGACCAAGTCTGGATTGAGTTTCTTTCGGCGTATTCTTCTCACCAGTGGTCGTTCCGAAACGCTAGTAGTATTTCAATTTCGCATATATTAAAAAATATATAAGAAATAAAAATATGACGTTCAAAAAGAGATACATGTATCCAATTTTGAATAAAAATCTTTGACTTTGACTTGACTTTGACTTTGCCTTTTGGTCGCGGGATACCTCGATAACTACTTGAAAATATAAATATTTGCAAATTATATAATCCCTCCATAACTCTTAAACGAATTAACTGAATTTTATGAAACTTGGTCGATATACATTTAGGCGTACAGGACACAGGATAGGCAACTTATTTTTTTTCTATACGACGTGGCCCCCATACAAACATAACATAAAATGTACCCGAAAGAAGTAGCGGGCTCTGTTAGTTCCAAATAAATGTCTGGTAAATGTTAAGTAGGCATTAATAAAACAGTCATTATATTAACATAAGCAACAAAAGGTTGTTGTATAATTTATTAAAGTTACCTCAACACGTAGTACGCCTAATCATAACTAAATTAAAACTTTGAGGCGTAATGCTGTCTCATAAATAATTTAGATTTATAAAACTCATTTTCATATAATATGAGCTCAGAAGAAATGGCGATAGTCGCCGGGAATAGAGGCAATTTATTTTTAATTCATTCTCGAGACACAGTTGCTTTAAGTATGCAATATCAGACATACTTTTCATTAAAAGTATAATAAAGAATTGCTGCGGGCTAAAATGAATTGACTGAAAATGAAACTAAACTTAATGCAAATTTTATTGCTTCAGTTAGAACATAATCTTCTTATATCGAATCGTAAAATATATAAACATATACATAAACTGAACTAACTAAAATTGTTACTAAGACGACGTTGTGAAATATCTGCCGTAATACAATTTTTAATTAGTTCGGCGGGTAGGTAACTGCATATTTTTTGTAGCTATAGGGAATATATATATCGTCTTTGGAACTCCTTACCACTGTCTATCCGGGGCGCTCAAACGCTAGCCAGCTTTAAGACTCAAGTAAAATCACATTTCTTATCTTTATTATGATATTTTCTTACTGATTGCTGTCATCTTATTTTTCCCCTCTGTGTAAGTTATATATTTATGTATCATTGTAAGTATTTAAATATATGTAGGTTTATTTAATTTTATTTGTATTCATTTAAGTTTATTAATATTTATATGTATTTAGTAAGTAATTATATATCCCTTTCAATATAGTATTTTACTACCCCGCACTACCTACCTGCTTTAATTTCAAGCGATTTGTTAAAGAAAAGGTTGCCTGGAAGAAATTGCTATGCGATAAGGCCGCCTTTTGCGCATTTTCCTATGACTAAGTTTAGTTTGTAATTTTTTGTTCTTTTTTTTTCTATGTGCAATAAAGGGTTTCTATCTATCTATCTAAATATACTTACCTACTGTATACGAAAACCTTATGATTGGTTAATTGTTTGATTAATTAAGTTTAGTTAATCATAGTGATCTATAATTGTACCCTAGGCTAAGCAAATTGAGTAAATAAACGATTGATTGATTGATTGATTGAAACATTTGGTCAGGGGTGTCATCCTCTGCCTGTCTGGTTGAAGGTATGGCATCGGGTACGTGCGCCCGGCCTCCCGACCTGCTAATTACTTTTCCCCCATTCATCAGTGTGAGTATTCCAGTATCTTTCATTCCCTTCCTAAATCTTAAAAATCCTATCCTTCCCCAGCTGACTAGCTCCGTGGCGCAGTGGTCAACACGCCAGCCTGCGACACGGAGTGACCGGGTTCGATCCCCGGCCAGGTCAAGATGGAAAATGATCTTTTTCAGATTGGCCTGGGTCTTGGATGTGTATCTATATATGTATTTGTTATAAATATAGTATCGTTGAGTTAGTATCCCATAACACAAGTCTCGAACTTACTTTGGGGCTAGCTCAATCTGTGTGATTTGTCCGTATATATTTATTTATAAGTATCTATTATAAAATATAGTATCCTTGAGTTAGTTAGTTAGCTTCAAAATGCTTGTGATGGACAGCAGCATCAGAAGCACAAGAAGCCAAAAAAACTGCGCTCGCAAACCCGCCTGCCCAGCGTGGTGAGCGTGTGTGGTCAATATCCTCCCATGAAACGAAGAATCCTTGAGAGAGGCTCAAGTCCAGCAGTGGACATTTTGTCGCTGTAACGATGATGAAACATCCTTATCCTTACTAATCCTTACTTCCTTGCTACTAATATTATAAATGCGAAAGTGAGTTTGTTTGTTTGTTTGTTTGTTACGCTTTCACGCCGTAATTACTGAACCGATCATCATGAAAATTTTGCATACAAGTTCTTTGGCGTACGGAGCCTTCTCAGAATCAGACCTTTGTCACCTAAAGTATATGAATGGAGCCATATGATAAATATAGCATTTCGTATTTGTTATTATTAGATTGTGTTTTGTTTATCCTAACTGTACAGATAACTAGCTAATATAAAGTCATAGATTTTAAAAAAAAAATTGCGTCTCTATAAAGTGTTCCTGTGTAGTTTGTGTCGGGTGTATTTTAAGTGTCACCGTGTTGTCCTGTTATGTGCTGTAGTAGCTAGTTACTTGTACATGAAATATGGAGAGAGAGGCTGTAACCTACCATCAACCCTATTATCCTACCTAAACAACAGTAACCCTAACCATAACACATAGGCTACCTTTTATCCCGGGAAAAAGTACTAATCCCGAGGGATCGACATTGACGCGGGCGGAGCTGCGGGCGAAAGCTAGTATAATATTATAAATGCGAAAGTGAGTTTGTTTGTTTGTTTGTTACGCTTTCACGCCGTAACTACTGAACCGATCATCATGAAATTTTGCATACAAGTTCTCTAGAGAACGGAGAAGGACATAGGCTACCTTTTATCCCGGGAAAAAGTACTATTCCCGAGGGATCGACATTGACGCGGGTGGAGCCGCGGGCGAAAGCTAGTCTGATATATTTTGATCAGTGCTTTGCTACCGTGATTGCCCATTCGTTTGCCTCATTCAGATCTTATTGGGAGTAAGAAGTTTGGCTTTCTGGGCACATCAATGACCCATAGATTGGATAACACCTCAGTTGCATTTACTATTGTTGGAGAAACCCCACCTGACTCATTTTCGTGGCATCTACCAACACCATTATCATCTCAGAAGCAGGAAGTCCACTGCTGGACTTATGTCACACCGGTACCGGAGGCATAGTCCTCCCCCAAGGATTTCCAATATGACCGGTTGGAAGCGAGCTGCATCCAGCATCTTCCTGCGACCTAAGTCAGGTCGTCCGAACACCTGATCGGCAGTACCAACACCACCCCGAAGTCTATTTAAAGACTTCCCGACTGACGAGGGCAGCATGTTACCCGTGGTAGATTCTCAGCATTCGGTATTTGGTTTGATCATGGCGGGTATTTGTTAAGCCGTTGTTCCAATCTGGCCTTAGGAGCTTGTTTGGCGGTTATGTATAAATAAATAAATATATACGGACAAATCACACAGATTGAGCTAGCCCCAAAGTAAGTTCGAGACATGTGTTATGGGATACGAACTCAACCATACTATATTCTATAACAAATACATATATAGATACACATCCAAGACCCAGACCAATCTGAAAAGATCATTTTCCATCTTGACCTGGCCTGGGATCGAACCCGGTCACTCCGTGTCGCAGGCAGGCGTGTTGACCGCTGCGCCATGGAGCTAGTCAAAGTCAGTAAATGTATCAGTGCCAAATGTATACTTCTCTACCTATCTACGTACCTCTTTTATACCTCTTGTAAATTTACCTGTCATTGACCCGTTGATCCCATGGGAAAAGGTTTTCAGATTCATGGGCTGAGTTGCCTACTTGCGTAACGTTTTCAAGTTTCTAATATGGCGTGTGGATTTATTTCATAAAATTGCCAGCTGGACATATTTGTATGAAAATGTCCCATAGGAAAAATTGATAATTTTGACGGGTTAGGTCACCCCTTCAAGGGAAAGTTGAGGGTTCATTTATACGCGGGAGATATAGCTTGAAAATGTTACATACATACATACATATTATCACGTCTTTGACCCTTACGAAGTAGACAAAATCTAAGGCCATAAAACTCAAAGGCTACGTCTAGCATGTAACTTATTCAGATTTATAACGCCCATTCCTTTGAAATTTGAAGCATTTGTATATCACGCCTTTCCCCTTGCTGAGTAGACAGAGCCTAGTCCTATAAGACCAGAAGGCCACGTTTAGCATGTTGGTGGGCATTAGGTGGAAAACGGAATCAAAATAGAGACGGGTTGCTTTGCTAGCCGTATTGCCTATTAACATGATTTCACGGAATTTTGCCATTTCCCTCGTTTGGCTTTTACGATTGCGCGAGAAGAGAAGCAGCTGGTACTTTCTACGTTTTTTTTTCTCCCAGATCAGCATTGAAGGATTCTCAAATACACACCAATAAATATAAATTTATAGTAAGTATCACGTTTGAAATACATTTTAGGTATAATATTCATGAGGAGCCCTATGGGCCAGTGGTCATGAGTATTAAAAGTGTTTACGCGTGTTAAGCAACCCTGGGCGAAGAAGCGAAGACCCCACTGTGATGGGTGACCGCAAGTGGCATAAAAAATCTCGAGCTCCTCCGTGCTTCGGAAGGCACGTTAAGCCATTGGTTACGGCTTTCATCATAGATGGCAGTCGTTAAGCTATGTCAGATGCCTTAAAGCAGTTTGAAAAATCTGACACCAGTGTTGGCCACTTACACACACGAAAAACAAACAAACAATCATATTCAGAACATGCTTTAAAGGCAAAACTGTATCAAACTAAATTCAAACGAGCCCGGGGTCCGCCGACCGTATTTATGTAAATACAGCAGCAGGTGGCGCATGGTCGACGTCTGCATAACTTTGTTCCGGGAATAGGGTTACGAGTGTTTGTAAGCGACTCTCCTAAACCTCTACTATGGAATACCTATATTTTGGTTAAAATTCTGTTAATGGATTCATTATGAAACCCCTTGGCAATATTTTAAAAAAAATTGTTGTATGTTAGGTTATGTTAGGTCAGTTTATGGATGATAATTTAACGTGATAACGAAGAATAAGAGGTAGATGCGTCACAAGCCGAATTATTAAGTCGATCGTGTCTCTCTATTGCTTGTTCCGCGCTCTTGCTTGTACCGCGCTCTCGTTTGCCTCGTGGAACGTGACAGTTTTTCGTACCTGCAGCCGGCGTTCAACGGCATTCGACATACTGTCGCGTTCGCGGTCAAAGGGTTAGTGAGGATTTTCTAAAACGCTTAACAGACAGCAGCACGTGCGATGAGCCGTGGTCATTGGATAATATTTAACAAGCAAGTAGAACTGACACCTTATTGGCCAATAACATCTTACCAGACCCGAAACCTCAGTGCCGCCACTTATACCAGAACACCCTCCTTCCACCGCCATAATTTGTCAACGTCGCGGCCGCTGTACTCTGCAATCAGTTCGCAGGATTACTAGATACATATTTTATTTGACGCGCCGTTACCGAGAATTTCGGCTATACGCTTGCTATGCGTTAAGAAAATAAATTCTTAAGGAAACACGTTTCTTTTTCAAAAATGTCCTCTTCATTTGAGCGTTTAACTGGTTATATCCTATGTCTGGGTATACTGGTAGATACCATTCATTCATTTCGAGTAGGTGACACGGTCAATCGACCATGCACATCCTGGTGTCAGACTTCTTCGGAACCGCCTCTCGGCCTCTGACGTGGTTCCTTTAACGACTACCAGATGGCAGCCGGGGCCACCGGCTTAACGTGCCTTCCGAAGCACGGAATCATTTTTATTATCAGACAATCAGGTGATACAAGCCTGCAATGTCATAACCAAACTGGATACCATTATGTCAACATTCATAAAATGATAAAATTATACATACATACACAGTGTCATGATTGTTCACGTGAACATGCGACCTCCAGGACATTCACCTAAAAAATTGCAAGCACGAAGAACGCTACGCAAACGAATTTGGACGCAAACTAATATTTTTTAGATGCACACACATGTACATAACTTTTGTATAAATAGATTACGTTTAATTAATAAATTCTTTTTTTGGTTCGGACAATCGACGAGTTCCATTGTCTGGGATCGACAGATTCACTACCAACGCCTCCTGCTACGGCCAACCTGTAGCCGTCAGTTTACTGATCAGTCTCGTGAGTCTGCTTGACTGGTGGTAGGAAAATCCTCTGTCCTGCGTACATTGCACCCCGTACGCCAGAAAACCCCTTGATCCTTCCCACTTTCCTTCTATTACTATAATAAATATATAAGGACAAATCACACAGATTGAGCTAGCCCCAAAGTAAGTTCGAGACTTGTGTTATGGGATACTAACTCTACGATACTATATTTTATAACTAATACATATATAGATACACATCCAAGACCCAGGCCAATCTGAAAAAGATCATTTTCCATCTTGACCTGGCCGGGGATCGAACCCGGTCACTCCGTGTCGCAGGCAGGCGTGTTGACCGCTCCGCCACGGAGCTAGACAAACTATAGGTCGCAAGTAACAGATATACCGCAATTATTTATTTATCTATTAATTCGTAGTGTATGGTTAGGGTTACTGTTGTTTAGGTAGGATAATAGGGTTGATGGTAGGTTACAGCCTCTCTCTCCATATTTCATGTACAAGTAACTAGCTACTACAGCAAATAACAGGACAACACGGTGACACTTAAAATACACCCGACACAAACTACACAGGAACACTTTATAGAGACGCAATGTTTTTTTTAAATCTATGACTTTATATTAGCTAGTTATCTGTACAGTTAGGATAAACAAAACACAATCTAATAATAACAAATACGAAATGCTATATTTATCATATGGCTCCATTCATATACTTTAGGTGACAAAGGTCTGATTCTGAGAGTTTGTGTCGAGAGCGTGTGTCGACTCGAGTTGACATCTTGATGAGAAGTTGATCAAAATACGCGTAATACAGAAGTGGAGTTTGTCTTACCACGAAGTTTCTAACTATCGTTGGTGGCTGATAGTAAAAAGACTTATATAACGGCGTTGTGCGTTTGTGATGGGTAAAATGTGTTAAACTCGCATTAGGACAAGTGACCTGATCGAAAATTCGTAAGACGAACACGTGACCTGAGACCTCCCGTCGGCGCGGCTTATAAGAGGATGTAATATCCCGCTCTCTTTCTACCGCGTGGAGTTTTCACTTCTGCCTGCACTCCCGAAGTGCAAACCGTTGTGTTTTTTTTTTGATTGAACGAAATTTTTTTTTTTTTATTTAGGTTTAGATTTAATTTTCATTAATTGTAGTAGTTATAAATCCTTATCCTTATCCTTACTAATATTATAAATGCGAAAGTGAGTTTGTTTGTTTGTTTGTTACGCTTTCACGCCGTAACTACTGAACCGATCACTATGAAATTTTGCATACAAGTTCTCTGGAGTTCCGAGAAGGACATAGGCTACTTTTTATCCCGGGAAAAAGTACTGTTCCCGAGGGATCGACATCGACGCGGGTGGAGCCGCGGGCGAAAGCTAGTAACAAATAAATGTGTCATTTTCAATGGTGTTCTTTCTTTACTGTCGATGTTGTTGTTGGAAATACACGTGTCACCATGGTGAAGTGTCTCGGTGACTGCGATCTCGATCTCCTCGCCAAATAAACAAGAATTCCGAGGATTCCGTTCGATTTACTACACCTATTACTATGTCTATAAATGTTACGTATCTATACAAGAAATTATTTAAACTTAAGGAGGTTTGATAACTCAAAAACAGGCAAAAAATTGCCTGCATTTTATTCATCGTAAGATATTTTAAATATCATTTGGTAACCGTTACTTACATTACACATTATTATTTACAACATTATTATTGTTAACGTCAATGACTTACTGACAGCTAAGTTTACGCCGCTTCCAAGGCGGAGTGCAGAAGAAGCGGCAACAAACTGCACAGCGCAATTTCTCCAAATGACATCAACTTACAATCAATGACATAGAATAAAATGTATGGACTTGTCGTATCATAATATAAAATACTATTAGTAATTTGAAATAATGGTATTGAAAAATATTTATTTAAATTGGCCAAATTATTTTATTTCGTCATTGTTAACCCTTTCACCGCGAGACTTAATATCATTTGTCGTGCTGGTGCTCTTAACGCGAAACATAGTGAATCTAAAATAAATACCTACAACAAAAATACAGATGAGTAACTTGTGTGTGATGCACTTAAATAAAGTGTATATAAAATTGTAAATTACTAGACTACATATTAATTTTTCATTCATAAACATACAACTTACTTTGTCAAAATAGCGTTTTATTTCAGACAAGAAAATAAATGAATACAAATAAATATTGAGGGACATGTCACAAAAATTGAGCTAGCCTCACAGTAAGTTGTGTACATGTGTCGTAGGATACTAACTCAATGATACTATATTTCATCATAGATACTTATATAGATAAACATCCAAGACCCAAGTCAATCTGAAAAAGATCGTTTTCCATCTTGACCTGACCGGGGATCAAACCCGGGAACCCTCATGTCGCAGGCTAGCATGTTAACCACTGCGCCACGGAGCTCGCCAAATAAAAGTCAAAAAGTCAAAGATTTTTATTCAAAATTGGATACATGTATCTCTTTTTGAACGTCATATTTGTATTTGTTATATTTTGTTTAATTTATGCAAAATCGAAATACTACTAGCGTTTCATTCTTCAATAAAATCATGACGTTCAAAATAGTAGGCATACCCTAATTACAGGAAAAGCTGTTTCCTCAACAAAAGCCGCAGGCAATAGTTAGATAATGATACTTGTAAGTAACTCATTTATTCTTGAATAATATTTTATTACAACGTACATAATAAGCTTAACAAGAAAAGGCCTAACGAACCTGCTAAGCCTATTTATTCTCTTTGTGAATGCTGCTCGCTGTATGTAAGTAATTATTCGTATGTAGTAAAGATGTAGTAATAACCCTGACTAATAAAAATATTTGCCTTATCTCAGATATTTTTCCGGTATAATGATTCGTCTCTCATAGTCTAGGCATCGAAATTAAGACTTTACAATTACTTCTGCGCTTTTAATTTAAGTTTCCAATACAATCAATTTACTTCGATGATCAGCTAATTCCAATGGATATTGAAATTAGTCCACCAATATATTAAAATTAAATTATACACACGATAGAAAAACTTAAATACTAAAACTTAGTCTAAAAACTTATTATTTTATAAAACTAAAACTAACTAAACTAACTTAAAATATCTAAAAACTTTGGGGAATCCGGCATTGTCCCGAGGATGCTGGCAGCATTTCCTCGCTGAATCGCAACACTAATGCGCTGTGCGAGGAAACTGCCAGCTCTTCGGTCCCCTGTAGTTTCAGCAAGCCTCTTACCCAGCTCATTTACAAGTGAATAGGCACTTTATTTAAATACGGTAGACGCGACGTGCTCACGGGTCGGCGCTCAAATCAAAAATCACAAATTCGTCCGTTACAACCTCTTAAAATTACTCGCAGTGTTGCTGTTATGCAAAATCGATTCCACCCAAATCAAAACATGTCATTTCAGTATCTCACAATATAATTTATAATGTAGAAATATTTTTTACTAGTGCATGGAATGGAAAATTGAATGGCAAACTACTTATTCCATTTTCTTTGCCAAAATAGTCACTATAGGCAAAGTCAAAGTCAAATATTTTATTAATCGTAAGATATTTTAAATAACATTTGGTGATCGTTAAATTACACATTATTATTTACAACATTATTATTGTTGACGTCAATAACTTACTTAGAGATAAGTTTACGCCGCTTCCAAGGCGGAGTGCAGAAGAAGCGGCAACAAACTGCACAGCACATTTTCTCCAAATGACATCAACATACAATCTACGCGTTTCAAATGACATCAACTTACAATCTAGGCGTTTCAACATTACAGATAAAAAAAGTCCATTGCTGGACATCGGCCTCTCCCAAGGATTCTTCGTTCCATAGGAGGATATTGCCATACTCACCACGCTTGGCAGGCGGGTTGCCGAGCGCAGTTTCTTTGGCTTCTTGTGCTTACGATGCTGCTGCCCATTGCAAGCATTTTGAAGCTGAGGCATTTTTATAGGAAATTGTTAAATTTGGGAAGGGAATGAAGGTATTGGGATACAACTCACACGGATGAATGGGGGAAAGCAAGTAGCAGCACGGGAGGCCGGACGTGTACCCGATGTACCTGCAACCACCGGACAGACAGTAGAGGATGATACCCCTGACCAATATGGGCGTTTATTTTCCTGCAATGACACAGGCAAAAGTTTAGTTCTTTTTTTTTCTCATAATCGTAATAATATTTATTCACATTAAACATGGTACATACACAAGAGCACATGTTTAGCCATATTAAATGCCATGCAAATACATAGATCTAGGTGTTAGTAAAAATGTATAATCTATATTACACCAAGATTGATAGACTTAACTATATAAGGTCAATGTAAATTAAGCGCAAATATTGTAAAACCTAGAAAAATAAGCTAGAAAAATGCTTCAGAAGCAAAATAAAAAAAATCGACGCGCTAGTTTTCGAGATATCAGGACCTGAAAAGAAAAAAAACAGACGAAACATTACGCTGTGTACAAAGAAACCCTTTTTGGCCAACAACTTTTACTATTATCTACTATGGATACTAGGTCATTGACCTCGACAGTCAAAACAGCTGATTTAACGATTTTAATAAAAAAAAGAATTATTTTGTATGAAAACATTAAAAAATACTAGCGTGTCGATTTCCAAAAATTTGTTACTATAGCATTTCTTTTACCTATGAGACCTAGCCCTTACAATATTTGCGCTTAATTTAAATGGACCTTGTATACTTAATATAACCAACAAAAGAAAACATGAATTCACGATAAATATCGAAAAATCAAAAAAATAACTGTCAGAAAAATTATTTTAGGTAATAAGACGTTTCCGTCAACCAAGCCAACTGTTTTTTAAATATATATTACAAATTCCAAGTTCGAAGGGTTTAAATCAGGAATTGCTGTGCGAATTCGGCGAACCAATTCGTGAATAATTAAAATAGCTACTGAGCCGTACAATGAGTGCAAGTGATGAAAAGAATAAACTGATAATTGATGATTTTCGTGCTTCAAATTGTAAATTCCGGGAATATTTAAAAAATTAGGAATCATGTCAATATAGGGATGCAGCTAGCAACCCATAACTATTTAGATTCCGTTACGTCCACCAACACGTTAAACGTGGCCTGTGGGTCTTATGACTTTAGGCTCTATCTACCCCGTAAGGGATAATGACGTGATGATATGTATGTATATATGAATAGGGTTAAAGTCAAATTACATGAATAATCGCACCTCAATTCATTTGCGCCTCAGCTCTTCGCACCTCAGTTCTTTCGCATCTTAGTTCTTCGCGCCTGAGTTCGCTCGCACCTCAGCACTTCGCACCTTCGTCTTTCGCACCTAAATTACACACTCGATCTTAGACTCACAATAAGTTGAGTCGTTGGATACTAAGTCAAAGATACTATATTTTATAATAGATACTCACAGAAATAAACATCCAAGATCCAAGGCAATCTGAAAAAGATTGTTTTTTATCTTGACCTAGCCGAGGATCGAACTCGGGACCCTGGGTGGCCTGACGACCACTGAGCGATAGAGGCCATTAGCCAATGGCGTTATAGTACGTGAGTACTTATTGAGTGGTAATAATATTAACTTATTGTGATTTTAAATTGTGATCGTAAAAACTTCTTAAAGATCATTTGGCGCAAAAATGTTAATTTATTTAAGTACTTTTTCAAAAATTTTACATTCTAGCACTACCGTATTGTTCCAAACGTGACCTCAAATTATTTTTAATATCCAATCCATTCTCAATACTAATATTATAAACGCGAAAGTAACTCTGTCTCTGCCATTAAAACCATTTCGGATAAAATTTTGTATGGAGGGAGGTAGTTTGAGGCCCGGCGAAGGACACAGGGGACACATATCTGTATATAGACCTATTCATTCCTTTGATTTCGGAAAATTATACTATTCCCGAGGGAATGAAACAAAGGCGGGCTGAGCCACGGGCAAAAGCTAGTCATTTATATATAAATACAAATTGAAGAAACAAATATAATACAAAACCAACGCAATGCAATGTCATTAACTCTTAAGTAAACAGAAATAAAAATGGAGCGTTGACACCATGTCATCCATCACGCTTATCTCGATGTGACTTCACCTTTGATATTAGCTGTAACAATCTCACACTTGTTTGTTTTCAATTAGAAGGCAGTAAATAAATAAGTATAATGTTTACTTTAGGAATAAATCAAATATTATACAAGTTTGCATATCACTTATAAGTTTTTTAACGTTATAATATTATCTTTTTCTTCATGCCCTATTATTATATTTACTTACCGATAAATTGATATTACCTACTTTATTTATGTTTAAAACCGGAGGCACAAATTTTCTTACATTTGTAAAGCGGTTTGTCTCGCGGCTAGACAATTAAAATAGCACGATGATAAAATATTGATTTATGTGGAAGGGTATGTGCTGAGCAGGATTACAAAAAAAATAACACAATTATATGTGTGGAAGGGTTTGTGCTACGCAACAATACAAAAAATACAATGTAATTGATGAAGATATTTTTTTCAGTAATTTAAAAATAAATAAGTATGTTGAATCTGTTTTAAATATTAAAATAATAAATTTGATATCTGTATAATCGGTTTACGGACGATAATTTTACGTGATAATGGTGGAAGAGAGATGGTGAGACCATCTGTATACATTCTACGTTTTTTCTTCTCTCCCAGACCAGCATGCTGGCAAATTCTACGTTTTTTTTTCATGGAGATTTGTCTTTAATGTATCTGTTACGTTGTACAGCATACTACAATTACAAGTTTACAACCCAATGTAGGGCTAGTTTAATCTGTGTGATTTTTCCCTAAATATTTCTTAATTTATTAACTTATTTAGTCATTCACGATTTTGGTTCTGTCTCATACCTACACGCCCACCAACACGTGGCGTTTCGGTCTTATAGACCTGGGCTCTGTTTACAACGCAAGGAAAAAAGACGTGGTAGTTTGTATGTGTGTACGTATGTATGTACATTTTCAAATTTTCAATTCGATTCGAACCGCGGTTCGCATCGCCCAAGTTCTGTTTCTGAATGGGACCATTCGCACCTCTGTAGGAGCGGTGCGAATGACCTAAGGTATCTATTTGAATTGTACAATTCGGACCACGGGGCGAAGAAGCACATGCTCATATTCCAGGGTTGTTCAATTGTTTATGTGACCGGTAAGTTTACTTTTTAATAATGGTATGATTTTCACTATCCGAATTTACTTATCTGAAAAGAGAACAGTTTTGTTACACTGCGGTCCGAATCGACCCAATACAAAAAGTTCTTGGTTGACTCGCGCCGCGGTGCAAAAGGACCTATTTAAATAGAGCTCTTGGGAGATTCGCACCGCGGTTCCGATCGCTAGTGGTACGAAACGACTAGAGACTTTAAATTTGAATCAGAGAATCTCTAAAACCAATCAAGTAAAATTCCACACTAATAAAAACATTCAGTCTTGAACCGCTTAGTGTAGGTATATAGATTAAGAGGTCAGCCCGATAACCAAAGCCAGTATTAACAGTACTCTTATATTAACAACACGTATCTTTTTCTCTTTTTGTGTGATATTTTCTTATTTTTACTGGTCCAATAGTGTCCCACCACTGGGCTAATGCTGGGCAAAACGTCTTACCAGTTGCTTAAACAAACAACGGAAGGAGTGTTTTCAATAGAAACCGAAACTGATTAGTCGCTGGCTCGGCTTAACGTGCTAGCAATGACTTAAGATGCCAAGAACAGATTAACGTGCCAAAAGAGACTTTACGTGCCAACTACAAGATTTCGGTGCCAAAGACTAAGTGCCAAGAACAGCTAAACATGCCAAGAGTGATTTAATGTGCCAACAACGTGATTTCAGTGCCAAAGACGAACGACAGCGAACAACGGCTCAACGTACCAATAACGGCTTAACGTGCCAACTGTCTACCTTTGTTTTAACGTATCAACAACGGTTTAAAATATCAGGATTGTGCCAAGAACGCGATTTCGGGGCCCTAAAACGACTTAACGTGTCAACAACGGCTGAACGTGCCTGCAGCAACTTATAGTGTAAAAAACGGCTTATCAAGCTAACATCAGTTTAATGGACCAAAGTTCTACTTAAGGTGCCATTGGCTTCAAAAACCTGTTCATAATCACAATGGATCAGTGGTTAGGACTCCCGTCGGTGCCGGAGTACCAGGGTTTGAACCTGTACAACTTGTCGTTGAACAGTGCGTATATTATAGCTAACACGACGTTGGAGAGTGTGTTTGTTTATGCCGTCAATGATCTGTGTTATGAGGTGAGTATACAAAATTATTTGATACAGTCACTAACACAATTATACTAATTAAAAAAACTAAAACATATTAAAATCGAAAATATGGGATTAAAATCCTTATCCTTACTTATATTATAAATGCGAAAGTGAGTTTGTTTTATTGTTAGCTTCCACGCCGTAACTACTGAACCGATCATCATGAAATTTTGCATACAAGTTCTCTGGAGTACGGAGAAGGACATAGGCTACGTTTTATCCCGGGAAAAAGTACTATTCCCAAGGGATCGACATTGACGCGGGCGGAGCCGTGGGCGAAAGCTAGTATAATGTATGTTATAATTAACTTTTATCAATTGAGTTGGATACCACTCTTCTAAATAGTGGGTAGTAATGGAGATTGCGCATGCTTCGAATACGTGTACCTTTGATATGTAATGAACAAATTCGCCGCAGTGCAATTCCAGACTACGGCAGCTCAGTGGTCGAGAGCGTCGACCGGCCAGATATAGGTTCAAGTCCTAACTGTGGCGAAATTTTTTCATCACATATTTTAGATTTTAATGGTATTGCCTAATGATTTTACAGCATCAATAACAATTCTGTCAAACAACTTTTGACTTCGACTCCAAAAAATAATATACAACACGCTATCGAATGATCGGGATGCTTGCCAAAAAGCAGCTATAACATAAATGCTTCATTGAAATCCTCAACAATATCACAAAAAATAACCAAAGTAATTTATTTTCGCAAAGCCACAGTAATCAAAATGGAAACGCAATAAAAGTCACAACTAGCGGTATCGGCGAGCATATCGTGTTACTTCCGCAGTTTACAGACGTCCCACTGAATGGGTTGGTTCCACTGTGACCTTTTTTTCTGACCATTAGGTAACCCCATCATTTTCGGATTTAAAATACTAAAATGTTGTCAATCAACAAAAAATTCAACAATCTTGATGGATACTGAACGAGACGCAATACAATTTTATTGTTATGTATGCTATGGCAATGCACTGTCCAGGAATGAGTTAAGCCCACTTTTTGGTTTGATTCTACATCGTTGTGTGTTGTCTTTTTTAGTAGTAAACGATAAATGTAACGACTTTTTAAAGTTGGTCGTACACGTAAATTTTAAACTATAGATTTTTCTCTAAGACAGCCAACTATATTAAATAAATACATATATACGGACAAATCATACAGATTGAGCTAGCCCCAAAGTAAGTTCGAGACTTGTGTTATGGGATATTAACTCAACGATATTATATTTTATAACAAATGCATATATAGATACACATCCAAGACCCAGGACAATCTGAAAAAGATCATTTTCCATCTTGACCTGACCGGGGATCGAACCCGGGGCCCTCGTGTCGCAGACTGGCGTGTTGACCACTGCGCCACGGAGCTCGCCAGCTCGTATTATGAGGCCATTGTCATAAATTCAGTAATGAGGTTATCTGTCGAACAAACTTCTTATGCCCTCTTAACATATTTGTTGCGTATGACGTCACATGCTACATGCCTTTTGCTGACAATGACTTTTACAAACAACGACAAAAACGGTACATACTGAAAGTATAACTCCCATCTTTTTTCACCTTTGATGCGTTTTTGCATCTTTTCACTGTACCTTCGTCATCGCTAGACGTGTGAGCGCTAGCGTGTTTTATTGAAACTGTGGAGAAAACAGCTCCGAAACTAGACTAGTGCGCTGTTTTGCCGGCGCCACTTATCTAGCGCGAATCGTGTATCAATCATTATATTTGATCGAAGTAGCTCTAAAGGGAATACATCGAAAATCGAGCGGAAGAGATTGAACGTTATTTTTATCAAAAGGCTTATCCGATCGACCAGAGCCTTGATCAACATTTTTTCAAATGCCTATTTAGACTCATTTTTGAGATTTGAAGTTTTTGCTGTGTATTTAAGAAAGCTATTTTGATTATGTCTACTTCTGACATGGTAGCCCTAGTGCATAATGAGATTTAGCTACAGTAAGACCTCAAAGCAAGAAATTTCGTACGCGAGCGCACGAGTGACATGCCTTGCTCCATACTTTTACTAGGTTTCGCCCGCGGCTCCGCCCGCGTCAATGTCGATCCCTCGGGATTGGTACCTTTTCCCGGGATAAAAGGTAGCCTATGTCCTTCTCCGTACTCCAGAGAACTTGTATGCAAAATTTCATGATGATCGGTTCAGTAGTTACGGCGTGAAAGCGTAACAAACAAACAAACAAACAAACTCACTTTCGCATTTATAATATTAAGTAAGGATGAGGTTTTTTGCATTCACAATGCTATTTTGATTGTCTTATAAATTAAGGAATAAAGATATGGTGCAAAATTTTCACGCGAGCAGGGTTTGATTCAGCGACCTCAGGTCTATGAACTACTAGCTTTCGCCCGCGGCTCCGCCCGCGACAATGTCAATCCCTCGGGAATAGTACTTTTTCCCGGGATAAAAGGTAGCCTATGTCCTTCTCCGCACTCTAGAGAACTTGTATGAAAAATTTCATGATGATCGGTTCAGTAGTTACGGCGTGAAAGCGTAACAAACAAACAAACTCACTTTCGCATTTATAATATTAGTAAGGATGATCACCAATCCTGCCCCACGTGGATTTTTTCACCACATCTTATTCCTCAACTAAGAAAATAAGACCAAACTGCCCGCCTGATGTCAACCATCCCTCTAAATTCATCTAAACGATTTCCCGGTTATATCTGCTGTGTGAAGTCCTTAGTATCGCAGCATGTTAGTAATTCATGCTGTACAATGTTTTTACAGCCGGCCGCTTGCTTCACGCCAAACCCCACGTGGTAGCGCCACTTGTCGAGAAGCTTCCACCGGGAAGTCTTCCCTGGAAGTCCCTTAACTGACTCCAGGCTGGTTCTGGGAGATGTCGAGAAAACAGGGTTAGATGGGGCTTCTCTACCAACAATTTGTGTGACTGCGGTGCCAATCAGACCATGTCTCACCTTTGTCATGCTCTAACTGCCCCAATAGGCTTGTTTCTTAAAAAAATAACATTAAAAACAATAAGTCCGTCTTTTACATTATCAAAAAAATTAGATACGTATTTTTTCTTTTTTCAATCAAACCAAAAATTGTTAAAGATATAGTCCGTTAAAGTTCCGCGTGACGTCACTGTCCGGTACACGTTTTACCGGCCTGTTGCGTGAGCCCCCACTCCAGAACTTTGATGCGCTTTATCTTCATCATCTTTTGTTTGATTGAAAAAAGAAAAAATACGTATTCAATATTTTTTGATAATGTGAGACGGTCTAATTATTTTAGATGGTATTTTTTGCCGGCACTCCCGGATTACAACCCGATGTTTTTTTTATTTGCAGTGTCCCTTCCACTTAGTGACAGAACTGAAAAAGAACATCCAACAATCATGGGTGGTAGACACCAGCAAGCCTTTCACGTGGCGTCTCTTGAACAACGACTTGGGCATTTTCTCCAGGAACCGAAAAAGGTACACAAAGAAGGCTAACAGGACCATATTACTAAGCCTTTGTAGTCCGTTCATCCGTCCATCTGTATCAGGCTTTTGAACTACTAGATAGACAATTTTCACAGAACTGATGAGCCCCAAAGTAAGTTCGAGACTTGTGTTATGGGATACTAACTCAACGATACTATATTTTATAACTAATACATATAAAGATAAGCATCCAAGACCAAGGCCAATCGGAAAGATATCATTTTTCATCTTGACCTGATCAGGGATCGACCCCGGGGCACCCTCTTGCCGCAGGCTGGCGTGTTAACCACTACGCCACGGAGCAGTCAATTTTTTATATTATTTTTTTTTATAAAAATTATAGTATATATATATAGATTTACAAGCTCTTAGTGAAATTGGTTCAAAGCATCAAAGTGAACTACGTAACCGGAAATACGACATGAGAGAGTATTAAATTGACTAATACCTATTAATTTCAAAACTACGTGTTCTGGTTTCATGTGTATGTATTTCAGGGGTATCCTGTGTGAAATGCGACCCACCCTCAACGAGTTCGGTGTGTATCGTTTGGATGTTGGCAGATGCGAAACTAAGCCCCTCGTGCCCACTTACAATAGCTACTTGCGTGCGTATACAGTTTCTTAATTTACCTATAAATCCATGATATAAGCATAATAGATTAAGGACATAAAAATGTTGTAACAGCTAATGTAAATAAATAAATTAAAAAAAAAATTAAATAAATAAAAGATTGAGCTAGCCCCAAAGTAAGTTCGAAACTTGTGTTATGGGATACTAACTCAACGATACTATATTTTATAACAAATACATATATAGATAAACATCCAAGACCCAGGCCAATCTGAAAAAGATCATTTCCATCTTGACCTGGCCGGGGATCGAACCCGGTCACTCCGTGTCGCTGGCTGGCGTGTTGACCGCTGCGCCACGGAGCTAGTATATTTAATATGTACTCTATTATACTTGAATAAATTACTAGTATGATGGTAACGCTTAGGCACCACATACATATACAATATGTAAAGCAAACCCTGTCCGATCCTTGAAGGGGTGATTCAGCCCGTCGATATGAACAACTTTTCCTATTGGATCAAAGCTGAGAGCTCACAAAAAAAATGGATATTTCCAAACAAAAGTATTCGGACTCCCGGTCAATTTAAATAGTCAAAAAAATTTTGAGTTCCCAGCATTGTTCCCTTAGAAAAAGTTGTTCATATCGACGACTGAATCACCCCTTCAAGGACCGGACAGGGCTTTCTTAACATATTGTATACTTAGAAATGTACATCCTTACTAATATTATAAATGCGAAAGTGAGTTTGTTTGTTTGTTTGTTTGTTTGTTACGCTTTCACGCCGTAACTACTGAACTGATTATCATGAAATTTTGCATACAAGTTCTCTGGAGTACGGAGAAGGACATAGGCTACCTTTTATCCCGGGAAAGAGTACTATTCCCGAGGGATCGACATTGACGCGGGTGGAGCCGCGGGCGAAAGCTAGTAACATTATGAATGGTAGTATTTTAATGCGAAAATAACCCTGTATGTCTGTTACTTCATCACGTTTCAAGCACTAGACCGATTTAGATGAAATTTGTGAAAAACCTTGAAGTCTAGTAATGGATATAACCTTTCCATCCTTAAGTAAGCCGCGGGCAAAAGATTTATTACAAACATTTTAATCACGTCTTTGTTCACGTCAAGTTCACGTCATATGGCCATAAGACCCAAATGCCACATTTAACGTGTTGCTAGATACATACATACATATGTATGTCATATAAATAGGCTAATAATAGACGATCAAACGAACTTCCAAGTGAAGTTCGATCACTATTATATGAGCCGCTTCATTTGAAGATATAATCAATGGTAGTCCCTTTATCATACAGGCAACATATTCGCACTTTCAGATTTTTACAGTATTTCAACTGACAAAATTGTATTTCCTGTTCACCTACCTGTCGCGCCCACTAGCGCTCAAACCTCATTCTTTTAGAGAGTCATTGAAGACAAAACTGAATTGGGTATGGATTTTTCCATAGGGGGGGCTGGGTGATTATATCTTCAAATGAAGCGGCTCATATAATAGTATAGAAGTTCGTTTGATCGTCTATTATATTTCGCCGCTTCATTTTTCGATATAATCAATGGTAGATGTTAAGAGATATTCAGTTTTTTTTGAAATAATACACTTTTCGTAAATTATAAATCAGACTTATAATTCTCGAACGTAATATTTATAAACTTAAATACGTATCAAATACATTTTAAATTCTCCAACGTAATATTTATAACCAAAAATACATAGTACATTTTACACTTATTTGGTAAATGGCTTAATAGAAGAACAATAAAAATTATTTAGGTAAAAGATATACCGATTTGGCAAAAGCCGCTTCGTCAATAATGGGTCTATTATAGAAGCGAGCAAATGTTTGCGATTAATCGGACCAGCCAGCAGCTTTCCTGATGGCTTCTATATTGAGACCAGCGGCGCTTGCAGCGGACGTGGACGCGTGTCGCGTGCTATGCGCGCTGAACACGTTCACGTCTACTCCGCTTTCACGTAACACTTGCTTGATCCAACGACTTACAGTCTGTGTCGTTGCGGCTCTGTGTGGAGGTCTGTGCGTAAGCAAAAGGGGGCCCGTGTCATCCTTTCTCAATTTTTGCGTAACAAAAATATAATCCTTGAGGACGGATGCAGGACAAATACTTCTGTTATCGTTGAAGTATGGCAGACACAATATAGGTTGTTCACGACCGGCAGCTGAAGTTTTTAGGACTTTAGGAATAATTATTTTTATGCAGTTTTGTTGTACCGAAACATTTTCCAGTCTTATTGCTGAGAATGTTTGTACTCTATGCCCTGTACTAAGGGCAAATGAAACTACTAGTTTTTTTGTAAGTTTGTCCAAGGGTAAGTCGACATTTGGGTACCAAAAACTTATAAAATTCAGCACTAGTTGTGGGTCCCAAGTTTGTAAATACTTAGGAGCAGTCGGTTTTGACCGGTAAAAACCCTTAAGGAGACGTTTTATATTCTCATCAGCACTCAGTTTGTTGGATAGCAACAACGTTAAAGCTGAGCGATGACTGTTAAGTGTGCCGTAAGAACAACCTTTATTGAACTGATCAGTTAGGAAAAGTAAAACAGACCTTACGTCGTAAACTAACCAATTTCGTTTCCTGCTAGCACAATACCCCCACCAGAGCCTCAACGACACGTTGTACTGTTTTAAAGTGCTTGGTGCAAGTGAGGAGAATATTAGGTCGAGCGCCTCGGCCGGGGTGCCGTGGCTCCGCCACGCCGTCCGCAAAGCCTCGCTGCAGCCAGGATAAGTTTCTGATGCAGCGGGTGTGGCTCTCTGGAATGTGACAACGATAATTCTTTATTAGGGCCAAAGAAAATGATTTCTGAGTCCAGAAGTTCCATCAGTAGTGGGAACCATGACTGCGATGGCCAGTAAGGAAAAACAAGAATACCATTTGCCGCTTCATCAGAAATTTTCCTTAAGCTTTTTAATATTAGGGAAAATGGGGGAAAGGCGTAAAAGAAATAAGCTTTCCAGTTAACAGTGAACGCATTAACAGCCATGGCATCGGGATCTTGTTTCCAGGATACAAAGTCTGGGCATTTTGCGTTAGTTCTGGATGCGAACAAATCAATATCCGGGTTACCGAGTCGTTTTACAATTGTACTGAAGGCAGACTTACAGAGCTCCCACTCGGTGTCTGGGTTAACAATTCGACATTCTGCGTCCGCGATATTTTCTTTAGTATTAACGTAAGACGCGTACAACATTATATTATTTAATTCACACCATTGCCAAATGGATCGAGCTATTTCGTTTAGATGAGGGAATTGAATACCACCCATTCTGTTAATATAACTAATGGCGGTGGTGTTATCTATTCGTAGCAATATTGCACAGTTGAACTTATTCCGAGCAAAACTTTTTAAACCGAGAAAAGCAGCCATTAATTCCAAATAATTAATGTGTTTTTGTTTTTCTACCGATATCCAGAGTCCATGTATTTTTTTATTTTTACAGACTGCGCCCCAACCCGTTCTAGATGCATCTGTAAAGATTTCCAATTCAATTTCTTGCATTATCATGGGACATGATGTTTTGTGGATATGATTTTTCCACCAAAGAACATCTTCAAGTATGGTTTTTGATGGCATCATCTTTGCTTCGTAATTATTGTCATAAGTACGAAGCGCTAGAAATTTTTGCCGTTCTATGTTTTTCGTGTACAGCCAGCCGTACTTAACAGCTGGGCACGCTGCCGTAAGGGTTCTGATGAACTGCGCGTAATCTCTAATAGAACATCGCGGCAGTTTTGAAAATTTATCTAACAACCGTGCAATATGTTTACGTTTTTCGGTTGGCAATGAAATTGTCATATTCTTAGAATCAAAGACAAAACTTGGCTTTAAAACACTTTTCTCGTAGTTGATTACGAAGCCAAGGTTGCAGAGCAATTTACATGTCGTATTTACGTTATTCAAACAATCTAAGTAATTATCTCCTATACATATGATATCATCTAGGTATTGTACTGATTTTAACCCTTGTTTTCGTAAATGTGTCATGACCTGTGACATGATTTTTGTGAAAACCCTTGGTGCTGTACAAAGCCCATAAGGTAAAGCTGTAAATTCATAAGTAGTGTTTTTAGAATCATCACAATGTCTGAAATTGAAACGTAAGTATTTACGGTCTGCCTTGGATATGGAAAGAAGGAGGTACGCTTCTTTTAAATCGATTGTAGCTAAGTAACCACCGTCCGGAATTAATCTTAAGGCTGTTCGGTAATCCTCCATTTTGAAATGTTCTTTAAAAATGTAACAATTTAAAGGCTTTAAATTTTAAATAAATCTAAAAGTTCCGTTTGATTTAGGTGCCAAAAATATTCTAGAAATAAACTGGCCTGGGCAGGGTTTGCAAGGCTTGATTGCTCCTAGGTCAAGTAATTTATTAATTGCTGATAACATGTTATCACTTTCTTTACGTGAAAAGTTAGAGTTTGGCACACTTGATTGAGAAACCGGTTTACAAAATGTAATTGAATAACCATTCCGTATCCAAGATAGAACAACTTCGTTGTTCGTTATAATTTTCCAATTACGGTAGTACTTATTAATTTTTCCTGCATGTACCTCTGTTACTGCTGCGCTTGAGCCCGGCCTTTCGCCTGCGTCGTCTTGTACGTCGTGTTCGTCTGTTTGCGAGGGGCTGCTGCTTGTGGTCTTCTGGCACCTCCCCGCCCCCCCCTTGTCGACGGGTAATGGTAGTGAGGAGGTGCACTCCAGTTTCCCGAAAGTACATAACCAGGACGAACAGCCGTCGATTGTACTGCGGCAGGCTTCTGAGCCGGCGTACTCTTCTTTATTTGTTGGCCCTGCTTCTCGATAGCCTTGCTAGCTTTTATTTTTTCGCCTAATTCGGCACCAAATAACAAATCGTCTCTTTGAGTGTCTTGTAAGACATGCAAAAAATTTTTATCGAGACTTGGCGTTACGAGTTTAATTCTGTATTTACTAAGAGCAAAATGGAAGTCACATAAAATGCGACAACCATCGCTAAAATTTTTAAGCGCTTCGACTTTGTCCCGGCTTGTAAGAAGGATTTTTTTTTTTTTTTTTTTTATGTATATCCGACGGCAAACGAGCAGACGAGCCACCTGATGGAAAGTGGTCACCGTCGCCCATGGACATCTGCAACACCAGAGGAGCTGCTGATGCGTTGCCGACTCTTAAGATACCTGTAAACACGCCTTTTGAAGGACCTCAAGTCATAGCACACAGGGAAAACCTCGGGAGGGAGTCCATTCCACAATCCTGCTGTACGAGGAAAAAAACCACGTGACGCTCTGACATTTTTGGAGACCCAAGTGTCAAGGATGTGGGGATGGACTTTACTCCTGTGGCGAGCGGTGCGGTGGTAGAAAGGTGACGGTGGCACCAATTCAAAAAGTTCTTCAGAACACTCCCCATAGTATAGACGGTAAATACACACAGAGAGCCAACGTCTCTCCGTAGACCGAGGGTGTCTAAATCGTCTGTGAGTGTGGGATCGTCGATAATACGAATTGCCCGGCGTTGGATGGAATCAAGAGGAAGGAGTTGGTATTGAGGTGCACCAGACCAGATATGAGAGCAGTACTCCATGTGGGGCCGGACTTGAGCTTTATATAATAAAAGTCTATGACCCGGAGTGAAGTACTGCCTCGCTCTATTGAGCACCCCAAGTTTTTTAGAAGCCATTTTGGCTTTACCTTCCAGATGACTCCGGAATTGGACCTCCTTCGTAATATCGACGCCAAGGATCCCAATACTCTTAGAAATGGTAAGAGAGGTGTCCCGAAACTTCGGTGCTATGTTAAATGGGGTCTTCTTAGCGGAAAACACGCAGACTTGTGTCTTAGTAGGGTTGAATTGAACTAGGTTTAGTTTAGCCCATTCAGAGACCTGCTCCAGAGAGGTCTCAATGTCAGACACAAGTCTCTTTCTGTTCTCCTCCACCTGTGTTTGAGGGATATTTGCACGACCTGCATAATATGCATCACCCGTACTGTCGTCTGCATAGCAATGGATGCTACTAGTGTTAAGCATGTCGTTGATGTGCAGAAGAAACAGCGTAGGTGATAAAACAGATCCTTGGGGGACGCCAGCATTGATGGGCATGATATCGGAGCATAATCCGTCTACAACGACCTGAATGCTTCGCCCGGATAAGAAACTAGCGACCCACAAGCATAGTCCCTCAGGAAGCCCGAAAGATGGTAACTTCGCGAGAAGAGCCTTATGCCAGACCCGGTCAAAAGCCTTTGTGACATCTAGACTAAATGCCAGTACTTCTCCCTTGCTCTCGATGGCGGCTGCCCATCGGTGCGTTAAGTACACAAGAAGATCACCAGCACTACGCCCGTGGCGGAACCCGTATTGACGGTCACTAATTAGCTGATGATCTTCAAGGTAACCAAGGAGCTGGATGTTTATCACACGCTCCATCACCTTAGAGAGCAGGGAGGTTATCGCAATAGGCCGATAGTTAGACGGGTCTGTGCGGTCACCCTTTTTAGGAATAGGGTGAACGTAGGCTACTTTCCACGAAGACGGGACTTTTCTTGAGGTGTAAGACAGCGAGAATAGGCGTGCTAACACCGGAGCCAACTCAGGGGCGCATGTTTTGAGCACAATTGCTGGAATGCCATCAGGCCCGCTGGACTTCCTGACGTCGAGGGAAAACAGAGCACGTCGCACTGCACTTTGAGTGAACCGAATTTCCCGCATTGAGTGCTCGCATCGCGGTAAAAAGGGCGGCGATGCTCCTCCGTCGTCAAGGGTAGAATTTGACGCAAAGAGAGTAGCCAAGAGATCGGCCTTCTCTTTTGCGGAGTGAGCCAGCGAGTCCTGACGATTGTGCAGAGATGGAAGTGAAGGGCGACAGAAATTCCCCTGCGCTGCCTTAGCAAGAGACCAGAATGCTCTACTCCCGGAGGGATAGCCAACCAGTCTCCTACCAATGCGCGCAGTGTGTGCAAACTTTGCTGCAGTGATCTGCTTCTTGTAGGCTCCTGAAGCTGCGTTGAACCGCTTCTTCAAATCAGAAGTATTACGATCCTTGACATTTCGCGCAGCAACCCAGGCTTCGTTGGCTTCGCGCTTGAGGTGGACGGCATGCAAAGACGAGCAACGAAACCAAGGTTGAGACCGCCCTCCGATACGAACCGCCGAGCTGGGAATGTAGCACTCCATGCCCAGCAGTATCGCTTCGGCGACAGCTTTCGCACAAATGTCAGGATTTTCTGATGAGAAGCACAACCGTCTCCAATGGTAGGATGCATAAAACTCTCGCAATCCATCCCAATCTGCTGACCTATAATGCCACACACGACGCATACCAGGTGGTCTGGATTGCGTGGTCTGACCGGATGGAACCACAGAACGTACCAGGCAATGATCCGAGGTTCCTAGAGGGGCATCACGGAATACCTGGTAATCGTTTGGATGTGAGGTCAGCAGAAGATCCAACAAAGCAGGGTTGTGTCCTTCAATATCAGGTATTCTGGTAGGACCATCAACTAACTGGTTGAGGTCATTTGTTACAGCAAAGTTGTATGCAGCCTTCCCAGCGTAGTCGGTCTTCAGTGATCCTAGCCACTCAAAGTGGTGAGCGTTGAAGTCCCCTAGGATCACTACCTCCGCCGATGGGTGCTGCTGGAGAATTTCGTCTATGCCCTTCTGTACATGCCCGAGAAGTCGGTCTGTTTCGGCATCACCGCTATGGGACCTGTAAAGGCACGCATAGAACCGGATGCGGTCACCGTGATCTACGCGCGCCCATAACAATGACAGGTTTCTGTCTTCAAGGCTGCTGAGACGTCGACAACATACATCCTCCCGTACGTACATACACACCCCAGCATTGGGCATAAACTTGTGCTCCAAGCTGAAACCGGGATACAAGAGATATGTGACGTCGGTAGGAGAGGAAATTTGTGTCTCAGTCAGGAAAAATAGAGCCGGCTTAGTCGTCTCCAAGTGATGATGGACGACATTGAGGTTGGAATGCATTCCTCTGACGTTGAAGAAGTCCACATTGAATGTGGAAGGGGGTGCCGCTGTAGAAACATGTTTTCTATTTTTCGATCTTGCCATAAAAAAGGTGGTTAACAGGGAAAAAATTGAGGATTGCCGTAGTTACGACAGTTACATAGGCAAAGTTAAGGAATGATGGCCCGCAATGAATGACCAGTGAGGTGCGCTGCTGGCACGGGGGACGGAAGGGCCCCCGATCCAACACAATGATCAGCCGCCGTGTTCCACTCCGGTCTCCCAGGCCGGCACGACGACCAATCACGAGCTTTTGACACTGGCGGCAGGACAGCCTCCCTAGCCGGGACAGCCAGGGTTCGGGTCCTCTACGTACCAGCGGGCGGCCAGCGGACAACCGTTTCATCGGGTCTCCCTGGCCCCCGCGCCAACGTCGCACCCCCAATCAGACAGTGCAAGACTCCAGCCCCTAAGGGACCATAAACTGTCGAAACTACGGGAATCGGGAATGGGGATTGGCTCTCACGCGCAACCGTCGAAACACACCCAACGGTGCTTTACGATAGATTTCGGCATGAGGGTGGTCGCCAGCCAGTCGGACCCTCGAGGTCCTACCACAGAGCATGTCGGGTATTTTACTCGCCTCTTACGAGATGCCAACCTGACGGGCAGTGGGGAATTGTATTCTACTCCGTCCCCACACGGAGAAAAATATGCATTCCTTTGTTTACAGCGGTAACGCCCGACCCTAGCTGCTGCTGAAGGGTATGCAATTTCTTGTCACGCCCTCTGGCAACAGTTGAAACTGCAGATGAAATTTCGGCGTTTAATTTAGTGGCGAGCAGGAGCTTGCAATTACCAGGAACGGGGTAAGATTTTAAAATATTATTCTTATTTTCATCGGCGAGCCCTTTCTTGAGAATAGGCTGCCATAAGTTAGCAAGACTATCATGAATATCTGGGCCGAAGTCCGGAACATCCGACGTGGACTCGCCCAAGGCGAGCAATAATTCAGGATTCAAATCCGTACTTTCTGTGGTAGGATTCGACTGAGCAGATGTGGACGGCACGCCTTCATCTTTTCCATCTTCTGAGACAGCCTCCGGTTCCTTGGAGGTTTCTTGTAAGAAATTGGCGTTCTCGTCTTCGATGTAAGACGGACTTCCAATTTGTTCTATAAAGAACGAAATAAAATGTATTAATAATAAGAAGTGGGAAGTTTGATGTAGGAGTCTCGCGGACAGTTGTTTGTACGGCGGTTGCGTAACTATCAGTGTGATAATACGCTAGCTGTAGCAATGTAAGTACAATAGTACTTCGAGATTAATGCGCAGTTAACCCCGTTATCGTCATCAACGCGCAGTTGAGTCCGATTTTATAAGATGGCACTGGTACAAATATTGAGTATAAATCTCGCTTTACTTACCTTGAATGAGATCATCGTCATCCGAATATATCACTCTTGATGTACGTTTATGGCCATCCATTAACTTCCTTATTTTCGCTTCGTATTTCGCGATTTTTTCTTGCGCGGTGCGTTTAGGCATCTTGAGATGCGCGCGTGCGTTCGTTGCCTCGCACGAAAAAGGAATGAGGTTTGAGCGCTAGTGGGCGCGACAGGTAGGTGAACAGGAAATACAATTTTGTCAGTTGAAATACTGTAAAAATCAGAAAGTGCGAATATGTTGCCTGTATGATAAAGGGACTACCATTGATTATATCGAAAAATGAAGCGGCTAAATATAATATATATTATCACGTCTTTATCTATTACGAGGTAGACAAAACCCAGTCCTTGTATTTTGGCCCATTCCTCCAAACGGCTTCTACGGTATTCGCGGGAAGAGAAGCAGCTGATACTTTCTAAGTTTTTATCTTTTCTCCGAGACCAGCAAGGAAGTCATTGATATGATTTTTGACGTAATATCGTCTTATAAATCGATAAACGCCGGCTGCACGCAGGTAAAAGTATCACGTGCCGCGTGCAAGCGAGAGCGTGGTAAAAGCGATGCAGAGCCACGATCAGCCTAAGCGTTCGGCTTGTGACGCATCTTTCTCTCTTGATTGTTATCACGTAAAATCACTGTCCGTAAACCGACTTAAAAGACAACTAATTTTTTAAGGATTTTCACCCATTGGGGCACGGGAAGATGGCAGCTGGAGCATTCTATGTTTATATTTCTCCCAGACCAGCATTAAAAATACATGCTAATGTGGTAACGTGACAATATGCAGATATGCATTGTAGATAATCATATCAAACGTTCATACCAATATATGAGAACGTGCTTTATGTGCCTTAATATCAGCGATGGGGTCTAGATAAGTCGCATCTTATAATAGTGTATGACACAATCATTAACATGTGAGAGTCGTAACTATGTAAGGAGTAGGACATCAAGACGGAATAATAAACATAATCAAGACGGCTCTCCGATGTTTCCACCACTCCCTGACATCGCCACAACAAGAACATCACCAAGGAGAGCGGCCAGATAGCATATTTATTGTACTGATAATATATATGAACCAAAAAGTCAAAATTTATATATCCTGGTTTTATGTAGATGCGCAAAATCAATGAAAAAATATGATTGTTTCAGCTCTTTTGATGTTTTTATCAATATTGCTGCTATGCGGCGTCATCTACTCTGTCATTAAATTTGCTCTGAAGTGCAAAGCTCCACGCAATGACGGTATAGAATTGAGACTGAGGACTGGTAATGAAAGAACCAAGGGCGTTAACTTCTATAGAGGGTGAGTCAGTGGTACTAAATAGTCTTTCATGTAACATATATGTATATATATTATTCTGTGTGATATGTCCGTATATGTATATATATGTGTGTATGTATATACACACAGATTGAGCTAGCCCCAAAGTAAGTTCGAAACTTATGTTATGGGATACTAGCTCAACGATACTACATTTTATAACAAATACAAGCCCAGGCCAATCTGAAAAAGATCATTTTCCATCTTGACCTGTCCGGGATCGAACCCGGGCACTCCGTGTCGCAGGCCGGCGTGTTGACCGCTGCGCCACGGAGCTAGCCATGCATCTGATTAATAAATAAATAAAAATATCATTTAATCCAATAAACATTAAAATATTACATCATAAGAAAAACACAAAAACATAAAAAAAATACACACACACACACCCACATACATAAATTAAAATTAATCATAAATATTGTTTATTTTCTATCCACAACAACATAAAGTTAACCTAATAACTAAGTTTAAGTTTGTGCAAAAGTGTGACATTGGTGAAAGTGTACAGGGTTGTTGTGGAGGACTGGTGCCTGAACTAGGTATACTAAGAACCTGTTACACGATATAGCTTAACGATTGCCATCTAATAGAAAAACAAACTTGTTTCCCTAGCTTAAACATACTTCCAATAGGCATCTAATAGAAAAACAAACTTGTTTCCCTAGCTTAAACATACTTGCAATAGGCATCTAATAGAAAAACAAACTTGTTTCCCTAGCTTAAACATACTTCCAATAGGCATCTAATAGAAAAACAAACTTGTTTCCCTAGCTTAAACATACTTGCAATAGGCATCTAATAGAAAAACAAACTTGTTTCCCTAGCTTAAACATACTTCCAATAGGCATCTAATAGAAAAACAAACTTGTTTCCCTAGCTTAAACATACTTGCAATAGGCATCTAATAGAAAAACAAACTTGTTTCCCTAGCTTAAACATACTTCCAATAGGCAGCAGCGTCCAAAGTACAAGATTCCAAAGAAACTGCGATCGCCGACGCCGATATTGCCACTCTCACCATGCTTTACAGGTACCTGCAAAGCGTGGTGAGAGTGGCAATATCCTCCTATGTAACGAAGAATCCTTCACAAGATGCCTTCGTCCAGCAGTGGACTTTTTACGGATGATGATGATCATGATCATTGTTTTTCAGCGTTCTCCTTCTTCTCCTTATTTTCATAACGTCTGGTGCTGGAGGTTACCCGATATTCACCACCAAATATGGAGGCTTGTCCATGGCAGACTGCCTCTTCTTTGTTTACTCCTGGACCATTGGTATAAAGATACCTTCCAGTGTGGATGACGCCGTGAAGAGAGGAAAGAGTAAATGTGCCATTTTTGGAGACATTTTTGTTGTAAGTAGATAGGTTTTTTATTTTATTATTAAACAAATATACAAAACGGAACAAATTAATAGTATGAAGACAAAAAATTAGCTTGTATTACACTATTTTTGTAATCATAAAGTAAGATTTGACGAAAATACTAATAAAATAGTCATTGAAAATTGGAAATGCCGCAAAAAAAAACGTCCCCAAAACAAAATCCAAGATACATGTTAGAATCGAAAACAATAAATCTTTCTTTCTTTAATTTCATTCTTCCTTTTGTTTCATGTTCTTATCGATTTTTTAAAATTGTTTAAGAAGGTTTGTGCAAAGATAATAATTATTATAAAGGGCTAAGATTTGTGTGTTTGTTCGTGAAATAAGATAAATTTTTATTAAAAATTTGGATATCATGTATCTCTTTTTGAACGTCAAGTTATTATTATTTTTAAGTCTTTATACATATTTTGCATTCACAATGCTATTTTTAATTTACTCTTATTAAATTAAGAAATAAAATATGGTGAAAAAACTTCAAGCGGACTTCGGCGAAGTATATGTACGACTTAAGGTCGCAGGTTCAAATCCCGCCCGCTTGAAGTTTTTTCACCATATTTTATTTCTTAATTTAATAAGAGTAAGTTATTATTATTTGTAAATTTGCAAAATCGATAAACTACTAGCATTTCGGAACGATTACTGCTGAGAAGAATACCCTTTAGATTACGGAGAGATTATGCTTTTGATGTAATAGCTCGATGAACGCTGCATGCGCGATAAATTTACACGTTCCGTGTGCAAACGAGAGCGCGGAACAAGCGATAGAGAGGCACGATCGGCCAAAGCGTTTGGCTTGTGACGCATCTATCTCTCTTCCTCCATTATCACGTAAAAGTATCGTCCACAAACCGACTTTATAGACAACATTTTTTTGTGGTAAAGTAAGTTTGTTATATTATATTACTAGCTTTGGCCCGCGGCTCCGCCCGCGTTAATGTCGATCCCTCGGGAATAGTACTTTTTCCCGGGATAAAAGGTAGCCTATGTCCTTTTCCGTACTCCAAAAAACTTGCATGCAAAATTTCATGATGATCGGTTCAGTAGTTACGGCGTGAAAGCGTAACAAACAAACAAATAAACTCACTTTCGCATTTATAATTGTACGGGCCCCTGATCACCCGTACATATGAATGCTTGATTGATTGACGAGGTGATAAATTAAAGTCTGGCAGGTTCAATATAAAATGTATATATTGTCTTTCACACTAATTTACACTGATTATGGATACTGATAACTGCTACACTAAACTGATACTATTGGAAACACTAATGATATATGATAGAAATGATAATTTGATCACTATTGCGGCGATCGGGAGTACGCGTAGCTGTATGCTAGCCAAAACGTGTACTGACAATTGTTGCAATAAAACTGACGCACATAGCGCAAAATGATGAGCCAGCGAAAATGTACGGCTGCACCGTACATGCTCGCGGCCTCAGAAGAAAGATGCTGTATGATGAAGAAAGATGCTGGATGATGGGTTACAAGGTGAATTTACAATCCTAACTAGTTACTAATGTCCTTATTTGAACTCGGCCTTTCTCACTATAGGCGTTGTACTCTTGTCCACTTTATGCACTTTTTCCGAAATTTCACTATACTGAGAGTCGCACTGAACTTCACTATTGATATTTCTGCACTGCTCACTACTGGTATGAGGTTGGGTCGTCGCCCGCGACCGGGAGCGACGAGGAAGGGTGTACATCTCGACTTCAGTGGTGTTTGAGGGTACGTCAGGCTCTGTTTGAGGGCTGACTGGCTGCTGACGCTGCTGCTTGATCCTCCGGATCCTTCCCCACCAAAATGCTAGGGCAACTATGACCGAGATTCCAAGGACGGTATAAAAGGCTGTGTAATGATGTACATCATGATATGACATTCGATCTGATATGTCTGAATTTTTCTGTATATTCTTGATCTGCTGGTGGATCTGTTGTAAATCTTTGGAACTGTTCAACTCGGCATAACCCTCAAGTTCGGCCGTGGGAATAGAAAGATTTAAAATATGATTAATGGGCTCAATTTTGAAAGTTGATATTGTTTGATTAATATTGAAGGCACTATTCCCTTCGTAATGCGAAAAAACTGTAAGGCCTTCCGCCTTTAAAGTACATCCATGATCAATACTTATGATTCCAGATTTTGTTAATTGATATAAACCTACTTGATCATCACATAAGACACGAATAGGACAGCGATCGCAACAGAAGAAAAAGTACTTGTTGACCTTGTGGGTCTCGATCCATTGATTTGTACATTTAGTAGTTTTAATTTCACATTTTTTAATGTTCGGTTGTATCGAACAAAACTTTTCATTACTGGTGATATGAAAAACTGGTTTCTGAATAAAACATATAAAACTATCGATATCATCATGTGTACATGATTGTATATCATATTTAGATAATTGTAAATAAGAATCTCTATGTAAGTTAGCCACGTACTCCGAGACGGGAGCAACGCTGACCATGCTATTGTTTGACACGTGCGGTATGGGTATGATGCGCATGATGTCATAAGCGTCTCGGCTTACTAAAGGCAACCTTATTTCGAACAATAAATAATCATCGGATAATCTAGTTCGAACTTTCAATAAATGATAAATGTTTTTTAGATCTGTTTGTACGTTGATCGGAAGTGAGAGATCTTTAGAAAGATGACTCGAAATGATGCTAATTTGTTCTTTTAATTGCTCCGGAGATATCAAATGAAAATTGAACCGTCCGTGATAAATGTCTGTAATAGTATCTAATAGCGTTGTTTGTATAGTTTTAAGGTGTCGCAATATGTTGCTTGCGGCTAAAGCTCCTAAACTAAAGTCGCTGATAACATAATTCAATCTGATTTCTTTGTTAGTTTCTAAGGCAATATTATCTAATTTTAATGATAGTTGGTTTAACATTTTGTGTTGTTTATCTATAGAATCTTGATGACGTTTTAAAACATTGAACTCTGCTTCTATGATCGATGTTTGATTTTTAATAAGGGATGCTAAATGATGTTCGTTATCGCGCGTAAGTTGAATGTCTGACTGATATTTCTCCGCGAAGCGAGCATCCAGTACTCCGAAGAGACTATTAGCTAGATACCCGACTCCGTCGATAAGCCCGCGGCGCCGACGCTGTCTGGCCCGCGCACGCGTACTAGAGTGCTGACTTAGCAGCATAGTATTATAGTAACTCAGTTCTGAGAATTCTTGATCTAATTGAATTGCTATAAGTTTACAATGCGTATTATCTTTTATTTGAGTACAAATAGAGTTTAGATATGATATGTATTGCTCACAAGCGGATATACCTTGCCAGTAGGGATCCATATTGTAATAACTAACCAACTTCCACTCATCACGCGTTAATTGCATGTTTGCAATACGATCAAAGTAAAGTATCTGATTAGAATTAAGCTGTGTTACATTAAAATAACCGTATGTTGTTGTCACTATATTCATAAAAAATAATAACGCAGTCACCAAAGATACTAAACCATTTTTTAATGATCGCTTTCTAATCTGATTTGTTTGCACAGTTTATTGACCTTTCCCAGTATCTTTGTTGACCGGCAATGGTGATAATTTGATGATGGGACGTTTGATGTACCCGTTTTTTGTTTTTAATGTAACGACCCGTACTAAGCCGTCTTTTCCATAATGGAGCTCTGTTACTCTACCCATTGCCCATTTTCCCGGCGAAAGATTGTCGTCATGTATAGTTACTATGTCGTTTAGTTGTAGGTTATTTGTTTTTGATCTCCACTTGCTGCGGGCTGTCAGTTGGGTGAGGTATTCACTTCGCCACCGCCGCCAAATATCTTGAACTATTTTTTGAGTCAGATACCACCGCGTGCGCATATCTGACTCTGTTTCCAAAATGTTTAGATTGGTATTGATATTGATAAATGACGATGGGGTTAAAAAATCTAGATCCTCTGGATCCTCTGTTAAAGGGCATAAAGGCCTAGAATTTAACACTGCTTCCAACTGTGTCAATACTGTATAAAACTCCTCGTATGTGAGTTTTTGATCACCAATCACCCTCTTCAAGTGATGCTTCAGACTTCTTACCGCGGCCTCCCAGAGACCCCCTGCTGAGGCCCAGGAGGGCGCGTTCGGATGCCATTGTACCTCCATGTTGGTGATATCTGTTAAGAGCTGCTCGTCGTTAAACAATTTTAGATAATGTTCATACTCTTGCTCTAAGATCTTGCTGGCGCCAACAAAGTTGGTCCCGTTGTCGCTGTACATGTGGCGCGGACAGCCTCTCCTAGCTGCCATCCTCTTTAATGCTGCGAGGAACGCCGATGATGTTAGGTCGGATACTAGTTCATGATGAACAAGTTTAGTTGCCATACATATAAAGACAACTACGTATCCTTTTGTTGTTTTTATACCACGACCCTTGTTGGCTTTGATATACATATGGCCTGTTAAATCGCAGCCGGTGTTGTAGAAGGGGGTGGCGGCATTACATCGAGCTGGTGGTAAGTCACCCATCAGCTGTTGCTGTTTAATAGGGCTATGCTTTCGGCACGTAACACAATTACGTAACCTCTTTTTAACAGCTCGATTACCACCTAATAACCAATATTTTTGTCGCAGTATCGCAGATGTTACCCTTGCTCCCCCGTGGAAGGTAAGTACATGATGAGTATAATCGATAATTAATGCTGATAAGATACTGTCTGAAGGCAATATTATGGGATGCTTTACTCCAACACGCGTTGTTACATGATGATGCCAAGCATCCCACAATATTTTTGTCGCAATATCGCAGATGTTACCCTTGCTCCCCCGTGGAAGGTAAGTACATGATGAGTATAATCGATGATTAATGCTGATAAGATACTGTCTGAAGGCAATATTATGGGATGCTTGGCATCATCATGTGACAACGCGTGTTGGAGTCTCCCGCCGACTCTTAGGATGCCATCTGAGTCAAGGTAAGGATTTAGGTTTAGTATTTTACTGCTTGATTTGATTTTGCTTTGTTTTTGTAGACTGCTTATTTCTTCGTAATATACTTCTTGCTGTGCATGTTTAATTAATAATATATTTGCTGTATTTAATTCGTGTAGTGATAAAAATGCTTGCTTGCTTCTCTTTTTATTTACAAATCGTAATATCCACGCTAATATTCGTTTAATTTTAATATATGAACTACATTTTTCTAATAAATATTGTATGATAGAATTTTCCCTATCGGCTTTTACGACCATGTTAGTGTGATTATATTTTTTTTCATCTTGATTAGTAGTATAAATGATATCTATGCTTTCTTTTTCCTGATACTGTGGGAGCCACGTCGGGCCCTGCCACCACAGTTTATGATCATGGAGCTGTGCTGCGTCCAATCCCCTGCTCGCGCAGTCGGCTGGGTTGTCTTCTGACTTTACATACCTCCATTTGTTGGGCGGTATGATTGCTGTAATTTGAGTCACCCTATTCGCAACAAATATTTGCCACCGACTTGGTTCCCCGTTAAGCCAACCCAGTACAACCATGGAGTCTACCCAACAAAAGATTTTAATATTATAATCTTTTAAACACTCTAGAACTTTTTTCATTAGGTTTGATAAGAGGAGTGCTGCACATAACTCTAACCTCGGTATTGTAGCTGTATATTTATTTGTGTTAACTAACTTTGCTTTAGCTGCCACCAAATTGATTGATATTTTATCCTGATTGAAAATTTTACAATAGATAACACATGCGTAAGCCTTTGTTGAGGCATCGCAAAAGCCATGCAACTCTATCGTTCCACCTTGGTGTGTGTTTAGCCACCTTGGTAAAGTGAAAGGTTCGATGCTATTTTTCAACTAAGACCTAATGTTTTGGCTGACTCCGGTTGCTTGAAGTCAAACTCTTGCTGATCGCTTTGTTCACACTCTACGCCTGCCAATAATTCTGTACAGTTCGATCGCCATTTCCGTAAATTAAACCCGCCTGCTTTTAACAAGTTTATTAAATCTCTCTGTAACTTCTTCCCATGCTCAATATTATGGGACCCGTAAAGGGCGTCGTCCATGAAAAATGATTTTTCAAGGACGCTGATTGCTTCCGTATCGGGATAGTTCAATTTCTCATCATGTGCGAGTTGACGCAAGGTCATCATCGTGAGAAAAGGAGCCGCTGTTGTACCGTATGTTACGGTAGCTAGTTTGTATGATTTAATCGGCTCGTGTGGACTGTCTCTCCACACGATTTGCTGTAAGTTTTGGTCTGTTTCATTTAGCCAAATGTAACGAAACATTTTTTCCAAATCTGCAGTGAAGGCGAACTTAAACTGCCTCCATTCAATGATTAGACGTTGCAAGTCCTGCTGCAAATTGGGCCCTTGTTCCATGACATCATTAAGGCTGTGCCCAGAAGATGTTTTTGATGAGGCATTGAATACAACGCGAAACTTATTTGATGGAGATTCGGCCTTATGAATGCCATGATGAGGTAAAAATAATTGTGTGGTTGCGATTCCTTGAACAAGTGTCATATGTCCAAGCGCGATATATTCGTTCATAAATAATTTATATTGTTGTGCGAATTCCTTTTGCTGATCGAATTTCCGCTCTAATTGTTTAAATTGCGCAATCGCCTTGCCGTGAGAATGTCCTAATATTTTTTCAAAATTTAATTTTAATGGTAGCCTAACCTCATATTGTCCATTTTGGCGTCTGATAGTCGTAGATTTGTAAAATTCAATAATTCTTTGATCCTTTTCTGATATATTTTGCTCTTCATTGATATCCTCAATTTCCCAAAACCTACTGATGTCCTCTATCTCACTAATCACAAAATGTTACAGTGTAACGTGTTGTTTACTGTACCGCTTAAAATCCACCCGAGTCTAGTCTGTTGGGCAATAGGTAAAGTACTGCTCGGTTTACAAACGCCCTGTAATAAAATTTCCGCATAGACCTCCGCGCCCAACAGTAGGTCCACCGGTCGTTGTATGTAATACTCGGGGTCAGCTAGCTGAATATTCTCCAAGTATGGGCTGGATATTTTATTGAATGACGTGTTCGGTAAATGCTTAGTTAATGTTTTCATTATACACACATTAGCTTGAAACGAGTAGTCGCTATATATAGAAGCGCAATTAATGATAAGCGATCTCTTACAACTACTTGGTTTATTTCCTATGCCTGATATTAATTTCCCCTTGGTACTTTGTCGAGGAATGCCTAACTGTTGGGCTGCGTTTTCCGAAATTAACGAAGCTTGCGACCCTTGGTCGATAAGAGCCCGTAGTTGTTGATATGTACCATCTGCTTTTTGTACCCTAATAAGTGCAGTTGCTAATAATATTTCCGATGTATCACCTTGTGCGGACATGTAGGTGCCGCGTAATACCGGTGGCGTGGCTTGTGTGGCCGGCCCGCCGTTTGATGTCGACGGTGTCTGGTTGCTAGCAAATGCCTCGTGTAAAATGGTATTGTGTCGTTCATTGCAATTACGACATCTTTTTTCGGAATAACATTCTTTACCACGGTGATCATAAAGGCAATTGTTACAAATGTTAGAATTTTTCAGAAAACGTTTTTTATTGAAAGGGGACATATCCAAAAATTTCTGACACTGAAATATGGCGTGATCATTGCTACTACACACTACACATTTAAAACGTTTTGATTGCAAATTAGATGATGAGTTATTCTTACTTTGATCCGATGATGATTTATTAGTGCTATTAGAAGAATATGCCTGTCTATAAACATGTTGTTTTTGATTTTGAATAGTGGGTTTACTACTATTCGATGCATATTGGTTACTTGTATTGCGACCAAATGTTTCTAAACTAGTGAATTTACTTTCTAAGAAGGCTAAAAATTCTTTGAGTACTGGCAATTCACGTGGTTGCTTAACAGATTGTACATATTCATTATAGGTGTCCTGATCTAATTTTTGTGACAAAATATGTACAATTAGTGGGTCCCAAGATGTAATGTCGACCCCTAGATTTTTTATAGCGTTTAAACTTTCTAATGCTACGTCATGTATACGTTTAATATGACCAATTGGTGTTTTTTGGCTGGAAGGCAGTGATAGTAAGGTGCGTGCGACGTAAATAACAATTTGCGGTTGTTGTACCTATGATTAAGGATATCCCAACATATAGGGTAATTATCCGTGCTGATTGATAAGTGCTGAATGAGTCACTCCGCCTCTCCTCTCACCTTAGCCTTCAAAAATTGCATCTTTTGTGCGTTAGTGATATGCGAATTGCTGTGAATACTTTCAATAAAAAGATCTTTGAACGAGGACCACTGATTATATTGGCCCGAGAAAATGGGAATGACCATCTTCTCAGTAACCTTTTCTCTGTGCGACGCTGGCCAGAGTTTTCTATTAATAGATTTTTTAGTATCGTTATAAATTTGCTCATAGTGAGAAAACATCGATTCATATTCAGAATTAATCGAACCGTCTGCTTCTTTATCGAGTTCCCAATGCAGGGAATCAATTAATGCCCAACGTGATTGCAATGTTTTTAACAGATCTTCTAACTCCCACTTTTCCGACACCGAATCGAGGTTAATAGCCGAGACAGTTCGCTTAAAAGCTCGGAAATTGCTAGCCTGCTTTTTCAACATGTCCTCGGTTTTGCTTTCGGTGCCCTTGGAAACGGACAATGATGCCGACGGTCCTGGAACCTGGAGTGCTGCTGGTTTCAGTACCGGTGTTGTCGGCCTGCTTACGGGTTGATAAGTTTCAATTGCTGCACGCACAATATCGTAACGCTCCTTCACCACATTATAGTGATCAGTGGTGAAGTATGTATGATTCCTGATCCCAAAACTACAGAGATTGACGTGGTTAGTTTGGAATTCACGCCAATACCCATCTAAAGTATCTAGTCTGCGTTTAATATAATCAACGGTTTTCCTGTCGGAGCCGTCTTTTTTAAAGTTAGTGTATGTCTGCTCAATTGATGTTGCTATCTGCTGTTGAGTTGCTAACAGATCCTCCATGCTGGACATGATAAGTAAATTGGATAGATCTTACTTGTATGATCCTCTCTGATACTGCTTGATGTTGGGTTCCCTGCCCTGATGAGCTAGTGATGTGCTTGATACTGCTGATGCTTGATGTTGATACTGCTTGGATAGCTCAGTCCTCACTCACGAAACACAGACACTGTCCAGTGGTAATGTTCACTGCTGCACTATGTTCATTTGCAAGGTTCTGTTCTGTTCACTCGAAGGACCACAATGTACGGGCCCCTGATCACCCGTACATATGAATGCTTGATTGATTGACGAGGTGATAAATTAAAGTCTGGCAGGTTCAATATAAAATGTATATATTGTCTTTCACACTAATTTACACTGATTATGGATACTGATAACTGCTACACTAAACTGATACTATTGTAAACACTAATGATATATGATAGAAATGATAATTTGATCACTATTGCGGCGATCGGGAGTAAGCGTAGCTGTATGCTAGCCAAAACGTGTACTGACAATTGTTGCAATAAAACTGACGCACATAGCGCAAAATGATGAGCCAGCGAAAATGTACGGCTGCACCGTACAATAATATTAGTAAGGATGTTCCATACTAAGTATGTCTTAGATTGTAGGGAAAATCAGATTATGAAGAGTTTTATTTCATTGCAGACGGCGTTCATACTAATATTTCTAGGAATTACCATCGACTCTACATTATCTCAGTTCTCTACCAGTGTGACTCTATGGCGACCTTTGGAGCTGCTCGGAGCGGCGTATCTCGTTGTGGGATCAGCGTATTTGTTATCTGCGCACAAGTTGGAGATAAAAACCGAAGTGAGTAGTAGTAGTATATGGACCAACGTGGAACTCAGAAATAAACTATTATTGTTATTATGTATAACGATTATTACTTTTAGTTTTCTTGGTTTTCAACCGGTAAATCTACTAATATTCACCGAAGCCAAGTGAATATCAGGGCATTATTTATATTAGTTGTTGCAGGCGTTTATATGAGACATATTGACTTTTTGTGAATGGGTTGACGAAAGATATGGTCAAAATCAAAATCAAAACAATTATTCAGAAAATAGGCCTGTGCAGGCACTTTTTCACGTCAAATCACATTTTAAAGGATCTAATTTAGTTATATGTATATTATTAAATTAATGTGCAAAAGATACAGACTACTAGCGTTTCGGAACCGACCACTGCAGAGTGGTTGGGGGGATTCATGATAGATGGCAGTGTGCTTGCGAATATTATTATCATAATTAACCCGTCAATCGCGGAAACGCAGACACAATGGAGTTTTAATTGTTATGCGGCCAGATCTGGCCTCTCGGGGGCTGAAGCATTAAACTGCGTACTTGATAATTAAATAAAATAGACATTCAATAATAGCCCACCGCTCCTCTCGTGTTAATATTGACCCCTCGTTATCAGTACCTTAATCGTACTGGGATGAAAGCACATCTGCGTATTAATGTCTATATCTATGTACCCTGTGATAGAAAGATAAACAGAGTAACTCCGCCCGCGTGGTTTTTTTTTTCCCAATGTTAATTTCTTAATTAAATGAAAGATTTTTGCTTTAATTATTAGTCCGTTTGCTTTAACGTAAGTCACTGAGGCCCTCCGTTTCTCCTCATTGATCTGAATGCAAATCACTTCTAATAGTTATCTATATATGAATATATCTCTGTCTATAGATATCAATTAATGGGAACAAATACAATTTAGCTATAGGCTAGCTCCGTGGCGCAGCGGTCAACACGCCAGCCTGCGACACGTGAGTGCCCGGGTTTGATCCCCGGCCAGGTCAAGATGGAAAATGATCTTTTCCAGATTGGCCTGGGTCTTGAACGTTTATCTATTTATGTATTTGTTATAAAATATAGTATCGCTGAGTTAGTATCCCATAACACAAGTCTCGGACTTACTTTGGGGCTAGCTTAATCTGTGTGATTTGTCCGTATATATTTATATAATTTAAAACGACTCAAATGAATGATTTTACTAAGGTATTGTTTCCAAATACTGATTTTAGATAATTAAAGTGGCTGAAGGAAGTATTACATATTATTAAGTAGTATATATTTTTTACTTATGTAATTAGTACTTTATTTTAAGTAGTTCTGCCATTGACTTCAACCATATGCTACTGCGTATAGGACTGTCACGTCTTTTTCCCTTGCGGTAGGTACAAACGGAATCAAAATAGATGGGTTGCTAACCCCTTAGCCTATTTTTTTTTACTTAGTATTGAAGTAGGCATTTGTCTCCCATCTCACCTGATGGTAAGTGACGATGAAGACGAGGATGTTACATGCCTATCCAAGAGATATCTATTGACATGGGTTGCTAGCCCCATCGTTTATTGGCATGATTCCTAACATTTATACTCATTCTCTCAAACGGCTTACTATCTGCGAGAAAAAATGCAGCTGGTACATTCTACATTTTTTAATTTCTCCCAACCAACATATAGCTCACAGGACTGACTACTAGAAACGATTTTTCCTCAATTTTTTAACTATTTTCAGATGATCTTCCTCAAGATGATATCCAACTTGATGTCGTTGCTGTGGTGCTGGATCATAGCAGGCTTCATTCTGGTGTCGATCATTATCATCATATCCATGCTGACTTCTTATAATTGCATCATGTGAGTAACAGGTCTTATCACATTGCTTTCTTCCTATTTAGGACCCAAAATGTATATATTTATTATTATGTTAATATACTAGCTGTTGTCCGTAACTTTATTCGCGTATATTAAACTGTGTAACTTCTGATATATGAAAGAATTTTGAAAATTGGTTCTAGAAAACGTGTGGGCAGCAGTAATCGCTAACCCTCTTGCTTGTTTGCCGCGTAAGTGTCGATCCCTAGGGAATAGTACTTTTTCCCGGGATAAAAGGTAGGCTATGTCCTTCTCCATGCTCCATAGAACTTGTATGCATAATTTCATGACGATCGGTTCAGCAGTTACGGCGTGAAAGCGTTACAAACAAACTCACTGTCGCGTTTATAATATTATTAAGGATTAGTATACAATATGGGTAGAAGAAATATGGGAAGAAAGAAGATAATATAGTTTTTTTTTCATGTTGCCGCTCCGTTACTGCTCATATTTTCCGTCACAGTTCTCCCTACTCTCCATCATTCAACTACTGATAACTTTGTCATTAAAGGCCTTGGATAAATCCCCTGTCCGTACAACCAAAAGGTTCATTTTAGTGCTCTTTATCTCACTGAGTATGCTAACTTTTTAGAAAGACATGATTTTATATTTTAATCTTAAAGAAAACATTGTTTTTAGAAACTAACTTCGATATTTCCGCGACTAATCTAAGTTCTCAGAATTGTATGAAAATTACGTCATTTTAACAGCCACTTTATGACAGAAAAACAATATTCTTTGTAACTTACTTTTATGTTTGTACCGTAATTTTTTTTTGTCTATAGAGCCACGAAATCTTTATAAATAGGTTCAAATCGTGGTTTGCAAAAATGCGTTTACGAATGACGTCACAAAATTATAATTTATTTATTAAGCATCTAGGTAATTCTTTGCTTATGGTATTTGTAATATCAAATATTCTGTTACTTATATACTATTATATTGCATATACCTCGAAATAGTTTCGGATTCAGCCAATCAAAAGAAAAGTTATCGAATTCGTTTAAAAGAAAATTAAGTATATACCTCTTAAAACTCACTAGATCGAAACTTTCTGTTTTAAAACTGTTATTTTGTTTCAGTAAAACGCCTCTGACTAGCACAGAGTACACATATGCAGTGGCAGACCAGTCCTTCTACTGCACCAACAATTTAACCAAATGGGTGAACTTCATCTTCACTGGGGAGGTGAAGAAGACGATATTCATTGATGGCTTTAATGGCTTTAGTGGAGGGATTTTAGGTGAAGTTTGAATGAATTAAGAAGATTTTATTCCTTCCCCCTTATGTATCATCATCATTATTACAGCTGCTTTTTTGCCATTAAAGTGCCTCTGTGGCCAGTGGGCAAGGCGTTTGCCTGTAGACCCGGGGGTCGTGGGTTCGATTCCCGCGGGAAACATACTTTGGTTAGTTGTTTCCATTTTGGCTGGGACATTGCAGGCTTGAACCACCTGATTGTTTGAAAATAAAGATGATTCCGTGCTTCGGAAGGCACGTAAAGTCGTTGGTCCCGGCTGCCATCTGGTAGTCGTAAAAGGAACCACGTCAGAGGCCGAGAGGCAGTTCCGAAGAACTCTGACACCAGGGTGTGCATGGTTGATTGATCGTGACACCTACTCGAAATGATGATGATGATTATTACAGCCGTAAAAAGGCCACTACTAGACAAAGGCCTCTCTCGAAGATACTTCGTTCGATGAGAGGATACTGCCATACTCACCACGCTTGGCAGATGGTGTTTGAAAGTTGGTGCAAGAAAGTATAGTTTAAACAATACTAAATTATAGTGTACCATAATAATATTTATAAAGATACATATCAAGATACGTACATATGACAGAATTTAATTTTAAACTACCTCATTCCTGATGATGATGATTTTTCATATATTAATTTGTTTTCATAAAAGAAGGCGTTCGTTGCTGGTCTATGAGAGAAAAGAAAAAACGTAGAATGTGCCAGCGCAGACCATAGAAGTCGGGCAAGGGAATGGGCGAAATTCTAATGAATCATGACAATAGGCAATGCGGCTAGCTACTCATCATTATTTTGATTCAGTTTTCCTCCTTTACGCCCACCAACTCGCTAAATGTGGTCTTCCAGTCTTATGACTTTAGGCTCTATCTACCCTGTAACGGAGAAAGACTTTATATGTATGTATGTATGTATTTATAAGGCGTTCGAAATTATGGCCACTCAAAATTATTATTTTAATGATCTGTAACTTTGGTCAACCGGACGCTGGACCCAATGGCTTCGGGTAACTAGCCATCGGTGAAACGGCTTTCGTTCTTGAGCAGTTAACAGCTATTTTTTTCCAGGTATGCTATCAACAACGTTGTCTACTATGCTCGGGCTAAAAGCCGGAATCGTCTACTTGCACTATGAAAAACACACAGACAGAACGAGTCTTTGGGCGCTTTGGGGCCTATTGTTTGCTGTTGGAGCTGTTGTATTTGCTGGGATGTCTTTTGCGGTCAATTACAATCTCTGGTAAGATACGTTCAATGCTTCGTTCGGTAAGTGAAAGAGCCGGTGGCCCATCCTCCCGCCCCCCATTTCCTCCTCCACATGTCCTCCCCAACTCCTTGAAAGGCTACACTCCTGTCACACACTGGCGTTGCAGTTGTCAATGGGCAGCGGTGATCTCTTACCATCAGGTGACTCGCTTGCTCGTTTGCCGTCCTTTATCTTAAAAAGTTTCTATAGGAATCTCTCTAACTCTTGTGCTATCGTGTTTATAGTTGCATGCTCATTTGTGGTGCCTTGAGGCCTGAATCCGCTCTCAACAATGTTATCAACTAATAAGAATCATCGACTTGAACTATGAGAAACACACCACTCAAAATCAAATATATACGGACGTATCACACAAATTGAGCTAGCCCCAAAGTAAGTTCGAAACTTGTGTTATGAGATACTAACTCAACGATACTATATTTTATAACATATACGTAGATTAACATCCAAGACCCAGGCCAATCTGAAAATGATCATTTTCGATCTTGGCCTGACCGGGGATCGAACCCGGGCACCCTCGTGTCGCAGGCTGGCGTGTTAACCACTGCGCCACGAACCTCGCCAAATATAAAGGATCATATTAGTAGGCGATGTGGCTCATCTCTCTTTTTATTTCGTTTCCCATCTTATGCCCACCAACAAGCTGAACGTCCCCACAGAGCCCCCTCTGTCTACCCCGCAATGGAAAAAGACGTGATAGTTGCAAGTATTCAAATAATATTTCTTTTTTTCAGGCCAATATCTTCAATCCTGTTCCTCACATCTTCATCACACTTCCTCCTTATCTCTGTCTACGTCCTTACAGATTACTACCACCACGACAGCTTTGTTACTACTCTGGGACAAACGTCTCTCCCAGTACTATCAGGACATTTGCTGTTTTCAAATTCTCTTCCTTTTTCATGGCCGATGAAAATGAATAACCACTCGTTGTTTTTAATACAGAATATTTGGACTATATTGTTGTGGATCTCAATCGCTGTGTTTTTGAAGAGAAACAGAATGTTATTTAATGTTTAGAGCACCTTTGTCTTACTACTTTTGTATGTTGATGTCAAAATTCATACTCATCTTGAGTATGAACTTTGACAACTTTAAATAATAGATAAGAAGCTTTATTTCTCTGGCCAGGGAGGAGAGTGTAGGCCAAATCCTCTGTCTGCTCTGGCCAAGTATGGCTCCGGTAGTACAGAGAGGGTCATACTCCTGCAGTAGAGTCTAAAAAGACCTGATGATGATGATGATGATGATGATGATGATGATGATGATGATGATGATGATGATGATGATAGGTAGTTTGAATTCTGGGAAAGGACAATCAGTATATCTCATCACAAAGAAAGCATACGGGTACGTGGGCAAAAGTTAGTGATAAAAAAATATATAAATATTATATTTTTTTCATGTGAAAGTGTCTATAAATACCTAGATATATAGTTTAAAAAATATATTAAAAGTAGTAAGTTTTGATTTAAACTATATGGAATAAATTTCCAAGAAAACTTGTTATTATAATGGTCTAATAATGACAAAAGTTTGAGCCAGCTTAGAGCAAAAATAATGTGAATACACAAATATTATATTTAGAATTAATAATTATTGTATTTTGTATAATAATCACTAATTAGTATATAGAGTGATCTTAAACTATGTTGATGTTATATACTTATTTTTTTTTAACTGTTAGTATTATAATAAATTGTAATAACGCTGAAATAAGCTTTTTGTATGAAAAATATATATTGATATAATATATTGTCTCATTTATTCAATCAGACATTTGCTACGTATACACTTCTACACTAATATTATAAAGAGTAAGGTTTGATTGTTTGTTTATTTAAATTGAATATATTTCTTTTTAATAAAATTATCATGAATTCTAAGTTAAGGTGATACTTATATGTAACCTATATATCTATTATATAATTTGAAAGGACTAATTTAATAAATTATATTAAAATAACAGTGTTTTTTACAACAAAATAAGGAAATTACCTACGAACCCTTTGATCTAATTATAAAAAGCGTACCCTAGCTACACTACATTACTTCCTATAGCACAAAATATCGAGACTACAAAGGTAAAGCTAGCGAAAAATAGGTTTGACATGTGTTATATTCAAATCATAGTTTGGTTGCTCATATATTTATCTTGTAACACTTTTTTTTGTTTGCCTTTGATAACTTTATATTATAACTTTATTTTATATAAAGGCATATAAAATATATTACCATCAAAATAAATAAAGAAATATACGCACATAAAGACGAACACACAATAATTGAGTAAAACAAATAATTAAACGCAATACACAATAAACTACAGAGCTTACCATCGGGTGACCCACTTGTTCGTTGGCCGCCATTAGTCATAAAAAAAATAAAAATAAAAACAAAAGCCCTCACTTATCTTAAAACTTAAACATCTGATCTGATGTAATAAAATAGTATGTTATTTAACCGGTCAACTACCGAACGCCCCAATCGGGAAACATAATAATAGATAATCAATTGTGTCTGCGTTTTTGAGGTAATTTTATATTTTTAAAATTTATTTTGGCAATAGTATTACTGTAAATGTGCTAGATTTCATGAAAACAAAATCACGGGGTTTTCATGTTCCAAAATAAACTCAATAAATCATGTTAATTATTTATATAATTATTGTATAGCTAGGCTAGTGTTTTCTTTCTATACTCACATTGTTTTATAGCAGAAGGTTCACACACGTTCCGATGGGCCAATTAAATACGTTATTCAGAGGGTTAATTAGGAAGAAAATTATCTTCTCAAACCCAGGCGTTGCTGTAAAAAGGGTTAAAATGTAAGCGATAGCGGATATCGCAAAGTACGAGTAGTAGACGGCTTCTGTGACTTGTGACGCAAAGGTTTACTCATTGATCTTCTACACGAGAGGGTCTGTGTCAATTCCCAATCCCAGTACGGACTAAATAAATGATTTAATTTTACTAGCATTTTTCTGCGCTTTTTGTGCTTTACTGGGCCAATTTTGGTAAAATTTTCACTATTTGACAGAGTAAATATCTTACTTACTTATTGCAATGGCGCAGCGACCCAAAGTGGATCTTGGCCTCCGACACTAGAAGGCGTCATTTCTTGCGGTCATGAGAGTAAATATCAAGAAATAAAAAACTTATGATTTGTATGTTTTGTTAAAATTAAAGTAAAGTAGTAACTGTTATTTAAAAAAAATTGGTAAAAAATAAACAATGATATAAAAATATAATCTTTGCCATGCAGATCAGAAAGAAAAAAAAAGTAATATGTACCAACTGTTTCTCTCCCCGCGCAGAAAATAAAATCTGATCGAGGGAATAGGCGAAAATCTGCTGAATCATATTGTACACAATGCGGCTAGCAACCCATTACTATTTTGATTCCGTTTTTTACCATCATGCCCGCACACATGTCTTTTAGGAGTTTAGGACTCATAATCGTAAGCTCTGTCTACCCCGTAAGGGAAAAAGACATGGTAATATGTATATGACAATATAAAAAATAAACTTGCACCACACAAAGAAATAAACGTCCGTTCCTTGCTAAAATATGGCTGAAATTCCGACGCAGAAATGCCAGTCCGCGCCGACTTATAGCAAATGAAACTAAAAAATAATAAATATTAAACAAATTGATAGCGTTTAATTTTTGTTTCATAAGCTTTGGTCAAATATAATGGTAGATACACGATTCGCGCTCGAAAAGTGGTACCGGCAAAACAGCGCACTAATCGAGTTTCGGAGCTGTTTTGACCACAGTTTCAATAAACCGCGCTAGCACTCACACGTCTCGCGATGATGAAGGTACAGTGAAAAGATGCAGAAACTACGCATCAAAAGTAAAAAAAACAAAGATGGAGTTATACTTTCAGTATGTATCGTTATTGTCGTTGTTTGTAAGTATGCATGATGTTTTGACTCGGGAACATTATTAAGGCTTCATTTTGTATGAGACTGCGTATCTACCTACCATTATATTTGATTAAAGGTCAAAGCTATAAATTCGATATTGGCGTAACCAGGTGGTATGGATCATATCTGTTGTTGTTGCCCGCTCGATCGCTAACATAACGTGTTCCACAAATTATATAAATTGAAATTGTATTTAACAGGAAATAAAAAAAAAAAGATAAGATAAAGATATAAAATATCATACTAAGCCCTTCAGGCAAGTAAGCGACCAATATACTGTTGAAAAGAGTTTCTTTCGGCGTCTTCTTCTCTGCAGTGGTCGGTTCCGAAAGGCTTGTAGTTTGTAGCTTTTGTTAATTTATTAATTATTATTTAAAATGTGAATTGACGTGAAAAAGTGCCTGAAAAGGCCTATTTTCTGAATAAATATTTGAATCTTTGGTACCCTTAGTGTGTGTGTGAATCAGACGCACTCAAGTAGTTTTATTAATTCTATCTAATCTTGACGAAATAAAAGCAGTTAGAATATTCTTTCTATAGAAAGAATACTTGCACCACACACAAAAATAAACGCCCGCTTCTTGCTAAAATATGGCCAAAATTCCGACATTGAAATGCCAGCCCGCGCGACTTATAGCTAATGACACGAAAATTAAAGGAATTGATAGCTTGACATTTATTTTTGTGTCAGAAGGGTTATTGCTGACTGAAGATAGGATATAATGTTTCTTAGAATATGGCTGGAATTCTGACACTAACGCCAACGAGCTTTCGCCTATGGCCTCACTCGCATGAATGTATACTCCTCGCGAACGCCATTTTCAGGTTTAACGGTATCATTTCGGGATAGTAGGGAAAATTTATTGAATATCCTATGTCCTATGCTATAGGATATTCAATTATCAAGCCTCACACTATCTCCATATCTACTCAATTTGTTGAGGCTGGAAGAAGTAGCAAAGAGAGAGAGAGATTTATTTTGGCATCTTTAATATTACTAGCAGCCTTCCCCAGCTGCCGTCGAGCAATTTTTTACTTATAAACCTATTAGAAAAAAAGCTCTACACGTTAAAAATCCCATCAAAATAGTCCCAGTACTTTGCAAGATGTATAGTTAGACAGATGACTTAAAAATACAATAAATATTGATTAAAGTAAATATTTAACAAATTTATAGCGTATTAGGTCTTGTACCAGATAGGTAATTCAGTATTTTGGACAAATTGGGATTAAATGTTGTTATAACCTCTTTCCTTCAAGCGACGCCTTATCTCCAGTGAAATCCTTGGCTTCAAGACACCAAGGACCTGCTGTTTCGACGGCGACTGGAACGAATTCGTAATGCGTATACAATATATAAATATATCAGTAGTTGCAATATTTACATAATAGTAATTTATAAATCTGAGTAACTTACCATTTAGCGTTAAATCAAAAATATGATACAATATACTAATTAACTGACCTTTCGACGGGAAGAAGCTACTTGCATAATCCTTACTGATATTATATGAAAGTTTGTGAGTTTGTATGGATGTTTATTACTCAATCACGCCAAAATGGCTGAACGGATTTTAATGAAATTTTGCACACAGATAGGTTATTACCTCATAGATTGACTAGGTGATTACCATCATGATTAACACATAGACTACCTTTCATCTTGGACTAAAGAACTGTCCAATCGTGTATCGCAAACACAGAGTGGAAGAAGTTATAATCAATTCAAATGAATTTCCATTTAACAGAGCTTCGTATATGTCTAGGCCACAAAGTCCACGAACTGCTGTAGGTGCAATATCGGTTTTTAATGCTAACTATACTACATTGAGCATTTAAGCTTGATATAATAGCTTAATAAAGCTCACAGTTCAGCGCTCGGTGCATTGCGGCTTTGCGTATTTTAACCTCGTTATATTTTATGCATGAACGTCTCCATCCAAGAGAGCAATTAAATGTTCATTGATAATGAAGAAACTAATTTTTAGGGTTCCGTTCTTAAAAAGGAAAAAACGGAGCCCTTATAGGATCACTTGGATATCCGTCTGTCTGTCTAACTGTCTGTCTGTCAAGAACGCGTAGCTGAGAAAGTTTTAAGACTTTATCTCAGGAACGCGTAGAGGTTTCAAGCTGAAATTCATATCAAGTACTCAAGTCTACTGTTCCTTAGAATTGTGAAAAAATCAAACTTCTAAGCTAACGCAATCAAAAGATATAGCTGGTTATGCCGCAAATTTTCGTGTTTTTTTGACATTCGCAAGAGAATCAAAACCTACAGGGTAGTTCCCATGAACACAGAATCTTGAAATTTGGTACGAAACTACGTCTTATACACAGATTAAGGAAAAATTGCGAAAAGCATTAATTTTGAGTTACATCGTATAATAAAAATATTTTTAATAATTTAAAACATATAATATACTGTACGTAACCCTTCGTGCCCGAGTCAGACTCACACTTGACGGTTTTTTTTGTAAATGTTAGCAATCAGCTTCTTAACATATGTGCCAAAATGAGAATGTATATTTGTATTTTTGTCTGCGCATATCTCAGAAACAATAAGTCAAAAAAGTTTTTGAACTAGATTTAGTCCAACTTATGAAACAGTGCAAGTTTTACAAAACTCGGTTCAGTAATTTTTTAAATAGCGAGAATTTGGTTTGATTTGTACAAAAACTAAGGAACCGATCTTAAAAAATTTAACGCCAAAACTAAGTATGTATCTGTCATACAAGCGTGTTCCCAGTTATTTTCTCATGTGAGATGATTCGGAGCCAGTGTCAAAATGTTTCTTCGATTTTGATAATTTTGAAGACACCTACACTATTTCATTCACTGTTATAATGGGCATCACAATTAGGTCAATATACTCATAGGTGTACTACCAAAATTATCAGGTAAATAAAACAATTGCCGAGTTCGCGGCGAACTACTAGTTACATTAAGTTATGAACCGATATTATACATATCAATGCTCGTGACTATACAGCGTGTATATTTATCACCAACATCATCTTAAAGGGGTGACTCAGCCTGAATGAAATGAAATTAAATGAAATGATTTATTTCGCTTAAGCGTAGTTACACTTAGCCGTTTCCAGCATGCAAAACTTGAATACACACCTATATAATCATAAATATTACATGATACACAAGATCTAGTCAAGTCAATGTGCAACAATTTATAACTAAATTTCAATTATCTATACTAATATTATAAAAAATTATTTTATTTGAATAAATAAATAAATACGACATTTCAAACTTGTATAAAATAATACCTGTCAATATAAACAACTTTTCCTATGAGACCAATGCTGGGAACTTGAGAAAATTCTTAAAACTCGTCTTTACATACGAGTGTTGAGCTGTCCTGATGAAAAGTCGATTATTTTACTTTGCAGCGTTTGACTTAAAGGAAAATTTATTTGACACTAAAACACCTCATTTTTGACCGACTGCAAAAAAGTCGGTTGTCAATCAATTCGATTGTATGTGTTCGGTGCTGCTTCATAGCTCCGTCAAATATGAACCGATTAGAATTTTTTTTTTTATTTGAAAGGATATGCTTTCACGTTGATTATATTTAAGACGGTACTGTTCGAAATTGTGGAAACTGACGTGTTTTCAAATCACTAGTACTATGCGCTGAATTAATTAAATATTTGTATAATTTACGTCGATCCTTGCACAAGATCGTCCCCTAGTTGGAATTTGAAACAAATACATAAGAAATTTAAAAATTTAACAAAACAAGAAAGGGGGCAAGCTCCGAGATGTAATTATAAATATTTTCATGTGGGAATTATTGTTTTAGACGTAAAAATTACCTCCCGGAGGTCGCACCCTTTCTTGTCTTTTTTTTCTTTTAATAAAAATACAAATATGAAAATATGAAGACTTTTCTTTTTTTTTTTCTAATCGCTTATTGGTTCCGCAGCCTAATCGCTTGCACAGTAGCGACGTTTTTTGTTCGCGCAGCATCCGCTTAAATTTTAGAAGTTGGTTTTTCATATGAACGATTATTTCATGTCATGAAAACATACCATATTTATTCTGAAGATTATCTCCATGCCATAAGTGAGAGAGCAAGTATTATGTAAGTATATCTAAACAACTGGATCTCATGATGCCATCTGCATCGGGGTGAATGCACTGTACAGTTCATATGAGCAGTATTTAGATCGGGTCATATTTACTCTATACATTTACCTTCATTGCAGAGCTAATGAGATAAGAGTTTTATGTGTAGAGAACTCTCAAGAATACTATTTGTGTTTCTGTATTTGTTTTTAAATTGTATTTTGTACCTTTATAACTATACAGAAGGTAAGTGTCAACTTCTTAGGTAAGGTAAGTGTCGACTTGGCCGTCAGGCCAACATCAAGTAAAAGAGAGGCACTGAATGAAGAAAAACTATACGGACATATTTAAATAAATAAATAAATGTATACGGACAAATCACACACATTGAGCTAACCCAGTATACCCAAAGTAAGTTCGAGAGTTGTTTTATAGGACACTATAAAACAACTCTCGAACTCAACGATACTATATTTTATAACAAAATCATATAAAGCAAACATCCTAGACCCAGGTCATGTAACTGCTAAGCCACAGAAGTCATCCATAGGTTCAGACTACAACAACTCATTAGAAGAGAATAATAATTATTATAAATATGTGCAAATATCTCGTCACATGTCTTTCAGGTTGATATATACATAATATCACGTCTTTTTCATTTGCGGGGTAGACAGAGAGACTTAAACTCCACAGCATGTTGGGCTTGTAGGTCGAAAATAGAATCAAAATAGAGATGGTTTGCTAGCCGCACCCCTAAAAGCGGAGTAGCGGGCGAAAGCTAGTAAAGTGTAAGGGTGAATGCACTCAGATGCAGTTCATTATGAGCCGTATTTGCCACATCGCGTCATGTTTGCTCTATTCGTTTACCTTCATTGCAGAGGTACACAGGCTAATTGGAACTGAGTATTATTTGTGGAGAAGTCTCTAGAAAGCAATGATACTCTATTTATATACTTAACTTTGCTCTATCTTATTACACTTATCTTTCTGTCTTCCATGCTGGTCTGGGAGAAAAGAAAAATCGTAGAATGTGCCAGTTGCTTCTCTTTCCGTGCGGACCGTAGAAGCCGGTCAAGGGAATTGGCGAAAATCTAAAGAATCATGCCGATAGGCGATGCGGCTAGCAACCCATCACTATTTTATAATTTTCCCGTTAAAGGGGTAAAATGGGGGTGTAATGTTTGTATGGAATTTTTCTAATTTCTGGACTTAGCAATATGAAAATTGCTATATATAGGGTCCTGATTACAATTTTACTGTCCTGGTAACTGTACAGCCGGACAAAGCCGCAGGTAAAAGCTAATAACAATATAAGTAGAATAACGGTATGGCATCTCAAAATAAGCAACGCGACGGAATTAATGTCCTCCCTGTTTTTCCTCAGGTTGGTTAATTAATAATTTTATGACGTCGTAAAACTAAATGTCAGGGACAGTGATATTTTATTATTTGCCAAGGTTTTATGTCCGTCCGAGAAAGTATTATTACATTTAATAGAAGGAACACTCTATGTAGAAAAATAATAAAAGTAAGCACTCAGAAAAACTCATCATCATCTTCTCATTCACATCATCTTCTGAGCAATTTTCCTGACTGCATGCTCAGCTGTGGCACAGTGGTGACACTCCCTGTACGTGAGAGTTTGGGTTCCGGTGACTTTGAGCTGGAGCGTGTAAGCGGTAGGGTTGATACCATGGAACAAGAACTACTCACTTCGTACCTGCGGTGCAAGCCGTGCGAGAGACGCAAACACAACACACGCAGCCCTCGACCAAGGCAGTCGGCGGCTGCCCGTTCCACGCCCCGCGCGCCTCTCGATGCCCCTATGCACATCCAGACACCCACACATAGCCGCAAGTTTTTACGTGCACAAATAGTGAAGTGACGTTTCTTTTTGCGTAGTGTATATATCCTTTCGCTGTGATGCGTTGAAGCCCGTGTCCACTTTATGACAGCTTTTATGTTGGTCCAGTTCTTACGCAATGATTTACGGAACCCTAAAAAAAGTAGAATTTAATAGTTGTTCCTGTTTCCACGCAAAAAGACAATAGAAGGAATGGGCAAATATCTGGGAAATCTTGTTAGTAGGTAATGCGGCAACCAATCAAAAAAAAAAACAAATTTATTTGCTGTAAAAAGTGGTTACAAACAGTTGTTAAGAATATAATAGATTCACACTTTTAACCTGTCTAGGCATGCAAATTTTAAAACAAGTTTTTACATTAACCAATATTCTATTAATTGTGGCATAAGCAATATTGTTCATGCAAATATTAATATATCCTTATCTCAATAAAATTATCACATGTCCAAAAATAAAGTCAATTAAAAATAAAAGTCAATATTAAATTTATGCTCATCCTCTTAAAACTAACTAATCATGTTTAATCGTCTAGATAATCTTGTACCGAGTAATAACAGTTATCTATCAGAAAGTTTCGTAGTCTGCTTCTAAATGCTGGTAAAGGTAGGCACTTTATGTCTTTCGGCAATTTATTAAAGACACGAATAGCCATTGGATAACTACTATGGTCATAAAGAGTTGTAGATATAGCAGGCAATACGAGTTTTTCAGGGAATCTTCCACGGTATTCTTTTATTAGATCACAGTTTCGTTGGAACAATTTAAAATTTATTTTGACAAACTGACAAATTTCATACAGATAAATAGATGGGAGTTTAAAAAGCTTCAACTTAATAAAGTGTGGTTTGCAGCTCGTCCTTTGTGGTAATTTGCACATCGATCTTACACAATTTTTTTGGGCATAAAATGTTCTGTCCAAATCTACTGAGTTGGCCCAAACAACAATTCCATATTGTAATACAGATGCCACATAACCGTGATATGCCAATAGCGCTGTTTTTAAATTAATTGTATTCACTAGCCTCCACAAGACATAAGAGAAACTATTTAGTTTGCTGCATACATTTTGATGTGAGTTTTCCAAGTAGTATTATTATCTAAAGTTATACCTAAAAACTTTACTTCCCCGCATTCATTTAAGATTTGCCCATCATGCTTTATTACGATGTCAGCAGTCTTATTATTTCTCTGGTTATGGAATTGCACATATTTCGTTTTCTCAACGTTCATTTTTAAATTATTTTTATCGATACAATTTGTTATGTCATTTAATGTATTATTGATGTCATTATTTTTGTATTGATTGAATTTGATAAATTTGGTATCACTATAGAAAGATCGTCAGCAAACATTGTACAAAAGTGTTCGGTAGTCCATCACTATTTTGTTTCCGATTTCCACTTACATGCCTTCCATCATGCTAGCCGTGATTATAGTGATATCCTTCCATGGAACTAAGAATCTTTGGAAGGGACGCTTGTCCAGCAGTACAATTTATCACCATATCAGCCCTAGGCAGTTCACAGCTAAATTTGACAATGTCGACATACATTTAACTTAACAAAAATACATATTTAAAAAAAAGACTTGTTTCGTGTGGTGAGTGAGAGAGCTGGAGGCCCATCCTTCCATTCCCGTCCCATTTTATCTTCTAACCCATCTCTACCCCATCTCCTCTCCCCAACTCCTTGAAAGGCCGGCAACGCTCCTGTCATACCCTGGTGTTGCACTTGTCCATGAGCAGCGTTGATCGCTTACCATCAGGTGACTCGCTTTCTGTCCTATATCATAATGCTTGTTTTGGCGAGCTCCTTGGCGCAGTGGTTAACACGCCAGCCTGCGACACCCGGTGCCCGGGTTCGATCCCTGGTCAGGTCAAGATGGAAAATGATCTTTTTCAGATTGACCTAGGTTTTGGATGTTTATATGTATTTGTTATACAGTATCGTTGTTTATATGTATTTGTTATAAAATATAGCATCGTTGAGTTAGTATCCCATAACACAAGTCTCGAACTTACTTTGGGGTTGGCTCTATCTGTGTGATTTGTCCGTGTATATTTAATTATTGATAAAAAAATGTTTATATACCATATATTAGCGTTCGCATTTCTAGTCCGCCCCGTGCTAATGGCTCCCCATGCTGCGCGGTCAGCGTTCCTGAAGATGTTCGATTAATGAGCTCTCCATATACCTTGAGAGCCATCAGCCGGTAATATCCCACAGGAAGCATACACACGGTATCAAAGAACGAACAATTATGGAACAAAATGTACATTACATTTTGGTAAAAAATATTTGCCTAATTCACATCATTATTCTTGGAGCTTGTATAAAGATGTTATATTAAAATCGTTGAAATCCACCCTTGTGTTTTCAAAGATAATATATTCTGAAATTTAAAATTTTTGTTTGTTTACTCTTTATGGTACACATAAAAAAAGATTAAATTTGAGAACTACATATAGATTTAAGGATAAATATGTACAGTGGTGGACTTATCCCTGAAGGGAGTTCTTCCAGTCAACCAAGTAGCTGAAAGAAAATGAGACAATAGTACGTGGTACCCGTTACTATTGTCTCATGCTCTTCAGGTCAGGTCATTGTACAATAAATTTATTAAATTCAATCAATTTATTTAAATAACGGTTGTGTTATTTATTGAAATGTGTAGTTGTAATATGTATTTATATTTGCAATACCTGTCGAAGGTAACTCAGTTGTAAAGTGCATTACTAGTTATAACACCATTTCTGTATACACTTAGTTGGCAAATAAATGATTATGAATTACGAAATATTTAGTGTATGGTTTGTATTTAAGTTAAGTAAATATTTCATCTTTTTTCCGTATCCAAAGTGTGTCAAGGAATCCTATTATTAAGCCTCCAATGTTTGTCACAGTGATGAAAATTTTGAACCGTAATAGGTAGAAACTTCTCAGATATATATATATCTATAATATATCAGTAGTAGGTTGCTAACCGCATTACCAATTGAAATGATTCAACATATTTTTGCCTACTCACTCGATCGACTTTCATGTTCTGCGCGGGAGCAAAAGTAGCTGGCACATTGTTTGTAATTTTTTTTTCAGACTTCCAGTAGTTACAAATAATTTTATTTCAAAAACAGCACATTTTACACATAAAAATATCTATTTAACTTATATATAAAAAAATCTTTCAAAGCTTCCCATCGAGGCAACGTTTCCAGAATAGCAGTTTTCCTAGCTGAATTTCAACACGTATCCATTGAGCCAAATAACTGCCAGCTCTTGGGTAATTGAACTAAATTAATTTATTCCTTAACAACGTTATTGCGTTCTCTATATATATGACTATTAATTTCATAATATAGATAAATACAAACTTTCATTCCCTATTTTTTTTATGTATAATTTGAGTGCGTTTGACCTCTATCTTGCCTGATGGGAAGCAAAGATGAGGTCTAGGGCGGTACACGCAAACTCAAATAATGCCTATTCACTCTTGCCTTGAAAATACCTAAATTGTACGAGTCAGGAAACAGTGACGCGGGGAGAGAATTCCATTGCTTCGCGGTTCGCGTAATGACGGAGGAGGCGAATCTAGAGGTACGATGAACAGGAATATCGACCACGCACGGGTGAAATCCCTGCCCACGCCGTGTCGTGCCGTGGAATTTACCACACTTCCTTAGAGCAGTGTGTCGCAGTAAGCTTAGCGATGCAGGCGAAAATTTCCAATAAAATTATCATAATGCCGCTTACAACGAGTGGCCTGGGAGCGACACGATAATCTGCGAGTTACTAATATGTGCTAAATAATGTGCGCTCTAGAGGCCTAACATCTTCAACAAGATACAAGCACTGAAGTTACTTTATAATCAAATATATTTTTCATATAAATGCTTCTGTTAGTTAAGAGGGTACTGCACGACATTGTGAAAATTGACGTGTTTTAAATCACTAGCACTATGCGTTGAATTAATTAAATACATCAAAAGTATTTCTATAATTTAGATCAATCCTTTAACAAGATCGGCCCCTTGTTATTTTAAACAGATACATATGAAATTTAAAAATGATATATATATGGTATGATATCTAAAAGCAATTTTCTTCGAAAACTTTGTAATTTTTACGTCTAACACAATAATTCTGACATGACAATATTTATATTGTTTGACAGCTCCGTGGCGCAGTGGTTAACACGCCAGCCTGCGACACGGAGTGCCCGGGTTTGATCCCCGGCCAGGTCAAGATGGAAAATGATCTTTTTCAGATTGGCCTGGGGCTTGGATGTTTATCTATATATGTATTTGTTATAAAATATAGTATCGTTGAGTTAGTATCCCATAACACAAGTCTCGAACTTACCTTGGGGCTAGCTCAATCTGTGTGATTTGTCCGTATATATTTATTTATTTATTTATATGTACGTCTTGGAGGTCGCCCTCTTTCTTATTTTTTTTATAAAGATATAATATGAAAATATTAAGACTTTTCATCTTTTTTCCCAATCGCCGAATGGTTCTGCGCAGCCTAATGGCTTGCGCAGTAGCGACGTTTTTCGTTCGTGCTGCACCCGCTTAAGAAAAGGAAATAAACGAAATGTATTATTATAATTATTATTATTGCTAGTACATCTAGCGTAACCGTTAAGCGCCTACTAAATCATAAAGCCTCATAAAGCAATCATAAGCCTAATTTTAGTCACTGACCAGAAGGAGGCCGCAATACGATTGGAGATATCTCTTATCGTGTCTAACGTATAGCGGCGTTCCTCTCGTCAGTCACTAAATTCAGCATTGTATAATACCCATATTTTTATTTTTGTTCTCTCAAACATTTATTTACTAATTTTAAAAATAATAATAAGTATTTACTAGCTACAAAATTAAAAATTAATTAATCCTATCTAAAATGAAAACCTACCTATAAATAAAATAAAAATCTAACTATAAATAAAAACGTACCTATAAATAAAAACCTACCTATAAATAAAAAATGACACGCAGATCATTGCCCTGCGATAATGTGCCCAGAAGCCTGGCAGCATTGCCACGTTGAATGGCAATGCTTATTCGTTGGGCAAGATAGATACCAGCCCTCTGGTCATTCGAAACCTCGACCAGCATTTTGCTGATGCCGATGGACCCCACGAAACAAGTGTCTCGACTCCAAATGGCCAAAAATTATAACAGATATTTATAGTTATAAACTTCGATTAAATTATAAACAAATAGAGTCCATACTCTTGCAATGTTCAGGTTTACCTATGAAAAATGCGAAGAAAATGCTATTTTCTCTATGCTTTAGTTTTAGACCCACCATACCCCCAGGGTTACAGTACAGCCAGTGGTATGGTGGGTTCGCAGTGTCACTCATAGTCAATATTAACTGTCTTCTTAACATAAAATAAAAATACAGTTAAAACGAGCGCCCTGGGAGTAATACGCGAGTTACTTACATGAGCTATATAATGTGCTCTCTAGGGATGCATTAAGAACTTTTTACATTCTCTTCTTTGCGTGGCAAGGATTTTCTCCCAGCATTTATCAACCTGCTCTTATTAAATTAAATAATAAAGGTGAAAAAAAATCATGCGGGCGGGGTTTGATCCAGCGACCTAGGTCTATGTACGATTGATGCTCTGCCAACAGAGCTACCGCATGAATCTGGAATAATAAATAAATATATACGGACAAATCACACAGATTGAGCCAGCCCCAAAGTTCGAGACTTGTGTCTCGTGGATGGGATACTAACTCAACGATACTATATTACGAGTATATCATCACCATTTCGAGTAGGTGTCACGGTCAATCGACCATGCACAACCTGGTGTCCGAGTTCTTCGGAACCACCTTTCGGTCTCTGACGTGGTTCCTTTGACGACTACGAGATGGCAGCCGGGACCACCGGCTTAACGTGCCTTCCGAAGCACGGAATCAACTTTTTTATTAGACAATCAGGTGATTCAAGCCTGCAGTGTTCTAACCAAACTGGAAACAACTAAACAAAGTATGCTTCCGGTAGGAATTGAACCCACGAAAACGCTCAAGGCCTTTGCCTGTTGACCCGGGGGTCGTCCATTGGACATCCAAGACCCAGGCCAATCTGAAAAAGATCATTTTCCATCTTGACCTGGCTTGGGATCGAACCGAACACTCTCGTGTCGCAGGCTGGCGTGTTGACCGCTGCGCCACGGAGCTGTCTTGTCTATCTAGAGCTAGAATCATCTGGGACCATCGATATTGAAATCGTACTGACTGGCGCCATGTCGTAGATGTGTCGCAGTGCTATTTCGCATGTTACCTACACCTTACTCCTCAGACAAATCCCTTTTCGTAAGGCAATTCGATAGTATCGTTAATATAGAAAGCAAATATTAATTTCAACAAGGTTCCTGTAAGATCCTCCTCAGTGCAGGCTGACTTATTTATCAGCGCGACCAAGATTTGGCGGCGAGCACAGTAAAATATTAAAGCGACCAGTGATTTGTTGCTGGGAGATATTTTCGGCTATATTTGGAGAGAATATTTGAACGGAGCTAAAATTACAGATGTTATTATTCAAGTTTGTTTGAATATAATCTTCAATTTCGAATACCCAGTCGTGGACGTGATTTGTACCTTTTGAGCGCTGTCTCCCACAGAAACCAAATTAAGACCAACATGGCTACTCGCTATCTTTTGACAACTCATCATCATCAGGTCTTTTTAGTCTGCACTGCAGGAGCATGACCCTCTCTATACTACCAGAGCCATGCTTGGCCAGAGCAGACAGAGGATTTGGCCTACAATCTCCTCGCTAGCCCGACGGGTTGGAGAGGTCTCATTGATGTTTATGAGCTTTGTTTAGCTTGTATTTCCTAAGTCGTCTTACGACCTCCATGGGAAGACTAGGAGGTCCTATTCTACTCTGCCGGAAACCACACGGCTAACTATGTACAACGTTTTGATAGAAACTTCATCATCTATTACGGTTTATAATTATCATCAGTCATCATCATCCTTAGGCACTAAGGTATTTTGGACGAGAAGATACCGCGGAGCTTTGCGAATGCTTACCAGCCGAGTCGAATTCCTCAAAACACCTCATTCTTAAAGCTAGAACTTCCAACAACCTGGATCAACTGACCCAGATAGATATCTATCTGGATAAGTTTGATCCAGGTTGTCAACAAATTTAAGTATGGAGGTCCCAACAAGCACTAGCGAAGGCGCAACATGTACATTCGACATTATTTTCATCTTGCCCATGTTCATTTTAAGGCCCAATAATTGGGAAACTTCATTGAAATCATTGAGTATGGCACTCAGGTCCTCTAGCGATTCCGCCATAATAACAATGAGGTTTTTATATCTTAAATAAAAAAATAACAATCATATAAAAGGCGCAATGTATTCCGAAGTGGCGATTAAAAGATTTTACATCGTAATTATCTAATGTTACCGAGAAGTCCAGCAGGTTTTTGTTATTAAAGAAGTTAAATTGTCAGTTACAGAGCTATATCTATAGAATCGTGATAGGGAAAGACTTTTCGCTGAAAATGTTAACATCTATTGCTGATATAGCTACAAATATAAAAATAATAATAATTAAAGGGCCCATACAAGAAACATGTACTCATGGCGTATATCTGAGGCGTCCAACCCTCAGAACAAGTCCTTGTTCTAAGGTCCAACCAAGATAATTTAAAAAAATTGTGTACGTACTTGAAAGAGTTTAGCTAACCTCATGACGGGGCACTCGAAAGAGGTTTTAAGAAAAGGTAATTTTTTTTTCATCAAAAATTTAGACATCGGGGCCCCCATACAAAAAACATGGTTTTTGTAGTTAAATATGTAACGGTACTACGGAACCTTTACTGTGCGCCCTTTTTCTGTTTAACCCAATAGCAATTTCTTGTACTCCTCTTATTTTCAATTTCATTGTTATAACGAATCAAATATAAGCTTCGATGTACCTCTAGTTTGTTTTTGTGAATGTGGTGGCAATGAATAGAAGAATTTCAGACAGCACAACTGCGTATCTCCGACCAACAGGCTCCATTATCTTGTTGATAGTGTATACAGTGATGAGAGGAGCGATTTTTAAATCACATTAATTCGAGTGTATCCCAATACATTCATTCCCGTCCCAAATCCAACAAATTTCTTTCTTTCCACAGCTTAAAAATGCTTCCCTATGGGCAGCAGCGTCGGAAGCATAAGAAGCCCAAAAACTGCGCTTGCTAACCCGTTTACCAAGCGTGGCGAGTATGGCAATATGGAGGATATTGCCATACTCACCACGCTTGGCATGGAACGAACTATCCTTGGGAGAGGTCTTTGTCCAGCAGTGGACTTCTTATGGCTGAAATGATGATGAATATCAGAATTTTGAGTAGGTGTCACGGTCAATCGACCATGCACACCCTGGTGTCAGAGTTCTTCGGAACCGCCTATGACATGGTTCCTTTAACGACTACCAGATAGCAGCCGGGACCATCGGCTTAACGTGCCTTCTGAAGCACGGAATCATCTTTATTATCAGACAATCAGGTGATTCAAGCTTGCAATGGCCTAACCAAACTGAAAGCAACTAAACAAAGTATGCTTCCGGTGTGGTCAATCTCAATGGGAACTCAATGGGAAGACAAAGCCTGTGTTGCATGCTCAGAAGAAAATGGTGTTTTCACGCGTCAGTCTAACAGCATGTCCATATCTCCAGTTCTGGGCGTAACCACGGTCGGAATGGAGTAACGCTGACGTATCGCCATTACGTCTCAATGGCTGCTAAGACCGGCCGAATGACCGTAATGTGCAAGGAATTGACACAGCAAATAGAGAATCATGGCTCTAGTATTCTGAGCGAGCGGTTTCGTCAGTACCTAATCTATTTAATTTTGTATTATTTATCAAAATTATCTTAGTTTGACAAATACATACATATTAACATATTATCACGTCTTATCCTTACGAAGTAGACAAAGCCTATGGCCAGAAAACTCAAAGACAACGTTAGCGTGTTGGTGGGCGAAAGATATATGTAATACTAGCTTTCGCCCGCGACTCCGCCCGCGTCAGAGTCGCATTTTCCTGGAATAAAATATGCACTATGTGCTTCTCTGTACCTCAGACAACAGGTATACAAAATATCATGACGATCGGTTTAGTAGATAGGGCAAAGGTGTAACAAACAAACAAACTCACAACAACCAGCTGCATCGCGTATTAAAATTATTTAAAAAAGTTTCTATGGTCTGTGCGGGAAGAGAGGCATGTACCAGCACATTCCCTCTCAGACCAGCAAGGAAGAGATTTGTAAAACACAGTTTCAATTGCCACACGTCTTATGATAAATCTCAATTGACTATTTGGGAATAAATTATAAAGTTACTTTTACAAATCAATTCCATTTATTTAAGTTGACGCATTAAAAGCGAATTGAAATAACTCGTTATATCCATGACATCGTTCGCGTCGCGTGAAATATCTCATTATTCATTCCATAGGCCGACATCATTCAATGAAATTCGTGATCGAATAATCTATCAACGATTGACGGCGCGTTTCCAATGTCACGTTTGACTTTCATCCCTTAATTTTATTGCCCAACTACGGCGAAATACCTCACTTGTAAAAGTCGAGTAGTTGTGTTAGGTGACGTAAGCCTAATACTTATAAGGAGAATGGGATATGGTGGAGAATTTCAGCGCCGAGATTGAATCATGCGGTAGCTCAGATGGCAGAGCGTAGGTCGTACATAAACTTAGGTCGCTGGTTCAAGTCCCACCCGCCTGAAATTTTTTCACCATGTTTTATTAAGCGATTTATGATTTTAATCCGCTATGTTTATTCATTTATTCCCGTTATGACTATCTCCGAAACTACCCAACATAATTTAAATAAAATCACTTTAATATGGTATTATCGCGTATATTACATTATTTTTACACCTAACGTTTCGAAAACTTTACAGTTTTCATGGTCGCAGGTAGACTCATAGTCGCAGGTAGGAGTCTACCTGCGACTATGAAAACTGTAAAGTTTTCGAAACGTTAGGTGTGTAATATACGCGATAATAGTATATTAAAGTGATTTTATTTAAATGTATAACAATCGCGAAAACATCAGAAACCATTACCCAACATAATTTATGCGAAACATCGTTAAAGATGTAACAAACGATAAAAAGGTCCAGCATTTCTCGCTATCAAGATTAAGATTTATGAAAAACTAGCTGTTGCCCGCGGCACGGCCCATATGTTGATTCCTCGGGAATAGTAGAATTTCCCGGATTGAAAGGCATCCTATGTCCTTCCCTAGGCCTCAAACTACCTCTAGGTAGTTTGAGAATTAAATGAAAATGGTATAGATACCAAATTTCATTTAATTGGTTCAATGGTTGAAGCGTGAAAAGCGGACAGACAGACAGACAGACAGACATACAGAGTTACTTTCGCATTTATAATATTAGTATGGATATGGATAATTATCAATGGCAGTCTTGATAGCAGGTTGCGACCAACACACAAAATTTAATATGGCACCCGCTAAAAAGTGAGTACGTCTTTAACTCTACCATTTTTTTATGTTTCATGTTTCTTAAAAAATATTGTATCATTTTTTTAATAAACTTAAAGATATCGGAGTTGTCCTAGTAATTAGTTAGGTACTAAACTCTATGCTGTCTTATTATATTGAACAAGAATATTTGTAAATAAATGATGAAGGTACTTACACAAATCAATTCCATTCATTTTAGGTTGACGCAATAAAAGCGGATTGAAATAACTCATTATATCCATGACATCTCTCGCGTCGCGTAAAACATCTCATTATTCATTTCAAAGCCGAAATCATTCAAGGAAATTCGTGATCGAATAATCTACCAACTATTGACGCCGCGTTTTCAATGTCACTGTCTTTTATCCCTTATTTTTTTGCCTCACTGCCAAAAGGAGGTCGATAATTTTAATCTATTATGTACTGTTTGTACGTAGGTTCGTTAGTTTCCGTTCTATCTCCGACACCACTCAACATGATTCGACAAATTACAAGCGTCTTAGTAGTCCACCGGCTATATGACGTCCGTCACACTAATTTTAATATGGCACCTACTAAAAAGTGTTTTGTCTCAAACATTACAAGGATTTTGTAAATACCTATTTCGTATTTGGCATCTAATGAAAGGTATTTAAATGTCTCAAAATTATTAAATCATCGAATTTGTAATTGTCATGTCGGGATTTGCTACTAAGTGACACGAATAGTCGTTTAACTACAAGACTATTCGTGAATGATGAAGTTACTTACACAAATCATTACAATTTATTTAAGGTTGACGCAAAAAAAGCGGATTGAAATAACTTGTTATATCCATGACATCGCGTCGCGTGAAAGATGTCATTATTCATTCCATAGGCCGCCATCATTCAATGAAATTCGTGATCGAATAATCTACCAATGATTGACGCCGCGTTGCCAATGTCACGTTTGACTTTCACCCCTTGTTTTCTTTTTGCCCGACTACGGTGACGTCAAAAGGAGGTTCTTGCATTAAATCCACTATGTTTGCAAGTTATATCTATTTACCAAAACTATCCAAAATAATTTGACAAATAATATTTTTTTAACATCTTGATAGGCCGCCGGCTATGTGACGACCGTTACATTACATATACTAAGGCACCTGCTAGAGCACTCTCTAAAAAAGTTTAAGTCATTACACTTAATGACTTAAACTTTTTTTTTATTTAAATGTTTCTAGTTTGACAGCTTTTTGTTTTGTTTATTTGTTTGTTTTTCATGTGTGCAAGTGGCTAACAATGGTGTCAGATTTTTAAGCTGCCTAAAGGCATCTGACATAATGTCGAATGCAAATATATAGTTTTGATTGTTTTGGACCCTTAAACCTTAAAGCCCGTCGATATGAACAACTTTACCTATGGGACCAATGCTTGGAACTTAAAATGCTTTTATTTTTATTAGGACATAATGCTGGGACCTTATTTTTTACTTTGACATTCTTATAGAAAATGACAAATTTCTATAAGAATGTCAAAAAAAAAATAAGGTCCCAGCATTATGTCCTAAATTTCCTATGGGTTCCTATGATAAGTTTGAACAACTTATCATAGGTCGAGGGGCTGCATCACTCTATTAAGGGTCCGAAAGATCAACAATTCTCAGTTTAAGTATCTTGTTTAAAAAATATTTTATCATTCTCTTATTAAATGACATCGCTCGCGTCGCGTGAAATATCTCATTATTCATTTCAAAGGCCGACATCATTCAATGACAAATGAATGAATGAATGAATGAATGAATGAATGAATGAATGAATGAATGAATGCTTTATTTGATAAACATACACAGTACAGGTTAAAAAAAAAAAAAAAACATAACATTAAATAAAAACATTTTTTTAGCACTGTGTCCGTTTTCAAATAGGTCCCAACTCAGCATGTGCTAGCGATAAAGCTAGCGCTGGTCTTCCGTTGGGACCCATGTTGACGTCACGGGTGTGCGCAACTTATATAACGTATTAAAAAAATAATAATAACGAAAACAACACAAAGGAACTACATACCCACAAATAAACATAATAAAACCAAATATATATACTTACAAGCAAAGCATACAACACAACACATTGTCTTGTGCTCATCATAGACAAAAAATAAGAATCGAAAAAAAAAAAAAAAAGTATTTGACAGTGACAGATTGAAGACAGTCGGTCGGCAGATTAAAACGAACAACAAACAATTGACAGTGACACAAGACGATTATAAAATTTATTTTGTAATTTTAATAACTATGTCAACTACCTACATCTAACTAATAACGGTATCAACCAAAAAAGAAAAAAAAAAAAAACGCGTTTACAACCACGTAAAGTTTGACAAAGCTCCTAACCTAATTCACGACTACAATGGGCGATGTCGACTTACGAGGAGGAGAAATTTGCATGATCATAGCACTACGCGAAGAACATGAAAGGTAAGTCATGTATATACTGTTACTTGATTAGAGCCTTTTAATTTTAGTTCATTTATAATATACTCGTGTCCCACCTTAGCATCCCTTCACTATATTGGTGTTTTAGTAGGAATTTTTTAATATTCAACTTAAAGCTATAAAAAAATTTTTTCAGATCTCGAAAAGGCGGTGGGATATTATTCCAGCATTTTGACGCAGCATACCGAAAACTACCCCTGAAAGCAGCTGTGCGATGACTCTGCGTCAAAAGCTGAATGGAGTGTTTCCTGACTTCACCGCGCCGCTTTATCTCATATGCCCAGGAAAGTTTTTTATACAGATAAGATGGAGCCTGGTGTTTCACAACACCAAACAACAAACAGGCAAGGTGAAGTTTCATTCGGTGTCTCATCTTTAACAGGGAATGTTTGTTTAGGAATGGTGTTATGTGTGATCGTGGTGGAACATCAAAACAAAATCGTGCACAAGAGTGCTGAACACGCTGAATCAGTTTCTTAGTTCTACCAAGCAATCGAGGACCCACAACTACATCCGCATAATTCAGCCTTGACAGGATAAGAGCCTCTGTCAGCTGGACTCTCAAGGGTTCTGTAAGATAGGGTCTTGCCTTGTAGAGGATTTTTAATTTGTAAAAACAATCTCGTACAGCATTTGCTATATGATTTTCGAAACGCAGGCTTGTATCCATTAGCAGTCCCAAGTTTTTGACAACAGATACACGTTCTAGTGTTTCTCCCGACAAAGTTATATTTGTAGTAGGAATTAGTCAAATTAGTGATCGAATAATATTCCAACGATTGACGACTCGTACGTAACTATTTATATGTAAAGGTATGTATTTATGCTTATATCATCATCAGGTCTTTGTAGTTTCCACTGCAGGAGCATGATCCTCTCTGTACTTCCAGAGCCAAACTAGGCCAGAGCAGACAGAGGATTTGGCCTACATTCTCCTCGCTGGCCAGACGGGTTGGACAGGTCTCATTGATGTTTATGTGCTTTGTTTAGCTTGTATTTCCTAAGTCGCCTCTTACGACATCCATGGGAAGATTTGGAGTTGTCCTATTCTACTCTGCCGGAAACCACATGGCAATTAAATTTATTTAAAAAGTTAAAAAAGAAGATACAATTTGATTAAAACTTTTAAACACACATTAAACGAAGCTCTACTTGTACAAAGATGACAATTATAATACTAAATTACTTAAAATACAAACTTCTCCCAAAAACTTAAGGTTAACTTATCACAATTAAATCCGCAACTTCGTAAGTATTAAAATAATATTATATTTTAAATTTTGCCACAAAGATAATATTAAGATGGATAATTTAAAAAGTTTTGCAGTTCGATTTATTAAGATGGTAACTTTCGCCCGCGCTTTGCTTGCTTGTTCGCTTATTCATTTGAGTGAGTACCCGAATATCTTCATTCCTAATCGTAATCTATTCGTACCTTGGGAAAACTTTCAATGGACAGCAGAGTCGGAAGCACAAGAAGCCAAAGAAACTGCGCTCGCCAACCCGCTTGCCAACCATAGTGAGTATTGCAATATCCTCCCATGGATCTAAATATCCTTGAAAGATGCCTTTGTCCAGCAGTGGACTTGTTACGGCTGGTATGATGATGAAAATGAAAAACGTTTCTTGATCAATGTTTGATAACAAAAGCACTATCACATATTAGTTAGGATTTCTAAAAGATTTTAATTTAAGTAACGGTCCGCTAGTATCAACTCAAAAGCATAATTGTAAAACTTACGCGATAATTTTGAGTTCGACGTGTAGGGTGACCAAGTTTCATGGTTTTTGGTTTTAAGTAATTGATCTAAATATTATTTTCACATTATACATATTAAAATTTTACAATTGTGTCACAAAAATATCAGTTATTGCATCAATTAATGAAAAAAAAAAACAAATATTTGCATGCTCTAAATGTAGCTGAATAAGCAGATTACCTTACTTAAAAACCAATAGCAATAATTAATCAATAGCAAATAAATCATTTCATTTCATTTTTCGTCTCTTTTATGTAGGTAATGTTAAACACATGTAGCCGGTTTCGAAATCAAATTCTTTTTAGTGTTCACGTGTTAAAGGTTGTTCATTCCAATAAATAAGCTTTTTTTAAAAGATATACTTTAAAGATAGTTATTGTAAAAATAAATCTAAAGAAGGGATATATCCTTCGGGAAAATATGTGTTTTCCCGAAATAATGGGCCATAATGAAGCCTTTATTCATGGCCCCCCGGAGACATCTTAACACATAACCGCGCCCCTCTACAACCCATTTCTTTGACTAAGCCTAATAACCTATTTTATTCGTGGTCATTTCAAGCGTGGTCCTGATTGCAGACTAGGGTTTTAAAATCCTGTAAAAATCAACTGTTTCATTTTACCGGTTTCGGAATCAACATTTTTTTTCCTGATTTTTTAATTGTTTCATTCTATGAAGGCGCTTTATTATGTATATCCTTACTTTAGACATTATTATTAAATCTAAAGAACTCATGTAAAAAAGAAATATTTTGTTGCAACATTTTCCCGAAATAATGGGCCATAATGGAGCCTATATTCACGGCCCCCGAAGACGTCTTCATACATAACCGCGCCGCTCTATAACACATATTTTTGACTAAGCCCAATAACCTCTTTCATCCAAGCATGTTCATGACCGCAGCCAGGGTTTTTAAAATCGTGCAAAAATCAACTGTTTTATGTGATTTCCGGTTGTTCACGTGTTAAAAGTTGTTTATATGAATAAAAGTGCTTTTTTAAATAGATATACTTAAAAGATAACTTTTGTAATAAGAAATCTAAAGGACCCATGTAAAAATGAAATATTTTGTCGCCACACTTTCCCGAAATAATGGGCCATAATGGAGCCTGTATTCATGGCCCCCCGGAGACGTCTTCACACATAACCGCGCCCCTCTACAACCCATATTTTTGCCTAAGCCCAATAACCGGCGACGACCAAGTTTGCCAGCCTTCTCTAATTAATTTCTACTCCGTGACGCTAAAGTGAGAGCGTCGGGTATGGTCCAAGTTAGAGACTGAAGTTCAAAATTTGATTTCTTAAAATACGAATAGTGTCGCGATTCGTTTGGGGTACTTAATAATAACCATAAGATTACGAAACAAATGCGTTAATGTAATGCTCAGGTTTTGGTAGATATCTGTAAGGGTTTTCGCCTACTATCTTGCCATCAGAAGCCAACTAACAAACGGGTCTCTGGCGTGAACACCCACCAACCCGCACTGGAACAACGCGTTGGGTTATGGTCCACACCTCTCATCTAATGTATAGACAGAAAACGACACGGCCCAGAGTGCCCGGCGACTCTGGCTGTTGTTCAGACGATGACGGGTGAGGGGACGACACAAGAATCAGCAGTGCGAAAAATCCCCAGGCAGCTACTGGCAACCGTCAGACGACTAATTCTCACACTATAACGGATTCCGATTTGCACAACATTATACCATCTAACATTATAGGCTACTATGTGCACACTTTGTCAAAAGACCATAGACTCATCGAACTTGAGAATGCCTTAAAAGATCTTAAATGGGATATTATAGGTATCTCTGAGGACAGATGACTGTGCGAGAAAACCTTTGAAAAGAAAGATAGTTCTACTAATTCGGCGAAAGTAAGGGATTCCGTGGAGTAGCATTCTTGTTGGCAAAAAAGTGGAAAGACAACTTATTAGAGTTTGTAAGATTCTCTGAAAGGATAGCTCTTCTACAAATTCGTAATAAAGGCAACAAATACTTGACTGTCATTCATGCCTATGCACCAACAACTTCATACAAGATGTTGAGACTTCCTATGGACACGAAAAAGTGTTATGTTCAGTGTGCAAGCGAGAGTGCGGAACAGGCAGTAGAAAGGCACGATTGGCCTAAGCGTTCGGCTTGTGACGCATCTATCTCTCTTCCCCCGTTATAAAGTAGAATTATCGTCCGTAAACCGACTTTACAGACAGTCATTTTGTTTTTTTTTTTCATTTGCCCGCTAAATTCCTCAACTTGCGCCACATTTTATGACACTTTGCGCAGCGATAGTGTAACTTGCCGAGCACTGAATTGGCGAGATTAATTCTGCGACAAAAGTGTGATCTTTCGTTAGCGTATATTGTATACGTATAATAAATAGCACGCTGTGTTTACACTAGAAATAGGGGTAAACAAAAATATAGACACTTTTTTAAACTTACGAATAAAATACTCGGTAAAACTAGAAATGTTCATCTAGATGTATAACTGTGATCTCAGAGATCACAGTTATACATCTAGATAAACATACAAAGCATTTTTACTAACTGTACCTTTGTGCAAAGGTACAGTCAGTAATGCTTTGTATGTAATTACAACATATTTATTTGCAAAATATCTGTTACGCTCCTGTCACACCCCAGGTGTTGCAGTGAGTAGTCTATGGGCAGCGTTGATCGCATACCATCAGGTGTCTGAACCGCTTGCTCGTTTGCCGCCCTGTCATAAAAAAAAATGATGACTGGGCTAACTGTACCAAATTCAAGTTTTGGTATTCGTTTGGACATAAAATTAAATTATTCAAAGAAATTTATTATTTGTTCAGAATAGAAAATAATTAAAAATTCAAAGTAATACTAAGGTATTCGTTCGTGGTATTGGATTGGAATAAATTCTCAGGTCAGGGTTGTCGTCCTTACCTGCGTGTCCGGTAGTTGGAGGTCGCGCGCCCGGCCTCTCGAGCTGCTACGAGTTCAATCATCACTCCAACAGAATAAGTAGCATCCCAATTACCTTTATTCCAATCCCCAAATACCTATAAATCCTGCCCTTCCCGAGCTTAAAACTGGATGGGCAGCAGCAACGGAATTGCGATAAGCCCACCAAACTGCGCTCACCAACCCGCCTGCCAAGCGTGGTGAGTATAGCAAATCCCGTCAATGTAAACCCTTAGAGCAGGCCCATGTCCAGCAGCTGCTGCAACATGCTGGTCCAAAAGTAAAAGAAAATCAGCACATTGTTACAATTACAACTCTTGTCGAGCAGATCTTAATCGCCAATCAACGGCACCGGAAAAAAAGAGTAATCATGGCAATAAGCATAGCGGCTAGCAACCTTTCACTATTTTTACCTATAAATGCCCACCACTACGCTAAACATGACTACGTTAGTACTTATATAAATAAATATATACGGACAAATCACACAGATTGAGCTAGCCCCAAAGTAAGTTCGAGACTTGTGTTATGGGATACTAACTCAACGATACTATATTTTATAACAAATTCAATTCAATTTTTCAATTCATTTATTCCTTTAAACAATAAAAAACATTGTGTCGGAAATTATAAGCACATAATCACATAAATATAAGATTCAAGAAAAAAATTTAAAAATATAAATCTTGTCGTCGTACATTATAATTTATACTAACATTTAATAATTCAATTTTGATTCATAATTATAATTTATTTATACCGTTGAAATTAATGACATCAAATCAATTCATCTACCGCATAAAAGCATTTTTTCAATAAATAAGTTCTCAATCGCTTTTTAAATACATTCACATTTGTTATTATTTTTAAAACGGAAGGTAGCTTGTTAAAGAGTTTTGTCGCTTGAAATTGTGCGCTTTGCTCAGTTATTCTTAAATGTGGTTGCAGTGGATTTGCAATGTCCTTTCGTCTAGTATTTAAACGCTTTGTTCTTTCGTCTTCTGTTTCATATTTGTCCAAATGTTTGACTAAATCCGTGAGTAATATATGAATATACAAACATGGGACCGTAAGGATGTCTAAAATCATATAATATATTCAAATACATATATAGATACACATCCAAAACCCAGGCCAATCTGAAAAAGATCATTTTCCATCTTGACCTGGCCGGGGATCGAACCCGGTCACTCCGTGTCGCAGGCAGGCGTGTTGACCGCTGCGCCACGGAGCTAGTCAATATTTTAGTCAGTTTAAATTTAATATTAATTCTGTGACATGACCATGACTAGGTCCAATACCTTAATCTCTGTCTGCCCCGTTCTAAGGTATTATTGTAAGCACTACATTTAAAATAAAATAGGATCTATTTTGTTCTTAATAGATCTATTTTTTTTTTAATTTTATTTCTTAATTCTATGAGAGTAGATCAATTTTTTTGAGATTTCTTTTTAATTGATTAAGACCTTATACTTGAAATTTGACCACTTGTGGTCACCCATCTTTGTAGAGACCGTGCATGGGGCTGCTTTACATGTAATGTGTAAGCGCTGATAATATTGACGCCTACTGCATGTAACTCTAGTTTGCAATAAAAAGGTGCAAAGTAAAGGGTCTGCAATGTTTGTTTTTTAATCTAACTTGAAGAGCACATTAATCTCAGATTTGGACTTCCTTAACAGACTAATGACTTACGAACCTCTGTTACACTCTCAGGTCCACCGGATATGACTAGATACGGAGAAACGTCTGGAATATAAAGCAGATAAAAAGGTCTAGTGGAAACAGGTGCCTACTATAATGAGAGAGTTTCGGTATTACCAAATGTAGGTTTTTAAGACGTAAGATAGCATAATGTCCTAGATTTCGATAAAATCTTTTTTGTCACTCGCCCAAAATTGACCGTTCGTGTGTGGATATTCAATTCAATTCAATAGCCTCATTTATTCCTTAATAAAATTAATTAAAGTTTACATTTTTGTCATTTTATAAATTCAATATATACATAGTCATGTTGTTATATTTTACATTTTACATTACAATAAATAAATTTAAGTATATATTATTATATTATTATTATTAGAATCAGTTATATATAATTTAGTATATGTAAAGTTATCCATAGTATGAAATTATATATTAAATTAAATTATGTCATATTATATAATGTAAGATTACGCATGCTTTTTATATATTTCTATTAATAATCAATTTTTATTAAGGACCTCACAGTGAGTTAAGGCCTCCTCCATTTTTTTCCATTCTTTTCTATCTTTTGCCTTTTCTGTCCAATTTTTTCCAGCCATCTTGTCGATTTCGTCTATCCATCTCTCTAGTGGTTTGCCCCTTCTTCTTTGTGTGGATATACTTATGTATTAATATTTTCTAAATGTCGTAGTTATATATTTATTTAACACTTTATTGCACATTAAAAAACATATATAATAAAAATAAACCATAAAAAATCACACAGATTTTTAACACAAACTACAATGCACAAAAAATGTCAAATCTTATAAAATAATTATTGAAATGCCACACGATGCGACGTGATACTACTACGCAAGCAGTTCTCTGACAGTCCTCTGCACTTTAAAGCGTAATGCGTAGAATGCTACGAATAAGTACTTATTCGTAGGTAGAATGCTACAAAATTCAAAGAAGTGCTACGAGCTACAAGTGTGTCTCTACGATGTTACGAAGGTTGTTCGGTCAGATAATTACAAAGCTACCTCGTGACCCAATTTATTCAGTATTTGGTCAGACTCTCGAGAAGAATTTACGGTTGTCTCAAACAAGAGTTCATATTTCATAAAGATATTACCAACTCGCTGATCTTATTTGCCGTTTTTGTCATGATTTGCTGATAAACAACTTTAGACGCAAAGTCTTTCTTTTTGTTTTTATAACAATGATATATTGGATTAGTTAGCTCTAACAGCCAGACATAATAAATAGTAAATAAAGCATATTTGAAACAGACAGTTACTCGTTTGAAACAAGCTATTATAATTGAGATTAGACAGTTTTTGTTAACTTTGCTTATAGTAAAGTATGTTACCAAAGATTTATTCAGAAAATAGGCTTTTTCAGGACTTTTTCACATCAATTCACATTTTAAATAATACTTATCTACATTCAAAATTTCATCTTCGGTTCTAGCTCACCTTTATTTCCCATCTATTCGAGAGTTATAGGGTAACAAACATAGATATACATACCTGCATACATACAAAAATTTAGGTATAAGAAAGAATTTTTATAAGAGAAAAATATAACGCATCTCATAAATTAAAGGTACAGTACATGAAAACTAGCCGCGGGCGAAAGCTAGTATAATCAAAAGTTTCGTAAAACTTATTTATTATTGCGACAAACAGTTACGGCGATACCGCCGTATTATTAATAATAATAATTATAATATGTAATTACAATATAGATATAAATTAAATTTCATAAAATTAACCTACAGTCAGTACATGAACCATAGCAGCATGGTTCATGTACTGACAGTCAAATCTATTCGAAAATACCTTCAAGACACCGCTAGGGCTGGCACGAACCCGGCGCACCAGGGATGTGCACCGTTTTCGCATTATTGTGTGAAAACAATTCATGCGATACTCGGCAAACATCTCCGACGCACTGCAGAATCGAGGCAGCCCCAACAACATCCTGAAGGCATTATTATAAGAGACTCGCAAAGCGCTGTACCGTTTCTGGGTATAGTCCACCCACAGGCTGCTCGTGTAGAAGGACGTACGAAATGCCCTAAAGAGAGTTATTTTGACATCCTCCGAACAATGAGCAAACCTGCGTGTGATAGATTATAATATTTACTGATCATTTCGATCAGTTACCTTTTAAATCTGGTATCACTTCCGGTTTACTTAATCTATTCTATTTATGAATATCATCTAATATTTCTTGTAAACATAATTAATACTTACCTTAAAACATTTGTGGCAATACTTTTAACTTATTGTAATTGATTAATTAAATGTTGGTTACTGAATCGATTTACGATGACGACGACAACACCCAAGATGGCGGGTGAAGCAGCTTATATAAGCAGTGATTCGCAATTGTAAGTCAGTCTTGATGGTGCAGTGACTGAGAACAGTTGAGTTAAGTATTTTATTTGTCTTTGTTTTAATTCATTTCGATAATAGAATATTTTGATATTTCTGTTACTATGTTGTAGTAATAACTGTGGTCTTAGATGGTATTTATTGGATGTGTAATAGTGACTAATTTGTGTGTACATAATAACTTTTGTAATAATTTCTTGTGTATTCAAAGGTAATAATTAAAATGTGATTGTACAAATAAAAGCCCTTACGGCGAGTAGGCAACCGACACTGTTTAACAGGTTTCTTGGGAGTTTCTTCCTGGACAGTGGTTGTTTTGAAACTCTGGTAAATTTAGCTTTGATTTAAAAGAAATAATAAGAGAAGTTTTGAATAGAGAAATATAAAATAAATGATATTCCTATTCTTTCATTGGTTTCATTTCTAACATCAGAAGTGGGATACACGATTCCGTGTACAATTATTAATATATTTTTTTTGTTTTTCATGTGAATCGTGATGAACACCGTCCAGCCCTGCTCTGCTCACGAGAAGATCGTAGCCGCTGACTAGTATAAAAGAACAAGACTACGAACAGCAGCTCTTCAAGGGTTCGAAAGTGATGCAGCTTCTTCGTAGATTGGAAAAGGCAGATTTAAACTAGTACGTACTTGTACTACTAGAAAAGCAGGTAAGGCCTTTCGAGGCTATTCCGTTACTTTAAGAAGTGAAGGAACCTAAAAGTAACAAATTTTGTTTTGCCACATCAAATTATAACGCCAAGTCTTCCGTAACACTTGAGTTACACTTACTTTGAGTACTAGATATTTTCGAATAAGGCAAACAGTTTTTGCTGTTATAAACATCGAACATCATAAGAATCAATTAATAAGTTCTACATATTGGAGCAAAAAAAAAAAAAAACTGAAGGTAGTATTAGTAGTTGCAATATTTGCTGATATAGAACGTTTGCCTGTACCGTTTTAATTATACTTGTCTGATGTATATATATAATACATCTAGTTATAAATCGGCAGACAATTGAAGTTTCTTAATTTCAAGAAATTGAAGAATTTTTTTATAAGCACTACGTTGCTTATTTGATGAGTTTTAAAATATTATTCTATTTTGACATATAAGATTAGAATTGGAAATTTATTTTTCATACAATGGTATTGTGATAACTACCACTTAGGTGGGTTATTGTTTTGGCAGTGGTTTTGACAAAAAGTATAGAAATTACGTAGTGATGTTTTCAATATGAATCTGAAGCCTTATCTCGGAAGCCATATGAACTGCAGCCCAAATTTATAACTTGGATGTTTTGGTATTTTTTGGAACTTACAAGTAATTCTTTGTTCTATCGTTTGTTTTATAAAGTATTTTGAAATATTATTATAACTTACATACATTATTAAATTAGTTTTTACCGTTTTATATTATGTGTGAGTTATATACTTTGAATATACTGGTCAAAAACCAGTACTTGTAAATTTATCGCGGGTCAGATTGGTTTTAAATTATATTTGCAAGATACAGCTGTGTTCCGATTTAAAACAAAAATTCAGTGCGTCGTATTTCATCTTTAGAATCGTAGATAGGGAATATATTTTTATTTTTCAATGATTATTATCTCAGCATATATCATGCTAAATGTGGCTATAAAGTCTTATGGACTTAGGCTCTGTCTATCCCGCAAGGGAAACAGATTTATTTAGTTAAACAAACTTTACAGAATTTTATCTGCTATAGTGTAAAAACCTTTTATTAAATTTGAATGTCCAACGTAATAGTTTTACGAGTATGTAAGTAATATTAATTGAATTAAATGTAGGTAGTATTTGAGCCAGCTACTTGCCGGGGTAATAAACTAAAAAAGGTCAGGTATTTAGTGAAGTTAGGTGATAACAATTGTGAGCAAATATTTCGGTATCACACGGAGTGGTTTTGCTAAAATGGCCCGTAGCTTATCACATATGAAATGAATGTGTTTAGTCCATTTTAGTCTTCCGTCAATTATTATGCTAAGATATTTGTTGTTGTACTAATTCTACCGTGGTACAGATACTTATTTTGTTATCTTCATCAGATTTTAATATAATTTTGGAGATACATTGGAGTACAGTGTACAGCTGTTTACATTAAAACTAGTTTATTAACTCTTATAAATTATTTTAAATCTGAATTGAGTAATAATTGGTATAAAATATAAAAAAAAAAGCCTTTTGCGGATCAAATTATGATTATACTGCGTTTTGATGAAGTTGTTTTGTATATCATATTGAAATCTTGTATTTTATAACTAAATATAAATTGACCAGGCCGGCCCGGGATATTGTGGAACATTTAAGAGTAACTATTACTTAATAAAGCTAATGTGGAGGACGTGTGGAGATTTTTTTTGGTATTCTTAAAGGGTTTATTTATAAGAACTGTGGAGATAATGTGAAGTCTGATTTTTAAATAAGGAACAAATAAATTTGCAATATTTGATATATTTGATTACCAATGTAAAAGTTCTGTTGATATTGACACATTATTGTTATATGATGTGAAGGTCTTTTCTAGAGGGTTAAGCAACTTGTAATAATAATAAGAGTAACCATTGTTTGAGCTGACGGTTACAATATGGTGTGAATATTAGGAATATTGAGACTTATGACAAGTATGATATAAATTGGTACATGTTGAAGTATGGTCCTTTAATGACTGTTAGTGGTGTACATTGGTGGTTACTTGACAAAAAAAAATCGTAAAAGATGGTACCGATTTATTGCATCTCTTTTGTTTACATAGTTTGTACATATGGTATAAGAAGTACATTAAGTTCAGACATATAATGTTAAATAATGCGATACCTAAGTTTAAAGAAGTTTCTTTCTGGTTCCTTGATGTAAAAGGTGAGACAGTAGCAAAGTGTATAACATGGTTAAGCTTTCTAGTCTGCTACTGTGAAAAGAAAGACAGAAGCATAGCTTAAAAATGATTGTGCTTACTGATCCCCTACTGTTAAAGGTGCGACGGTAGCAAAGAGTATAAGATGGTTTTGCTTACTAGTCTGCTACTGTGAAAAGCGAGACAGTATCATAGATTAAAATATATGATTGTGCTTACTGATCCCCTACTGTTAAAGGTGAGGCAGTAATAAAGTTAATAGATGATTGTGTTTACTGATATCCTACTATGAGAGATGAGACTATAATAAAGTTTATAGATGATTGTGTTTACTGATATCCTACTATGAAAGATGAAACTGTAATATTGTAAAAGATGATTGTGTTAATGGTCTCCTACAGTCAAAGATGAGACAAAGCATAATGTGAAAGACTATTATGCTTACTGATTCCCTACTTGTAGCAGAGTGTATAATTTGTTATACTGATTCTTAAATGTGGAAGAAAAGATATTAATATTGTCATAGTATATGAGTACGAGATAATTGCGATAACCATATATTGAAAGCGAGAAAATAGTAAATTGACTTATAAATTTTATATAAGATTGAATATCAATTTAACTGATGTGTAATAATATGACAAAATATAAACTACTGGAATTATAATTGAACTGAACAACTGAGATATGTTCGCCTAAAATAAGAAGCATTTTGTACTTCGGTAGCGAAGTACAGTTGGAATGACTGTGTTACATTATAATGATATAATGGTATCAGGTGATCATTATATTCCAAAGCATGTGATATTTTGTCAAATTAATGGATAAATTGATAATTGCATAATACTAAAATATTTTCGAGCCTTTAAAAGTGTAATAGAAAGATGTTGATGTAAGCGTAACTTAACCATACCGATTACCTACTTTAAAAAAAATGCATAATTGATTTGATCCGATTGTTTAATTGTTAGAAACTTTGCTTTTATTAATGTGCCTTTCTAATCATATCTTTAAGCAACATCTAAAATAAGGCATTGATGTCATAGTGAAAACTGGTAGTCGTAAAAGGAACCACGTCAGAGGCCGAGAGGCGGTTGCGAAGAACTCTCGACACCAGGGTGTGCATGGTCGATTGACCGTGACACCTACTCGAAATGATGATGATGATAGTGAAAACTAAATACCGGTTATATTTTTGTTTCGAAAATTATTACTGATGATTTGTTACGTCAGTTGGCCAAATGGAATTGAAATATTTTTATAAGATTGTCAGTCTGGCCGAGCGACGTCAAAATAATTGTTTTTTTTTTAAATAAAATGTACACAAAGTTGCATTATATCAATTGGTACAAGATTAACATAATGTATAGAAAGCAATTTGAATGTTTTGTTTTTTTTTTTTTGTTAATGCTTCGGGGAACGAAGCATTGTCAGTATGGCCGTGATAGATTATAATATTTACTGATCATTTCGATCAGTTACCTTTTAAATCTGGTATCACTTCCGGTTTACTTAATCTATTCTATTTATGAATATCATCTAATATTTCTTGTAAACATAATTAATACTTACCTTAAAACATTTGTGGCAATACTTTTAACTTATTGTAATTGATTAATTAAATGTTGGTTACTGAATCGATTTACGATGACGACGACAACACCCAAGATGGCGGGTGAAGCAGCTTATATAAGCAGTGATTCGCAATTGTAAGTCAGTCTTGATGGTGCAGTGACTGAGAACAGTTGAGTTAAGTATTTTATTTGTCTTTGTTTTAATTCATTTCGATAATAGAATATTTTGATATTTCTGTTACTATGTTGTAGTAATAACTGTGGTCTTAGATGGTATTTATTGGATGTGTAATAGTGACTAATTTGTGTGTACATAATAACTTTTGTAATAATTTCTTGTGTATTCAAAGGTAATAATTAAAATGTGATTGTACAAATAAAAGCCCTTACGGCGAGTAGGCAACCGACACTGTTTAACAGGTTTCTTGGGAGTTTCTTCCTGGACAGTGGTTGTTTTGAAACTCTGGTAAATTTAGCTTTGATTTAAAAGAAATAATAAGAGAAGTTTTGAATAGAGAAATATAAAATAAATGATATTCCTATTCTTTCATTGGTTTCATTTCTAACACGTGCGATCATATTTGCCCTAATAGTATTATATTCAAATTATTAATGATTGTTCAAAAGCTACAAACTACAAGCGTTTAGGAACCGACCACTGCAGAGAAGACGCCGAAAGAAACTATTTTCAACAGTATTATTTGCCTGAAGGGCTTTGGATGATATTTTTACTGCTTTCATGTTATTTCAATTTTAATTAACATAATTTTGTGGAACACGTGATGTTACCGATCAAGCTTGAAATAACAGATAAGATAAAAGATAGAAGTCTCAAAGAGGCCGAGCGGACCTGTCCCCTCCGGCAGCACCCGTTCCAAAAATATGTTTACGTTGTTGCCACGTGTAAAGTGTTTTATCCTTATCCTTATCCTTACTTCCTTATCCTTACTAATATTATAAATGGGAAAGTGAGTTTGTTTGTTTGTTTATTTGTTTGTTTGTTTGTTACGCTTTCACGCCGTAAATACTGAACTGATCATCATTAAATTTTGCATACAAGTTCTCTGAAGTACGGAGAAGGACATAGGCTACCTTTTATCCCGGGATGAAGTACTATTCCCGAGGGATCGACATTGACGCGGGCGGAGCCGCGGGCCAAAGCTAGTATTTAATATTTTTAACATTTTTTTCGGAAAATGATACAAGATGGCAGCAGCATACACTATAATCAATAAAACGTCAGATAATCCATAAAATGCAATTGAAATCAAGTATTTATTGATTTTTACACAATAATACGCGAAAGCTTTAGAAGCTTGTAAAAATGCTACGTAAAGATGGCTAGGAAGTTCACAAACTACTATGCAACTACTAACTACTACGAAACTCATAATTATGTACATAAACGGGACTTAGCACGAACGTTTTAATTATTTGTCTCCGTTGACGTTTCACGAGGTTATCTTATCTTATCTTAGATGGGGCCGATTCAGAATCGGTAGCACGTCTGACCTTTGGGTTATTTTGTACTTACCCCATGCCTTACTCACCCACACGGTGTATTCCGAATAAGGACTGCATGAGCTTCAGAACATCGCCCAGTGCGTAGTGCCTGTAGTCCTCTAGTTCAGGATAACCTGATCATAAGAAGTCCAAACGCTTACCAGCCAACGAGTCACAGATACACAAAATGTGTTTCATTGTCTCCTCCGATTCCTCACATGCCCTACATAGTGGGCTTTCGACAATTTTTAGTTTAAAGAGGTGACTGTTATTTTCAAAATGTCCAGTCAGGTCCCACTAGAATTCTTCAATAGGTTGCGCGAAAGTTTATAAATGTATACTACTACGAAAGTCTTGGAAATGCTAAAAGTCTGCTAGTAGTACGATAGGAACGGGCGTTAACTACAAAGATATTTCTTGAAATCTTTTTATGGCCACCTAAAAAAAAAGTGTACTAGTTTTTTTGCAGACATTACATTTTTGTAACAAGCTTTTATTATAAACGAATCCACACTGTAAAGTTATGCATCCGTGCGAAGCCGGGGCGAATCGCTAGTAGAATATACAATCGCAAGAAAATGGCAATTTATGAAAAAATATTAGATTTCCTATATAAATTTGGCCAGCTGATCAGTGTATAGCAGGCCGTGTATTCTTTTTTTCTTGCAGGTATTTTTTTTACATTAAAATATTGCGAGAGCATCAAACCAAAAAATCAACATCACCGTAGATGTCTCCTTTCAAAAGGAAAATTTGCTTATTTTGCAAAGATTTTCAAGTATTGTGTCAGGTCCTGAAATCGAATTTGCGGTTATGTCCCAAACAGCAGTTCATATTTCAAACAGACAGTTGCCAACTCGGCCAGAACTCGCTGATCTTAACTGAGATTTGTCGTTTTTTCTCAACTTTGCTTATGATAAACAACTTCGGACGGAAACTCATTTGTTTTGTTGCTACTAGGAAGATGTTTCGAGTTTTTACAAGTTTTGTTAGCTTGTAAACATAGGGATTGTTACAACAAACTGTTTTACTATATTAAGGATAATTGATGATGGCGGGATGATTTAGATGCGTGATAATGAAATAGAATTTTATTCAAATTTGGATATCATGTATCTCGTTTTGCCTTTCGACCCAAAAAGTCCACTTCGTCATATTATTATTTTAAGGATTTACAAAATCGATAAACTACTAGCGTTTTGGAATGACCACTGATAAGAAGAATACGGGCATGACGGGAGACAGGGATTTGTGGAAGGAAAGGACATACTGCGCCGACCCCAGATAATGGGATGAGGTAAGGAGGATGATGATAAGGGCTAGTTGTATAACGGCTTGTTATAAATTAAAGTTCCACGATCACCAACTAGCCCTGAAAAGGGTCTATTATGAGAGCCTCGGACCAAATTAGTGCTACCCTTAACTTAAATTATTTATGAGCCAGATGTGACCTTAATTAATAAAGTTTATCTCGACATGTTGTTGAGTTCATTATTATCTCTCATGATTATTAAAAATAGGGTTGTGAAATTAAGTTATTATTCCATGCTGGTCTGGGAGAAAAGAAAAAACGTAGAATGTACCAGCTGCTTCTCTTCCTACGCAGATCGTTAAGTCGATCGAAGGAATGGGCGAAAATCTAAGGAATCATGTCATTAGGCGATGCGGCGATGCGATATGATTTTATTTTCCAGATAATGCCCACCAATACGCTCAATGTGGCTCTGTCTACCCCGCAACGTAAAAAGACGTGATACTATGTATGTATGTGAAATTTAGTTAATGTGTCGTTTTAGGCCAGAGTGGAATAGTGCGAAACTGATAACAAAAAGAAAACAAGTAAAGACTTGCTTTCATTGAATCTGAAAGAGAATCTTTCTTAAAAATGTCTTTTTTATAAATTAAGACTACTAACTGTGACGTGCTTGTGTATATATATGAGACCTGTAGTTATAAAAAATAACATGCACTTGTTTAGACGATGGGGTGATTTCCATAATTCTGATTGTAGACATCCAAATAGACTCTGACTGCCTGTCAACAAAACGGAAGTTGTTTCAGAAATTGCAGTGTCATGAGTATAAGGATCAAATGTTTACCGCATAACAAAGTTTAAAAGCAGTTAAATAATTGGCTAATTGAAAAATGTTTTTATAATATAAATGAATTTTTAAATTAATAATTAAATTATCGAGCTACATAATTACTAATTGACTATTTATAATGAATTAATATATATTTTATCTTTGGACATTAGTTGAACATGAATATTTCGTACTTTTTTGTTATTAATTGTTTATTGCAAATTTTATACAAATAATTCAATAATATAAAATTTGTCATAAACTTTATAATTTTGCATGCTGGAAACAGCTAAGTGCCTTATTTATGTACTTATATGAAATAAATGATTTGATTAGAAAAAAAAAACAACTTCTATCAAATTACTGAACCGATTGTGATGAAATTTAAATGGAACCAACCCAAAGGTTTGACAGCCACCTGCCTGCCTGACGCCAAGTCAGGTGAGTGTGGCAATATCTTCCCATGGAATAAAAACTCCTTAGAAGTGGATAAGGATTTTTCATTCCATTTTTCATTTTCTTTGTTCAACAGTGGAGTTATCTGGCATGATGATGTTGGTGACACAATTTCAATAACTTACTGTGGTTAGTTCTGTGTGATTTGCCCCTTATATAAATTATTATGCATATCCTTTTCATCTTTAACAGACTATATTTTTTTTTTTTTTTTTATGTATATCCGACGGCAAACGAGCAGACGAGCCACCTGATGGAAAGTGGTCACCGTCGCCCATGGACATCTGCAACACCAGAGGAGCTGCTGATGCGTTGCCGACTCTTAAGATACCTGTAAACACGCCTTTTGAAGGACCTCAAGTCATAGCACACAGGGAAAACCTCGGGAGGGAGTCCATTCCACAATCCTGCTGTACGAGGAAAAAAACCACGTGACGCTCTGACATTTTTGGAGACCCAAGTGTCAAGGATGTGGGGATGGACTTTACTCCTGTGGCGAGCGGTGCGGTGGTAGAAAGGTGACGGTGGCACCAATTCAAAAAGTTCTTCAGAACACTCCCCATAGTATAGACGGTAAAATACACACAGAGAGCCAACGTCTCTCCGTAGACCGAGGGTGTCTAAATCGTCTGTGAGTGTGGGATCGTCGATAATACGAATTGCCCGGCGTTGGATGGAATCAAGAGGAAGGAGTTGGTATTGAGGTGCACCAGACCAGATATGAGAGCAGTACTCCATGTGGGGCCGGACTTGAGCTATATAATAAAAGTCTATGACCCGGAGTGAAGTACTGCCTCGCTCTATTGAGCACCCCAAGTTTTTTAGAAGCCATTTTGGCTTTACCTTCCAGATGACTCCGGAATTGGACCTCCTTCGTAATATCGACGCCAAGGATCCCAATACTCTTAGAAATGGTAAGAGAGGTGTCCCGAAACTTCGGTGCTATGTTAAATGGGGTCTTCTTAGCGGAAAACACGCAGACTTGTGTCTTTATATTATATATTTGAAATTTCCTTGCTTTAAGTTTTGATTCTATTGTTTTAAATAATCATTTTTTATTAGTTAATTAAATAAATAACTAAATATATACGGACAAATCACACAGATTGAGCTAGCCCCAAAGTAAGTTCGAGACTTGTGTTATGGGATACTAACTCAACGATACTATATTTTTATAAAAAATACATATATAGATACACATCCAAGACCCAGGCTAATCTGAAAAAGATCATTTTCCATCTTGACCTGGCCGGGGATCGAACCCGATCACTCCGTGTCGCAGGCAGGCGTGTTGACCGCTGCGCCACGGAGCTAGTCAAATCTGTTCATGGAAAACATTGTATCTGATAAGCGATAAAATCAAAACATTATTTATCATTGGCGGATACTTTTTCTTGGCCCAAGGCCTCTTTATGCCCTTCGTACCCGTAATGTGTAAACGGAATAGAAATAAAGAATATTAGCTGTTGCCCGCGGCTCCGCCCGCGTTAATGTCGATCCCTTGGAACCAGTAGAATTTCCCGGAATTAAAGCTACCTTATGTCCTTCCCCTTGCCTTAAACTACCTCCATACCAAATTCCATCCAAATTGGTTCAATGGTTAAAGCGTGAAAAGGTGACAGACGAGAGTTATTTTCGCATTTATAAATTAGTATGGAAGTATGGATATAGATGGATGGATTTAAATTAAATATCTATTCAATTATGTTTACAATCCGTCAAAACTTGCTAACTTTGGACATATCATTAAGGACTTCATTTACAAACAAACAATAATGCGACCGATCCTGACAATGAAATATAAGTTACGTGAAATAAACGGGAAAAGTTTTCTCATCTGCCCGCGGTCCCCGCAGACATATTCTAGCAATGGACATAGAATTTAAATTTAATGAACCAACTAATTATGAAAAGTCGCATTATGAGTCCTAACGTGTAATCAACGCGTTGTGCCTCAATTTGAATTATACTGTGGTCAAAATAAAACATAAAATTATTGTCTATGACATTAAGAAGTCACATATAAAAATGTCTATAATTTTGACGCTCTCCTGCGTTCTATCGTCTCTCTCCGCCATCTTTTATTATTGTAAGAAGCAATTGTGCTTTAATTTTAATGTTCTATACAAACAGATAGCATGAATGCTGTCATTAGGTATAGCTAATCCCGGGTTTGGATAAAATTAAAAAGTTGACGAAGAGAATTAAATAAATATTTAAGTAGGATATCAATACTTCCTCAGCGGCACAGACACCGCGACATGCATGTCTGTCGTAGCACCGCTCAATGTATGGACTGGACAATCCAGTCTTTCGGCGATCATTTTTAAAATGACATTGGAGCTGGCCCGTACTCTGCGCACTAGGGACCCATTGCGCGAATAGTTGTATAAAAGCAGTCTGTTCGCGCCTCCGCATATACCCGAAGCGCTACAGAATCGGGCATTCCCAATATCAACCTGAACGCGTTATTGTAAAGGACGCGAAGGTCATTGTAACTCCTCTTAGTATAGTCTACCCACAGGCTGCATGACGTACAACAAGCCTGAACAACGCAATTATGACCTGTTGTGAACATCGCGCAAACCTGCGGGCAATCATATTGGCTCTAATTGACAATACCCTCCGTTCCCTATCGATGTCGGCATTATCTTTAATATTAGTTATTATGTATGTACAGTGACCCAAAAACTTAAATTGATATTGACGGGCTGAGTTTCCTTTGATGTCGCAGGAAAATTTACACGCTGTATTTTTATTAAAAAAATCATTCTTAACATAGAATTTTAAACTTTATGCTTTTAACTTGATCAATTTTACTTCATCTAACATCATTAGATGTCAGTGTTCCATTTCATACCGATTATGAGTAGCAGGAAAATGGTCATTGTTTGCTAACAACATAAAAATACGGCACCAATCGTAGATCACGGCTCACTCAGGTCTGTGACAATTTCCGCGACCAACTCTAATGAGCGAAGTTTCTGGATTTATTGACTTGCTACCTTTTTACGCGACCAAAAAAAGAGTGTATTTCGAGTTCATGTGTATTCAGAGTCACGAGCATCAATGTGTATACACATTGGTTCTTGACTTACTTTGACTTAAGGTCATATGGCCCCCAGGTGGAGCAGAGGGCTTCCACAGTATTTCGCCATTGTGATCTATCCTTGGCTACGCGCTTTATTTCGGGCTAGGTTAGCCCGATTGACTTCATCAAAGATTCAAAGATTCAAAGATTTATTCAGAAAATAGGCCTTTTCAGGCACTTTTTCACGTCAATTCACCTTTAAAATTAAATAATACTTATTATATTATATTCAAATTATTAATTCTTGTTTAAAAGCTACAAACTACTAGCGTTTCGGAACCGACCACTGCAGAGAAGAAGACGCCGAAAGAAACTCTTCAACAGTATTGGTCGCCTACTTGCCTGAAGGGCTTTGTATGATATTTAATATTTTTCTTTTCTTTTTTTTTGATGTCATGTTATATACAATTTTAATTTACATATTTTTGTGGATCACGTTATGTTAGCGATCGAGCGTGCAACAACAACAGATATGATAAAAGTCTCAAAGAGGCCGAGCAGACCTGTCCCTCCTGGCAGCACCCGTTCACGAGTTGACGCATGGATCAGCCATCGCTGAGCTCAACCATATTAGAGGGAACTCGACGACCCGACACACAACGCCGCCACCAGTTTGAACATTTTAGTGAGCATGACTTACTCGATCTCAAGCACAAAACTCGAAAACTAATTGTCGACACTCGTTGACCGCAAACATATACATGTTTTACAATTGAGAGTTTATTTTAGACATCTCCGCCGCCACAGTGCGCCGCCAGGTCTGCTTGGGACGGCCAACCTTCCGCTTTCCCTGGGGTGGACTCCAGGGCCTGCCTCGAGATGTGTTTGGACGTATTGGTTCTTAGGTCAATGCAATAAGGTCTAAAATGGAATACAATTGTATAATTGTATTGTATAAGTATGTGTAAATAAGTAAGAATGTATGTGAGGTTTATAATTTTACCATTACTCTATAACCTAATACCTCAACGAATTTGGGCGTATGGGGTATTGATAAAAACCATACGTTCATATATACATAGTAGAATCATCATCTTCCGAAGTTACATAGGCTATCTTACAAAGCAGTTTGTTTGTGACGGTAATGAGCAAGCGAGTCACAAGATAGTAAGTGATCACCGCTGCCTATGGACAACTGCGACACCTGGGGTGTGATAGAAGCATTGTCAGCCTTGCAAGGAAATCTTGTTGCCTTGTTTTTACGGCTAATGAAGCCCTAAGCATGTCTATACGCATTGGTTCATTTTAGACAAGTGATGGTCAATGATCGATCACATATTAATTACATAAATAAAAGCACTCAAAATTGCAATGCAGAAAAAGAGACACTCCAAAACTGCGTTACAAAATGTAAAACTAATTACGATACCATGCTGATCTAGAAGAAAAGAAAAAACGTAGAATGTACCAGCTGCTTCTCTTCCCGCGCAGACCGTAGAAGCCGGCCTGCCTAAATCTTAGGAATTATAACAATAGGCGATGCGGCTATCAGCCCATCATTATTTTGATTCCGTTGTCCATCTTTACGTTCAATAACATGCTTATGGTCCTATGGCCCTACGCTCTGTCTACCCCACAAAGGATAAAGACGTGATTATATGTATGCATGTAAAAGCACTGAAAGCTGCAACGCAAAGGAGATATTCGAAAACCGCCTCACAAAATGTACAACTATTATTCAGGTGTAATATCTTTATTCCGACTACATTTTGGTTCTGCCACCCATCGCCCGCTCGTTTGGTCGCCAGGTGCCGGCACTCAAACTCGCCTTACTGTGCACGACCATGGATCTAAGAAAAAGCAGGATATGTCCTAACGATCGTAACAGATCGATGGTTAGGGGTGTAATCCTCAACTCCCTGTCCTGGTTGCAGGTATGGCATCGAGTACGCTCGTCCGGCCTTCCGAGCTGCTACTTGCTTTTCCCCCATTCTTCTGAGTGAGTGATTTCACAGTACCATTATTTCCTACCCAAATCCAACAAATTCCTTACCTTCCCCAGCCGTTAGATGGAGGCAGCAGCATTTGAAGCACAAGAAGCTAAAGAAACTGCGATCGCCAAGCCGCCTGCCAAGCGCGATGTTTATGGCAATACCCTCCCATGGAACGGAAAATTCTTGGGAGAGGCCTTTGTCCAGCAGTGGACTTTAAGGCTGTAATGATAAATGATGATCATTCAATATCATTTATTGTAACAGTGACGCAAATAATAATGCATACAAACCTGTTGTGACACAAGGTCTCACACACACATGGACAGTAAACAAGGACGAACTTCGTTTCAAATTCAAATTCTAACCAATGTTAAATTAGAACCTACGAGTACTTGTGCTCATTCATTCATTTTCGAGTAGGTGTCACGGTCAATCGACCATGCACACCCTGGTGTCAGAGTTCTTCGGAACCGCCTCTCGGCCTCTGACGTGGTTTCTTTAACGACTACCAGATGGCAGCCGGGACCACCGGCTTAACGTGCCTTCCGAAGCACGGAATCATCTTTATTATCAGACAATCAGGTGATTCGAGCCTGCAATGTCCTAACCAAACTGGAAACAACTAAACAAAGTATGCTTCCGGTGGGAATCGAACCCACGACCTCCGGGTCAACAGGCAAACGCCTAAACCACTGGACCACGGAGGCTGTTGTGAGTCAAGTACTTGTGCTGCACACATGTAACGTAAAAAGTTGGTCCTCCTGGTGAAAGCCGAGAAAGCCGGGTTAGATGGGGTTTTTCCGGCAACAACACATGCAATTGCTGCGAAGCTCAACCAATGAGCTTTTTGACGTGCCCTAAATGCCCCACTTCATCATCATCATCATCATCAGGTCCTTTTTAGTCTCCACTACAGGAGCACGAACCTCTCTGTACTACTAGAGCCATACTTACTGCACACAAAAAGATCCACATAGGTATTGGGCAAAATTACTATAACTAGTAAAAAGACATTACGATTCGAAAAGAAGTACCTAGAAGAAATTGGTCCTCCGCGCCCGTTCCATATTATTCCTATGTCCATGTGCACGACACATCACGATACATTCAAACCACGTTACTTCCAGATTTGAATGAAATGTTTTTGAATGTCAGTTAATGTATGTACGAATTGATTTCATTTATATCGTTTCCCATTGAACGCAAAACTGCCTGCATAAGGAGCCCGATGGCCCAGTGGTCATGAACATTATTAGCACTTACGTATGTTAAGCAATTCTGGGCGCAGTCCCCATTGGGATGGGTGACCACAAGTGGTATAAAAATATCTCGAGCTCCTCCGTGCTTTGAAAATCACGTTAAGCCGTTGGTACCGGCTGTCATCATTGATGGTAGTGGTAAAGCTATGTCAGATGTGTTTAGGCGGCTTGAAAAATCTAACATCAGTACTTACTAACACGAAAACCAAACAATTTCAGCCCGGCGTCTGATTTTAAGCGTGATAGAATTTATAGTAAATTTAACTTACGGCTTAGAAACGTGGTCCCTTACAATGGGCCGCATAAGAAAGCCCAAGGTCACCCAAAGAGCTATAGAGAAGAGAGTGCTATGCTCGGTGATTCTCTACGAGACCGCATCAGCATTGAAGAGATCCGTAGAAGAACTAAAGTCACCGACACAGCTTAGCGGATAAGCTCTTTAAAGTGGCACAGTAGGGCATATACACGTAGAACCGATGACTGATGGGGCAGAAAGGTTTTGGAATGGCAACCACTTACCGACAAGCGCACTCTTGGACACCCAACGACGAGATGATCAGGTTGCAGGGGAAACACGATGCATGCCGCTTCCGACCGGTCATTCTGGAAATCCTTGGGGAAGGCCTACGTCCAGCAGTGGACTTCTTGCGGCTGATATGATCATCTCCGTCATTCCAGCCATTAGAAGTCCACTGCTGGACAAAGGCCTCTTCCAAGAATTTTATTTTTTATTTTAGGGTATTGTCATAAACATCGCGCTTGGCAGGCGGGTTGGCGAGCGCAGTTACTTTGGCTTCTTGTGCTTCCCTTTGAAAGCATTTTTAAACTGACTGGGGGGGGGGATAGGAATTTATTGGATTTGGGGAGGGAATGAAGGTATTGGGATACTACTCACTCGGATGAAACAGAAAAGCACGTAGCAGGTTAGGAGGTCGGGTGTGCCTGCCTGATGCCATGCCTGTAACCACCTGACAGGTGGTTGAGGATGACACCCCTGACATGACCTGGCTAATATGATGATGATGAGTTTTCAGAGTCAAGGAAAGATGGCATCAAATTGTATTCGATCTCAGCATATTCATCCTAATTTGAACGATATTTAAGGATCACTTAGGAAACTGGTAAGTTTATTTTATTTTATTTTTATTTTCTTATTTTCTTTATTAAGGTATACCAACAGTATTTACATGTTACACTTAAAAACTCTTACCACTTTGTTCTAATATAAACACAAATAATAGGTATACACAACATTCTTTATACAAGGCTAAGTATATTAAACGATCTTATTTTTAAACATTTTCAAACTATTCGAGAACAGATCCAAGTCTTCTGCGTCCCGGTTAAGGAGATTGTAAGTATTGCACATAGATAGATAGATAGAAAAAACAATTTATTGTACCTTCAGAAATACAAAAACAATAAATAAGCAGACAAAAAGAACTTAAATAATAAAACAGTAGGTGATAGTCATAGGTGATAGTTCGTGTGTCGCAGTGGTACAAATAGGCAGTATCTCAGTGCGTATATTACTCGAAGAGCAATGCACTGGTTTTCAGTTACTGCCGGGGGTTGTCACGAAGCGCGCAAAAAACAGTCGCGTCATTCCTGCCCTCTCTGTTACATACATCAGTCGAAGATAAAATGAGAAATCATACAACAGACAGTTTCAAAATATTAGGATTACAATTATGTATGCTAACTACTTATGTATATACTTTCTAGATAGTCTTTATTTATGCTCTTTTTCGCCTACCAGTCAACTATATGCTTTTTGATGTTCTAAAATATAAGCCTTAAAATGATACTTAAAATTAATTTTCGTGGACAGATCTCTCAAAGGTGGAGAAATGTCATTCCAGCATTTAGTTGCCTGATGGCGAAAACTGCCAGTTAAAGCCACAGTGCGATGAAGATGGTTCATAAGCGGCGCTTTTATCTGTCGTCTTAGTGGATCGAGGAATTTAAGTTTGCTGCGTAGATATTCTGGAGTTTTGGATTTAATGACACCAAACATTAGTACCGCCATGTTGTAATAAATAGAAATTTTACCTTAAGTCCCAGTTCGGGCTCCAAGTAATTAATTTAAAATTTGTATCTCTACCTCAGAGAGGAGAAAAGAAAAAAAACACAAGTATCTCGTAGCAAGGTTTATTTAGAGATCTTCCAATCACAACACTAACAGTTTAAGTTTGCTTCGTAAACTAAAATTTAGCATAAAGCACAAATTAAAAATAAAGAGGAGGGTTGTTGGTTCGTTTGGCTGGTCCGAGTAACTAAAAAAATCTAAATGCACAAAATTCAGTCGTAAATACAGGGCAGCTTCTTGAACACCATCAATTCAATTGAAATAAAACTAAATAAAGTTATTAACTAGCCTTACAAACAATTTTGGCTTATTAAAACGGCAGTGTGCTATAAGAAGAACGTAGGAAAACCCACAGGCCGTAGTACAACAAGGAATTAAGCACCTTAAGTGAGTTTAAGAAAATTAATTAGTTTTAAGTTTTTTAATTAGATTTACAAAATGACCAATTTGGGTTTGGCCCACTCCAAGTAACGCTAAACAGCTAATGCTGCAAGGCTGCTCCTTGTTACGAGGTTTTTTTAAATTAAAGTAGAAAGAAAAAATTAAATAAGCTCAGGTACCGAGCCCGACTTGCCAGCCCGTGCCGTCGAACCAGCCTCGAATGTCTATCCGATACAAACGCGAACCAGCCTCGAATGTCTATCCGATACAAACGCGAACCAGCCTCGAATGTCTATCCGATACAAACGCCTCCTGCAGTAAACAAATTAAACACGTCTTAGCTTTTAAAACACATTATCATGCTAACATTAGCATGTACAGCCTTCAATTACTAAACTACACCTACACAGCATAAAACTGTCTACATGTCTACATAGTATTAAACACAAAGCCAAAGACATCTGTTGCGTCTTCCTGAAAGAGCCACTGCATTCTCCGGTCAACCCCAGAATAACAGTAGAGGAAAAGGTAAGCACTCACCTGGATTCGTTTGTGAACAGGAGTTGGTGAAGGAATCGCCTTCGACGGGGCCTCGTGCCGGCCGGCTAGCGATCTTCTTGCTTGAACCGTATTCCTTGTCACTGCCTACACTTGTGGTAGTCCATCACACACTCGCGGATGAGATCTAAGGTTCTTTTCGGCCAGCGAACTCTTAGGACACGTTATTTTTAGTTGTTTTATCAGCGCAAGCGACGCGCTAAACATGACTCGATCGCCATATTTTTCTGACTGTTATTTCGGCCAATCACAGGCCGTCTCAGCGAAATAGGAGGGATGTATGGGAGGAAACGGAAATATAGACAGGTAATTTTATTTAGGTTTTAAAGGTAATGCTTACACATTTTCCCCCACCTGAAATCCACAAGGGTTTCACAGAGAATGCAAATTGAAAGATAAAAAACCAAAAGCAATAGTTACGCACTATTGCAAGAATATCTAGAAATATTATTTTCGAAAGATAAAGTAATAAATAAGTTTTAACTAGCCTAAGGATAGTGTGTATTTATGTTTTAGTAATTTATGAAAAAAAAAAATATCTTAACTAATTGGTAAGGGACAAACCTTTACTACCGGCCTACGAAAGGTCTTTCCGTTAGCAGTTCGGAGAGTAACTACTCTGACTACTTGATCCGAACCAGCATGCACTTGCACAATACGCGCTAACTTCCAGAACATCGGCGGAAGATTAGGTTCGTTTACTATGACTAAGTCATCTATTTTAATATTTGGTTCATGTACGAACCATTTGTTCTTTTGTTGTAATGTATGAAGATAATCACGCTGCCATACGCGCCAAAAGCTCTGAGTAATTTTCTTAAGCATCACCCAACGCGAGCGCGGACACGAATTTTCACTTATTGGTTCTTCGGGCAGGGCGACTAAAGGACCTCCCGTTAGGAAATGTCCCGGGGTTAAAACGTCAGACTCCGACGGATCTGTTGATAACGTACAGAGTGGACGAGAGTTCAATAAAGCTTCTACCTTAGCTAATATTGTGAAGAATTCCTCAAGAGTGAGAACCTGAGAACCGACAACACGCTTAAGGTGATATTTTGTGGATTTGATGCCACTTTCAAATATACCCCCGAAGTGAGGGGCGCCGGGGGGATTGAATTTCCATTTGATATGGCGGTTCGCTAGACCATTTGACACTTCAGGATAATGCTTGTGGAGTATGTTAGAAACTTCATTCAGATACTTGTTGGCACCTACAAAATTTGTCCCACAGTCAGTTACTATTGTGTGACATATTCCACGTCGAGAGACAAAACGGTCTAGAGCAGCCAGAAAAGCTTCTGAACTCAATTCGGTTACGGCTTCCAAGTGTACAGCCTTTGAACTTAAACATACGAATAGACATAAGTAAGCTTTATATGTTTTTGCGCCACGACGGCGACTCTCTTTAATGGAAAATGGGCCACCCAGATCGATTCCAGTGGTTTCGAAGCAACGAGAAGGTTGAAGTCTGGCTGCCGGAAGCTTGCTCATCATTGGGTGACAAGCGATTGGATTTACTTTAAAACATCTAACACACTTCGACAGCACGGTACGTATCAGAAGTCTCAACCCCATTATCCAAAACTGGCGTTGAATAAGAGATTGTAAGGTTCTAGGTCCGCAATGCAAATATTTTATATGAAAGTGTTCTATTATAATTTTAGATATTGGACATTGTTTAGGTAACAAAAAAGGGTGTAACGCAGATGGTGACAGATTAGCCTCATCGATGCGTCCCCCCACCCGCACGATCCCATCATCGTCCAGGAAAGGTGAAAGTTTTTGAATTGATTTTACACACGGTTCATTATCTCGCACTCGACTGACTTCGGAAGACATATACTGACCCTGACTCAATTTAACTAACACTTTAGTGGATTTCTCGAGTTCAGTACTACTGAGAAATGAAAGAATTCGATTTTGCCTTGCAACCCTCGAATTTGAAATAAATCGAATACACCATGCTACAATTCTTAGAATTTTTGTAAAAGAGGAATGTCTGGCAATTAAGTCCAGAAGTGGGTTTCTCACCTCAATCACGTGAAGACTTTTAGTTTCTAGCGGTTTGAGCTCGGGTAAGTCTTCTTTTGGAAGTAGAACCCGTTTGTTAGGCCATTGACTAGGCAAATCCTGTAGCCAAGAAGGACCTTTCCACCACAGAGGATGGTCTATAAGCTCTGGACAGGACACTCCGCGACTACAACAGTCGGCCGGGTTATCCTTAGACGAAACATAATACCAGTGATCGGTACTAATCAAGTCAGTTGCTTGAATGACACGATTGGCTACATACATTTTTAACAAATGAGGGGCTGTATTAAGCCATGACAAGGTAGTGCTGCTGTCTGAATAAGCTCGAATAGAATTAATAGTTATATGGTCTTTAAGCAAATTATACATATGCGATAGAACTTTTGCCAGAAGCACCGCTGCGCTTAGCTCGAGTCTATTTACCGTGGTAGGTTTTAAAGGAGCTACTCTAGATTTTCCAATCAGTAAACTAGTCGCAGTAGAAATTCTGGGCTCATTAGTTACCACACAAATATACACACAACAACCATAGCCTTTCAGAGAACCATCACAGAAACCTACCAAGTGTACTTCCATCGGATTGGAAGGTATAACTAGCCGCGGAAGAGAAATTTTTTGTAAATCAGACAAATTTGCCGCTATTAAATGCCATTGTTTGGTTAAATGTTTTGGAACAGTCTCATCCCACGACAAATTTAACCGCCATATTTCTTGCAGCAGCGATTTTGCTGCAAAGACTACTGGACATATCCAACCGAGTGGATCGAAAATGCGAGCTACTAAAGAGAGTATGGATCTTTTAGTAAATTTGACTTCGAACGAGTCTGAAAAGGCATATGAAAAAGAGTCATTAATGGGATTCCATCGTATCCCTAATATTTTGACAAACTCATTTCCCGATTCATCGAAAGATTTGGAACTTTGACAAAGTTCAGGAGGAACATCCTTAAGAAGACGAGGATCGTTGGTAGTCCATTTACGTAGTTCAAAGTGAGCCTTGGCCAACAAAGATGTGATGTCGACCTTCAGCTTGATCGCCTCTTCAAGGGAAGAGCCGCCAGTTGTGATATCGTCCATAAATGTCTCCTGGGTGATAACCTGGGCTACACGACTTGAGTACTCAGAACCATGATCTTCAACAAGTTGATGAAGTGTTCGAATGGCTAAATAAGGTGAACTACTAACTCCGTACGTGACTGTCTTAAGTTCGTACTCCTTTAAGATATCAGTTGGATCATTACGCCAAAGCACGTGTTGATAATGCCTTTCCTCGGGTCTTATCAATATTTGCCGGTACATACGACGGATGTCGGCAGTAAAAACTATTTTGTGAAGTCTAAATTTTGTCACTAAATCGACAATATCCACTTGCAGCTTAGGACCCACATGAACAATATTATTGAGTGACAGATTATTTGAGGTCCGACTACTGGCATCGAAGACTACTCGCAAACGTGTCGTTGTACTATCGGGTCGTATTACACAATGGTGAGGAATAATATAACGGTCAGTAGACAAAGATTCAGCAGGCTGCATATGTCCCAGCTCTTCGTACTGCTGCATAAATTCCTTATACTCCGTTTTCAACTCAGTCTGGCTGGCAAGACGCTTTTCCAAGTTGAGAAAACGGTTAAGAGCCTGATGATATGATTCTCCTAAGGCTGGAGTATCATCTTTAAGCATAATTGGTACAACATAACGACCGTCGGAGGTACGATATGTGCCATTTTTATATTTTTGTTCACATATTTCATCCTCAGGACCGGAAATTTTACATTTCGGCGGTTCTTCGGATTCCCAAAACCGTTGAACGATCTCATCGAGCGCACAAGAAGACGCGATGAGTGACGTAACGGGTGTGACTGGAGTTTGAGCCACCACGTTTTGAAGAAACTGACCACTTATCACCCAGCCGAATACACTAGACAGTGCACATGGAAAACCAGGACCTGGGCAATAACGTGAACCAGTATATATCTGGTCAAAACAGTCTACTCCCAACAACAGATCGATCGGACCCGATTTATCAAAATCTTGGTCGGCGAGATCCAGATGTTTAAACTTTTCCTTGACAACAGACGGTAACGAAGTTGAAGGAATCATTGAAGTGATTTTAGGCAAAATCACTAATGGTATATCAAATTGGGGCGAGTCATTTGACCTAGGCAAAATAGAGCCAAAAGTATAACCTTTAATATTACAAACATAATTTTGCCCGAGACCGGTTACATTTAAATTACACTTTTTTATATGTAAACCTAACTGTCGCACACAGCTACTTGTAATAAAAGAGTCCATCGAACCACTATCTATGATTATACGAGCATGCTGCAATGAACCATCCACTCTTCTCAACCGAACCACTGCTGAACCAATAATTTTGGTACTCATAGGTGACTTTGATATGTTTGGCTGAGTTGTACAAGTTAGGGAAGTGCTCATATTGGAATTCTCAGAAACCTTTAGGTCAATGGTATTAGCTAATAAACTTTTATGTTCTTCATGTAATAATGTATTATGTTTTGAGTTACAAATGAAACACATGGACTTAGACTTGCAGTCTGTACTAGTGTGACCGGGCCTTAAGCAGTTTTGACATAATTGTAACTCTTTAACTATTTTTTGTCGCTGTCCTATATTCATAGAATGTAATTTACCACAGCGATATATTGAATGATTTTCATGACAATACGCACAGACAGCCTGATTAGGTTTATTATTATTTGAGTTCGAAGAAGTAATTAAGGAAGAATTTGATTGCCGAGAAAAATTATCTTTCTTTGTATTATTGTGGTTTTGTTTATTTGTAGAATTGAATGACTGTAAATTACTAGGTTGACTAACCTCTAATACCTTTATATAATTCTGTAAATAAACAATCAAATTATTAAATTTAGGAATTTCTTCGGTATTTTGTAATTCAAACCTTTTCCTAGTTTCTGTATCAAGCGGCCGAGATGCTATGTAAAATAAAAGAAATTCACTTAAATCATCAATATTTAACCCGCGCAAGGCACTAACACATTCATAAAGTGTGTTGGTTAATTGTGATAAGTTTGATAATGATGGCCGTTGGATCGGATTTAATTTTATTATTTTTTCTAAATAAGCGGTAGCTAAAATACGTTTATTATCATATCTGTCTAGCAACGCTGCATAAACAACAGAATAATTAGCTGATGTTATAGGAACACCCTTAGCTAGTGTCAGGGCATACCCGGACAGACATGACAACAAATAGTAAAATTTCTCTGTGTCCGACAACGAAACATTATTATGCACAAGCGACGTATAACTGTCTTTAAACATCTGCCAGTTCTCTATATTACCATCAAACTTAGCTATTTGCAATTTAGGTAGTTTTACTTGAGAGTTGGTTGAATGCGCATGACCTTGACATAGTTCCGAGCGCGAACTGACGTCGAGAGAGTCAGCAAACTCAATTACAAAATAGTATAACTCGTCAAATGACAACAAAGCATTATTATCGATAACAAATTGAGGATTTAGTTTGAGTTGCAACTGGTTTACACGATCGTTGCATTCCATGAAATTATCACGAATTATATCAATTCTTTTATACCTAGCTCGAAAGGATGCCAATTTAGTTTTATTTTCTTTCGTAATTTTTGCTAAGTCATAAAGTATTTGCATATTTTTAAACTCATATTCACGTTTTTTAATGGTTGACATTAATTCTCCTTCTGCCATGTTTTCGCTAAGCACTTATTGTGAAAGTACGAGTAAGGTAGGTAGGTAGCAAAAGTTTAAATGGAAACTGAGTAATGGAACAGATATTCACAAAACACGTAGGTTTTAAAACTACGGACTATTACTTATAATCATAAATACACACCTCGCTGCTATTAATTAACCTTAGGTAGGTATCTAGGCTATCCAAAATAGTTCGTAAGCCTGAGTAACAAGATAGTACCTTATGGCATACAAATCGACCGATTAAGGGATTATTACAAGGGAATTAACGAGATAAGAAGTATGTACTCGTAAGCAATAGGTATTTACTATGGTATGGCACAGGTATGAAATTTCCTGTTTGATCCGAGATTGTTAGACAAATAGACAAATGCTAGGTGGGTAAGTACCTAGTTAATTTGAATCTATAATAACTCTATTTATGAATAAATTAGTTATCCATATTTGGAAATAACTTTAATTGAAAATATTGAAATTAAGTGGGTAAATTTGAAATAAGTACGTGAGGAATGTCCTCACAGGAGGCACCATAAATTAATGTTGCGTCTTCCTGAAAGAGCCACTGCATTCTCCGGTCAACCCCAGAATAACAGTAGAGGAAAAGGTAAGCACTCACCTGGATTCGTTTGTGAACAGGAGTTGGTGAAGGAATCGCCTTCGACGGGGCCTCGTGCCGGCCGGCTAGCGATCTTCTTGCTTGAACCGTATTCCTTGTCACTGCCTACACTTGTGGTAGTCCATCACACACTCGCGGATGAGATCTAAGGTTCTTTTCGGCCAGCGAACTCTTAGGACACGTTATTTTTAGTTGTTTTATCAGCGCAAGCGACGCGCTAAACATGACTCGATCGCCATATTTTTCTGACTGTTATTTCGGCCAATCACAGGCCGTCTCAGCGAAATAGGAGGGATGTATGGGAGGAAACGGAAATATAGACAGGTAATTTTATTTAGGTTTTAAAGGTAATGCTTACACAACATCTATATCTAATTAAATACACAAGGACACTCAAGTGATCAAAGGGAATATTCTAGCTACATCATTTACTAGTGTACTCTAAGAATAAAGTTGTTCACTCAAATCAGTTACAAAATAATTAAATCACACCCACCCGGGTATGGGAGGTAGACGCTTCAGAGTTGGACGCTTACGATGGCGATGCCACCATGCGGTCACGCCAGAAAAGCATCTCAGGCCGATCATGCTGAGACCTAACCAATGAAACATAGTTAGCCCTCTTTCTACGGTTCACAGTTAAAAGGTTTTTAACCTCAAGGGACGGCTATCGGTTACTTTAGAAAGAGAATTTAGTACACAAAGACTTTTACATCAGAGTACACAGCGAGTGAGTGTGTCTGAGTTGGAAAGTATATAATACACGACGTACCTTTTACGGAGGTGGTTCGGGGTTTATAGGTTACTCGAAGACACGAACAAAATCCACACAGCCACACTGAAACAAATTTGGTTTACAAATTAACAACCTCGAAATACAATCACACATGGTCTCAAGGGTTCACTAAAGCGCAGTTTACTTACCACAAGAAGCCTTAACAGCTTTAACACACTTCTTCACATCCACGTGCTCAACGCCCCGGTGGAACGACAGACGCTCCCCTGAAAATGTGTTTCGATTAGATACGAAAACCAAATGCCACATAGATCACACGTCGCACATAACATTATACTCACCAAAAGGAACTCAACCAACACGAACAGCCACTACTTTTCCACAATTCTCCAACTACATGCGATGCGTCGACGCAGCCCGGCCGGCGCACCCAAAAAAAGAAGCTATCCTCGCGTTTCGTTATACACAACACGCAGTCCATTTCACACACATCCACGGCATTCGAAGTTAAAGAAATTAATTAAACTTTTTATATTTAAGACTCGCAATATGACAAATAGCCAAAAGTAAATACATCCACTATTCAGCAACTATGAAATAACCTGAAAATCTACAAAACCAATTTGACAATCCTTTCTGTCAAGTCAGAACCAATGTCAACAAATAATCCAGTACGTGAAACTGAACACAACAGTGTGACCACTTGCAGTAGATTTCCACTTTTTGGTAGATTCGCAGCATTTTCGTCAAGCATTTAGTAGGTTATAGTAGTTTCCGTTTTAATAAATTACCCTAAAGAACAACGTTTTGTATTTGAAACCACATAATATTTTGAAATAAATTAATTTAAACACCTCACCTGACAAGTCACAAGCACACAAAAGGAGGCATTTAGATATATAAAAACATAACCCTTTCCTTGAAGTCGGGTAAAAATGTGTTTGGTAGATTCTAATAGTATTTTTTTATATGGTCTCACTGACGCATAAATGTCTCTCAAACCGGCTGTCAAATTGAAATGTCAGTTTACCACAACAAACAATAACATAACCTAATTTATTATTTTATATTTTTAAATATTTTAAGGATAATCTTGAATAAAAATACCCTGTGGATGCGACAAAATGCTATATAGGATGTAGTACTCGAATGTATGACATTGGAGACGCACAACCAATTGTCATTGTGGAATAATTTGGTAAGAAAATATTGACTCGAAAATAAAAGTGTTACAGTACCCCCTCGCTCGCCAGAATTTTGCGAGGTAACGAGAAAAATTCACGCTGGCCCTCCAGCTTCACAGTAACCAAAATTCAATCCAAGCCTTTAATGTCTTTCACATGACATTCACTCCTCTTACCGTTCTCATCCTCCAACAAGTAAACCAGTTTAGACAACTTTTCCACTATCCTACATTTCTCAAAACGTGGAGCTAATTTATAGGAGAAGTGCTTCGCAGCATCACTGCGAACATGCGTGCGACGCCAAACCACGTCGTTCACCTCGAACTCAACATCTCTCCTGCGCCTATTGTAGTATTTGGCATTTCGGGAGTGCGACTTCTTCAACTCTTTATCCACCTTCAGGAATACCTCTTTCAATGTCCCCAACTTATCAACATACTCGATCCGAGAAGCGAACACAATGTCGTCTAAATCCTCACTGTCACCGTACAATTTTCCATCTGCAACCGCTTCACGTCCATACACAAGCAGAAAAGGCGTAAATGTGGTAGCATCGTTAACAGCAGTATTAACAGCAAATTGAATCTCACAAAGATGCGAATCCCAACTACGTTGATCAGTACCCACAAGTGCAGCGATGGCCGTAACGACAGTACGATTATACCGTTCTACGGTGTTCACCTGCGGACAATAAGTAGGAGTAAAATGTACTTGGGGTATCCTATACTTTTCAAACAAAGCTTTCACGTCGCGTGATATAAACTGCGGTCCATTATCGACAATAACAGTTTGTGGAATTCCATGTACCAAAAATACATGATCTTCCAAGCGCTCAGCTACCACTTTACCAGTAGCACGCCGAAGAGGAAACAACATTACATACTTCGAAAAACAACACACAACCACGAGAAGGTACTCATTTTGCTGTCGAGACCTGGGCAGTGGACCAACTAAATCTACGCTGATACACTGGAACGGTCTACGGCACACCTTCGGATTCCAAAACAATCCAGGAGTAGCTTGGTTCGGATGCTTAAATGCTTTACACGTTGAACAATTCGACACATAGTCCTCAACATCTTGGTACATTTTGGGCCAATAGAAACGAAGACGCAATCGTTTATAAGTCTTTTCAATCCCCAAATGAGCACCCAAAGGAGAATCATGATTCTCAGTAATTAAACGTTGCCTTTTGTCCAAGGGAACGACTTCCTTCTAATCAAAATCTCCAGTCAACGAAGTTTTACTTTTAGTGTAGCGGTACAACTTCCCATCGATAATTTGGTAGTTCGGACAGGTTTGGGGTCTCTCACAACACCTATCATATAAATTACGAAACCAGGGATCAGCTACCGCTGCATTAACAACAGATACTGGTATAGCACGAGACAGACAATCAGGAATTACATGTTCCTTTCCACGCCGATGCTCTATCACAAAGTTGTAAGGAGAAAGTCTACAACCCCAGCGCTCCAAACGACCTGTAGGGTTCTGTAAGTTAAGAAACCATTTCAAGCTAGCATGATCAGTTATAATCTTAAAAGGTTTAGAGCCCTCAAGATACGGTCTAAAATGTTCCACCACAAGCACTACCGCTAGCGCCTCCCGTTCCGTAGCGGAATAATTGCGCTCTGGTCGATTTAAGGAACGACTATAGTACGCAATTGGATGCTCCTCACCATCAAAAACCTGAGTCAACATTCCTCCAATACCGACATCAGATGCATCAGTATGCACAATAAATGGAAGTGAAAAATCCGGACACGCCAAAACCGGTGCAGACGACAAAGCACTTTTCAATTGAAGAAACACATATTCAGCCTCGGGCGACCAAACAAACGGAGGCCGATTTTTTCGGGTAGACGTTAACGCGTTCAAAGGTGCAGCAATCGTACTGAACCCTCGAATAAAACGCCTATAATATGAAGCTGTCCCAAGAAACCGTTTGACGTCTTTGGAGCAGGTAGGTATCGGAAAATCCGTAATAGCTTTCACTTTCTCAGGGTCAGTTCTCAATCCTAAATCATCTACAACATACCCAAGGTATTTCAACTGCTTTCGAAACAAAAACACTTTGACAGACCAATCGTAAGATTTGCAGACCGCAGACGCTCAAATACTTTCTTTAGGAGGTCAATATGCTCCTCGAAAGTTTTACTGGCAACCACGATATCATCTAAATAAATAAATACACTACCACCAAATTCAAGTCCAAACAATTTATCCATGAGTCGTTGCTGCGTAGCTGGCGCAGAGGTCAGTCCGAAGCACATAACTTTAAATTGAAACAGTCCCCGCGATGGAACCGTAAATGCAGTCTTCTCTTTTGAAGAAGGAGTAAGAGGGATCTGCCAGAAAGCAGATTTTAAATCAATGGAAGAAAGAAAATATGAGTCCCGAAGTTGATCCAAGATGTTATTGATGTATGGAAGAGGATAGGCATCATGTTTCGAAACTTCATTAAGTTTCCGGCTATCCAAGCAAAAACGCATTTCACCATTTGCTTTAGGAACCATGGTGATAGGGTTGTTCCAAGGACTACAACTAGGCTCAACAACATCTAGTTCAATCATTTCGTCAAGTTGACGATTCAACTCACGAAGTTTATCAGGTGACATAACATAATATCGCTGCTTAATAGGAGCCGCGTCCCCTGTATCAATGTGATGAGATATCAAATGAGTTCGACCTAAACCCTTCTTTTCAGCCGAGATATCTTCAAACATTGTACCCACATCACCCGCCAATTTCTTCTGCTCTTCAGTTAAAGCATCAAAAGGGTGTATACGATTAATTTGAGACACGCCCACTCCTGCAGGTTTCTGAAAAGTAAACAAGTCTTTTCGTTCGGTCAGACGCAAGATGTCCGGAGCAACCTGAAAAGCTTTCCAAAAGTTGATACCAAACAATAAAGACGAAGACCAAACAATACCAAACAATATAGCCGTGTGGTATCCGGCAGAGTAGAATAGGACCACTCCAAGTCTTCCCATGGATGTCGTAGAAGGCGACTTAGGAAATACAAGCTAAACAAAGCTTATAAACATCTAAGAGACCTCTCCAACCCGTCTGGCCATCGTGGAGAGTGTAGGCCAAGTCCTCTGGCTGCTCTGGCCAAGTATGGCCCTAGTAGTACAGAGAGGGTCGTGCTCCTGTAGTGGAGACTAAAAAGGACCTGATGATGATGAAAGACGAAGACACCCCAGGTATCACAAAAAACTTTATCACACGCAAAACGTCATTGACCACAACCGGCAAAAACATATACCCCTTCACGGGAGACGTAGACCCATTCGCCGTCACAACAGACTTTACTGTATCTGACGGATGCAGATCACCTAAATTAGAAAAATAATCCACTGCAGATCCACCAATAATTGAAATTTCCGACCCAGAATCCAACAATCCAGAAAACGGAACACCACCTATCTCTACATTTAAATAAGGGCAAGCGTCCAGACAATCATTTGAACGGACCGTCGATACATCACGTTTAGAATTTTGAAAAAATACACGCACATATTCACACCATTCACGCCACTCCTCAGGCGTAGTTAAACGACGGCCCACCTTTACTCGTTTTTTGAAACCGGAGCAGGATTATTCTTAGGCGCACACTTCGGACACTGAGCAATAGTAACACCTTTTTCACCACAACGGTAACAAATAAGGATACGGGGTGTCTTACACTCAAGGAGCGTATGATCATTCACCCGACATCTCACGCAAAACTTCTCCACATTCTTCTCACTAGAAACAGCATCACAACGTGGTCGATTCGTCTTCCACTTATAAGCAAGGTCGGGAGCAACAGCATTTTGCACATTTTTCGGCGGCTCCGTAAACGATTCCGCTCTCTGCTTTGCGGCTTCCAGCTGCCTACAATATTTCTTAAGGACAGACCAAGATTGAATATCCATTGTCGCTAGTGGAATAGAATATGACGGCCTAATGTTAAATTTCACGATACTCAGCTTTTCTTCTGTTCCTATAGGCATTCGCAATCGAGAAAAGTAGTTTTGCATGACACTTAAATAACTAGAAATAGACTCCTCAGGGCCTTGAGTCCTAGAGCGAATCTCTTGCAACAGGCGGTGATCATAATCATATGGAAGGTATTCTTCCATTAACAAACACTTCAAAGAATCCCAATCCGTTACCTCATCGCGCACACCACGGTACCAGTACAAGACCTCGTCCGAAAACAATTCAGCAGCAGAATTCAATAATTTCCCTTTCGAAATATTCCGGGATAAACACAACTCCTCTATTCTTTGAATAAACGCTTACACACTATCCTTTCCGTTGAATTTAAGATTCAAAGAGTGGACGTAAGAGGCACGATCACATGTCACCACCGGCTTAACTACCGCTGAACCAGTCTCAGCCACATCCGACTCGCCTGGAACCACATCCTCCGCTGGCTTGAAATCATAACTACTACTAAACGTATGCGACATTTGATCGATTCTTTTCAACAAAGGGAGAAGACGGTTCTCCAATTGATCTTTAAAAGTCTGATCCACTTCCGTCACCGGATCAACACGACTTAGCCTATGAAAGATGTGATTACCTAATGATTGGATACGCTTAAACTTTTTTAATAAAAGAGCTTTCCCTCCTAGAAGCTCCTCCAATTCACTAATCTTGGAATTAATAGTTTTTAATTCCACCGCCACGTCTCCCTCAAACACACTCACTTCGTCGGTAGGTATTTCCTTCGACAAAAGCCTAATTTGGACACGTAACCGATCAACAGTATTCTCGGGTACACCATCACGCACAGTAACTTCGTAAAGTAACTCCTCTTTATTTAACACATTGAAACAAATTGGCCGTTCCTCAATCATGATGAAGTAATATCTTAAGTATTATAACGCTAACAATATTGTATTACATCGGTTTTTGTTAACACAGTAACCTTAAATACGAGATCACTATTATATTATAGTGTTCCCACACAATACAATACAAGTAGCAAAAAGGGAAAAATGTAACAAAAGTTACGGGCCAGCCAATCCGTCAGTGAGCAAAAGATCAATGCCGGGGAAAATGTCCACGAAACCAACAACGTCCCTGTTCGGGCGCCATGTAATAAATAGAAATTTTACCTTTAGTCCCAGTTCGGGCTCCAAGTAATTAATTTAAAATTTGTACCTCTACCTCAGAGAGGAGAAAAGAAAAAAAACAAGTATCTCGTAGCAAGGTTTATTTAGAGATCTTCCAATCACAACACTAACAGTTTAAGTTTGCTTCGTAAACTAAAATTTAGCATAAAGCACAAATTAAAAATAAAGAGGAGGGTTGTTGGTTCGTTTGGCTGGTCCGAGTAACTAAAAAAATCTAAATGCACAAAATTCAGTCGTAAATACAGGGCAGCTTCTTGAACACCATCAATTCAATTGAAATAAAACTAAATAAAGTTATTAACTAGCCTTACAAACAATTTTGGCTAATTAAAACGGCAGTGTGCTATAAGAAGAACGTAGGAAAACCCACAGGCCGTAGTACAACAAGGAATTAAGCACCTTAAGTGAGTTTAAGAAAATTAATTAGTTTTAAGTTTTTTAATTAGATTTACAAAATGACCAATTTGGGTTTGGCCCACTCCAAGTAACGCTAAACAGCTAATGCTGCAAGGCTGCTCCTTGTTACGAGGTTTTTTTAAATTAAAGTAGAAAGAAAAAATTAAATAAGCTCAGGTACCGAGCCCGACTTGCCAGCCCGTGCCGTCGAACCAGCCTCGAATGTCTATCCGATACAAACGCGAACCAGCCTCGAATGTCTATCCGATACAAACGCGAACCAGCCTCGAATGTCTATCCGATACAAACGCCTCCTGCAGTAAACAAATTAAACACGTCTTAGCTTTTAAAACACATTATCATGCTAACATTAGCATGTACAGCCTTCAATTACTAAACTACACCTACACAGCATAAAACTGTCTACATGTCTACATAGTATTAAACACAAAGCCAAAGACATCTATATCTAATTAAATACACAAGGACACTCAAGTGATCAAAGGGAATATTCTAGCTACATCATTTACTAGTGTACTCTAAGAATAAAGTTGTTCACTCAAATCAGTTACAAAATAATTAAATCACACCCACCCGGGTATGGGAGGTAGACGCTTCAGAGTTGGACGCTTACGATGGCGATGCCACCATGCGGTCACGCCAGAAAAGCATCTCAGGCCGATCATGCTGAGACCTAACCAATGAAACATAGTTAGCCCTCTTTCTACGGTTCACAGTTAAAAGGTTTTTAACCTCAAGGGACGGCTATCGGTTACTTTAGAAAGAGAATTTAGTACACAAAGACTTTTACATCAGAGTACACAGCGAGTGAGTGTGTCTGAGTTGGAAAGTATATAATACACGACGTACCTTTTACGGAGGTGGTTCGGGGTTTATAGGTTACTCGAAGACACGAACAAAATCCACACAGCCACACTGAAACAAATTTGGTTTACAAATTAACAACCTCGAAATACAATCACACATGGTCTCAAGGGTTCACTAAAGCGCAGTTTACTTACCACAAGAAGCCTTAACAGCTTTAACACACTTCTTCACATCCACGTGCTCAACGCCCCGGTGGAACGACAGACGCTCCCCTGAAAATGTGTTTCGATTAGATACGAAAACCAAATGCCACATAGATCACACGTCGCACATAACATTATACTCACCAAAAGGAACTCAACCAACACGAACAGCCACTACTTTTCCACAATTCTCCAACTACATGCGATGCGTCGACGCAGCCCGGCCGGCGCACCCAAAAAAAGAAGCTATCCTCGCGTTTCGTTATACACAACACGCAGTCCATTTCACACACATCCACGGCATTCGAAGTTAAAGAAATTAATTAAACTTTTTATATTTAAGACTCGCAATATGACAAATAGCCAAAAGTAAATACATCCACTATTCAGCAACTATGAAATAACCTGAAAATCTACAAAACCAATTTGACAATCCTTTCTGTCAAGTCAGAACCAATGTCAACAAATAATCCAGTACGTGAAACTGAACACAACAGTGTGACCACTTGCAGTAGATTTCCACTTTTTGGTAGATTCGCAGCATTTTCGTCAAGCATTTAGTAGGTTATAGTAGTTTCCGTTTTAATAAATTACCCTAAAGAACAACGTTTTGTATTTGAAACCACATAATATTTTGAAATAAATTAATTTAAACACCTCACCTGACAAGTCACAAGCACACAAAAGGAGGCATTTAGATATATAAAAACATAACCCTTTCCTTGAAGTCGGGTAAAAATGTGTTTGGTAGATTCTAATAGTATTTTTTTATATGGTCTCACTGACGCATAAATGTCTCTCAAACCGGCTGTCAAATTGAAATGTCAGTTTACCACAACAAACAATAACATAACCTAATTTATTATTTTATATTTTTAAATATTTTAAGGATAATCTTGAATAAAAATACCCTGTGGATGCGACAAAATGCTATATAGGATGTAGTACTCGAATGTATGACATTGGAGACGCACAACCAATTGTCATTGTGGAATAATTTGGTAAGAAAATATTGACTCGAAAATAAAAGTGTTACAATGTGTAGACGCCTGCGAGAATTCATGTTTAACATAGACGCTTTATTTAAATAAGGTGTTATATGAGAACGTAGAGGAATTGTAAAACAAAAACGGCAACAGGCGTTCTGTACACGCTGAATCATCCGTTGCGTCTTTTTAGTTAAACGTGGGCCATAAACTAGATCACCATAGTTTAGTTGTGAGAGTATAAGGGTCTCACATAAGGTTATCTTCGCTTTTTCGGAAAGGTATTTACGAATTTTATACAAAGTATTTAAACGATAAAAGGCATTTCTAATTATACGACCGATAGGAGCATGACATCCTAGATTTGTTCTCGATGATGGTCCTACAAGTAATTTAGATATAGGGTAACGCGGCGGTCTAGAAGGAACTTTAAAATTTAAAAATGACACTAATTCGTTCTGTAAGTTCTGTGGCTTCTATCTTCCCAGATCAGTATAGATTTTTCAAACACACTGAAACGTCAATTGGTTTTACAATGTCGAAGTAGAACATACGAGTACATTCAGTTTGTCTCGAAGTTAAATTGAATTCCGAAACAAGACAGGTGCACTTACAGCACTCGCGAGCAAGTGTTGAATTTCAAAAATATATTTCTGGAATTTTTGAAATACATTCAAAATTGACACAGTAAATGGATAAATAAAAGTTATTCATTTTGACATGTGCATAGCTTACTTAGAACTTTGCTCAGAGAGCTACCCATAAATGAAAGTTTTGAACACGCGAACAAGATAGGCCAGTTGGGTAAATACGACTTTGGAACCTTCAAAAAACGAAAGGCCGGCAACGCTCTTGTCACACCTCAGGTGTTGCAGTAGTCTATGGGCAGCGGTGATCGGTTACCATCAGGTGAACCGCTTGCACGTTAATAAGGAAAGTTATTCATTTTGTTCATGTTATAAACTTACTTTGAACTTTGCTCAAAGCGCGACCCATAAACGAAAGGTTCACACACGCGAAATAGATAGGCTAGTCAGGTAAATACGACATTGGAACCTTCAAAAAACGAGTCTATGTTTTCTTAAAAGACCGGCAACGCTCTTGGCACACCCCAGGTGTTGCAGTAGTCTATGGGCAGCGGTGATCGCTTACCATCAGGTGAACCGCTTGCTCGTTAATAAGGAAAGTTATTCATTTTGTTCATGTTATAAACTTACTTTGAACTTTGCTCAAAGCGCGACCCATAAACGAAAGGTTCACACACGCGAAATAGATAGGCTAGTCAGGTAAATACGACATTGGAACATTCAAAAAACGAGTCTATGTTTTCTTAAAAGGCCGGCAACGCTTTTGGCACACCCCAGTTGTTGCAGTTGTCTATGGGCAGCGGTGATCGCTTACCAACAGGTGAACCGCTTGCTCGTTAATAAGGAAAGTTATTCATTTTGTTCATGTTATAAACTTACTTTGAACTTTGCTCAGAGCGCGACCCATAAGCGAAAGATTCAAACCCCGCCCGGCTTGACCTGTGCCTTTGAGTTTGTAGTTCGATCTGACTCGAGTGCTTTCTGTGTGTCATTTCTAACCTTCTTTTTAAAAGGAGGTTATCAAGTCAACTCGTATGTATGTAATACTAGCTGTCGCCCCCGGCACAGCTCACGTTTCAGCCAACCCCACGGGAACAGTACTTTTTTCGGGATATAAGTTGACTATGTGTTAATTCAAGTGTGTGCAAAATTTCGTCAAGATCTGTTCAGCCGTTTTGGTCAAAAAAGTCAAAAGTCAAAAGTCAAAGATTTTTATTCAAAATTGGATACATGTATCTCTTTTTGAACGTCATATTTTTATTTCTTATATATTTTTTTATATATGCAAAATTGAAATACTACTAGCGTTTCGGAACGACCACTGGTGAGAAGAATACGCCGAAAGAAACTCAATCCAGCCTTGGTCCCTACGTGCCGTGATTTTCTTTTTATTTTATTAAATTATGAGTCCAATAGTTAACAATATATTTTATACTACTAGGACTAGGTATAGTAGAAATTAAGGAATAGTGCTGTGTGTGGGTGTGTGTGTGAATCAGACTCGTACATGGCCAGTTTTAAAAATAAGTAGTCTATCCTGTGTCCTGTAAGTCTATCCTGTGTCCTGTAAGTCTATCCTGTGTCCAGTACGCCTTAATGTATATCTGCCAAGTTTCATAAAATTCAGTCAATTCGTTTAAGACGGTACTGCACGAAATTGTGAAAATTTACGTGTTGATTAGTATGCGCTGAATTAATTAAATACATCAAAAGTAATGTATAATTTAGGTCGATCCTTGAACAAGATCGCCTCCTTGCTGGAAATTGAAATATATGAAATTTAAAAATGAATGAATTTAGAAATTTAATATCTAAACACATTTTTCTTCGAAAACTTTATATAGACTTATGATATAGATTAGAGAGAGAGAGATTATACTCATTTTTATGATTTTACTAGCTTTCGCCCGCGGCTCCGCCCGCGTCAATGTCGATCCCTCGGGAACAGTACTTTTCCCGACATAAAATGTACCCTACGTCCTTCTCCGCACCCCAGATAACGTGTATGCAAAATTTCATGATGATCGGTTCAGTAGTTACAACGTGAAAGCGTAACAAACAAACTCACTTTCGCATATGACTAAACTGATGTAGCGTAAAGAAAGGTGACATTTACCTTTAGAAGTGCCATATCTTCTATATTAGTTTTTATATTTTATATTTTCTGTAAAAACCCTATTCTATCATATGTTCAATAACAATTAGTTTTTGTTCGTGAGATCACACCTATAATAGACGCGGGTCATTGTCCATTTTTCTACTCGCTTTAGAAACCGACTGTACAAAAATATAGGCCAACAAAAAATAATTACCTCAAGCTAACATTTTTGCCCATTTACAAAGCGGCCGTAAATTTGGTTAGCCATATTAAATGACAGTTCAATAGCAAAGTGTATGCCATTAAAAACACATTAGGGTGGAATCGGCGTGGCTTTATAGGTCATTAACTCGCGATGTATTGTTACAAGCAAGGGTTGAAGCTATCGGGGATGAATGGAAAACTCTTTAAAGCGGAGGACAACTTAAGATTATAAATATTTTAATGTGCTGTTAAGATACCCGAGTTGGGGGTTTATTTTTAAATATTTCTCAAATAAAAACGATTCAGGGTTTTGATATTCCGGACTCAAATACTAAGTAAGCCGATAAATTGATCGAGGTGACCCGTGAATAGAAGGCTGGTCATGGGTCACCTCGTTGGCCAAAAGATCAGCATTGCTATCCAACGTGGCAATGCTACCAGCCTTCTGGGCGCATGCCCGCGGTAGCATTACCGCGGGGCAGCGATCTTACCAGCATTGATGGATGGTGGCGCAGTGGTTAACATGCCAGCCTGTGACACGAGGGTACCCGGGTGCGATCGCCAGTCAGGTCATGATGAAAAACGATCTTTTTCATATTGACCTGGGTCTTGGATGTTTATCTATTATAAAACATAGTATCGTTCAGTTAGGATCCTATGACCCAAGTTCACAACTTACTGTGAAGATAGCTCAATTTGTGATATGTCCCTATATATATATATATATATATATATTTTTTTTTTACTAAATATTGGATTTGGCATTTGTCACCCATCTCACCTGATGGTAAGTGACGATAAAGACGAGGATGTTACAGGCCTATCCAAGAGATACCCATTATATCTATTTTTATTACAAAGAAGATCATAAAATTTGCTTGTTTGTATGTCCCACTGCTGGGCAAAGGCTTTACTTTATCTAGGACTAGTTCTTTTGTAATTTTATTCATCTGTTAAATTGGTCATATGATTTGACTCCTCTCTAACTGGATAGCTATAGAACCGCATATTATTTAGACAATTACCTGCAAAACGAAGGTATTTGTCTGCGCTGGTAATAGAAGCTAAAGCCCTTGTTTATGAGACTATGTGATTACCTTATTAGCTTTTTAGGGTTCCGTACTTCAAAGGTAAAAAGGAAAAAGGAACCCTTACAAGATCACTCGGTTGTGCTGCGCATAAGTCTGTCCGTCTGTCAAGGCTATTTTTCTCAAGCACTTTGTAAAAACCTATTTTCCAAAATAAACGCGATCAAAATACATGGCCGATTATATCTCATATTTTGTCAACTTGATCAAACTCGCCAGGGATTCAAAAGTTATAGAGTACATCCCATAGACCTGTAGAATCATAAAATATGTATATATATAAGGTAGTGTAAAGCAAACAAACAATATAATGTGAAGAAGAGCTGGCAGTTTCCTCGCAAAGCGCATTAGCGTTGCGATTCAGCGAGGAAATGCTGCCAGCATCCTCGGGACAGTGCCGGATTCCCCAATTTTTTTTTTAGATATTTTGAGTTACTTTTAGTTTAATTTAATAGTAAGTTTTTAGCTTAAGTTTTTCCATCATAGCCTATGTTAACTTACATTGAAATATAATAAATTTCTCCAAAATCCTTATCCTTACTAATATTATAAATGCGAAAGTGAGTTTGTTTGTTTGTTTGTTTGTTACGCTTTCACGCCGTAACTACTGAACCGGTCATCATGAAATTTTGCATACAAGTTCTCTGGAGTACGGAGAAGGACATAGGCTACCTTTTATCCCGGGAAAAAGTACTGTTCCCGAGGGATCGTTGAGGCGGGCGGAGCCGCGGGCGAAAGCTAGTAATAAATAACTCAAAAAAAAGTGAAGCAAGCAAGTGAACTTATCGCACGAATAAAGACAAAATATCCGAAAACCTTAAATTTTTAATAAGAATTAAACAACGGAACCCTTGGCGTGTGAGTACGCCTCTACGCTCACTATTGGCCTAAGTTTTTTCATGTATTAAATTGAACGAAATTTATTCTGTTACGAATTGAAATAAAAATCATAAGTTGAGACCTCCACACAGAATGCAATATAAACCCACTGACATAAATTATTTGGGCGGAAAGGCTTCTTACCATAGCTATAGCTTACTGGAAGTGGCCTTCATAATTTCAGAATATTAAGATCATAAACGTCAAACTAGAACAAGTCAATTAAATACCTGGGGAGTATTATCACAAGCGAGTACAGGTGTACTTAAGATATAGTAGCAAGAATCGCGATGGCAAAATCCGCATTTAATAGTAAAAAACCGGCCACCCTTATCTATGAAAATGCCAAAAAAAATCATGTCTTTTATATAGGAGCCCCCTTTAATATTAATTTTATTTTTCTATAATTATTATCAATAACAAGCAAAAAAAATCATGTTTGTTATATGGGAGCACCCTTAAATATTTATTTCATTCTATTTTTTAGTATTTGTTGTTATAGCGGCTATAAAAATACATCATCTGATACAATTTCAACCGTCTAACTCACACGGTTCATGAGATACAGCCTGGTGACAGACGGACAGACAGAAAGACAGACGGACAGCGGAGCGATATTAATAGGGTCCCGTTTTTACCCTTTGGGTACAGAACCCTAAAAACATATATTCTCATTTTTATGTGGCAGGAAGCTATACTATCCTCTATCATCTGAGTGTTCTTCTAGTTGCATCCTCAGCTGAGATGGCTGGTCCAATGGACCCTGGAGTCCACTACTCTATTCAAAGCACCCTTTTTAGATCCTTTTTTTTATTTTCTAAAGCATTTAATAATTGTATTTACAAGATAGAGGGATTTGCCCACCGAACCTCTCTTGTAGGGCCGCTTTTTTCCAAACGATCTTAAAATTTATTTAAATTTTTAGAATGCCGGGGTTCTTCGCTCCTGAATCCCCTTTTTTTGTCTGTTTGCTTATTTTACCAAGAGTGTTGTTTTATGATACTTTATCTACACTTCTACACTAATATTATAAAGAGGAAAGATTTGATTGTTTGTTTGTTTATATTGTATAGGCTCCGAAACTACTGGACCGATTTGAAAAATTCTTTCACTATTAGAATCCCTGATGAACATAGGCTATAGAATAAATACCTATATTTAACCGTGCGAAGCCGGGGCCACTAGTGCTAAATACTTATTTAACGATTTAAATTAAATCACGTTTTACAGTTTTATCGTGTTGCGGCCACTGGCAACACGGAACATGGAAGTAGCGGGGCGATGCGGCGCGGGGGCCGCGGATTTACTACAACACAAAAGGACCTTTGAACCTAGCCATCGACACGGCAAGACACCATTTTGTCATATTTTTTGGAAATTCTAATATATCTGGTATCAAACACAGCGCCTTCTAATTGATACAGTCCAAACCCAGGCAGACCCACAGTAGCTGCTTCTACAATGGCGTTTATTACATAACATTATTTTAACACCTAACAATATAATAATCGCGAGAACATTACTAAAAGTATTTATTTTACTACTTTATAAAACGTCTTGTATGACACCCCTTTTTAAAGTAATTTTTGCCGATTCCATAAAAATCATATTCTCTAATTCCTTGTTGCCAAGATGAGAGAATTACATGGGTAGTTATAAATCTCAGCATTCGGCTGACGGAAAGAAAATGTAAGCCAGGATCCGGTTATGATGCCTTATTGAAATTTATTTGGGAAATTCTTGTATGGGATTTAGACGTCAAATTGATATTTGTGGATGTTGGTAGCGAATTGAAAATATACCATTGCTAGCGTTCGCCCGCAGCTTCGCTCGAGTCAACGTCGTTCCCTCGGGAACAGTACTTTTTGAGATAAAAGATAGCCTATGTACATCTCCGTACTCCAGAGAACTTGTATGGAAAATTTCATGATGATCGGTCAGGTAAGTTACGGCATGAAACTCACTTTTGCATTTGTAATATTACTCGTAGGTAGAATTTCGGCCATATCACCAAAATCGTGAAATAGTTTTGAAACAACAAAAAATATTGTCATAGTCAAATCTAAATTATACAGGCATGTCAAAATCATCATTGATCGGGCCCTCAGTGCTGAGGATCGTGACTTCAAATGGGTCCAGGCTTTCGGTCGTCAGTACTATGGATCGCCATATGCGTGGAACCACCAACAGTTCATTTGAATCAGTTGGCCCATCTCGTTGGTGGTTTTCTTCTGGCACGTCTACCTTTTTAACGAGCTCTGTGGCCTATTGGTCATCATGCCAGGCTGCCACACCGGAGTTCTGGGGTTCGAACCCCGGTTAGGTCAATATGATGTTTTATTTTTAGGTCAGCAAACGGTTACACATGTAGACTTAAAACTAAGATAAATTAACAACCCAATATTGATAGAAGTGCAACCAACTACGCTATCCACAGCTTACTAAGTGAGAATTACGTGTGTTGCTGAACTTCGAGTGTTCTCTATAATATAGGAACATTTGTTTTAACAATTATAAAAAGGTTAAAAAATAATAAAAATTAAACAATGTAAAACGCGAAATCAATGGTTTCACATGTTATGTTAGCTAATTATGTAATAAATGTTAGAAAATATCTTTTTCAGATTGGCTCGGGATGTTTCCCGGAAGGATATTTATCTATACATATATGTATTTGTTTTATAATATAGTACCGTTGAGTAAGTATAGAAAGGGTTATGACAGAAACTGATGACAAAATGTGGGATGTGCAAGCGGGGTTTAGAAAGGGAATGGGATGTACGGACCAGGTCTTTTCCATGCGAAGCGTACTCGTGAAATTTTTGGCCAAAGGTCAAAAAGTGTACTGCTTATTCGTGGATCTGGAAAAGGCTTATGACAGAGTGATAAGGAAGGAATTGTGGTCGACACTGTCTGAGTATGGGGTGAGCAGTCATCTGATACGGGCCCTGAAATCCCTTTATAAGGATTCCAGCGCCTGTGTCAGAATTAATGCAGGCTATACATCCTGGTTTAATATCGAAAAAGGTGTTAGACAGGGATGCGTAGCTTCGCCCTGGCTGTTCAACTTATTCATGGACAGTTGTCTGAAGGATTTGAAAGCACAAAGTGTTATACACAAGTCTCGAACTTGCCTTGGGCTCGGGGCTAGCTCAATCTGTATGGTTTGTCCGTATATAATTATTTCAATTATTGCCATATTATTATAATATATATATATGCGCTCAAAAACCCAGATAACAGACGTCGGTGTGAAGTCGGCACAGCTCAAATGGAACTGGGCAGGACACGTCCACCGTATGCACCAGGACAGATGGGCCAGAGTTGCTACTATGTGGATACCAGATAACCGCCAAGGAAGACACAGGTCTAGGAGGAGATGGCGTGATGACATGGAAATATGAACGATTGGCGAACTGCGGCGCTCGACAGGAACATTGAATAAAAATACCGACATATGAGAACAAAAGTGTGAGGTCGCGCTTGGATGGTAGCCTCTGTTCTGAGATGGTAGCCGTGGTAGCCAACTTAACGGACAAAATTCGAAAAGAAAAAAAAAAACGACGCGACATGACATTAACAGTTTATGCGTTTCGTTTCATAGATACCTAATTAGAATGAGACACAGACGATTTATTAAACAAACAAATACATTAAACAAACAAAATTATTATGAATTAAATTAGAACGCGTCGTTTACACCCTTGTTACGGGCTCTTAGCCCTCTCCTTATACCTAACATTCCCACGGAACCGACATACATTGCGAAACCTTTAAGAAGAACATATGAATCACCGTGGAAACTGCTGACACGGAGCCACCTGAATGTGAAGCCCTGGGAGCTTCGTTGGACAAGCAGAGCAAGTCGAGAGTCGAAACCATCATCACGTGTCGCGTGACTCCTTGCTGATCAATAGTTGATCGATAGAGTAAGTCCCTGATCAATCGTAGATCACTAGTTCATAAGTTCTCAGTACCAAAGATCTACTATTAAATGCTCTGTACTATTCGATATTTAAAAACTTCCGCCGACGTCCCGTTGACGTATCTCCCTTCATTTTGCTTATTGTAGCGTTACCGAAAAAAAATCGCGTGCGAAAGCTAGTTTATTAACCTTGCAGAAGACATGATCGGTACGAAATAGAAATAGGTTCAAGTTTATATTACCAATATATTCCCCGACGACATGTCAATAACACGCTGTCGCGCACTCCTAAGTCAATTCATTCATGAATGTATTATGTACCTACATACATATATTTTGGACGTGATAACGACTTCAAAATCTTTTTCTTTTTAATTTTTATGTATTTAGTTGGGTAGTCAAACAACAGCAAAAAAAAAGTTTGCTAGTAATATACATTGTAAGATGTTTATATTTAAGTTGTTATATTTTGTCACGTTGTATTTAGTTGTGGCAGAGCCTCGCTACTAGCAAAATTCATTTTTGCTAGTAGCATGAATGGGCCGGCTCGTCCGGGAAAGTACCACACTCTCACATAAAATCGACGTTTGAGTAGAAGCTTTACCGCTTTTATGCTACGTTCGGTGAGTGAGAGAGCCGGTGGCCCATCCTCCCCCCATGTTCTTTCCCCAACTCGTTGAAAGGCCGGCAACGGTCTTGTTACACTCTGATGTTGCAGTTGTCCATGGGCAACGCTGGTCGCTTACCATCAGGTGACTCGCTTGCTCGTTTGCTGTCTTATATCATAAAAAAAAATACCGTCGTGGTTTTGTTCTTAAATGTCTTTATGTTCTGTTGTATGGTAATGATTTTACATATTGTCAACGCACCTACTAGCGACATCTGTGTAGCGGCCTACGTAACTAAGATCTACGCAAAGATCTACAAGCAGTGATCGACGTCAAGCAGCAAGGACGACGAAGGGGATGCGCGGGCTGCGGGGTGCAGGACACATCGACTACTGCTCGGCTAGCGAACCGACGACACGACTTTCTATATTTTGTTTAATTTTTTAATTTGCCTTATTTTGTCACATAAAGTAAATAAACGAATTCGTATGTATCACCAAATAAATGCATCATTGAAGAGCTCCTGCCTGCCTGACCCTGCTACCTACTATCCGAGACACACGCAGTTACATAATTCCTTCGAGCCGGATCCGCAGCGAAGACCAGCGCAGAAATATACGGTCAGGTCAATCAATTCCTGTTCTTTCCCAGTTCTAGTGTCCCATTTGTGCTAACATTGTGCCTTTTTTGCAAATTCCAGTGATTTCGATCGCGAGTGTGCTACTTACCCGCTTCGCAAATTATCAAAAGCTTCGAGAACAATTGTAAGTACTTTTTCCTTGCTTCTCACCCCACAATGACCAAAAAGCGCCAATCTATTGTAGATATTGAGAGTTCTGACGATGTTCTCAAAGAATTATACAAAAAAAGAGGCATTGTCAAGGGGAAATTTACGTTATTCACTAAATATGTGCAGTCCCTATGTGCCACGCAGTTACCTGAGCTGTGTAAAATAGAATTGCAAGAACGTTTTAATAAATCACAACAGTTATTCGACCAGTTTTCTAAATTGCAAGATGAAATAGATTTGATTGTGTCCGATAGCCAGTTAGAAAAAGAACTTGTCGAGAGAGAAACCTTTGAGAACCAGTTTTATGCGATCGTTGCCAAGTGTAAAGCAATTTTAAATCATTCTTCTTCTTCTTCTGAGTCTGTGTCGGGCCAAAAATCTGTAATTAAATTACCAACTCTTTCTTTGGTTCCTTTTGAAGGTAATTATGACCAATGGTTGGAATTTAAGGACACTTATTTATCCGTCATTCACAATCGTAAAGATTTGGACAACATACAGAAATTTCATTACTTACGTTCTGTTTTAAAGGGTGAAGCGTTACAAGTAATTAAATCATTGGAGTTCTCAGCGGAGAACTATGTTACAGCTTGGGAACTACTTGATAACAGATTTAACAACAGCCGTTTGTTATTACATAATCACTGTAAGGCGTTATTTACTGCACCGGCGGTCTCTAAAGAGTCTGCGGCTCAAATTAGGAAATTAATCGATACGATCCTTAGGAATATTCGCGCTCTTAAAACTTTAGGCGAGCCCACCGATGCCTGGGACACTTTAATTGTCTACATCATCGTCACAAAATTGGACCCGGCGACTGAGAGAGAGTGGGAACTTCATAAAAGCACAATCACGCAAAATAATGAGAAAATATTGTTGTCAGATTTGATTAAATTCCTTAAGAACAGAGCCGACGTTTTGGAGACAATTAAAGCATCCCAAATTAAGAGCATAGATGTAAGCAGTAGGAAAGTGTCGTCAAATCATCCAAAACACACACATAGTCATGTTAGGCCTTCAAAAACTTCACAAAGGCCTTCTTCTAGTAAGCACACACATTCTTCCAAGCATTTATCTTATTCTGACTCCAAGACAAAACGGTTTTCATGCATCAAATGCCATGCCAACCACCCTCTATACGCATGTGAGGAATTTTTAAGTTTTTCAATTGGAGACAGACTAAGTTATGTAACTGAGAAGTGACTTTGTAGTAATTGCTTGCGAGCAGGACACGATGTTAAGGATTGCTGGTACGGACCGTGCAAGCAATGTAATAGGAAGCACAATACATTATTACACAGAGAATCTGGTTGTAATGGTGTATTGCCTTCCACATCAGCACACACAACGCACACATTGCTGCAGGGCGAGGCTAGCTTGGACTCCACACATGCACACACACATTCGTCGTCTTATAATGCTACTTCTCTTAACCAGGACGACAGTAACAATTTTAATTCACACACATCATTACAGCACGTGTTACTGTCGACTGCTTTAGTGGAAATAGCAGATGTAAACAATAAATATCACACAATAAAGGCAATTTTAGATAGTGGTAGCCAAAATTCTTACCTTTCCGAGTCTTTGTGTAAAAAGCTCGGAATCCCATTGATACAGTCCTCTGTTCAAACCACAGGCATAGGTAATTGCGTAACTCAATCCACACAATTATGCAAAATTCATTTGAGGTCTAAAACTAATTCATATAACACACGCATTAGTTGTTTAGTTTTGCCTTGTATTACGGCCCGGTTGCCGTCTTTAGGAAATAATCACAATATTCAAATTCCCAGTCATTTGCCACTTGCCGATCCTAATTTTTACTTGCCTAGTCTAATTGATATGTTGATAGGCGCAGATACGTTTTGGGACCTCTTGTCTGAAGGCCTAATTCGTTTGCCAAGTGGCCCATACTTACAAAACACAAAATTGGGTTGGGTCATTTCAGGCTGTGTATACCAATCAAAGGCACAAAACTTGAACTGTAAAGGTCATATTAAGACAGTTCAATGTAATATGTCATTAGACAATCAACTTAGACGTTTCTGGGAACTTGAAGAAATTCCAACAAAAAAAAACACACTTATTATCAAAGTCAGAAAGTGCATGCGAAAAATTATTTATTGACACAGTTACGCGTGATGATACGGGTCGATTTTCCGTGCGCATTCCATTGAGCGAAACAACTGATGCATTGGGTGATTCATTCACAATGGCCGAGAACAGGTTTTTGTCACTTGAGCGCAAGTTGCAACGCGGCCCATCAGATTATAGAAAAATGTATTGTGATTTCATGAGTGAATACTTGAACATGGGTCACATGAGTCGTATTGGTAATTATGAAACACCTTGTTATTTTTTACCTCACCATGGTGTTTTAAGAGAACATAGTACTACTACAAAATTAAGGGTTGTATTCGACGCGAGTGCAAAGTCTTCTTCCGGAAAGTCACTAAATGATATTCAACATACCGGCCCCGCTTTGCAAAATGATATTTTTTCCATTTTATTAAGATATCGTCAATTTAAATACGTAGCTTGTGCTGATGTTGCTCAAATGTTTAGACAAATTTTGATACAACCTGACCAACGAAATTAACAATTAATTCTTTGGAGGGAATCGCCGTCCGATCCTCTAGGTGTATATCAACTCAACACCGTGACGTACGGTACGGCGTCTGCACCTTATCTCAGCATGCGATGCATCAAAAAACTAGCATCGGAGTGCAACGATGACGTAATTGCTCGCGTCATCAACGAAGATCCATTTGTTGATGATTTAATTACGGGGCACGATGATAAAAATTTTCTTTTAACCATCACAGAAAAGGTTTTTAATGTGTTGAAATCTGGTTGCTTTCTTCTTAGGAAATGGATATTTAATTTTCAAAATACACATTCTCAAGGTTTATTTAAGGATCTGGCATTAGACGAAAATTGACACACAAAAACATTAGGCTTAGGGTGGTTACACACTAGCGACGAATTGTTTTTTACTACCAAGTGTAACCAAAACAAGACTCATGTCACAAAACGCACTATTCTTTCTACCATTTCACAAATTTATGATCCTCTTGGCCTATTAGCACCGGTTACAATTGTTGTAAAAATACTTTTACAAAAATTGTGGTTGGCCAAAATAGGATGGGATGACCCTGTCCCTCATAACATTTTGACGGAGTGGCAATTCTTCCTCGAAAAAATAAATTATTTACAAGAATTACGGTTCCCTCGTCACGTTAAATGTGATAACGCTCAACAAACGGAATTACACATTTTTTCGGATGCCTCACAAAATGCGTTCGGTGCATGCGCGTATGTGCGCACCCTAACTGATAACACAATAACAGTCCGTTTGTTGTGCGCGAAAAGTAAGGTAGCTTCAATAAAACCGGTTCTCAGTATCGCACGTTTGGAATTATGTGGTGCCCTGGTAGCAGCAAAATTATATTATAAAATAGTGAAGTCATTAAGATTAACGTTCGATAAAATTCACTTTTGGTCAGATTCAACCATTGTCTTAGGATGGCTTCGTATGTCACCCCACCTGTTGAAAACGTTTGTACAGACACGCGTTGTAGAAATTAATGAACTAACGGGAGATGCATCGTGGTCTCACGTTGCCGGTAAACAAAACCCAGCTGATTTGTTATCGCGCGGCGTCCATCTTGATTCTTTGCTATCTTCGGATATATGGTTGAACGGTCCGGCGTTTTTACGTGAATTCAACATCGATTACAATTTAGATAAAAATATTTATGATGATTTAAACGATTTGCCAGAACTTAAAATAGTAAATATTTCAACTTTATGTCAGACATCGAATTCTTTTCCATTCGAACGTTTCTCTTCGTACAATCGTTTAATTCGTACTACTGCATACATTTTGCGTTTTATTCACAATTGTCGTACAAAATTAAATTCACACAAGAGAGCGGGCCCTCTGTCCGTGGACGAATTAAACGATTCTACTAGAGTTCTGACACACATATCTCAACAGCAATCCTTTTCAGAAATATACGATGCCTTGAAACACAATCGTACAATACAGGGTTTTCGCAATGTATCAAGTTTAAATTTATTTATTGATAAACATGACTTGATAAGAGTTGGCGGCCGACTTTCGAACTCACAATTATATTCATACGAGAAGAAGCATCCTGCGTTGCTATGTTCTAAGCATAACTTCACTAGGCTACTTTTTCAGTACCAGCATCAGGTTCTGCTTCACGCTGGGCCTCAAGCTCTTTTAGCCACGATTAGGGAAAGGTGGTGGCCCCTCCGAGGACGTGACTTAGCTAGGCATACTGTTCATGGCTGTGTTAAATGTGTTCGTATGAAAGCCAAACCTTTACAATTGCGAATGGGCAATATTCCTTCTGAACGTATAGAACCCGGCCCAGGTTTTCCATATATTAAATGTGGCGTTGATTATGGAGGCCCCCTTTGGATTTTAAATCGCAAAGGAAGGGGTGCAAAATTAGAAAAATGTTATATTTGTCTGTTTGTTTGTTTCACTACCCGTGCGGTACACTTAGAGTTGGTCACAAGCTTAACATCTGAAGCATACATACTGGCACTCAAACGGTTTATCTCTAGACGAGGCAAACCTGCAGAAATATTTTCTGACAACGGTAGGACATTTGTAGGGGCTGCAAAAGAATTTTCAACATTTTTAAATGATAATAAAGATAATATTATTAATTTTTCTTCTGATAATTTAATCAAATTTTCTTTCATTCCCCCCTATGCAGCTCATTTTGGGGGTCTGTGGGAGGTAGGGATAAAGTCCTGTAAGTACCACTTACATAGGGTTGTAGGTAACGCTAACCTCACGTACGAGGAATTAAGCACAGTGTTAGCACAAATTGAAGCTGTTCTTAACTCCCGACCTATGTATCCTTTATCTACAGATCCTAATGATTTTCTTCCCCTTTGTCCTTCCCATTTTTTGATTGGCCGGCCGCTCACAGCGCCCGCCAGTCCTGATATGACGGCTGAAAACACACAGAGATTGTCTCGCTATCATCGGATCGAACAGATGCGTCAGAATTTTTGGAAGAGATGGTCTAAGGAGTATATCTCGGAGCTGCAGAAAAGAACTAAATGGCAAACCAACAAGTCCCAGCTTACACCGAACACTCTGGTCCTGATCAAGGAAGACAACTTGCCTCCACTCAAATGGCGCCTAGGACGAGTATTGGAAACTTATCCAGGAAAGGATGGCATCGCACGTGTCGCACGAATTAAGACTGAGACCGGTGAGATTCAGCGGGCATTCCCACGCATATGTCCACTATTCCTGAATGAAGAGGAGACGACTGCACATAAGTAATATTGATTTCCATCTTATTTTGTTGGAATCGGGTGATTCCAAGGCCGGCGGCATATGTCAACGCACCTACTAGCGACATCTGTGTAGCGGCCTACGTAACTAAGATCTACGCAAAGATCTACAAGCAGTGATCGACGTCAAGCAGCAAGGACGACGAAGGGGATGCGCGGGCTGCGGGGTGCAGGACACATCGACTACTGCTCGGCTAGCGAACCGACGACACGGCTTTCTATATTTTGTTTAATTTTTTAATTTGCCTTATTTTGTCACATAAAGTAAATAAACGAATTCGTATGTATCACCAAATAAATGCATCATTGAAGAGCTCCTGCCTGCCTGACCCTGCTACCTACTATCCGAGACACACGCAGTTACACATATAAAAATAAAATAAATAAAAGAATAAAAAAAAAAAAGGGTTCCACTCCGGGAGTGCCGGTAGAAGTGAAAACTCCGCGCGGTAGAAAGAGACGATATTACCTTCCTCTCCTACGCCGCGCGGCGGGCGGTCACAGGTTACATGCCCGTGTTACGAATTTTCGATCAGGTCACGTGTCCTGACGCGAATTTAATTTACCTATCCAAAAAAGTCTCCAACCCGTCTGGCCAGCGTGGAGAGTGTAGGCCAAGTCCTCTGACTGCTGTGGCCGAGTATGGCTCTAGTAGTACAGAGAGGGTCGTGCGTGGTCCTGTAGTGGACACTAAAAAAGACCTGATGCTATATAAAGAACTAGCTTTCGCCCGCGGCTCTGCCCGCGTCAATGTCGATCCCTCGGGAATAGTACTTTTTCCCGGGATAAAAGGTAGCCTATGTCCTTCTCCATACTCCAGAGACCTTGTATGCAAAATTTCATGATGATCGGTTCAGTAGCTACGCCGTGAAAGCGTAACAAACAAACTCACTTTCGCATTTATAATATTAGTTAGGATAAATGGGTATCTCTTGGATAGGCATGTAACACCCTCGTCTTCATCGTCTCTTACCATCAGGTAAGATGAGAGACAAATGCCTCATCCAACATTTAGTACAAAAAAAAAATCAGCGCCTGCTGGTACTACTCTCTATTTTTTACCAACTACGGAGTACATCGTTTTGATAGTCAATCCAAAATAGATTGCGACTTTCGTATCATTGACTATGTTTATTAACGATATCACCGATACACCTTTATTTCTTTTGCCGTCGGAATGTGACACCAACTTATTTATAAAACGGGATATTTCTTGTCAGAATTAAATTACAGTTAAAAATTACATTAAAATTAAACTCATCATCATCATTTCGAGTAGGTGTCACGGTCAATCGACCATGCACACCCTGGTATCAGAGTTCTTCGGAACCGCCTCTCGGCCTCTGACGTGGTTCCTTTAACGACTACCAGATGGCAGCCGGGACCACCGGCTTAAGTGCCTTCCGAAGCACGGAATCATCTTTATTATCAGACAATCAGGTGATTCAAGCCTGCAATGTCCTAACCAAACTGGAAACAACTAAACAGAGTATGCTTCCGGTGGGAATCGAACCCACGACCCCCGGGTCAACAGGCAAACGCCTTAACCACTGGACCACGGAGGCTGTTAAAATTTATTAATAATAATATTAATTAAAATTAAACTAAACAATTTCGACGTCGAGGACGTCAGTCAAACAGTCCACCGCGAATCGTACCTGATGCAAATGTGCCCATGACGCTGGCAGCATTTCCCCGCTGTATTGCCAGCGATATGCGTTGCATCAGGTACGATTCTGCGCGGAGATCGGTGCCGTTGTTCCTCAACCGCCTTCCAAGCTCCCGCACAAACCCCTTGGCCTCCGCACACCATACTCCACTCACTTCAACCGCGAAGGGAATAAAAACATAGGATGTCTTAAGTGGGGCATATTTGGTGTGTTTTTGCGTGGCTGCCCATTCAGCGGCCGCACCAGCCGCACGAATCGTACGCGTCAGATGGGAGGTCGCGTAAGTGCTGACACACGTTGCGTCCCACACTAAACATCGACCTCTCTCCCACGGAATAAGAGTCCTAACTCTTATTCCGTGGGAGAGAGGTCAATGTTTAGGCCAGACGGCCTACCGTCTGGCCTCTTACTTACCGCCTGATCGGCACAAACCAGACGGCTCCAGAGTGCACGGCACGCCGACAGATACCAAGGCTCGCCAGATGACCTCGTTGAGCATGTAGTATCGAGGAAAACGACCAGCCGCTTTACTACAGCTTAATTCGTGACGACCCTTAGCATCTACCCGCGCACCACACACACAAGAGTGCGGCTTACAAACATTACATCCTAATTTAATTATTACAAGCTTTTTTTAGTTTCAACTGTGCCAATGATTGTCTGTAATCATATATTGCAAGTTAAATTTGATCCACTTCCCGATTACTTGTGCGTTTTTAGCTTGTGCACACACCTCATCGCGCGCAATGAGCACGTGTTCGACATGACCATAGAACCATAAAAAATTAAAAAAATTTACCATCAATACTTCGGTTTGATAATTTAATGAAAGGATCGGCGGCGTGTTGGCGTGTTTACAGGTATATGAAGAGTCAGCAACGCATCAGTACCTCCACTCGTGTTGCAGATGTCCATGGGCGACGGTGACCACTTTCCATCAGGTGGCTCGTCTGCTCGTTTGCCGTCAAATATAAATAAAAAAAGCCTTATAGTTTCTATGTATATATATTCGTACATAGTACAAACACTCATTACTAAAAGGCCTCCGAAGTAGCTAGAACATTTGGTATCTAGCAATTTACATTTCAATTAGTCGGTCCGTCAGGTCCGTGCGACATAAAGTTAGCTATGTCTATGATATATAAACCGTAATGAATGTTAAAGTGACCATCAAAACGTTGTACACCGTAGTTGTTAAAAGTTAGCGGCCGGCTGGTCTTATTTATAAATGGGTAAATACCAGTAAATACATAAATGTAAATAAATAAATATATACGGACAAATCACACAGATTGAGTTAGCCCCAAAGTAAGTTCGAGACTTGTGTTATGGGATACTAACTCAACGATACTATATTTTATAACAAATACATACATAGATATACATCCAAGACCCAGGCCAATCTGAAAAAGATCATTTTCCATCTTGACCTGGCCGGGGATCGAACCCGGGCACTCCGTGTCGCAGGCTGGCGTGTTAACCACTGCGCCACGGAGCTGTCAAAATAAAAAAATGCAATAAAGTTCTACAGCCACATTTTTACAGCTCTAACTTTATTTACGAGTACTTTTGTTTTCCTTGTACCGAAACAATTCACAGGAAAATGCCAGCAATCGTGTGCAGATCCCGACAGTTTCATTCACAAAATCTTTTAGATTGAGATCCCAGTCCTGCCTACGCAACGTCATTTTATCAAAGTTGGTGTCGCATGGTGCATGCACTTCAGATAACTATTTTCCAAAGCCAAATACGAAGCTGTTATCTTTTATATGTGTACAATATTTGTTAAAACTGACTTGAAGTGTTGTTTTAAGTCTCCTGGCAATGTTATGGAGACCAGGTTTTTACAAGCTTTTTCTTGTCTCGTCTACACGTGTCTATCTGCTTATTTGTCTGCCTTTAATCTTCTCATCTTTTCATTGCAAGTATTTGATCAACGTCTTCAAGATCAAGATTTAATGTTGGTGAAGTTCTCGAGGGTTTGACCAGCGACAGAGCAAAATGGAAGAGATTGACGTGCTGTGCCGACCCCACATAATAGTGGCAGAAGGATAAAGAGGAAGAAGAAGAAGAAGTTCTCGACGCTGAAATATGCAGTCAAAATTTCTGATAGGTACTATTCGGATCAAAACAAAATATAACCCTACAATTAACACTCGTTGCATCGTAAAAGACATAAGTATACATTTATTATGTCCACTCCACTGTAAATGAGTACATTGTCTTAACTGAAGAGCATATACTGACAGCCTCCATGGTCCAGTGGTTAAGGCGTTTGCCTGTTGACCCGGGGGTCGTGTGTTCGATTCCCACCGGAAGCATACTCTGTTTAGTTGTTTCCAGTTTGGTAAGGACATTGCAGGCTTGAATCACCTGATTGTCTGATAATAAAGATGATTCCGGGCTTCGGAAGGCACGTTAAGCCGGTTGTCGCGGCTGGTAGTCGTTAAAGGAACCACATCAGAGGCCGAGAGGCGGTTCCGAAGAACTCTGACACTAGGGTGTGCATGGTCGATTGACCGTGACACCTACTCAAAATGATGAGAGCATATACTTACCATTTCCACTTTAAATTCAAGTACGAATCCTCAAAATTCCAGCTTTGATAAAATGACGTTAGGCAAACAGAGCTATGATCTTGATCTATTGTGTAAACACAACCGAATCAATAGGTCATGGAAGGTCAGAGATTCTTTTCCGTCGACAATATTCGCGAGGTCCTTTTTGATTGTCATTTTCAGATTTACCAGATGTTTCGCAAAGTGCAAATTTGTGTTGATAAAAATAGAAATACGATCTCTGTTGTTGTCTTTTGTCCGTTTCAGTTTGGGATGCGTGGAATAGATTGTGTGGAATATTGTGAAAATAAACCTCTCCAAAACAGGCCACACAAATATACATTTACAAGAACTTTCACTTTTATGAATGAAGTAAAATACTACACTTCTAAATAGTGGGTAGTGTTCAAGTGGTACGCATGCTTGGAATGCTTATACATACATAGTATAACGTCTATATTCCTTGCGGGGAGACAGAGCCTAGGTCTGCAAGACCTTATAGCCACATTTAGCATGTTGGAGAACGTGCAGATGGAAAAAGGAAACAAAATATTAACTTGATTCCTCAGATTTAATCCATTCCCTCGTTCGGCTTTTACGATATGCACGGGAAGAAAAGTAGCTGGTACACTCTACGTTTTTTCTTTTCTTCCAGACCAGCATTTAAGTGATTTATCGATTATCATAAAAATAAATATTTTTTGTATGAAAAAACTAAAAAAAATAGCGCGTCGAGTTTTTAATATTTGCTACTTAGCATTACTTTGACATAAGGATATCATCCTTTAAAATATTTGCACTTAATTTAAATGGACTTTAATCAATCAATAATAATTTATTCTTATAGAGACTAGCTCCGTGGCGCAGCGGTCAACACGCCAGCCTGCGACACGGAGTGACCGGGTTCGATCCCCGGCCAGGTCAAGATGGAAAATGATCTTTTTTAGATTGGCCTGGATCTTGGATGTGTATCTATATATGTATTTGTTATAAAATATAGTATCGTTGAGTTAGTATCCCATAACACAAGTCTCGAACTTACTTTAGGGCTAGCTCAATCTGTGTGATTTGTCCGTATATATTTATTTATTCAGACACTTAAACAGTCCATTTTTGTTATTGAAATATTATTTACATTTATTTACTTAATAATAGTTGTATCTTTTTGCTTCGGCAACAAAAAGGTTAATGTATTTCGGTAGACTGTTGTTTTATTATTGACCTTCAATAAATTTACATGTCTGAAAGGGCTCATAAACAGGGCTTGTTACCGGTACCAAATTCCCATTATAAGTACCGGTAAGTACCGGTATTACTATTCTGTTAAAATTTTAACGGTAATATGAGGTACCGGTAATCTAGTATTTAACGGTAATAATATTGTTAACAGTTAACGGTAATTTTACCGCTACTTGTTACCGGTACCAAATTCACATTATAAGTACCGGTAAGTACCGGTACCTCTATTCTGTCAAATTTTAACGGTATTAAAATTGCGTTAATTTTACCGGTACCTACGCATTGTTGCCGTCTACCGCATGGGACTCGCTCGACTGTAAAAGTGCCGCCCTATTGTGGGCCCCCGCCTCACGCCGCACATGCACAACACGGCAACGACACACATTAACGAAATGATAATTCCCAATACAAGTACCGGTACTAAGTACCGGTACTGTTTACCGGTATTTGGTACAGGTACTTCTTTCAATTACCGGTACCGTCGTTTTATTGAGGTACCGGTACCAATCCAATTACCGGTACCGTTGTATTATAGAGGTACCGGTACTTGATTTTTACCGTTACCAAATGTACCGGTACCAAACCAATTACCGGTACTGTCGTTTCATAGAGGTACCGGTAATGGATTTTTACCGGTATTCCAACCCCTGCTCATAAATATGAACCTCTTTCGTTAGTTCAATAAAATTAAAAACGAAATTATGTTTCGTCTTAAATAATATATGTTTAGAGTTAGTCAATAACTGACCACAAAGATATGACCCGACGAGTGGGCAGTTTGAGTGAATTGAAAAACATGACAATTTACAAAAACCATCATAGTGTGAATTGGATTCGCGCACCAAGGGTTACTATATTTTTGTTGTGATTTATCTACAACTAGCTTTCGCCCGCGGCTCAAATAACATGATTATCATGTCAAATCCTAATATGACAATAATGAAAATATATAAGAGTCAGTTCAATGAATGCAAAAGCTTCAATCAAATGTAATGGTAGATACACTGTCTCATACAAAATGAAGCCTTGATATGTCCCTGAGTCAAAACATAATGCATACTTACAAACAACATCAAAAACGATACATACTGAAATTTTTTAATCCACCTTTGTTTTTTTTACTTTTGTTTTTGCATCTTTTCACTGTACCTTCGTCATCGCGAGACGTGTGCTAGCGCGGTTTATTGGAACTGTGGACAAAACAGCTCCGAAACTCGATTAGTGCGCTGTTTTGCTGGTGCAACTTTTCGAGCGCGAATCGTTACATTTGATTCAAGAGCTAAAGGCTTTTTTTTCAAGTTTGTAACAAATTTACATATTTGGGTCTCGCTCAGACTGTGCCATGTGGTCAGTTAGTGAAGAACTCTATCTTTGAACAATCGTCTGTAATTAATTAATCCATCCATCGTTTAATTTATGTAGTTACATATGTTCTTAGTTAAAATAAAATACAATAATAATTAAATTTAGTACTTGCATCAAGCTGCCTCGGTTTTATTTGAGACATACGGATGTTGACGATTGAGAACATTTTCATGCCACAAAACTATTTTAATGATCAAAACACGTTTATTTTTTGGAAATCTTTTAAAGGGTACCGTATATACTGATCCGTACAAAAGGTAAAAAGGTACCGTAATAGGATCATTCGGTTGTCTGTCTGTCAGTCAGTCTATGTGTCAAGACCATTTTTAGGGTTCCATACCCAAAGGGTAAAAACGGGACCCTATTAATATGACTCCGCTGTCCGTCTGTCAGTCCGTCTGCCACCAGGCTGTATCTTATGTACCGTTATAGTCAGACAGTTGAAATTTTCACAGATGATGTATTTCTGTTGCCGCTATAACAACAAATACTAAAAACAGAATAAAATAAATATATAAGGGGGCTCCCATACAACAACGATACAACGAACGACAATACAAACGATATTGATAACAGCGACAGGTGGACGCTTAAAACTGTTCACAGAATATTAAGTTGTTTATTCACTTTAAAAATAAATAATTAAATTAAAATGAATATTCAAGAGGGACTCCCATACAACAGACATGATTTTTTAGTCTTTTTTATAGATAATGGACGGAACCCTTCGTGCTTGAGTCCGACTCGCACCAGGACGGTTTTTTCAAGAACGCGTACTTAGAAGTATCTAGTTTAATATTACGTACCAACTTTATAAACTTAGATGTAATAATTTGATATTGTCGCAAGCCTCAACGGGTATAAAAGGATTGGGATATGGTGGATAATTTTCGACGAGGTTTAGAGCGCGGTAGCTCAATTGACCGTAGGTCACACATAGACCAAGGAAAAGGTGCAAACCCTGCCCGAGTGGAATTTTTCATTCACCAAGGATAAGCCCTTTTGGCAACGTAGCTTTTAGCCCATAAGACTAGTTCGTTGCTGCCCTTATGGCACTGCCTCCGTGGTCCAGTGGTTAAGGCGTTTGCCTGTAGACCCGGGGGTCGTGGGTTTGATTCCCACGGGAAGTATACTTTGTTTCGTTGTTTCCAGTTTGGTTAGGCCATTGAAGGCTTAAATCACCTGATTGTCCGATAATAAAGATGATTCCGTGCTTCGGAAAGCACGTTAAGCTGTTGGTCCCGGCTGCCATCTAGTAGTCGTTAAAAGAACCACGTCAGAGGCCGAGAGGCGGTTCAGAAGAACTCTGACACCAGGGTGTACATGGTCGATTGACCGTGTCACCTACACGAAATGATTATGAGGCTATGCATGCAATCGCGGCCCATCAGGCAATATAAGAATTTGCCGCCTCTCCAAGCCTCGCATACAGGCAACGTCAAAGCCTAGTCCGTCTCACTTTGGGGGCTTTTGGTGATATTGCCTATTCAGGTTGAGGGCACTCTGCCCTCGCCTCAAAGGCCATGAAGTAGCGAAAGCACACTAGGAGCTAGCTAAATAGATATTTTAAACAGTGCGTGCAATCCCTATTCCCAGTCTCCTTGCAAACGAATTGGACCTATGCTGATGTTCTTTAAAAAAAATCTCAAGGGTCGCATATTTTGTGATATGTTGGAAGTATTTAAATTTCTCTATCGCATTAAGAAATTAAATGTTATGTGTGTATGTTTTACGACCCGTGTGTCACCCTCCCTGGGATTACACTGTGATCTGCATCACTCGTTCGTTTTATTGACGTAACATGACATGTGACTGACGTAAAATATGCGTACATTTATATTTCTGATAAAATAAGTAATGGAAATTTGGTATTTTTGAAGTGAAAAGTTATTGAGGCGCGATAGATATGTAATTTTTTGTAAGGGAAAAACTTGTGAATTCGCGCGAATTCCACAGACATGTAATTGGCTTGTTTTTTTTTAAAGACGACGCAGCAAGACGGCCTACTAACAGCCTACTATGTAAACCCCATGAAGCTATAGTAGCTGAGTGGAAACCGCACCATGAGTGAAGCAAGTTGCAAAACAATCCAAAAGAAAAACCGTGAAGTCCGCCGAAATTCCCGCCAAAAACTCCACGATATTAATTGTCTTTACTTCTATTGGTAGTCTCTATGGTAGCTTTTTTTAAAATAAATAATGTATTGGTAATTAAAACACAAACTTTCCGTAGATGTGAAAACACAGCTTATGTAGATTCTTCTATAAAGTTTTTATGAGTTAGTGGCCAACACTGGTGGACATTAATACTTAAAATATCTTTACATATTCGTATATTCATAAAAAAACCGGCCAAGTGCGAGTCGCACAAAGGGTCCCGTACCGTTATCTATAAAAATGGCAATAAAATCATGTCTGTTGTATGGGAGCCCCCTTTAATATTTATATTATTATATTATTTTGTAGAACTACATCATCTTTGAAAATCTCAACTGTCTAAATATCACGGTTCATGAGATACTGCCTGGTGACAGACGAACAGACAGACAGACAGCGGAGCCATATTAATAGGGTCCCGTTCTTACCCTTTGGGTACGGAACCTTTCAGAATATTTATCACAAAAAAATAATAGCGACACGAAGTTAGCCGGGTCAGCTAGTACGGAACTCAAAAAATGTAGACAGAACAAGAAATCGATCTGAGATGATAGCTTTCTCAAATTCCGTCTTAAAATGTGGTATTAAAAGTTCCAGTTAAATATCCAAGGGTTTCAAATTTCATAATACATCCGACCAGTTTGAGACAGAGTATGTTCGTCTCAATTCATGAAATAGATTATCAGCAGTTCGCAGGCGGCTGTACTCGGTACAGTCGCGCACATTAACTTTTACGCCGCCTATTAAAGGGATCATTGTCAGCCTGATGAACTTCTCACTGCTTATTCAGGGACAAAGAATAGGTCCTTCGAACAGAAGGACGAGATTTAACAGAGTACCTTTTCATCGTTCTTTGAAATCGTGCCTTACTATCTATTTCTATCGCTGTATTTCAACATATCGTCACCATACCTTGTGTATATAGTGAGATTTTCGGACTTATCTTGTTTTTTACGAAGAAAATCATGAAGTGTTGCATTATATCATGTAAAAACTACTCAGATAAACGTTCAGATGCTATGGAAGGAATCACATTTCATTTGTAAGTATATTTATTCGTAATTTACTTAAATTATTCTAGAAAAATCTTTTGGCGACGTTCCGTGCTACTCATCGTTAGATGGCACCACTTTGCGTAATGGGACGTATGAACTATAAAAATATATTAAAGCTAATTATCGTAATAAATAATAACCATAAGTACTGAAATTTGTTCTAAATTTATACCTAAAGACTTTTACCTTGACAAAAAGATTATGTTTATGTTGTTTCATAATTCTCTTTTCAGCAATGCTCCACATGTCGTCAACGTTGAATAATAGTGAACGTCAAGATGACGGGACTCCGCCGAATTTGCGAATATGATGTGATTAGGATGTAGTACCATATTAGTGCTATTTTATACTTACATAATAAAATTTTATTATGGAGACAGTTTTATTATGGAGGTTGGGCTCTCTCTACCCCGTAAGGGAAATAGACGTGATAATATGTATGTATGTTTTAACATTTTGGTTTTGCACTTAATTTTTAGGCAAAGGTAAATTAAAACAAATTCAGAGTAGAATAACCTCCATAATAAAACTGTCAAACAAACGCCTAAGCAAATTGTAAGAGCAGTATAATGCTACTTGGCTTTGAAATTCACTTTTTCCTCAGGAGCTTATTCGTTTATTTATTTATTTGTCAAACATGTGTTACAATGTGTTAAATAATATAAAAGTAGGAATCAACATGCTTACTGTTAGGGTGTACAAATATTGAATCAGATGAGCTCTTGTTAGTACCACATAAAATAAACAATAAATAATATTAAATTACAAAATAAGTCAATATATGTACAATAAGCACAAAAAATATATAAATAGAGAGATAAAAAAAAAACACTAAATTTAATCATTAAAAAAACGCACTAATATCATAGTAACACTTCTGGTTTAGGAATGATTTCAGGTTTTTCTTAAATAAATTTATATTTAATGTTTTATATTCCTTAGGGATTTTATTATAAATTTTCGGGACAGAGCTGTTTTTGATTGATGTAGACAAAGTCTATCGCCATTTCTTCTGTTTCTTGCACACACATCCGATATACGTTTGAATAAATGGGGATTATTTTGAACAAATACAGCTATCTCAAATATATACAGTGATGGCAGTGTTAGTATTTTATATTATTTTTGCATTTTAAAAACCAATTTTTTATCTGTAGAATTTCCCCAGAAAAATCGTTGAAAATATTTTTTATTTTTACAATTGAAGTGTTTTTTAAGAACTGAATTGTGGTCCCGCCATTTTGATATTATAATAGCGGGACCACTTTCTTTGTTGAATATCTTGAAATCATTTGAGTGTACAATTTTATTATAGCACGTATGTAAGTATAAAATAGCACTAATATTACTACGTACGTAATGTTACTACATCATAGTTACATCATATTCACAAAACCGGGCGGGGTCCCGTCATCTTGACGTTCACGAATAATAGCCATACATGGCAAAATGTCTAGGGTTGCCAACCACCTAGTTTTCGCTAGTTATTACTTTTTACTGTTTTATTAAAAGACAGTATACAAAATACTGTTTTCTCAACCGCTGATAAAACTACGATTGGATTTTGAAATTTTATAAAAAGTTACATGGAAGATGAGGGAATAATGATGTTTCTGAGCACCCCGAGAGCATTTTTCATCAAAGAAACCTACTTTCAGTGAGTGCTCACCCCATATGCAGACAGCATCGACCACAATTCTTTCATAGTTTTTTTCCAAATCTACGAATACGCAGTACAGTTTTTGACCTTTGGCCAAAAATTTCTCCAAAATGAAAAAGACATGGATAAGACCTGCCAGTCTATTTGCTAACTTAGTGTACAACGTTTTGATGGTCACTTCAAAATACATTTTGATGGTCACATCAAATACATCTTATATAAAAATTAACAATATCATACGAAAGCCGCAATGCATTTTGAAGTGTCTATCAAAACGTTGTACACCGAGTTAGCAAATAGGCCGGCTGATCTGTACATCCCATTCCTTTTCTGATCCCGCTTGTTAGTTAAGTTAGTTGTAAATAAAACTTTTGTACATGTGGTATCATTTTTTGACATTCATACAAATCGAATATTACACTTTGGCGTTACGTGATACTTTTCAATTGATTGAGATTATGTCTGTTAATGTAGATTTTTCATGGTAAGAAAAAATTAATGGCTATTCTTAAGCTTATTTACACTCCATGCTATGATTATTAAATCATAATACTTCAAGAAATATATGATCGAAGCATAATAGTATTTGATTTTTACTATTGGAACCAATATCTCCCTATGTCCTTTATTATTAATGATGGAAAAATGTCATGCGATCGATGTAATTTCTTGATAAGACCAACGATCAACAAAAGATCAATCCACCAGTTTGTATATTTTTTGACATGTGGGTCGAGCATGTGGGTCAAAAAAATATACAAACTTGTGGCGGCGTCGAAGGCAGGCTAGTACTACTACTAGCTCAAGTCACCTCTAGTATGGCAAAGTTTTGGGTGGCCCGTGCGTCAACTCGTATGCTGCCTGGATTTTGACTACTCTTTTACATGATATGGTCACTGACACTATGGTTTTATTATGGAATTTGATTAATTATCTATGACAAAAAACAGAAAGGAAATAATTTACATAAAACATATTGATTCCTTGTTTTTGTGGCTGTGAAGATGTAGTCTCCAAATAAACGATTGCTTTGAACAGGTACAGAACTATACTATATACAACAATATTATGTTATTGGAAAATTTTAAATTTATATGTTTCTAACCATAGTTTTACCAGCAGTCGTGAAAACAGTGTTTTGCAAACTTTCTTATAATAGAACAGTAAAAAGCATTAACTAGCAAAAACAGTATTATACTGTTTTTAACAGTCTGGTTGGCAACCCTAATTACTCAGCTATCTGACACTAGATGTCAGTAGGTGTTAGGGACATCTAGTGACGTATAGATAAACTAAAAAGAAAGATCAACATCGAACTTATTAATTAGTTGGGCTATTCGCCGCTAGATGGATATAAAGGAGGGAGTGAGACAGAGCAAGTAGAGTGAGACAGATAATACTCCCCTCACCCCCTGTAAGTGCCACGCATGGTTTCATAGAAAATATTCCTTAGGGCAACTCGTCTCTGTATGTACTCCGTGATATTTACTTTTGATATAGCTTTTACTGAAATGGAATTGGGCGGGACATGTCTGCCGCGTGCGACCAGAAAGTAAGGCTAAAATTATATTATAAAAACTTACGCAAGATGAATTAATTAAACTTCAAAACAACGATTTACTCACGTATTATTAGTCGCTATCACCCCCTGTCCATTGCATCGGCACGAGCGCGGCGCGCTGAGAAGCGGGTAGCGGCGGTCGTCACGGCCCCCGCCGTGACGACCTTCACACTCGCCCTGAAGATAGCCTTCTGTATAGATTGAAACATGTCGGTGATACCGACTACGATACGTGAGTAAACTGTTGTTTTAGAGTTTTAAGACTAAAATATTACTCATTCTCATTCAAATCATCGTTTTGGCTACCCAATGACCGGATAGGAGACCCAAAACGATAAGGCGTGTTTTTTTTTTTGCCAGGATGGCAAATAATAGCAGCAGATAGAGACAAGCGGAGAAGTAAAGGGGAGGCCTTTGCTCCATGGCACACAACACCTACTGGCTATTAAAAAAAATATTTTAAGGGGTGACTTTGCCCAATACGGACTAGGATCAATACTGGAAAGCCATAAGTATTTTCTAGTAAAGCTTCTTCCTGTGACTTTGCCTGCATTAAATTTTATTAGAATATATTCGGCCATATTTGTGTAAATAAGAGAAAAAATGCATTTATATACATCTAAAGATCCTGAGATCGTATAGATGTTTACAAATGCTCTTTTTCTCAATAAAAAATAGTGTTAGAATTTCAATAATGCTACACACATTCCTATCACTAGACCACAGCAAGAAAAAAAATGGGTTAAAAAATGTTTTCGACCAACTTCTTTCTCTGGAAGTTATTATTGAAATTCTAACATTATACCGAGTGAAAACTCTATTCTTTATATCTGCTATCTCTTATGGCGTTTACTCACTGAACCAATTAAGATGAAATGTTGTATGAAAATATTTTCTATCCAGCGCGCTCAAACGCTAGCCAGCTTTAAGTCTCAAGTAAAATCACATTTCCTTTCGTCTTTGTAATTTTTCTCCTTTCATATAACGTTCAGGTCTCGGTTTCGCACATTTCGTGTACAGTTTTATTATATGTGTGTATGTATGTATTTATGTATATATTTTATTTATATATTTCTGTTTTTCATAAAATTGCTCCTCCACATCTTTGAACCTTGCCTGTTTGTTGATGTATTTTTTCCAACTACCTTAAAGAGCCTGGAAGAGATTGCTATTGCGATAAGGCCGCCTTTTGTATATCTTTTTATGCTTTTTGTTTTTTATTAATGTTCTTTATGTGTGCAATGAAGTATTAAAATAAATAAATAAGGGAAGAACGGATAAAACTTTTAATCTCAGATAGTAAATAAATAAATATATACGGACCAATCACACAGATTGAGCTAGCCCCAAGGTAAGTTCAAGACTTGTGTTATGGGATACTAACTCAACGATACTATATTTTATAACAAATGCATATATAGACATCCTTGCGGGCGGAGCCGATGATAATATCTAGTACACACGCAAATTCAAAATTGTGTTTTTTAATTCACTTTGGTAGATATAGGTATTTAATCTAGCCTATGTTCATCAGGGATAATGTAGGACACAAATGGCCATGCCATAAAAAACGTGGTTTCCGAAGCAAGGAGGACCTCGAGATATTTTTAAGCCATTTGCGGTCACCCATCCAAGTGGGGACCGCGCCCAGGCTAGCTTAACATGCGTAAGTGCTAGTAATGCTCACACACACAGGGCTGCTCTACATTTATAATCTTAAAAGCCGTTTTCTCACTTATGTATTTTTCTAAAAAAAAAAAATTGAATATGTTGGACCTCGAGAAGATTTAAACATTCTTTTTCCTTCATTATTCTGTGACAACACTGCCGGCCTAAAAAGCAGGGAAGGGGTAACTTATGATAGTAATTTGTCTTGATGGGTACTCTCCATACTCCAATGGGAATCTTACCCCTTATGCATCTCCATATTTATTTCCTATTTCCTCACTAAAGACTGTCATATTTTACGCTGAAATAGCTCGTAATAAATGTTTTGCTTAGGTTTCTGGCACGACATTGTATTTTTATTCGAAATTGTTATAATGTATACTTCCTGTATACAAAATAAATATGGGTCTATCGTCGTTTTATAAGTGCACCGTCGGTCCCCCGGAAACCACGAAAGTAACGATATCATAACTCTATCTTTTTTCCTCAAAACGCTTCATGTATTTCTGGAGGTAAAAGTATATTGAAAATATTAGACATAATAAAATACCAATTCAGGTTATGATTGTTGAGGATATTATTAATGCTGCGACTCGAGAATGCATAAGAAATGCAACCTGAAGAGGAGAAGAACCGGACAGCGGGACATACATTTTTTTGCCAGAACTGAAAAGGGGACGCTTCGTGGTCATTCGGTCAATTAAGAACTTGTATCTGTATTTACCAGTTTTTTTACTAAACCTTTTTCTAGGAATTTACCAACCGATTCAAAGTGTTCATTTCTTTTCTCTATATATTTATCTTTCCAAGGACCTGTCTTGTAAGTAAAGTACAGACACGGAAGCAGCTCAAGATAACACGACACTAAACGAGGATGATCTTGTTAAATACATATAAAATAATAAAATGGTATCTGTGGGTACCAGTTTTTTCTTACTGTAAAGTGTGGCTCATATATTTCGTCTATATCTTTATCTATCCGAGGACCCATATAAGTAAAGTGCGCTTTGCCACGGACACGGTAGCGGCTCAGGACAACACGACACTAAATGAGGATGATCTGTAGTCTTTTTACTCAACCTTTTTCTAGAAATTCAACCACCTATTCAAAGTGTTTATTTCTTTTCTCTATATCTTTATCTACCCAAGGACCCATCTTGTAAGTAAAGTGCACTTTGCCACGGACACGGAAGAGGCTCAAGACAACACGACACTAAACGAGCCCATATTTCGCGGCGCTCCTAGCCAGAAATTAATTAGAAGTGCGCTGGCAAACGGTTATTGGGGTTTACAAAAATTTATTGGACAACTATTGCGAGGCGCCAGTGATAAGAGAATAGCGGTTTTTTGTATTCAATGATAGTTTAGGCATCGGTAGTAATCCAGTGTAGGCCACTGGACCACTACTGGATGTAACTTGTAACTATGTAGTCCAAGTTAAGGTTTGAACCTTGTTTGTCCGGAGTTATACCTAGAAGTTTATGTTCTAGGTATAAATTATTTCATTTCTATCTTAAATTTTTTTTCAATTTTGTCATACAGTAACGATCTCATATTTCTGTCTTTTTTTAATTAAGTAGCTGTGCCAGTATGCCAACTACTATACTTTCATATTTCCTTGCTGGCTTATTAATTATGTTTCAGGCTCAGAGGTCTAGTGGGTATGTTCAGCTGAGTTGTGTATTGTCTATAAGAAACACGTTTCTGAGACTGAACCACTAGGCCACGAGCTCTGTGGCCTAGTGGTTATCATACTAGGCTGCCACACCGGAGTTCCCGGGTTCAATCCTCGATCAGGTCAAGATGCAAAATTATCTTTTTCAAAGTGGCCGGGTCTTTGATGTTTATCTATATATGTATCTGTTATAAAAAAAATTACGATTGACTTAGTATCCCATAACACATGTCTCGAACTTACTTTGGGGCTAGCTTAATCTGTGTGATTTGTCCATATATATTTATTTATTATTATTTACTCTGCCACATTGAAGGCAAGCGTTCACGCGGTCGGTCTCCAACGAGGTGGCTAGATGTTGTCAAAGCTGTAACACAGTGCCCAGCAACAGAACGCTCCAAAAAAGCCGCAAACAGAGATACGTGGAGAATGATCGCAACAGCAGCGGCCATAGACGAGCAACCCAATCCGTAATCACGACCACTCTGTCAAGAGTGTATGACTAAGAAGAAGAATTTACTCTGCATAAGCTCTGCTTTCTAATCCTTCTTCTTCCTCTTTGCCTATTCCAACTTTAGGTGGGGTCAGCTCTCCTAATATTTTTGCGCCAAATTTTCATTTATGATTAGTTTACCCATGCTGATCCACCATGTCAAGAGTCTGCTTTCTGATCCAATGAAACATTTATTCCAAAAGCCAAAACATAAAAGCTTTTTATGTTCCACTCTTTAAGAGTGACAAGAGCCATATTCTACTTACATTAATTCAAGAAAAGTATGAACTACTTTAATCATTAAAATCGCTTCCACTCTTGACTCGGACTGCACCTTAAGAGTGCTAGAGTGGTGTTTCTCAGAGATAGTGTCAGCGGACAGATGTAATTGTTTTAAACGTGAGCCTGCGATGTCCGTGACTGCAAAGATCTTGAGGTAAGATGGAAGATAATGCTCAGACGTGCGAATTGTAAGCCAGGTAGTTAGATTCTTCTTCTATTCTAGCACTGCAACTACGAGATTCTTCTATCCTATAGGATTTAAAGTAATATATATTTTACAGCGTTCTTTGGAATATGTATTTGCACTAACTGGCTCCATGGTCCAGTGGTTAATGCGTTTGCCTGTAGACCTGGGGGTCGTGGGTTCGAATCCCACGGGAAGCATACTTAGTTAAGTTGTTTCCGGTTTGGATAGGACACTGCAGGCTTGAATCACCTGATTGTCTGATAATAAAGATGATTCCGTGCTTCGTAAGGCACGTTAAGCCGGTGGTCCCGGCTGCCATCTGGTAGTCGTTAAAGGAACCACGTCAGAGGCCGAGAGGCGGTTCCGAAGAACTCTGACACCAGGGTGTGCATGGTCGATTGACCGTGACACCTACTCGAAATGATGATGATTCCGTGCTTCGGAAGGCACGTTAAGCCGTTGGTCCCGGCTGCCATCTGGAAGTCGTTAAAGGAACCACCTCAGAGGCCGAGAGGCGGTCCCGAAGAACTCTGACACCAGGGGGTGCATGGTCGATTCACCTACACGAAATGATGATGATGACCTTGAAAATAAGTACTGTCTCCGAAAAATCAAGATTGACGAGGGCGTAAGCTAGTCATCTATACTATAATATTATAAAGCTGAAGAGTTTGTTTGTTTGTTGGTTTGAACGCGCTAGTCTCAGGAACTACTGGTTCAAATTGGAAAATTAATTTTGTGTTGGATAGTCCATTTATTGAGGAGGGCCTTAGGCTATAAAACATCAAGCGGCGACCAATAGGAGCGACGAAGTCGCGGGCAACAGCTAGTAACTAATATAATTCATGCGAAAATGTGTTTGTTCGTTTACTTTTTTGTGTATAAACCCGGAATCTATCTCTTATAGGTTGCCCTCTTAGGCCAGGGCAGATGGCCATACGAAACATACGAAACAGTTTCTGCTCAAGCTGAAACAAACGGTTCGCTGCACTCTTCGAGCACTCCATCATCATCATCATCATCATCAGGTCCTTTTTAGTCTCCACTACAGGAGCACGACCCTCTCTGTACTACTAGAGCCATACTTGGCCAGAGCAGCCAGAGGACTTGGCCTACACTCTCCACGCTGGCCAGACGGGTGGGAAAGGTCTCTCAGGTGTTTATAAGCTTTGTTGAGCTTGTATTTCTTAAGTCGCCTTCTACGACATCCACGGGAAGACTTGGAGTGGTTCTATTCTACTCTGCCGGATACCACACGGCTATTCCGGAACGAGAACTCCATACCGGAAGGGAAAAGGCTTGGCGGTGTTTTACTACATTTTCCATCTTGACCTGGCCGGAGATCGAACCCGGGCACTCTCGTGTCGCAAGCTGGCGTGTTGACCGCTGCGCCACGGAGCTAGCCTATATCACGAATAAGCTAGGATTTTACTCTTAGTCTGCCCTTATGAATTCTAATAAAAGAGTTGTAGTAGGTCAAAGAACAGACATAAACCGTTATTAAAACTTTATAAGCGATAGTAAAAACTTGACGCGCCGCGGGACGTATAACAAACGGTTTAATATTTAATGATATCGGTTTTCTTCAGCCATTTACTTTAGACTGCATATTTTTAATGTCTACACCCATAGTTATTCGCGTTTTATTGAGTTTTATTGCTAAGCAAGAGATTCATTGCTTTTCTTTTATTGCGATGTGTTTGTTGTATAATTTTTACGAATTTATTTTATTACAATGCCTTTTCAAATGTGAAAAAAAAAAAAACTTGATTTGACTTTTAAATTGACTTCTTTATTTCGTGTAGGTGACACAGTCAATCGATCATGCAAAACCTTGGTGTCAGAGTTCTTCGGAACCGCCTCTTGGCCTGTGACGTGGTTCCTTTAGCCAGATGGCAGCCGGGACCGACGGCTTAACGTGCCTTCCGAAGCACGGAATCATCTTATTGATCAGACAATCAGGTGATTCAAGCCTGCAATGTCCTAATCAAACTGAAAACAACTAAACCAAATATGTTTCCTGTGGGAATCAATCCTACGACCCCGGGTCTACAGGCAAATGCCTTAACCACTGGACCACTGAAGCAGTAAAATTTTCAAGGTGAAAGGTAGACTATGTCCTTGATTAGTTAAATCGTAACAACCAAAGACACTTTCGCCCTTTCAATATTACGAATAAGCTAGGATTTTACTCTTAGTCTGCCCTTATGAATTATAATAAAAGAGTTGTAGTAGGTCAAAGAACAGACATAAACCGTTATTAAAACTTTATAAGCGATAGTAAAAACTTGACGCGCTGTAGGACGTCTAACAAACGGTTTAATATTTAATGATATCGGTTTTCTTGAGCCATTTACTTTAGACTGCATATTTTTAATGTCTACACCCATAGTTATTCGCGTTTTATTGAGTTTTATTGCTAAGTAAGAGATTCATTGCTTTTCTTTTATTGCGATGTGTTTGTTGTATAATTTTTACGAATTTATTTTATTACAATGCCTTTTCAAATGTGAAAAAAAATAACTTGATTTGACTTTTAAATTGACTTCTTTATTTCGTGTAGGTGACACAGTCAATCGATCATGCAAAACCTTGGTGTCAGAGTTCTTCGGAACCGCCTCTCGGCCTGTGACGTGGTTCCTTTAGCCAGATGGCAGCCGGGACCGACGGCTTAACGTGCCTTCCGAAGCACGGAATCATCTTATTGATCAGACAATCAGGTGATTCAAGCCTGCAATGTCCTAATCAAACTGAAAACAACTAAACCAAGTATGTTTCCCGTGGGAATCAATCCTACGACCCCGGGTCTACAGGCAAATGCCTTAACCACTGGACCACTGAAGCAGTAAAATTTTCAAGGTGAAAGGTAGACTATGTCCTTGAGTAGTTAAATCGTAACAACCAAAGACACTTTCGCCCTTTCAATATTACGAATAAGCTAGGATTTTACTCTTAGTCTGCCCTTATGAATTATAATAAAAGAGTTGTAGTAGGTCAAAGAACAGACATAAACCGTTATTAAAACTTTATAAGCGATAGTAAAAACTTGACGCGCTGTAGGACGTCTAACAAACGGTTTAATATTTAATGATATCGGTTTTCTTGAGCCATTTACTTTAGACTGCATATTTTTAATGTCTACACCCATAGTTATTCGCGTTTTATTGAGTTTTATTGCTAAGTAAGAGATTCATTGCTTTTCTTTTATTGCGATGTGTTTGTTGTATAATTTTTACGAATTTATTTTATTACAATGCCTTTTCAAATGTGAAAAAAAATAACTTGATTTGACTTTTAAATTGACTTCTTTATTTCGTGTAGGTGACACAGTCAATCGATCATGCAAAACCTTGGTGTCAGAGTTCTTCGGAACCGCCTCTCGGCCTGTGACGTGGTTCCTTTAGCCAGATGGCAGCCGGGACCGACGGCTTAACGTGCCTTCCGAAGCACGGAATCATCTTATTGATCAGACAATCAGGTGATTCAAGCCTGCAATGTCCTAATCAAACTGAAAACAACTAAACCAAGTATGTTTCCCGTGGGAATCAATCCTACGACCCCGGGTCTACAGGCAAATGCCTTAACCACTGGACCACTGAAGCAGTAAAATTTTCAAGGTGAAAGGTAGACTATGTCCTTGAGTAGTTAAATCGTAACAACCAAAGACACTTTCGCCCTTTCAATATTACGAATAAGCTAGGATTTTATTCTTAGTCTGCCCTTATGAATTATAATAAAAGAGTTGTAGTAGGTCAAAGAACAGACATAAACCGTTATTAAAACTTTATAAGCGATAGTAAAAACTTGACGCGCCGTGGGATGTATAACAAACGGATTAATATTTAATGATATCGGTTTTCTTGAGCCATTTACTTTAGACTGCATATTTTTAATGTCTACACCCATATTTATTCGCGTTTTATTGGGTTTTATTGCTAAGCAAGAGATTAATTGCTTTTCTTTTAGTGCGATGTGTTTTCGTTGTATAATTTTTACGAATTTATTTTATTACAATGCCTTTTCGAAGATGAAAAAAAAACTTGATTTGACTTTTAAATTGACTACTTTATTTCGTGTAGGTGACACAGTCAATCGACCATGCACATGCATAACCTTGGTGTCGGAGTAATAAATAAATAATAAATATATACGGACAAATCACACAGATTGAGCTAGCCCCATAGTAAGTTCGAGACTTGTGTTATGGGATACTAACTCAACGATACTATATTTTATAACAAATACATATATAGATACACATCCAAGACCCAGGCCAATCTGAAAAAGATCATGTTCTATCTTGACCTGGCCGGGGATCGAACCCGGTCACTCCGTGTCGCAGGCAGGCCTGTTGACCGCTGCGCCACGGAGCTAGAGTTCTTCGGAAACGCCTCTCGGCCTCTGACGTGGTTCCTCTAACGACTACCAGATGGCAGCCGGAACCAACGGCTTAAGATGCCTTCCTAAGCACGGAATCATCTTTATTATCAGACAATCAGGTGTGTGACTACTTTATTGAGTAGATAATTAAATAGTTTTTGGATGATTTTATTAACGGTTATAAAACACTTCACCGTAGACCTCTGTGGTGTAGTGGTTACTACGCCAAGCTGTCACACCAGAAGCCCTGTCACAAAAAGAGTTCGAACTCAAGTTATGATAGAGAATGATCTTTTCAGATGCCTAGTAGTCTTTAATGTTTATCTATATAATGTATTTGTTATCCTTAACCTTACTAATATTATAAATGCGAAAGTGAGTTTGTTTGTTTTTTTGTTTGTTTGTTTGTTTGTTTGTTACGCTTTCACGCCGTAACTACTGAACCGATCATCATGAAATTTTGCATACAAGTTCTCTGGAGTACGGAGAAGGACATAGGCTACCTTTTATCCCGGGAAAAAGTACTAATCCCGAGGGATCGACATTGACGCGGGCGGAGCCGCGGGCGAAAGCTAGTAAAATATAAAGGTCTTGGAAAAAATTAAGACGGTCATAAAAATCCTTACCTGTACAAGCCAAGGCCAAAAGTTATACACGGTGAAATTTTAATCGTTTTGGATCCTTAAAGGGACTCAGACCATCAAAATAAACAACTTTACGTATGGGAACAATGCTGGGAACTCAAAAAAAATCGACATTCCCATACAAACTGGCCGGGCGGCGGGACTCTTTTGTATGGAAATGACGGAAAATTTTTGTGAGTTTCCAGCATTGGTCGCATAGAAAAAGTTGTTCATATTGATGGTCTGAGTCACCCCTTTATGGGTCCAAAACGAGCAAAATTTCACCATGTATAAAATACTTTATACCTAAAACATTACAGTGATATTTTAAAACAGGGTACCACAGGATATGTCGCTTAGTCGAAATTTGCGCTGTAACTATAGTGTCTGCTACTGCATCTTAAACACTACGTAGAATACTTCAAATAAAGATAGGTGACAGAAGAATAGCTTACGGTACGCTTTCAATAAAATGTACCGATGATATGGTGTACTATCTATATAGTATCACGTCTTTTTCCCTTGCGGGGTAAACAGAGCCATTGATGGAACGGATTAGATACAGGGACCAGCGATTTAGAGATATTGTGCAATATCTTAATTTATATATTTTTTAATCAATTCTATTCAAAGAAATAAAAATGAAACGAAATGAAATGAAATGAAATGAAATGAAATGAATTGAAATTAAATGAAATGAAATTAAATGAAATGAAATGAAATGAAATAAAATGAAATGAAATGAAATGAAATGAAATGAAATGAAATGAAATGAAATGAAATGAAATGAAATGAAATGAAATGAAATGAAATGAAATGAAATGAAATGAAATGAAATGAAATGAAATGAAATGAAATGAAATGAAATGAAATGAAATGAAATGAAATGAAATGAAATGAAATGAAATGAAATGAAATGAAATGAAATGAAATGAAATGAAATGAAATGAAATGAAATGAAATAAATTTATTTAACTTTTTGATATGCTATGTGAGTAAGCGGTGGCCCCACACTAGGCAATATGCCTGTCATGTGGTAACAAGTTCAGGTTTTCCATAGTAAGGTTACCTGGGTTATTTCTAAACTAAAATAACTAAATATTACGATATCAACTATCACACACAACTACTATTACAACGATCGAAAAATTGAATATAAAACTAAAAGATGCAATACAATGACCTGTCAGGTCTACGTCTCTCACCGTACTAAGCCAATGGGTACAATGAGTTAGTACGCTTTCACCGCGAAAGCTTATGGCTTAAAGTTGTGGTTCTAATTTCCTCTATATAGTTCTTATGTATATTAAAACTCTGTGGATCTATTGCACATATTTATCCTTATCCTTACTAATATTATAAATGCGAAAGTGAGTTTGTTTGTTTGTTATTTGTATGTTTGTTTGTTTATTTGTTTGTTTGTTACGCTTTCACGTCGTAATCATCATTTGCCTACAAGTTCTCTGGAGTACGGAGAAGGACATAGGCTACCTTTTATCCCGGGAAAAAGTACTATTCCTGAGGGATCGACATTGACGCGGACGGAGCCGCGGGCGAAAGCTAGTACTTCTATAAATACCTTAACTTGGATTTTATGGAGGTGAAGCAAATTATCTGCAAGTGTGCATAATTTAGCATATATCATGAGCCGCCATACTGGATTTGAGGCTTTATCCAATCTTAGATCTGCACGCATAGGTTACACTTTTGTTAATGCCTATATTTTGAATCTTTATGGAGGTAAAGCGGGTCGTATGCAAGTTTGCATAGTTTAGCATATTGCATGAGCCGCCTAACTGAATTTGAGGCTGTATCCTATCTTAGATCGGCTGCAGAAGACTTGCTGCAGGGAGATAGTGATCGCAGACCTCCTTGAATAAATAGAGTATCATGTTTAGTTCAAGTTTTTGTGCTTCTGTTAATTAAAATTAGAAAGTAAAGAAAAGCCAAGAGGGCGTTATCTCAACGGGTTAAAGAGCACTAAACTGCAGTCATAAATAAGGACATTGTGAAGTCGGCCATAGCTGATCATATATCTCAAACGGAAAACAACCGATTGATTTAAAAAGACTAAGACAGAGGGTAGACCGATACGTTTTTCCTTGACAGTTCCAACATCCACCGCAGCTCTTCAGTCAGTCTGTGAAGAAGGCAGCTGCAATGTTACCGAAATCCTTACTAATATTATAAATGCGAAAGTGAGTTTGTTTGTTTGTTTATTTGTTTGTTTGTTTGTTACGCTTTCACGCCGTAATTACTGAACCGATCATCATGAAATTTGCATACAAGTTCTCTGGAGTACAGAGAAGGACATAGGCTACCTTTTATCCCGGGAAAAAGTACTATTCCCGAGGGATCGACATTAACGCGGGCGAAGCCGCGGGCGAAAGCTAGTATGTTAATAGTTCCGGTTGGTTGTGATATAAAAATTATTTATGTAGACAAGTACTTTGACTTCTAGTCCCGTCTATAACTCTTTCCAAACATTCGATCAAGTTGTAGAATGTGAACTAATTTACCGGCCGAGTGCATTTTTTTATTATTCATTCGGCTTTTTGCCTATTTATTCTCATCTACAGGTCGTATTTTTTAGTCGTGGTAGAGCCACGCTACCGGCAAAATGAATTGCTACTAGCACGAATGGGCCGGCTCATCCGGGGAAGTACCACACTCTCACAGAAAGTAGAAGCTTTACCGCTTCTATGCTTCACTCGGTGAGAGAGCCGGAGGCATATCCATCACACCACCTTCCCCCTGATTAAAATTTCCTCCCCCAACACCGTGAAAGGCCGGCAACGCTCCTATCACACCCTGATGTTGCAGTCCGTGGGCAGCAGTGATCACTTACCATCAAATGACTCGCTTGCTCGTTTGCCGTCCTATATCATTAAAAAAAATACACTTATTTATCTCTTTTCTAACATCTTATTTATTTTCTAATATTGATAATTCTACAGAATTTGTTGTGTACGGTGCAGGCAAGGTGTTAGGCCCAACACCGTACATGAAGAGATGTGATGCTGATGGGTGGCAGATGATGTTGCGGAGATACCAGACCACGTCACATTGTAAACTGGTTTATTGCTTCTTGATAATGTTACATCTTGCTGGTTAGGTGTGACGGGTCCTTTCTCGTTGGCTGGCCGATAGTATCTTCCCAATGATAAGAATTTTGATGCCAATTATAGCAACAAAACCGCTGACACGCGTCCTACATGTATGTATAAGGCCGCGTGCCGTCTAAATGTGCGATGTAAGCTCGTACATGTTGATTCCGACTCAATGCGACCTCCATTTTCATCAAAACTTTTGGCTGTGGCATAAAAACACGCCTTTGTGCCATCGCATCGAATTGGTATGAGGATATTTTGCAAAATAGTGAAATTTTGCAAGATTGAAACAACATTGCCGCTATGACCATTATGTGTTAGCAGTGACTCGGAAGGTCTAAACCTCACAGAGCTATACATAGGGCGCACTGTAAGTTTCCGGAACTGGCCACTTACATAAACAATATTTAAAAATTTATTGCAACATTTGAAAATAGAACTCTTTGGCTGTAGAATGCAGTTTGTTTCATTTGACTGTCTTTTGTTTTTACCTTGTGGCGCCATTTAAAAAATTGTGTGTCTGCATCAACATGGATTTAACTCGGGAAAATTTTCGTAGTATGATTTTCTACGATTTTAAGTGTAATTTGACAGCTCAACAGAGCATCGCTCGGCTTGAAACAGCTTTTGGCAATGAAGCACCATGCAAGACAACTGTTTATAGCTGGTTTGCAGAATTTAAGCGTGGTCGTATCAATCTCAGTGACGAATCTCGCGATGGTCGGCCGTCCACCGCTGTGACCAACGAAAACATCGATGCTGTGCGCCGTATGATTGAAACAGACAGGCATGTGACCTACCATGAAATTCGCGCATCCTTAGAAATAGGCATGAGTCAAATACAATTAATCCTACACAAACATTTGGGGCGTGAAAAGCTGTGCTCGCCGTGGATCCCACACAACTTGACCGAGGCTCAAAAAACGGACCGCGTCACTTGGTGCAGTGCCATACTTAGCAGATTCAACAAAGGTGCGTCAAATTTGGTGTGGGACATAGTAACAGGTGACGAAACATGGATTTATTGCTACGATCCCAAAACAAAGCAGCAATCGAGCGTATGGGTCTTTCAAGATGAGCCGAAGCCAACCAAAGTGGCGCGCGTGAAAAGTGCATCTAAGCGGATGATTGCTTCTTTTTTTAATAAAACTTGACCCGTGGCTACTGTTGCTTTAGAGAATCGTCGTACAGTGAATAGTGACTGGTACACGACCATTTGTTTGCCGGAAGTTATTGACGAACTCCGTAAAAATAACCGTAAACGCCGTATCATCCTGCACCACGACAATGCTAGTTCTCACACGGCCAGACAGACAAACGACTTTTTGAAGGCGAAAAATGCAGAATTAATGAGTTATCCTGCATACAGTCCCGACCTGGCACCTTGTGACTTTTTTCTGTTCCCAAAAATTAAGAACCAATTACGCGGTCAACGATTTTCATCACCAGAAGAGGCTGTCGAGGAGTATGAAAAACACGTTTCAGAGGTCACCACAGAGGAGTGGCACAAAAGTTTTCAAAACTGGTTTCATCGAATGAAAAAGTGCATAGACGCCAAGGGAGATTATTTTGAAAAACAATAAATTAATTTTGTACCTTTAATAGTATTTTTTCATATCCATTCCGGAAACTTATAGTGCACGGTGTTGATATTTCTTGTGCTATATTTTCCTTCCTACAATTAATGGTTCGATAGATAAAAAAATTAAACGATTATGTTGACTGTGCGATACAGATATTAATGTTTTGACATATTTTTAATTTATATAAAAACTTTGAAAAACATTTGAGATAGATTAGAAAATAAAATATTTAAAAAAAAAAACAAAATTTAGATAGATAGAGATAAAGAGATAAATGATTTATTGTACCTTCAGAAACACACAAACAATCAATAAGCAGACAAAACAAAACTTAAATAATAAAACAGTACGTCAAAGTCAAAGATTTTTATTCAAAACTAGCTGTTGCCCGCGGCTCCGCCCGCGTTAATGTCGTTCCCTTGGGAACAGTAGAAATGATAAAAATTCCATGCAAACCCCTCCCCCTCTGCTTTTTCCCCTTAAGGGGGAATTTAATACATTTCACCTGCATAGATCTTTAGCCCTTAATGAGAAAATTTCCATACAATTCCCCCCACCCCCCCCCCTTTATCCCTTAAGGGGGGAGTTTTGTACATTTCACCAAAACAGATATTTTTAATTTTAATTGAGAACTCGTGTACCTACTTTCAAACTTCTTAGTCCAGATATGAGAAAATTCCATAAAACTTCACCCCCTTTGATTTTCTAAAAATCCTTTCTTAGTGCTCATTTACATCATAAATAGAATCCCTGTGCCAAATTTCAAGTTTCTGGGCACAGTAGTTTCGGCTGTGCGTTGATATATAAGTCAGGTTTGAATTGGCCTGCGGCTCCGCTCGCGTAGGTGTCGATTTCTCAGGAACAGTAGAATTACCCGGAATACATTAGTTCATGACTTTCAATGAAACACCTTAATATTGAATTTCAATTAAATAACTTCAAAAACGGAAAGTTTCATACTAACTTTGCTTCCCCGTTATACCCCTTTAAGGGATGATTTTTGAGAGAAATATTTTACTTCTGCTTCATGCCTTTCAGTAAGGAACCTTCATGCTGAATTTCATTCGACTAACTTCAAAAATGGCAAAGTTTCATGCTTACTTTGCACCCCTATTTTACCCCCTTAAGGGATGATTTCTGAGTAAAATATTTTACTCGTGTTTCATACCTTTCAGTAAAGAACTTTCATGCTGAATTTCATTCGAATAACTTCAAAAACGACAAAGTTTCATACTAACTTTGCAACCCGTTTTACCCCCTTAGGAGATGAATTTCCAAAAATCCTTTCTTAGTGCTCCCCTACGATAAAAAAGGAACCTCTGTGCAAAATTTCAAGTTCCTAACCCTTATAGTTTAGGCCCTGCGTTGATATGTCAGTCAGTCAGCTTCTCCTTGTTTTTAGTATGGATTACTATGGATAGTATGGATAGGTATAATGCTGTCGTATAATGATGAATTGACTTTGGATTTTAATTTTCTTATGTCACTTACTATTTTATTAGTATTTGTTTTTGCTATATGTGTGCAGGCAAACTCATGCCTTGAGTTCATTCTAATGACGATAACTTTTTTTTTAATGAACCGATTTTGATGAAACAAACTTTAAATGTTTTGCTGAGTTAAAACAAAGCAATTGGTGAAAGTTTGAAGTTAATCGGTTCAGTATTTTCGGAGATAATCGTGATCATACATACAGACAGACAGACAGACAAGAAATTCGAAAAATATTTTTTTGCTTTCTTTTATTCTTTTTAAGTGTCCCTCTATCCATTTCAGTCAAAAATTCTAAATGTACAGACAAAATATTTTTACTGTTTTATTATATGTATATAGATTGGATACATGTATCTCTTTTTTAACGTCATATTTGTATTTATTATATTTTGTTTAATTTATGCAAAATCAAAATACTACTAGCGTTTCGGAACGACCACTGGTGAGAAGAATACGCCGAAAGAAACGTGATAGTTCGTGTGTCGCAGTGGTACAATTAGGCAGTATCTCGGTGCGTATATAGATAGTATATATTAGAAGAGCAATGCATTGGTTTTCAGGTACTTACTACCCCTTTTATGACATAGGACGGCAAACGAGCAAGCGGGTGCACTGATAGTAAGCGGGTAAGCGGTCACCGCCGCCCACGGTTGTCACGAAGCGCGCAACAAAACAGTCGCATCGCGTCATTATTGTCCTCGCTGTTTATACATCAGACGAAGATAAAATGAGACTTCATACAAAAAAGAAAAGGTAATTTCAAAATATTAGAATTAAAATAAAAACTAACTATGTAGGTAACTTGTCTTTCATCAAGTCAGTTAAAATAAACAAACACCATGTTTTTTTCTCTAAAAATCCTTACTCAACACAAAATACTTAACAAATGGCGGGTTATTTTTGGACACGTTTATTTTATTACCCATCAACCCACGGCGGGTTGGTAATGACCTGGCGTTTCTGTCATTCCTCCCGTGATTGCGTTGAAACGGCGAATCTGCGGGTCCAACCCTTAGGTATGTCACCACAAACATTTCTGGACATTTGCACCCCTAGATTGCAGAAAAAAGGAAGATATGGTGTCACGCTTATCCCAAATTTGTAAGTCCACCCTTTCGGTATGTAGCCACAAATATTTCTGAATAATACCAGCCTAAGGTCAAAGAAACAAGAAGATAATATAATAAAATAATATTGCTATATCTTACTGGCCGATTTTACCAATGTTGACACTGTGGGTGTTAGCTTAGCTATCACAGGTATTAATAACAAAAAAGTATTTGCGGACAATTTGACCACTGATTTCAATACTAGGGGAATTTGTCAAGCCCGTGCATACTTGTGTCAAAAAAAGATTATATTTATTAAATCAGTTATACAATACAAAATATACTCGTATCATGAAAGTATTTCTGTGACATTTTTTTTTACTAACTAAGTAATAATAATTGTCTTGAAAGGGTTTACGATATTTGAAAGTTTGACATTTAAGTCTTAACGTAAATTAATTAATTGAATAATTAATTTACGTTATGAAATCATAAGAAAGATGCCTGTCAAAAAATAAAAAAGACAAATGATTTACGAAGTATGAATGCAAGAATTTGTATATCAAACAAAATGGAAAATGCCGACAGTTTAAAAATACGTGAGTGAAATTGTTTTATTTTGTAAGTTTTAATAATATAAATGCAAGAATGTTGAATTATTTGTGATAAGTGGTTCAGCTGCTAGACTCCCCATAGTTTTTTCTTATCTTTCATATCTTCTTTAACCTTTTATCTTTGTTGTATCCCGACCCGACTAATAGCAAGTGTAATGGCATTAAAATGTTATGCTTGTTCTAATTTTTATTCATATTATTTCATGCCACAGGACAGATTTGCAAACGAATGAAATGCTTTTTGAAAAATTATGTTATTGTTTGTTTTGACATAATAACTTTTCGGTTTATATATAGTTTCGGGTTTTTTCTCTGCAGTGGTCGGTTCCGAAACGCTAGTAGTCTTTAGCTTTTGAGCATTAAGTAATATAAATTTTACTAAATTAGAACCTTTAACATGTGATTTGACGTGGAAAAGTGCCTGCAAAATCCTATTATCCGAATAAACGTTTTGATTTGACAACGGAAACAAATAATAAAAAGGTTCTTGCTAAGTCCCGTTTATAAACAGAATTATTGTTTTTGATTTGTTGTTGATGGGCGCAAATAGGCGATGCGGCTAGCAATCCATCACTATTTTGATTCCGTATTCCATCTTTAAGCCCATCAACTGATATTTTAAAGAAAGACTCTCGCCATGATCATTGATTGGAAAGAAACAACCGCGTAACAATTTTTTGAAGTACTGGTTTTTGTAGCATATCCTTCACCTGGAGCCGGAAGGTGGTTGGTGAATATTATCGTACTAGAGTCTGATTGGATTTCAAACTTAGAGATAATTGTCTGGCCTGGCGGGGTTCGAACACTGGACCATTCAATTATGGGTTAAGCTAATATACAGATTTAGAGGTAAGGTAAACATGTCTATTTTCCTTGTAAGTAGGTAAAAATAATCTACGAGAGACAGAAATTAGTCTCACTGATAGTTGAATTATATTCCTTTGTTAGCTGACAAGTCTACTTGGTATCGTATATCCTTTCCCGGGCTTTAAACTACGTCCATATCAAATTGGATACAAATTGGTTGAATGGTTGAAGACAGAAAGACATATAAGTAATAAACAGAACGCCATGGCCAGTAAAATAAAACCTATAGCCTATGTCACTTGCAAGAGTGTAAGAATTCTAACGATGGACATATTGAAACCTACTGAGCTATTTATAAGGTATAGTATAATAAATAAAATCACATACATATATACATGATACTCGAGAAGATAGGATAAAGAATAAGTATATTAGAGGAAGCACTATAATATTATCAATAACTGAAAAATTGAGAAGCTGTAAATTGGGATGGTATGGACATGTTTTGCGAAGAGAAGAGAGTCATATACGAGTAGCTCTCAAACATGTTTACCGGAGGTGATCAAGGACTCATCCTGCTTACTATTCGCTGACGACCTAAAAATGTTTCGACCTATTAAGAACGTTGCAGACTGTGAGCTATTTCAGAGCGACATAAACAGAGTGATGTTATGGAGTGAAACTAATAATCTACATTTTAATGCTTCAAAATGTGTTACCATTACGTTCACCCGAGCGCATAAACCCATTTCCCACGAGTACCAAATTGGAGAAATGAAGTTGAAAAGGGTGTCCGAAGTAAAAGACTTGGGGGTTAAATTCAACACACATTTGCAGTTTCGAGATCACATCGTTAGTGTTTGTAAGAAAGCATTCAGGAATCTAGGGTTTATACTTCGCAGGTCCCATGGTTTTAGTAATGAGAAAGCCATCATTGCTCTTTACAATGCGTTGGTCAGAAGCAACCTTGAAAGCAATGCAGTCATTTGGGCTCCACATGAAACTAAATATAGCCTCATGTTGGAGCGCATTCAAAACAAGTTCATTAGGCACTTATATTATAAGAAATATGCGGTATTCCCTTTTTACCCGTTAATGTACCCTACTTTATTTATACTGGGTATGGTGGGGTACAATAAGTTGCAGGTTCGTAGGGAATTGAATCTCGTGTCCTACATATTTAAGCTGCTTAGAGGAAAGCTTCACAACAGTGAGGTGTTACGGTACGTGAGCCTTAATGTCCCTGATCGATACGTGTGGCGCCGCCGCCGGCCTCCGCTGCTGACCGGGCCGCGCGGGCGCACCAACTTGCTCAACAAGGTGCCGCTGGCGCGAGCACTGCACGTTCTTAATCAAGTAGCTGAAAGAATTGATCTATTTTCCTGTTCTCTGAGTGAATTCACTAGGATGGCCTTATTTATTATAAGTTATAATTAATAGTTAGATAATAGTTACATTATTGTATTAGGTTAAGACCTGTAAAAATAATGTAAAAGCAGTAAATAAATAAATAAATAAATGTCCAGTTGCTTTCATATCAAACACCTTCCTAGTTATATAAGTAGTATATAACTTCTTACCCCCCACTTAAAATAGGATAAGGTGAGGAAGAAGGAGAAAATATTCATAAATACATGAACACTAAAAACAATACACTTTTTTGTACAAATCAAAATAAGATGTTGCAATACGTAACGTTTTGTTTTCCTTATATTTTTATCGTTCTTTCATGCTCCGTGCGCAGTAGTCAACACGCCAGCGACAGGAGGGGCCGGGTTCGATCCCCAGTCAGGTCATGATGGAAAACGATCTTTTTCATTTGGACCTGGGTCTTGGATGTTTTCTTTATATGTTATAAATATAAGTATCTATTATAAAATAAAGTATCGTTGAGTTAGTAAAACGTATTACTAATTGGTTAAAAACAATAAACTACGAAGAAACGGAGAAACTAATTGAAAGTACAAATTTCTAAATCTCACACTTTTTGGGCTAATTGGGCTAACGAATATTACATACTTTCATACACAATACATATATATACACACATCTTTACATACAAATACACACATATATACATATATACGCAACACACACACAAACAAACACTACACCCATACTCAAACTCAACACAATCACGCACACACTTACACTCACTCCCTATAGTATAATTTTTTCTCGTATTGTCTTTTATATAAATAATAGGTACTTCATTTTGATGGCTATGGAAGAGTGTGGCCTTCTGACACAGGTGTTATTCACTTAATAGAAGGTCACAATTACAAGAAATTTATGTACCAACATTTGTTAAAGAAATAAACAATTTTTCAATTTTTCAATTTTTCAATTTGTGTGATATGTCACTTTTTTTTTAAATGCTGGTCTGGGAGAAAATAACACATTTACCGCTCAGATCGTTAAAGCCGGTCAAGGGAATGGGTAAAAAACTAAAGAATCATGTTAGTAGGCGATGCGGTTAGAAACCCATCAGTTTCTTATTCCATTTCCACCTAACACTCACTATTAGGCTAAAAGTGACTTTTAGGTCTGTAAAACCTAGGCTCTGTTTAAAAAGTCGTGATAGTATGTGTGTATTTTTCTTATAATTATTACCACTGTACAACACATTTCAACATGGAACTAAAATATTTTACTGGCATAAAACACTTTGTCGCTTGTGAAATTACAGACAGGGTAGGGTTATTCTGTAAACTGATTTAAAAATCACTAATAATGCTATTATTTTTTTCTGATGGTCTTCGTAGTTAACAGCCTGCTACACTGGTTTGATTCCTGGCGTGGGCAAATACTTGTACTCAATTTCCCCGGTATTTATTCACGGTTCGAGAACTATCCAAGCAGGATTGGCGTCAAGAAAGCAACTGGCCATTAAAACTGATGCTAAACCTTATTATACATATATGACAGCATAGACACTGTCATAAAAAAAGTTACCCCTTAAAGATCATCCAAAATTCGCCCGCATTGAACTCTGGCGTAATGAGTTTCCACCTCCATAACAAATTTCATTTCTTCATACAAGGAGCTACCTCCATTATACAAGCTTCCTTGGGCCACATGGAAGTGCCTGAGGTAGGTCGATGCCGACACAAAAAATATGACGTTCAAAAAGATATACATGTATCCAATTTTGAATAAAAATATTTTTCTTTTTTTTGACAATCTGGCTAATGGGGCTTTATCCAACAGACGAAAATGCAGTGTCAATGTGGTCACGACGACCAGACCATGTTGTACCTCTTTCGTGCCCTTTGTGCCCCACCAGCTGCAACAAGGGAGGTCTTTACTGTGCATCCGAGACTGATGTCAGAGTTGCCACATACTGTAGAGACAAAATTTAATCTTTTGAGCCCTCGACACCAAAAGAAGAAGGTTTCAGAATAACCCTAAAGGTCAATTACCCCACGTAGACTTAATAACACTGAAATTTCAGACCTTAATTACCGAAATAATTGCCTCCTAGACGCCTAATTACGGGAAATTTTACTTTTTGCCCGATTTACAAATGTAGGTGTTTGGAACACTTGTTATTTTTATTTCTTTTATTACATACCTTAGCATTAGCTAAGGTATGCTTAGCATTAGCTTAATTAACATTTCGTCCTTTTCTAGCACTTGAATTGAAATTAAGTTTTAATTAATGGTCTAGGTCCCCACAAGTCTCTCTCATACATAATACAAACGCTAGGAGTATTTCAATTTTGCATAAATTTAGAAATATATCACAAATACAAAAATGACGTTCAAAAAGAGATACATGTATCTAATTTTGAATAAAAATCTTTGAATTTGCTTCATATTACTCTGACGGGAATTCCAGAGTTGCTCAGATAATTTAACATCATCATCATCAAATCTTTAAGTCTCCACTACAGGAGCATGACCCTCTCCGTACTAACAGAGCCATACTTAGCCAGAGCAGACAGAAGATTTGGCCTACACTCTCCTCGCTGGCCAGACGGGTTGGAGAGGCTCAGATAATTATTGAGAGAAAATGTCACGCTCAAAGAGCGAAAAACCAATGATTGGCTCAGAAGACACAGCAAACTCACTGATGTCATCTAGCGTACTGCAAAGCTGTGACAATGAACTAGCCATGTCACCAGAAAACAAGGTTCGTGGTGCAAAGCTCTGGTGGAATAGAGACCGTGGGGCGAAGAACTGCTGGTGGGTTAGTCAGATGATGTAAAGGAAACAGCAGGAGTGAAGTAGATCGAGATTGCCCAAGACCGATAAAAATGGCATAAACTGAAGGAGGCCTGGGTGTAGGCCTCCTTCAGTTTATGCGGTTGAAAAAGGATAAATAGAAAGAGAGTCCCCACCCCACAGGTGGGCTGAGGGCTACCACAATACTACTTGCTCTGGTCAAGAAGCTTTTACTCGACTAACTTGGGTATTCATCATCTTGGTGTACAACGTTTTGTAGGTTTACAGTACAGTTTAAAGAACATTACTGCTTTCGTATGACTGACTATTTTGATTAAGGATATGTAAACCATAATGGATGTCGAAGTGATCATCAATACGTTTTACACCGCATTTGTCATAAGTTAGCGAGTAGTAGTGGAGATTAGGCCAATTGACTTCATTAAAGCCCCGATAGAGAACCATCAGGTTTTCCTAGGCCGATTCTTCCTCTTCTTTATTGGGTGTACTATATTGCTTGTGTTAATAATAATTTCTTCGGAACGTGTCTCCGATTCACATCCATTTACCGGCCGCGGTCACTACTAGGATGTGTGACCGCAAGTGGCATAAAAATATCTCGAGCTTCTCCGTGCTTCAGAAATCACGTCAAGTAGGTAATGCCTACTGTCATCTTTGATAGATCGTTAAGCTATGTCAGATGCCTTACGGCAGTTAGAAAAAATCTAACACCAGTATTGGCCACTTACACTCGCGAAATACAAAACAAATAAACAACAATTTGCGTCGCACGATTTGGTTCATGCTTTTCCCAACAGGGCTGCCATACATAGTTAATTATTTGAGACATTCTGAGGCCAGTAGATTACAGACTTACAAACATAAAACTACTAGCTCTTGCCCGCAGCTCCGCCCACATTAATATCGATCCCTCAGGAACGAAAATTAATGCGAAAGTAACTCTGTCTGTCTTCTTTTCACGCTTCAACCATTGAACCAATTTAAATGATATTCAGTATGGAGGTAGTTTCAGCCCCTGGGAAGGACATAGGATACATTTCATTCCGAGAAATTCTACTGTTCCCGAGGGATCGACACTAACGCAGGCGAGCCGCGGGCAACAGCTAGTATGGTAACATAGTATGGATAAGTATGAATTATTGCTTTTTAATATTTTTCTATAGCCGCGAGGTTTCCGGCAGAGTAGAATAAGACCACTCCAAGTCTTCCTATGGATGTCATAGGAGGCGACTTAGAAAATACAAGCTAAACAAAGCTCATAAACATCAATGAGACCTCTCCAACCCGTCTGGCCAGCGGGGAGAGTGTAGGCCATATCCTCTGTCTGCTCTGGCCAAGTATGGCTCCGGTAGTACAGAGAGGGTCATGCTCCTGCAGTGGAGACTAAATAGACCTGATGATGATGATGAATATTTTCTATGATTTTTTTCTCTTTTTCTATTACAATAATATTAACTTAATCAATACACCGTATCATAAACTTGTATTTAAACTCATATAGCGATGTATGAGAACTTTATTGCCAAAATAAGCGGCAAAAACAACTTGTGTAGTTATGATCAACTTAGCACACTTGAATCACAATATACTATTATCAAACATACAACAATAGAGGTGTTTGATACATGTTTTATTTCCAAAGTTAACAGCCTCCGTGGTCCAGTGGTTAAGGCGTTTGCCTGTTGACCCGGGGGTCGTGGGTTCGATTCCCACCGGAAGCATACTTTGTTTAGTTGTTTCCAGTTTGGTTACGACATTGCAGGCTTGAATCACCTGATTGTCTGATAATAAAGATGATTCCGTGCTTCGGAAGGCACGTTAAGCCGTTGGTCCCGGCTGTCACCTGGTAGTCGTTAAAAGAACCACGTCAGAGGCCGAGAGGCGGTTGCGAAGAACTCTGACACCAGGGTGTGCATGGTCGATTGATCGTGACACCTACTCGAAATGATGATTTCCAAAGTAAGAAATCCAATTGTCAACAATTATTTTTTGCTTCATACTTCGCTAAGGTTCTTGAAAAAGTTATCAAGTACATACAAGACAATTCCATTTGTGACATTTTTCAATAAATTGCGACTTCTTTTGCATATTATCGACGTCTCTCTACCTACCTCTTTTACGTCGCCCACGTGCATATGTAAACCCCCAAATGTATTATTCATTTTAATTTCAGTTATGTCTAGACAAATGTATACATTAAAACGTACCTCTACTTGTATGGAATTAATTTCATCTACCCCTAATCATGTGATAATAAAATTAAATAATCATATCCCAAATTACTTAAATGATATAAAAAACCCTACGCTATTTAAAAACAACTTAAAGAATTCCTAGTAGATAAATGCTATTACAGTATATCAGAATTCTTTGATGACAAACCCGGTTAACGAAGGGGCTTTGATTTCTCTACATGATTATGAATTGAATTATTATGAAACTTTGAATTATTATGAAAATTAGAATTATTATGATGTATTATATAAATTTATTGAATTTATAAGTAGAAAGGCATATAGTCGCCTCTTAAGTTTGCTGCGCCCTTACAGGGCGTCAAATCATTTATAACAACTGTATTAACTTGTGACTTGCAATAAAATCTGAATCTGAATCTGAAAATTAAAATTAAATCGCTAAGCAAATTTTTCCTTTGACTGGCTGAATCTATTGGATTCAGCCAGTCAAAGGAAAAATTTGCTTTATACATTGCTAAATATCCGCCCAAATACCAAAATTTGGGATATAACAGTATTTAACAAGTTCTTATTTATTTATTTATTTAGGTATACCAACAGTGATTACGACATTATTAATGACAGTGAATTCCTAGTTCTAATGTAAGCACCAATTACCAGTTCTTTTGGCAAACATTACATTTTTTTGAAAAGCTTTTATAATAAACGAATCTACACTGTATAGTACATTCCATGACAAATCAAAAGGGCCCAACACGTTTGGTATACCTTGTTTAGTTAAGTTTCTGTGGCCACCTTCCAACTCCTATTGTATTGCCATCCGATTTTAATAGGTATGCATTCAAAATTTCAGCTTAATTGTTAACCGGGAAGTGGATCAAATTTAACTTCATAAGCGATAAAATTTAATTACAGCCTTAACGACTACCAGATGGCAGCCGGGACCAACGGCTTAACGAGCCTTACGAAGCACGGAATCATCTTTATTATCAGACAATCAGGTGATTCAAGCCTGCAATACCACTGGACCACGGAGGCAGTTATAAAAGCTTATAAAAACCAAGGATTGCTGAGATATTTGCGTCTTGTGGCGTCATTCGTGGTCAACTGATTTCAAACTCCGATTGAAAACTGTTTATTTAGATATTTCTTTCGAAAAAAGAATAATATATTATAAAATCAAACTTCAAGAAAGATAATATGCCCAATTAGCCTCTTTAACTAAAATAAATAAATATATACGGACAAATCACACAAATTGAGCTAGCCCCAAAGTAAGTTAAGTATTTTATAACAAATATATATAAGATAAACACCCAAGACCGAGGCCAAAAAGATTTTGAAAAAGATCATATTCCATCTTCACATGACTAGGGATCGAACGCGGGGTCCTCGTGTCGCAGGGTGTTGACCATTGCGCCACGGAGCTCGCCAGTGCTATAACTACTAAAAGCTAGAACTATGCAGTAATTTTGCTAAAATATATTTAACGTGTTCTACCTCTATACCGTTTAATTAATCCTATTTCATTATACTTATGTGAAGTTCATGTTTACCTTTAAACACTAAGTTTATCTGGTCTAGGTAACAAAGGTAATGTTTCTAGTCTAGACTAACTTGGTTGCATCGTAATTTGTTTCGTGCTTGGGGAGTTTCGGAGATATCTATAAAATGCTGATTCGCAAAATTTAAGAACATTTAGATGTGCGCAATGTTTATAAAATAAAACTACTTATATTTAGTTTTAGGGTTGGGAACGTCTGAGTGACAAATAGATCACTCGGTCTGTCAGAACCGATTTGTTCCAAAACTATTAGAAGCCACGGAAGAAAACTGCTAAGTTCCCAATTTCAGCAATGTACTTATCGGTGCGAAAGCACCGCAATCTTCGCTCATAAAAAATTTCTAGAAATGAAAAACACATTCACTTTTTGATCTATTTTTAATATCACAACACGTTTAAATTTAACCCTTTACATGAATTGAAGTGGTGACTTACGCCCCGTATTTTTTTTAGTTCCCTATAGTTGTTCATATTGACATGCTGAACCACCCCTTTAAGTGAATGTCAATAATATATTTACGCGCTGTATACTTTTTTTATGTATATTTGTCGGCAAACGAGCAGACGAGCCACTTGTTGGAAAGTGGTCACCGTCGCCCATGGACATCTGCAACACGAGAGGAGGTGCTGATGCGTTGCCGTCTCTTAAGATACTGCTATCTATATAAATAATGGTAGTAGTAGATTAACACTTGATTAGTTGTGGTAGAGCTAAGTTATCGGCAAAATTCATTTTTGCTAGTAGCATGAATGGACCGGCTCGTCCGGGGAAGTACCACGATCTCACACATAATCGACATTTGAGTAGGAGCTTTGCCGCTTCTGAGCTTCGTTCGGTTAGTGAGAGAGCCGGAAGCCATCCTTCCACACCCTCATGTCATCCCCTAACTACTTGATAGGCCAGCAACGGTCCTCTCACACCCTGGTGTTTCAGTTGTCCATGGGCAGCGGTGATCACTGACTCGTTTGCCGTCCCGTGTGCTATATAATAAAAAAAAACAAATGTAAGGAACAACGATTAGACAGATTCGAAAACTATAAAAGCGGATAAAAAAATAACATTATCTTCGTCAAACGATTACTCGCGTAATTTCAACAAAGTGACGATTAAATGTCTTATTCCTGAAATGAAGCAGTAAAAGGTCTTTTTGTAAGAAAGTTCAGCTTTCTGTAGCAATTAGGTCACTGCGGACCACTAAGGAGGCTATTACAGAGACCAAGCTTCATGCATTTCGTCGTAGCCTGAAAATATACCGTAATGTTTTAAATACGGCTTGGATATTACGGCCGATATTTTGACAAATGTGATATTTTTACTAATATAACTACTATTATCAACTTTTTTTATACATTCCTCCTAGTATTAAAGGCAATTTAGGTGCAAAACATTAAGCTTTTCTCAAGTTTTAAAATATCTAACGATTTAAGATATATATATACTTTACTTGCTCAATGTTGGTGCACTTTTTTACAGCAATTTTTCGCAACTTTACCTGTTAGCTTTTTAGTTGTAATGGGTACTTATCTATTTGAAACTCATAACTTAACATAGACGTAGTAATGACGAATTAATTTCGGAGAAAATAGCAAATCCTAGTATATTTCGTGACAATTTACACTCATTGTTGTCTAACAGAAATTCACAGATATAAGTTATAAATGACGTAGTCATACCCGCAATAAGTTTGATCTCTGGTGACGATTTTACTCTGTGCTGTAGACTTTGCCTTAATTAGCTTGTTCGAGGTAAGAATTTAAATTGTTGAAAATGTAAGAGAAAAGACTTGAAATTAAAATCGGTTCAGTAGTTTTTCTGACCAAAGAGAAAGAAAAACTAGACGTCTTTTAGGCCAAGATAGTTTTAATTGCATCCCGTAACTTTTAGTTTTTTTTTTTTAAGTATAGATTTAAATTTATCGTATTACAATTACAACCCGTCTAAACTGCGTTTCTGACTCATTGAGGTTATTGAGCCGTGTGGTGCACAAAAAATTCTGGCCGTTTGTAATATTACATTGAAGGGCCCGCCATAGGCCACAGGCGTGACGGTACAAACGCGGATGGTCTAATCGCGTTGGCTACTATGGATATATTCGTCTTTTAATAATATTCAAGGGCTATTCGAAAAAGAAATATACATGATGACTGCCTTATCTGTAATGCAATTATAATCAAAAGTTTCAAGGTTAATTTTAATTTATTTGGTAAATAATGCTGTATACCGAGTAAATTAGACGTGATTTGGAGGCAACTTTGCAATTTTTTTCGATCGAGATATTTTAACGCAATCGTGTTTTTGAGTCAGATTACCTGAGTTAGTCCTGAACTTTGCTGCATTTTATTTACAACTTGAGTATTTCATTTTTATTGATATTACAGACAATCATGCAAAGCAGTGTGAGGTAGTACGGGCCCTTAAAAAATACCAGCAAACCTAATCCTAATCGTACTATAAACGTATAACCCGTCGATATTTTCTGTACGTTGCTTAATCTATGAGTGTCTTTCTGGATCCAACAAATCCTATCCTTTCCCAGCTTAAAATTGCTTTCGATGGGCAGCAGCGTCGAAAGAACAAGCAGCAAAAGAAACTGCGCTCGCCAATCCGCCTGCCAAGCGCGGTAAGTACGGCAATATCCTTCCATGGAGCGAGGAATCCTTGGGACAGGCCTTTGTCGAACAGTAGACTTCTAACAGCTGAAATGGTGATGATGAATGATCTATGAATCAGGTCCGTAGATATTTTTGACGGGTTTTATAAATTTAAGGCATCTATCTTTGACAGTTTTGACAGCTCTGTGGCGCAATGGTTAACACGCCAGCCTGCGACACGGAGTATCCGGGTTCGATTCCCGGCCAGATCAAGATGGAAAATGATCTTTTTCAAATTGGCCTGGGTCTTGGATGTTTATTTATATATGTATTTGTTAAAAAAATATAGTATCTTAGAGTTAGTATCCCATAACACAAGTCTCGAACTTACCTTGGGGCTAGCTCAATCTGTGTGATTTGTCCGTATATATTTATATTTATTTATTTCCAGGAAGGTTTATAAGTATATGAAGTAGATGCCTGGGCACAGCCGGTGAGACGTTGACATCAAAATGAACAACTTCCATACGAATATCAACCATGAAATCGCAAAACAACATCTGTTTCATAAATTCTGACACAGCAGTTAGGTACCCTTATGTTGAACAGCAAATTTTTAGTGTTGTTCATTTTGATAAACTTTATCAGTGTTATTATAAAAAAACGGCAAAACCCAGGTTTAAACCTGGTCTACCTTAGTCCGGACTAGGGATGGATCAACCTAGGTTTAGCAAATTAAACTTTGTTTCATTACAAAAAGTGAACTAAGTCCAGACTAACTTAGACCTTAGACGATCTCTGGATGATCTAACGGAAGCAGGCTTCATTCAATCATTCGTTCTGTATGCTACTACTACGTTCCGATCTTCACTAATATTAAAATAAATAATAAAATTTATTGTTTGAAACTAGTATAAAACTAAAAATAATAAAATTAAAATGGAGAAACATGCTTATTTATGTCATAAACGATATATTCAGTGGTCAGATAAAAAAATCATACTTTATACAAAACGATTTAATAATTTTACAAACCTGAAACGGAACGCGTGTGCGCGCGCAACAAATCGATTTTTTTCCAAAGTAACCTCAAAGTTTGTTTACAAATATGATTGTAAAAAATATATTTTTATTTAATGATTTAACGGTACAGTGTCTCGAAAGTAATTGTTTTATAGTTGCTGTGAGATAAAATTTACGTGAATAAAGTAAAAGTGAATATGGTGTAAAAATTTGTTTATATTTGTACAAACAATTTTTTCCTAATATGAAATTAAGGTTCCTAAAAGTCATTGTTTTGTGGCGGTTGTGAAATATAAATGACGACAAAAGCGTTGAAAATAATATAATTAAATGTTTTGATATGTTAAAATGCAAATAATTAAAATATTTTTTCATAATTATATGTGTTGGTTTTATTCATTTCTTCGCATTTTCCAGGTTTTTGCTCATTGCGAATAGGTTAACAGTATTTGACATAGATTTTAGCATCAAAGCAATTTTTTTGGTGAAAAGAGACCTATTTGTTGGTAACAAAATAAGTTTGTACTAGAGTTAAACTAGGGAATTGTAGGTTTATCTTTAGACCTAGGATCATCTATGGCTTAAACGATAAACCTCGTTTTATAATACGATTTTCCTTAGTACTTGACTTGGACCCCGGCTTAAACCTGGTACTAACTTTAGTCCTTGTTTTATAATAACACTGTATCAGTGTTATTATAAAAAAACGGCAAAACCCAGGTTTAAACCTGGTCTACCTTAGTCCGGACTAACGATGGATCAACCTAGGTTTAGCAAATTAAACTTTGTTTCATTACAAAAAGTGAACTAAGTCAGGACTAACTTAGACCTGAGACAATCTCTGGATGATCTAACGGAAGCAGGATTCATTCAATCATTCGTTCAGTATGCTACTACTACGTTCCGATCTACACTAATATTAAAATAAATAATAAAATGTATTGTTTCAAACTAGTATAAAAATAAAAATAATAAAATTGAAATGGAGAAACATGTTTATTTATATCATAAACGATATATTTAGTGGTCAGATAAAAATATCACACTTTATACAAAACGATTTAATAATTTCACAAACCTGAAACGGAACGCGTGTGCGCGCGCAACAAATCGAATTTGTTCCAAAGTAACCTCAAAGTTTGTTTACAAATATGATTGTAAAAAATATATTTTTATTTAATGAATTAACTGTGCAGTGTGTCGAAAGTAATTGTTTTATAGTTGCTGTGAGATAAAATTTACGTGAATAAAGTAAAAGTGAATATGGTGTAAAAATTTGTTTATATTTGTACAAACAATTTTTTCCTAATATGAAATTAAGGTTCCTAAAAGTCATTGTTTTGTGGCGGTTGTGAAATATAAATGACGACAAAAGCGTTGAAAATAATATAATTAAATGTTTTGATATGTTAAAATGCAAATAATTAAAATATTTTTTCATAATTATATGTGTTGGTTTTATTCATTTCTTCGCATTTTCCAGGTTTTTGCTCATTGCGAATAGGTTAACAGTATTTGACATAGATTTTAGCATCAAAGCAATTTTTTTGGTGAAAAGAGACCTATTTGTTGGTAACAAAATAAGTTTGTACTAGAGTTAAACTAGGGAATTGTAGGTTTATCTTTAGACCTAGGATCATCTATGGCTTAAACGATAAACCTCGTTTTATAATACGATTTTCCTTAGTACTTGACTTGGACCCCGGCTTAAACCTGGTACTAACTTTAGTCCTTGTTTTATAATAACACTGTATCAGTGTTATTATAAAAAAACGGCAAAACCCAGGTTTAAACCTGGTCTACCTTAGTCCGGACTAACGATGGATCAACCTAGGTTTAGCAAATTAAACTTTGTTTCATTACAAAAAGTGAACTAAGTCAGGACTAACTTAGACCTGAGACAATCTCTGGATGATCTAACGGAAGCAGGATTCATTCAATCATTCGTTCAGTATGCTACTACTACGTTCCGATCTACACTAATATTAAAATAAATAATAAAATGTATTGTTTCAAACTAGTATAAAAATAAAAATAATAAAATTGAAATGGAGAAACATGTTTATTTATATCATAAACGATATATTTAGTGGTCAGATAAAAATATCACACTTTATACAAAACGATTTAATAATTTCACAAACCTGAAACGGAACGCGTGTGCGCGCGCAACAAATCGAATTTGTTCCAAAGTAACCTCAAAGTTTGTTTACAAATATGATTGTAAAAAATATATTTTTATTTAATGAATTAACTGTGCAGTGTGTCGAAAGTAATTGTTTTATAGTTGCTGTGAGATAAAATTTACGTGAATAAAGTAAAAGTGAATATGGTGTAAAAATTTGTTTATATTTGTACAAACAATTTTTTCCTAATATGAAATTAAGGTTCCTAAAAGTCATTGTTTTGTGGCGGTTGTGAAATATAAATGACGACAAAAGCGTTGAAAATAATATAATTAAATGTTTTGATATGTTAAAATGCAAATAATTAAAATATTTTTTCATAATTATATGTGTTGGTTTTATTCATTTCTTCGCATTTTCCAGGTTTTTGCTCATTGCGAATAGGTTAACAGTATTTGACATAGATTTTAGCATCAAAGCAATTTTTTTGGTGAAAAGAGACCTATTTGTTGGTAACAAAATAAGTTTGTACTAGAGTTAAACTAGGGAATTGTAGGTTTATCTTTAGACCTAGGATCATCTATGGCTTAAACGATAAACCTCGTTTTATAATACGATTTTCCTTAGTACTTGACTTGGACCCCGGCTTAAACCTGGTACTAACTTTAGTCCTTGTTTTATAATAACACTGTATCAGTGTTATTATAAAAAAACGGCAAAACCCAGGTTTAAACCTGGTCTACCTTAGTCCGGACTAACGATGGATCAACCTAGGTTTAGCAAATTAAACTTTGTTTCATTACAAAAAGTGAACTAAGTCAGGACTAACTTAGACCTGAGACAATCTCTGGATGATCTAACGGAAGCAGGATTCATTCAATCATTCGTTCAGTATGCTACTACTACGTTCCGATCTACACTAATATTAAAATAAATAATAAAATGTATTGTTTCAAACTAGTATAAAAATAAAAATAATAAAATTGAAATGGAGAAACATGTTTATTTATATCATAAACGATATATTTAGTGGTCAGATAAAAATATCACACTTTATACAAAACGATTTAATAATTTCACAAACCTGAAACGGAACGCGTGTGCGCGCGCAACAAATCGAATTTGTTCCAAAGTAACCTCAAAGTTTGTTTACAAATATGATTGTAAAAAATATATTTTTATTTAATGAATTAACTGTGCAGTGTGTCGAAAGTAATTGTTTTATAGTTGCTGTGAGATAAAATTTACGTGAATAAAGTAAAAGTGAATATGGTGTAAAAATTTGTTTATATTTGTACAAACAATTTTTTCCTAATATGAAATTAAGGTTCCTAAAAGTCATTGTTTTGTGGCGGTTGTGAAATATAAATGACGACAAAAGCGTTGAAAATAATATAATTAAATGTTTTGATATGTTAAAATGCAAATAATTAAAATATTTTTTCATAATTATATGTGTTGGTTTTATTCATTTCTTCGCATTTTCCAGGTTTTTGCTCATTGCGAATAGGTTAACAGTATTTGACATAGATTTTAGCATCAAAGCAATTTTTTTGGTGAAAAGAGACCTATTTGTTGGTAACAAAATAAGTTTGTACTAGAGTTAAACTAGGGAATTGTAGGTTTATCTTTAGACCTAGGATCATCTATGGCTTAAACGATAAACCTCGTTTTATAATACGATTTTCCTTAGTACTTGACTTGGACCCCGGCTTAAACCTGGTACTAACTTTAGTCCTTGTTTTATAATAACACTGTATCAGTGTTATTATAAAAAAACGGCAAAACCCAGGTTTAAACCTGGTCTACCTTAGTCCGGACTAACGATGGATCAACCTAGGTTTAGCAAATTAAACTTTGTTTCATTACAAAAAGTGAACTAAGTCAGGACTAACTTAGACCTGAGACAATCTCTGGATGATCTAACGGAAGCAGGATTCATTCAATCATTCGTTCAGTATGCTACTACTACGTTCCGATCTACACTAATATTAAAATAAATAATAAAATGTATTGTTTCAAACTAGTATAAAAATAAAAATAATAAAATTGAAATGGAGAAACATGTTTATTTATATCATAAACGATATATTTAGTGGTCAGATAAAAATATCACACTTTATACAAAACGATTTAATAATTTCACAAACCTGAAACGGAACGCGTGTGCGCGCGCAACAAATCGAATTTGTTCCAAAGTAACCTCAAAGTTTGTTTACAAATATGATTGTAAAAAATATATTTTTATTTAATGAATTAACTGTGCAGTGTGTCGAAAGTAATTGTTTTAAAGTTGCTTTGAGATAAAAATTACGTGACTAAAGTAAAAGTGAATATGGTGTAAAAATTTGTTTATATTTGTACCTAAAAAATACTTTCTTTAGAGATGATTTGTACAAACTATTTTTCCTAATATGAAATTAAGGTGCCTAAAAGTCATTGTTTTGTGGCGTTTGTGAAATATAAATGACGACAAAAACGTTGAAAATAATCTAGTTAAATGTTTTGATATGTTAAAATGCAAATAATTAAAATATCTTTTCATAATTTTATGTGTTGGTTTTATTCATTTCTTCGCATTTCTAGGTTTTTGATCATTGCGAATAGGGTAATAGGATTTGACATAGATTTTAGCATAAAAGTATTTTTTTTGGTGAAAAGTTACCTATTTGTTGGTAACAAAATAAGTTAGTACTAGAGTTAAACTGGGGAATCGTAGGTTTATCTTTAGACCTAGGATTATCTCTGGCTTAAACGGTAAACCTCGTTTTATAATACTTAGACCCCGGCTTAAACCTGGTACTAACTTTAGTCCGTGTTTTATAATAACACTGTATGTGTTTGAAAGTATTAAAAGTTCTTAGGACTTTGTGCCTCCGACGCTGCTGCCTATCAGAAGCATTTTTAAGATGGGGAAAGATAAGATTTTTTTTAATTTGGGAGTGGAATGAAGGTATTGGGATACAACTTACTCGGATGAATGAGGATAAAGCGAGTAGCAGCTCGGGAGACTGGGCGTTAGTACTCGTTGCCGTTCCTGCAACCACCGGACAGGCAGTAAAGGTGGCTCCTGACCAACCGAACGTGTTTGAAAGTATTAAAAAGTGAACAACTAGTCAACCGAACTTGATATTAGTAATAAAGCACAGTGAGTCTTGTTTGAGATCCGATTATGTAATTTCTAAGATGAAAGAAATGGAAACAAGTTACTAAGCTTCCGTTCTCTTAACCAACTTAAACTTATTAAACACAAAGTTACTAATCCCATTCATACAATTCACGCCACCAAAAATAATTCCTTAACGTCTGAATTATTATTAAGTTCATAATAGCGCGCTTGTTTAAAATAAATTATGACTGGCCGCGTTCAACTTTAAAACATTTATTACTTGATGGCTTATACAGTCGAGTTATTGGCTACAATAATAGCTTAAGGGTCGTTTATAATGTACAACTCAGGTTTATGTCACTTAATAAAATAAAGAATAAAGTAGATACATCTATTAATATTATAAATTTCTATGTGAGTTAATCTGGTTTCAAGTCACCAAAAGATGCAAAGCAGCGCAGCACCATGACAGGAGCAAAACAATATAAGAGCTGAGGCGCAAATAATCTGAGTGTGAAGAGCTGAGGCGCGAATTAACTGAGGCGCGAAGAGTTGAGGCGCAAAGAGTTGAGGCGCGAAAACCCCGAAAACTTGAGGCGCGAGGAGCTGAGGTGAAAATGTACCCAGATACGTAAAACTAAGATCAACAGAACTCAAGGTAGTAAATCGTGGAATTTACTACTAACTTTTTGATCTGAATAAAGCACTTCAAACCATACGAAAACCAAAGAAATACCTACACTTTGACAAAAACCTTTTTCTGTAAACCTTAAAAATAAGGACGATAAAATTTTCTGTCGTTCCGTTTACCGTATCTTTAATTACTACTTTTCTTCTATTTCTGAAATGTTACAGTTTTACGCGCACGGGTTCATTCACGCCTTAACTCTTCGCGCCTAGACTTATTTGTGCCTCAGCTCTTCGCACTTTAATTCATTCACGCCTGCGTTATTTCGCGTTTTAGCATTACTCACCTTCTTTTTTTTGCACTTAAGTTGCTCACTCCGTCGTCAAGAGATGGCAGAGACGAGAGATAGTAGTCAGTAAGCTATGTCAGATGCCTTTAGGCATCTTGAATCTGACATTACCCACTTCACTTCCACATGCCAAACAAATTTAAGTCTCTTAGTAATTTAGTTTGGCAATGTCAGTGTACAGAAAATCCTAATGGAGAATATTATGCGACACTGTCAATTATTAGTTTCCTTTTTTTTTTAATGAAAAATATTAAATAAATAAAATTATAACAATAATGTACTACTTCTTGCAGCTGCAATAATTAAACCAAACTTGTTTCCAAATTTATCTGTTAGTGATTTGTTTTCTATTACTTATAATATTATTGGTCGTCTTTTTGACTGTAAAGTGTAAATGATCCTTTCAAATTCCTGAAAATACGCAAAGTAAATTTTAAATAGGCGTTCAAAGTCGGTGGTAATAACTTTCAGCTTACTTAGGCTGCGAAGATAAATTTGACTAGTGGCTCTCTGGGTAGCGTAGCTTGCATGTACATTTCGATTTACATTATATTATGAATGAATGAAAAATTATTTATTCAAGTGATCATGACTCATAATGTTAGTATACTTATAACTATGTTAGTAGGTATAGTAAGTAGAAAAACACTAAATTATTTATTGTGCATACCATTCTTGTACCATCCCCCCGGCTATAGTGCAGCAATAGTTTACGTAAACGCAATCCAATCTGCCTGCGATCATGCGCAGGATGCTGTTGTTGCTCTCCCGCACCCTTATTATGTTTTTTATGATGACCGACGGGATAGAAAGGTTCTTGAACGGTGACCACGTACCGGCAAGCGCAGCTTGGTCACCCACCGACCAGCCGGCCTATTTGCTAACTCAGTGCCCAACGTTTTGATAGTCACTTCAAAATACATTGCGGGTTTCCTATGATTAACTATTTTTATTAAAGATATATAAAACGTAATGTACTTTGAAATGACTATCAAAACGTTGTACACTGAGATAGCAAATAAGCCGGCAGGTGGTCGGACTATACGGGAGGGAAGCCGCGAGTTTTAAATAAAAGTTTGTAAGTACACCTAATTTATTAAGGAATAGAATAGAATAGAATAGAATAGAAATACACTATTTAAGGCACTGTTAATTATAGTTAATTAAGTCAAATTAACTTCGTAATGAAATGCGTCGGTGCAATCGCCTTCAGAAACGAATTTATGAACTTACGTTTTTTTTTTTAATTTCCGCATTATATTCCAAATACGTATTGGAACTTCTTGAATTAAATTAAAATTTCATTTAATATATGAAATTTGACATGGCCAAGACATCATTATCTTCATCTTCAGGTCTTTTAGTCTACTACAGAAGCATGACCTTCTCTGTACTACCGGAGCCATACTTAGCTAGAGCAGACAGAGGATTTGACCTACACTCTCCTTGCTGGCCAGACGGGTTGGAGAGATCTCATTGATGTTTATGAGCTTTTTTTAGCTTGTATTTCCTAAGTCGCCTCTTACGACCTCCATAGGAAGACTTAGAGTGGTCTTATTCTACACTGCCGGAAACCACACGGCAAAGACTAAAATCTGCCTAATACCAACCTGCCTTGAGTAGACAACGAATGTTTTAATCAGTATCTTCGTAAGCTTAAAAACAATCTATGCTATTGCATTTCATTCAGAATCTCAACGAATTATTCTTCACCAACTTTAATCTACTGAGAGTACCGTTAGCAAACGACGCGTAAAACCGTTGAACACGAGACACATTTATTAGCTGACCTTACGCAGCGAATTTTGCCTTGCATTTAAGAAATGGTTTATTTAGTCTTGTCTGAATGGGTTTTTGTCTATAAAGTTTCAATATTTTGTTTTTGAACGTATCTTTTGAAGTACTAAAGCATTTTATTGTCTCTGTCAGCTATTTTTGATGTCGAATCGAAAAGATATATAATTAACTTAGAATAATTCAAACATTGTCATGTTATAGGGAATGTTAAGTGAAATGCTAACGGGCTGACCATGTCATCTCTTTTTTACCATGTACAAGCAAAAGCTTTTATATCCTAATTAATTTTACCCGACTGCAGGAAAGAGGATGAGTGTTATTACACACATCCTCTTTCCTGCAGTTCTTTATTACACTGCACTATCGTAACGGCTTGATTTCCGTAATCAAGGTATCATAAGATTTATTTTGACCACCCGTGTGTCCTTGGATAGGTCATTAAAAAAATAAAACTACCCAAAATAACCAAAGTAGAGTGATTATAGAGCCCACTAAGAAATATATATATCTTTTTGAGTCGACTATACAGCTAGCTCCAAGTGAGCTTTTGTTCCTTCACCGGGCGTTTGAGGCGAGGGCAGAGAGCAGACCTCAACCTGTATAGATAACATCACCAAAAGGCCTACAAGAGAGACGGACCTCGACTTTGGGCGTTGTCTGGAGAGATAGCAAACTCTCAAATTGCCTGATTGGCTGCATAGTTTGAAGAGCATATATTCAACAGGTATGATTAACAGTCAGGTTTTTGGATTTTTAGTTATTATTTTTAAATATTATATGTGGTGTTGGAGACGAATACTGCGCATAACCTGGAAACAGTACTAATATATCCATCCTGAAAGAGCTCCGGATAGACCAAAGGCTTCTAATCACCTGCCTCCAGAGAGGGCTTCAAAACTTTGGGCATATTGCAAAAAAAAACCTGCCGACAATCTTGAAAAACTTGTGGTCATCGGAATGATGGAAGGGAAGAGATCCAGGGGTCGTAGTCCGATACGATGGACAAATCAAGTCAAAGACCATGTTAACACCAAAATCTCTTATGCGTGCCACGGAGCATTATACCCACAGTGAAACATTACCAGTACAAAGAACTCAAAATTTTTTTGACGTTCCCATACGAACTGAAAGGGCGGCCAAAATTTTTGTATGGAATTGCCCATTTTTTTTTTAGTTCCCAGCATTGGTCCCATACGAAAAGTTGTTCATATAGATGGGCTGAATCACCTCTATAAGGGTCCAGAACGATCAAAATTTCACCGTGTATATTCCCTAACATTCGCCCGCGGCTCCTCACGGATGAATGTCGATCCCTTGAGAACAGTAGATTTGCCATGATTAAAGGTGGCCTATGTCCTTCTTCGGGCCTAAAATTACCTGCTTATCAAATTTCATTGCAATTGATTAAAAAGTTGAGGCGTGATGTGGTAACAGATAGACAATCACTTTCGCATTTATAATATTAGTAAGTATAGAATGGATGTAATAAGTTCAGTTGCGTGTTGTTTTTACTGAATATACAATAAAAAAATCTACTAAAATAAATTGTTTATTTTAATTTAACGGACTAGCTCCGTGGCGCAGCGGTCAACACGCCAGCCTGCGACACGGAGTGACCGGGTTCGATCCCCGGCCAGGTCAAGATGGAAAATGATCTTTTTCAGATTGGCCTGGGTCTTGGATGTGTATCTATATATGTACTTGTTATAAAATATTGTATCGTTGAGTTAGTATCCCATAACATAAGTCTCGAACTTTCTTTGGGGCTAGCTCAATCTGTGTGATTTGTCCGTATATATTTATATATATCAATTCAAATTTCAAATGTCAAAAAATACTAACTTGGCTAAAAAAATAATGAGTGAGCGACTAGCTGCGAGCGACGAAAAATCCACAAAACAGCAACTTACAAAGATTATTTGAGTTGCTTAAAATGCAAAACTAGCCACACTATAATATTTCAGCGACCGAATAATTTTATTTATATGTGAATTACGGGTTACGCAGGTACGAAGTCAGCCACAGGCCGACATGTTTCAACCTCATCCAGAGGTCTCATCAGGAGACGCGCGCACGGAGTCGTCCCGATTCGCACTGACACTAGTGACGAGCGACGCGGCATGCGTGGGCGGTGCGGGCAGCGCGGTCCGCGGCTCGCTGTGCTCTGTGACAGTGCTGGGGTTGATGGGGGTTGCTGATCTTCTGCATTGATGATTCCCGTAGCTTTTCTGGGAACCCCATTTCCGTCTTCATCATCATCAGTGGCTGACATTGCGCGTACGTGAAAAGAGCTCACTGTGTCAAGTTCTGTTGGCTGAACATAGCTTCTACTGTCCGTTTTCTGAAGTAACGGTTTTCAGGTAAGCTCCAACCTCCATCGCGATTGAAATTAGGGCGTCTACTAATTTCTATAGCGACTGCCGTCTGACCTCCGCAACCCAAAGGGTAGAACAGAACTAATCCTAGGATAGGTTTCTCACTATTGATTCTAGTAATCGGTGGTTGGCGTTATTGATGGCACATTTATTTTCCACTTTGTAAGTCTGTCGTTTTTAGTATTATACAATGTACCATTGTTAGCTTACCCAAATAAATTAAAAAAAAAAAAAAAAAACAAACGCTGGATGGCGTGGCGAAGCGCACGGATCAATCTGCAGTTTTCATTAAAACATCATATCATAATAGAAAACAAAAGACCCCAAAAAGAATTTCAACAACCAATAATCATTAATAAAGCAGCTTAGAAAACGGTGCTAAAAGTCTACTATTTAGTACTTCGTTGTTTAAAACCTCGGATAAAAAAATCGTCTCTAATTTAATATTGAAGTCGCCCAGTATGAATTTCTAGTCGCTCACTCAGTAATTCTTTCGCACGCCTAATATTTTAATGTTCGATTTGAATTATTCGCAGCTCACTTTTAGAAGCTCGTTTGATTTTTTTTGTTGATCAACGTTCGTCACCAGTTTTGTTAAATTTTCGCTAATCCAAATTCCTTTCGCTCAAATTATTAATAGAGTATATCATCATCAGTCGCTTAGTATTTTTTTATTCGTCCGGTTAAATATTCCCCATTAACAATCCGTGTATCGAAAGTCAGATCTATTTTATCTCTACAGAAAACAAAATAAAATAACAGAAAAGACAGCTACAGATTTATGTTAGTACAAATAACTCTGGAATTCAAGTACTGAAAAATTCTGTCAAGTATTGTCTAGGTATCTGTTCAAAGGGCAAATAAGTGCTATTTGTTTCAATTACTGGCCGGGATTTGTTACATTTTATTCGAAATACTTAGTTAGAATTATCTAAAAATGTTGGTAATGTTCATTTATTATAGGATAATAAAACAATATATCTTACTTTTTCAATTCTTATTTCAGAAAACATGCCGAAGTGGGACGTACAAAAACCAGCCAAGTGCGAGTCGGACTCACGCAAGAAGGGTTCCGTACCATTATCTATAATAAGTTTAAAATTAAAATATTTTTATTATATGACTAGCTGCCCCGGCGAACTTCGTTTCGCCATAAGTTAAAAACTATCCTATCTCTCAAGTTGGATCGAACTGCACATGGTGTGCGAATTTTATTATAATCGGTTAAGTGGTTTAGGAGTCCATTGAGGACAAACATTGTGACACGAGATTTATATATATTAAGATGTAATTAAAATTTGTTTTTCGCAATTTTTTTCTTTATTGCTTCGTACTATATTTCAAGATTCTCAGTTCACGAGAAGTACTATGTAGGTTTTGATTCCCGTGCGAATGTCGAAAATTTGCGGCATAAATGGCTGTATCGTTTGATTGTGTTTGCTTAGAAGTTTGATTTTTTCACAGGTACAAGGGATCGTAGACCTGAATATTTGATATGAATTTCAGCTTGATACCTCCATTCGTTCCTGATAAAAAGGGTCTTGATAGACAGACAGACGGAGAACAAAGTAATTGAGGTAATCATCTATCTATCATCAGGTCCTTTTTAGTCTCCACTACAGGAGCACGACCCTCTCTGTACTACTAGAGCCATACTTGGCCAGAGCAGCCAGAGGACTTGGCCTACACTCTCCACGCTGGCCAAACGGGTTGGAGAGGTCTCACAGATGTTTATAAGCTTTGTTTAGCTTGTATTTCCTAAGTCGCCTTGTACGACATCCACGGGAAGACTTGGAGTGGTTCTATTCTACTCTGCCGGATACCACACGGCTATTTGAGGTAAGGAACCATAAAAAGGATGAGATACTTCATTCGACTGATGTATTTATATGGTGGGGTGTCATCCTCAACTACCTGTCCGGTGGGTGCAGGTATGGCATCGGGTACGCGCGCCTGCCTTCCGAGCTGCTACTTGCTTTTCCCCCTTTCATCCGAGTGAGTATTATTCCAATAGCTTTCGTTCCCTTCCCAAATCCAACAAATTCCTTCCTTCCCCAGCTTATAAATGCTTCCGATGAGCAGCAGTGTCGGAAGCACAAGAAGCTAAAAATAATGCGCTCGCCAACCCGCCCGCAAAGCGTGATGAATATGGTAATATCCTCCCGTGGAACGAGGAATTCTTGGGTGAGGACCTTGACTTTTTGTGGCTGTAATGATGATGATGATGATTCATATAATTGTTATCTCGTCATTCCGTAATTTATGAAGCGATTTGAAAAAAACAAAAATGGCTATAATTTCGTATTAGTTCGATTTAAATTTTATCTAAATCGGTTCAATGTTTTGGTTGAAGTTTGGTTTTTTTTATCTGGCTTTATTACAAGTATTCAATTTTTCTCTTGGTGTCAACTGTCAATTTACCCTTGATGTAATCCACAGACCTTGCTGGGAATTCGGAACAGAAGTTTCTATACAAAAGTGTTCAGCCTGCAATTAGTATTAGAATAATGATTATTTTCGTACTCCCAGCATTGGTCCCATAGGATAGTTTAATCACCCCGTTAAGGAAATGTTGGTGATCAATTTAGACTGTTTCTGTCAATCACATATTTTTCTCCTGCGAGGTAAACAGAGCCCAGGTTTTTAAGACATAAAAGCCACGTTTAGCATTTTGGAGGGAGTTAATACCTTAAAATTGCCTAAAAATACTTTTTAATTTCGCTCGTCTGTTTTACTACTTAAAAGATTGAAAGAAAACTCGAAAAAGTTAACGCATTTAGCACTACCGCACCGGGTGGTTGGATTTGGAATTATCCGGCATAATCCGGTTTTGTCCGCCTATAGCGCTTGGCAATGCGCCGGTTATAGAGCTAAGTAACTGATAGATTTACCAAGGATAAAACTATTAAAACATAAAACTAATCAATTGCGAGTCTATACAGCATATATTAAATGGAATAAGTATTCTCTTTTAATTTAAATTAAGAAATAAAATATGGTGAAAAAATTTCATGCGAGCGGGGGCAAATTTTATCACCATATACCTATTATTTCTTAATTTAATAAGAGTATACCAAAATAGCATTGGGAATGTAAAATAAAACACTTATAAAAAACATGTAATATAGCCGCCATATTATCATATAATAAAACAAAAAGAAAATTCTAAATAAAAGGAGGGCCGGGGTTATATACAGTTATATATATAGACAACCACCTCTGTGGCATAGTGGTCAACATGCCAGACTCATTGCAAAGGTCCTGGGTTCGATCCCCGGTCAGATCAAGATAGAAAATTATGTTTTTCAGATTAATGACATAATCCACAAAGTAACAAGTTAAAAAAAAACACAGCTGTCTTGCTAAAAAAATATAGCTTATGTTGCCAGCCTTCTGGGCATGCTACCGCGAGGCAACGATTTACCCGGCCCTTTTTTATTTGCAAATATATATTAATTTTTATTTATTGTTAGTTATAGCTTATGTTAGTCGGGAGGGTTAAGAACTTTAATAATAGGTACGTCTTGATCCGTTGACGCATTCAATGAATATATAATCTTCTGCTCTAACTTTCATCATGTATTTACGTTAACTAGGCCTAAGTTAATATCATGGGTTCTGGAAGAGCAGATCCACCTGTCACAGGCTTTATCTAAGCTTACTACGTATTTTTATAAATTAAGGCTTGGAAATAAAGATTTTATCATTTTTTTCATTTTCATTCAAAAGTTATGGTAGAATAAAGAAACTGATGTACATGCTTACATATATATCAAATCTAATAATATAGATAGATAAAACCCTTTATTGGACACAAAAAGAATCGTGGCCTTATTGCAAAGCACTTAAGATTGAAAAATTTCTAATAAAAACAGGTAGTGCGGGGTAGTCAAATACTAATTTGGAATACAAATATATATATTCTAAAAACAATAGCCTCATTTTTTTGCAGTCATATAATAAAAAAATCGACATTAGCCGTGTCTATACCGTTATGAACTCTTACAGCACAGTTGAATCTGGCGGCGATATTTTTCATTCCGCGTCGATTCTACTATTTCCCTAAAATTCGGATCTCCAATACTGTTTCCATGTAAATTATATATATAGACAACCACCTCTGTGGCATAGTGGTCAACATAGTGGTGCTTTGTATTCCTGCTTTTGACGTCCTTGTAAAAAGATTCCAGATATGAGAAATATTTGCAGAGTTTGGAACGTATCTTTAATGAAAATACTGAGGTTGTTCTAACTAAGCAATGCTTTGCAAAAACACACTGTACTTCATCATCAGGTCTGTTTTTTGGTCTCCACTGTAGGATCACGACCATCTCTTTACTACTAGAGCCATACTTGGCCAGAGTAGCCAGAGTATTTGGCCTACACTCTCCACGCTGGCCAGACGGGTAGGAAAGGTCTCACAGATGTTTATAAGCTTTATTTAGCTTGTATTTCTTAAGCCTTCTACGACATCCACGGGAAGACATGAAATGGTCCTATTCTACTCTTCCAGATACCACACGGCCAACACTGTACTTATCTTTCAGTAATTTAAACAATAAGATGTACCTACATCCTTACTAATATTATAAATGCGAAAGTGAGTTTGTTTGTTTATTTGTTTGCTTGTTACGCTTTTACGCCGTAACTACTGAACCGATCATCATGAAATTTTGCATACAAGTTCTCTGGAGTACGGAGAAGGACATATGCTACCTTTTATCCCGGGAAAAAGTACTATTCCCGAGGGATCGATATTAACGCGGGTGGAGCCGCGGGCGAAAGCTAGTATGTAATAAAACCTTCTCCGTGGCGCAGTGGTTAACACGTTATGCTACGACGCGGGGGGCACTGAATTCCATTCCCGTCACGGGAAAATACTTGTACAAATTTTTTTCTTTATATTTATTTATTTCTTATTGCTTCTAAATACTCATTTTTATTGCCTTCTTTGCTGTATGTATGATTAATTGATAATGTGTGATTATTTTCCAATAGATGTTTTGCAGAATGTGATCGATCTGGGTGTTTGTTTCTAAACGCGTTGATATGTTCGTTATAACGAATTTTGAAATTACCTTCTGTATGTTCGATGTAAACTTATCGATATTAAATTATCTGATTGAATTTTGTCTTTAGTATCACAAAGTGTTTTGTTTGTTTTGAGAGCCAGTAATAGTTTGCATGAACTAACTGCTGGCGGAAGCACGCAAAGTAAATTATCTCAAAGTTTACATAATTATTTTACAACGTCAAAAGGAATAAAATCATTTTGAGAGTGAAACGGAACGACGACATTATCCCGTGCAGAGGGCCATCAAAAATTAAACGCGACCACTGAGAGCTTCTGATTGATAGCGCTGTGCTTTTAGAGCTTTTACAGAAATTTCATTATATTTCATATATATATATTAATTTAAAGATAAGGACAAATAACACAAATCGAGCTAGCCCCATGGTTAGTTGTGAACTTGTGTCGTAGTTAACTCCACGATATTATATTTGATAAAAGATACATGTATAGATAAACATCCAAGACCCAGGTCAATCTGAAAAAGATCGCTTTCCATCTTGACCTGACCGGGGATCGAACCCGGGACCGGGACCCTGCGATTCAAATGCAAGTGCATTTGCAGGGTCCCGATTCTAGGCGAAACCACAGAGCTACAGAAGTTGTCTACTTTAGTACATCGAAGGTTTGATTTTTGTCTAGCAGTAGACTTTTTGCGGCTGTAACCATGATGATGATATTTTTAATTTCCGAGTGTCAGGTTACAAAGTCGAGTCGTTATGTTGCAATTGTCTACTATTTTGGATCCTTGTATAAACCTTTTTATTATTGTTTCCGTTGATGTTTCAATAGAGTTACAGCCATCGTGATCGCAACAAAACGAGTCCTGTTGGGAGCACGACGCAATATAATAAAAAGGTTCGTGTTAAGTCCCATATGCAGATAATACAGAATTGCGTTCTGAATCCGTTTTTAACTTGTTACACGGATTTGAATTCCTTTCGTACCTAGTTGCTACGAGTGTTGGTGTAGCTGTCTACAAAAATCGTAGTGACCTACGAGTGTCGTAGCAGCCTACGAGAGTCGTAGCAGCCTACACTTATCAAAGAGGGTCGTATCGTAGTTTTAACTTATGTAGCGCTTCGTATGTTCACTACGCCACATAGTTTTCGGATAATTTATAAGTAATATTGAGCGGAAACTCGATAAGAAGAATATATCTCAACTATTATGAAGCGTCAATTTAGGGTGTCATCCTTAACTGCCGGTCAGATGGTAAGATGGTTGCAAGTATGGCATCTTGTCCGCGCGGCCTCCCGAGTTGCTACTTGCTTTCCCCCATACATTCGAGTGAGTAGTATCCCAACACCTTTCTTCCCTTTCTTTTTTTTTTTTTCTTATTTGTTTATTACTGAATCCACAGCCCTTAAAGAAAATAAAACTTATTTCTTATTTTTCCATATCCAAGATATTCTTATCTTTTCCCAGCTTGAAAATTCTTTCGATGAAAGATAAGAAGCCAAAGAAACTGCGCTCGCCAACCCGCCAAGCGTCGTAAGTATGGTAATATCCTCCCATGGAACGAAGAATCCTTGGAAGAGTCTTTTGTCCAGCAGTGGACATCTAACGGCTGAAATAATGATGATTATGAAGTGTCAAACCTGTAGATTCATGACAAAAAGAGGTTTGTTTAAGTGCCAAATTTAATATCTCCTGTAGCCAATTGTTTAAAACTGCCGTAGTTTTGATTTATAATAGTAAAACATGTTCTTAATTACATATGTTCTATCCTTTTGACGTAGCAATCTGTATTTTCATAAAATTCAATAGAAGCACTTGATATGGCGAGCTCCGTGGCCCAGTGGTTAACACGCTAGCCTGCGACACGAGGGTACCCGGGTTCGATCCCTGGTCAGCTCAAGATGGAAAATGATCTTTTTCATATCTCAGGCCTGGGTCTTGGATGTTTATCTATATATGTATTTGTTATAAAATATAGTATCATTGAGTTAGTATCCCATAACACAAGTCTTGAACTTACTTTGGGGCTAGCTCAATCTGTGTGATTTGTCCGTATATATTTATTTATTTTGAGTAAAAATCTAACCTAGCAAAAGTCATTAACGGAAGTGACACTTATTAGCTACTAAATCTACCTTCGCGTACACACATACTAAGCACATTACTGAGACTATGGACACCAACTCATAAAGTTTACTTATATAGCCCAATCAGCTCTGATTGGATGAAAATCAAGCTGTACGGCCACAAATTAAAGTAGTAACAGATGCGAACACATAACAGATGCAAACACTTATTGAATAAGTAATAAAAAAATGTTATTATACTTTTATTGAATGAAATTGAATGTAATTATAACAGTTATTTCTGTTAAGCAATATTAGTATTAATTTTTTAAATCTTTATTAACTCCTTACAAAGTTATAATAAGTAGGTAGCCTGGATTTTAAAAGTATCATAGTATGGAAAGTATAAAAGACTTCCATGCCGTCTCGACCCCACATAAATTGGGATGAGGAGTGGGAGAAGAGACTCTTAATTCTAAAAGTATACTCTCCAAGGTTTACCCCAGATGAATATCTCTTCTTCTATTCACAATATGCCATTTTCTTCGATCTTGAGCAGTTTCGATCCAATTTGTCCTGGCCATTCTTCTGATATTATCGTACTATTGCATCTGTGCTCTTCCTCGTGGTTGTATCTCTTTCTAAGAAATGTCTCAGTAAGGACTAATATTATAAATGCGAAAGGGAGTTTGTTTGTTTGTTACGCTTTCACGTCTTTACTACAAAACCGATCATCATGAAATTTTGCATACACGTTATCTGGGGTACGGAAAAGAACATAGGGTACATTTTATCCCGGGAAAAAGTACTGTTCCCGAGTAATCGACTTTGACGTGCGCGGAGCCGCGGACGAAAGCTAGTTATTTTAAATTTAAAAACTTCATTATGTTCCTATCCTATCCATTTAGATTATCAATTTTTCATGTTCCTTTGCTATGATATGGGAGGAAAAAATATCATAAAATATTTAAAAACTTAACCTCGTTCCCTATTTCATATCGGAAATTGATATGTTTTATACTGTAAAATTATTTGGATAATAAACTGCCTGAACTCCTATGAGAAGGTAAAATTTTATTCATGAGTTATGCAAAAAAAAACAGTGTTCCAATTCGACTGTGCGACCACAGCTATCTATCCTTCTGTTACATTATATTTTGTAATTGGGCTGTATAGTCGATCATTGCCATAAAACGGTTACTGCGTCTGTCACTTCATCTGCGGGTAACGCCGCGTGGTTAGCATAGCAATGAGCTACCATGTTAGGTAAATAATCGTATACGTGTTTTGTATTTATAACAAGATACAAACAAACATACTACCACATCTTTTGCCCTTAAGGGATAGACAGAGCCTAGGTCATTAAGACTTAAAAGCCACGTTAAGCATATTGGTGGGAATTAGGTGGAAAATTAGTGAATCAAAATAGTGATCAGTTGCCACCCACATGGCCTATGATTCTTCAGGAAATAGTTCTTATTCCCGGGATAAAAGGTAGCCTATGTCCTTCTCCGTACTCCAGAGAACTTGTGTGCAAAATTTCAGGATGATCGGTTCAGTAGTTACGGCGTGAAAGCGTAACAAACAAACAAACAAACAAACAAACCAACAAACAAACAAACAAACAAACAAACAAATAAACAAACTTACTTTCGCATTTATAATTTATTAGTAAGGAGTAAGGATATCATTTTGTCAAAGCTGTTTTGTCGGTCGCACAAAAGTCCTCCCTGGGTAGTACTTCGTATGAAATAACGTAGTATTCCCAAAATCCAACATTTCATGAATAAATACATAATACCCCCTAAATGTTCAAAATCAGTGTTGGCTTACGTCCGGTGCCGCAGTGTGACGGAAATGACGCGGCTTGGCCTACCGGGATTACCGTTGACAACCGCTGCACCTGCCTGAATGTTATTAATAGAGACCAACTGCCTGAATAGTCATTAGAATCTGACCGAAACAGAATATTCTGTCGCAACCAAAACCGAAAACCAAACTTCGGTTTGGGTCTCAGTTTTTGCCAAATCTGGAACAAAAATAAATGTCATTAAAACTAACGTGAAATACAGACATTATGTACTAAAAATGGGTCACTTACGTGCTATTTCGTCGGGATTGCCAACTATAGTTTCGGATCCCGAACAGACCCTCCGCCGCGCGTCTCGCACTCGCCCTGATAATGGGCTCCTGACGAGTCTGAAACTATAGTCGGCAATCCCGACAAAATAGCACGTGAGTGACCCGTTTTTAGTACACAAAAATAGGTGTTATAAAGCTCAGCGCAAAAATCAAAGAAAATAAATATTTAGATGGCTGTACAAGGTCGAAGGAGGTTTTCATTTCATTCATTTATTTCGTGTAGGTGTCACGGTCAATCGACCACACACCCTGGTGTCAGAGTTCTTCGGGACCGCCTCTTGACTTCAGACGTGGTTCCTTTAACGACCACCAGATGGCAGCCGGGACCAACGGCTTAACGTGCCTTCAGAAGCACGGAATCTTCTTTATTATCAGACAATCAGGTGATTGAAACCTGCAGTGTCCTAACCAAACAGGAAACAACTAAACAAAGTATGCTTCCCGTGGGAATCGAACCCACGACCCCTGAGTCTATATGCAAACGCCTTAATCGCTGGACCACGGTGGTAGTTAGAAGGAGGTTTTAAAATTGATGTATTCATCTCAAGGTCAGAAACTGGAAATTTAATGCAACACATGTTGCATTTAAATAATCTTTATCATCCTTATGTATGCATAAGCATAAATCCTTAATATTATGAATGCGAAAGTGAGTTTATTTGTGACGCTTTCACGTCGTAACTACTGAACCGATTCATCATGCAAGTTTGCATACAAGTTCTTTGGAGAAGGAGTATCTTTATTCCCAGAAAAAAAGTACTGTTCCCATGGGAACGACTGACGCGAGCGAAGCTGCTGGCGAAAGCTAGTCTATTATATTTTTACCAACTAACCAGTTATGCTCAGATACACGTGACTGTAGTGCCTTTGATGATGATGATGTGATGTCAGATTTTACTATATACAGCGTGTAACATAACCAACGACGTCCCGTAAAGGGGTGACTCAACCCGTCAATTTGAATAATTTTTCCTATGGGACCAAAAATGGGAACACAAAAAAAATCGATTCTTTTTTGAAAAAAAAATCATTTGTATGATTTTTTTGTGTTCGGCCTGCCTGGCAATTAGTATGAAAACGTCAAAAAAAATTGAGTTCCCAGTATTGGTTGTTAATTTTGACGGGCTGAGTCACCCCTTCACGGGAACATTGTTGGTTATGTTACACGCTGCATATAAATATAGGGCATTCATCATCAGGTCTTTTTTTTTTTTAGTCTCCACTACAGGAGCAGGACCCTCTCTGTACTACTAGGGCCATACTTGGCCAGAGCAGCCAGAGGACTTGGCCTACACTCTCCACGATGGCCAGACGGATTGGAGAAGTTTCTGAGATGTTTACAAGCTTTGTTTAGGTTGTATTTCCTAAGTCGTCTTCTACGACATCCACGGGACGACTTGGAGTGGTCCTATTCTACTCTGCCGTGTACCACACGGCTATTCCACCAAAGAAATCCTGTTGTATGTTTGCTTTTTTACGTGTAGATAAATAAACGGTACGTGAAAAATATCGAAGATATAAAGAAGTTAAATTTTTTTTAAACTTATTTCGTAGCTTTGAATCTTGAATTTATTTTCTTTACTACACACTAAAAGAAAATAAAGCACTTAAAGTTTGCACAATTTTGTATAAACTGAGAGTGAAGCGATATGCAGGGAGTGATGAACTCTTTATTACATGACGGTGTAAAATGTAAATTAAAGGTTGTCACAGATTCGGGTCGAAATTTCTGAAATCGAAATGTTTCCGTTTTAAAAAGTGTAAATTCCATAGATTAAAAAAAATGGTAATGGTAAATTCAGTAAGTACTTATTATTTTGTGTTTTGCATTTTAAGAAATAAAAGTAAACAAGCATAGAGGTTTCCGAATGGATAAAATCAATATATTATTATACAATATTTTTCGATTGTTTATCGAATCGAAAAAATAGAATGTTTGATAACTTACAAATATCAAGTCGAAGTGTGTGTGTGTTTTTGCTTTATTTTTCATGTTTAGCTCCCTCAATGGATAGCAGCGTCGGAAGCACAAGAAGATAAAAAATTTGCGCTCGCCAAAACATAGTGAATATGGCAACATCCTCCCGACGAACGAAGAATCCTTTGGAGAGATCAGCGGACTCTTACGGCTGGGATGATGATGATAATGATGAAAGTTGATTGTAATCTTTTCGACTAAGATTAATATTGTTACATAAATATAAAGATGATTAGTTGTTGTGATAGAGCTACGGTACTGGCAAAATTTATTTTTGCTAGTAGCATAAATGAGCCGGCTAGTCCGAAGAAATGCCACACTGTAAGTAGAAGATTTGCCGGTTCTATGCTTCGTGCGAGTGAGAGCGCCGTAGACCCCCCATTTCCTTCCCCCAATGTCTTCCCCCAACTCCTTGAAAAGCCGGCAACGCTCCTGTCACACCCTGATGTTGCAGTTGTCTACGGGCAGCGGTGATCGCTTACCATTAGGTGACCCGCTCGTTTGCCGTATATCATAAAAAAAAGTTGTGAGATCGGTCCCATCAATTCATTAAATATATATCTGTCTCCCTCGCACTTTATTTCTCACTCTTTCTCTCACTGACTCTTCTCACTCTTCCTCTCTCTGTGATTGTGTCTTGTAAAGTGCTTTGGAAAATCTTAATTTATTGTTGAGATATTTCTCAACTATAAATTAAGATGGTAAATTCAAATATAAGAAAAATAAAGTGGGATGATGGGTTACCGTTTTCTAACTCACTTTATTTTGTGATTCGTTTCTCCGGTAAGTAGGTATATTGAGTGAATTTGAATGGAATGACTGATAGTAAAAAAAACCTTTTCTTTGAAAATCTGAGCTTGCTGCTCTTATCTCCACTTCGGTACTTAATATCAGGTAGACCTGAACCTGAGTTTTTGAAATTTATGTATTATTTATGATTTTTTGAAAGCTGGCAATCTTATGTCATTCAGCTGTCAACGACAGATGGTAATACCAGATAATTCGTTCTTCGCCAGATAAATCACACAGATTGAGCTAGCCCTAAAGTAACTTCAAGACTTGTGTTATGGGATACTAACTCAATGATACTTTTTTTATAACTAATATATATAGATAAACATCCAAGACCCAGGCCAATCTGAAAAAGGTCATTTTCCATCTTGACCAGACCGGGGATCGAACCCGGGGCCCTCGTGTCGCAGGCTGGCGTGTTAACCACTGCGCCACGGAGCTCAAATATCTGAATAATAATGGGAAATAATAAATCAAGCCACAAAATTATTTATTGGCCACGTGAGCAAACTTCTAATTTCATAACTAAGCAACGGGAAAATGACATAGCCTCTAATAAACTAATTCGTCTTTTTTACACTGCCAACTAAATATTCTATAGAAAGCGTCAAATAAAGATCATCAATTATTATGACTTGTCCTTCTTATTTATACGTTGCCACCTAATTTACTAACTCGGCCACAGATTTGATATTTCGTCACCATTTTCCTTTTTACAGCATCAAAACTATGTCCTCAAAAAAATATAATTCAAGCTTCTACAGTCAGCATCATTTATTATAACTTAGCATGTAAAATAATACACCATATTCTTTTATCGTAAAAATAGCCACTACATGATATGGCGTGATTCATGTATCGATAGGCAGGAGAGCTGGTACCAATTTTTGGGTAGGTAGGTATTTGAACCAAGTTGAAAAATTGTCACATACCTCTACCTCAACACGGAACTACAGACCTGGCTGGTGAGCAGCGGGACTAAATCGACCCCTATTTTTTTATATTCTTTTTTCATTACCAAAAATATAGGTATTTGTGGCAATATGCAATTTTTTATGTTTTATGTATAAAAAATATAAGCCAGAAGATTAAGTCGGGGTTTTAACATTACCTGATGCGTGCAAAAAATTTGCATATTGGTAATATTAGTGGCCATAATATACTATTTGATGACAATTTTAGCTAAATATTGACGACCAATTATTTTGGGATAAGTTACATTTTAAACATGCTGAGTTAAAAAAATAGAAGCTAAATAAATATATTTTTTGATGTCAAATATTAGTATTTTAGAAGTTTACTGTTAGAATGCAAGTTACAAATTTAGATGCTAAATAATAACCATCATGCTGAGTTGTATTTAGAGTGGCTTACATAGAAGATAACTAGTGGCTAAGATGGTATTATTTAGATGCTCGTTAATTGTGGCTGACTTAGTAATTTAGAAGGCAACATACATTTTTAGAAGCGGATAATGCTATTAAAAAGAATCCTGTTTAATTAGCACCCAATAATAATCACTCTCTTAGAAATTCAATCAATAAATCCTGTTTGTACTCAAATATAATCACTGCATACCAAGAATTCCAAAACAAAATATAGAAAGCTCCTTATTTCCAATCATTTCGCTCATTATTTTCAATCATTTCGCTCATTATTTTCAATCATTTCGCTTGTATTTGACAATTTACCTCAAAGTCTAGACGGTGTAAATTCAGCGTATTGAATTTAAGAGCTTACCAAGCACGAGAATGGAATAAAATTCAGAGTATAAAATATTATAACCATATTTTCTTTACGTGTTGTCATTTTCTGATACAATACGTTATTTTATAGACTTAAAATAAATAATACCGCAGATTCGTCAGAAGAAAAAATAATTTTCCTAAAAATTACTCACACATACATATTTTCACGTTTTTACTCGTAAGTAAAAACGTGAAAATATGTATGTGTGAGTACCCCGTAGGGTAGACAGAGCCTAAGGTCATGGGCGTTAAGATGTAAAACAGAATCAAAACAGTGATGAGTTGCTAGCCGCATCGCCTATTGTCATGATTCTTTAGGTTTTCGCCCATTCCCATGACCGGCTTCTACGGTCTGCGCGGGAAGAGACGCATGCGTGTACATACTCGTCCTTACATATAGCCCTTCAGGCAAGTAGGCGACCAATACTATTGAAAAGAGTTTCGTTCGGCATCTTCTTCTCTGCAGTTGTCGGTTTCGAAACGCTAGTAGTTCGTAGCTTTTGAAAAATAATTAAGAATTGGAATATAATTTAATAAGTATTATTTGCCTTCAAAGGCCTATTTTCTGAATAAATCTTAGACTAGCTCCGTGGCGCAGCGGTCAACACGCCAGCCTGCGACACGGAGTGACCGGGTTCGATCCCCGGCCAGGTCAAGATGGAAAATGATCTTTTTCAGATTGGCCTGGGTCTTGGATGTTTATCTATATATGTATTTGTTATAAAATATAGTATCGTTGAGTTAGTATCCCATAACACAAGTCTCGAACTTACCTTGGGGCTAGCTCAATCTGTGTGATTTGTCCGTATATATTTTAAATTTTTTTTTTAAAAAATCTTTGAATTGGACTAAAATATTTCAAGGATTGTTCTCTTTAGTCTTCTTCCCCCACTCCTCGTCCCACTTTAGTGGGACGAAGAGTCAAGACAGCATTTAAATCTTTTATACTTTCTATGCTAAAAATAAGGCATTAAAAAATTTTGTGATTTTAGAATAATTAAGTTTTCTGCAGACCAATGAATTAACGAAATTAAAGTCTTATCCAATCGTGATAAGGCACAACATTGCCTGGCAGCATCATAGGTTGGTGTCTGTTAATTTTGTGAGAGTCAGTGTGTGGTTGCAAAATATTGAAAGAATAGATATGACAGAGAATGCAGCTGCTACAAGCTAAGTATTTTTAAAGTTCTTCAATTTATCCTATATCTCAGTTATCCAATGCTTAATGAAGGTCTCTTTTTAACCCCTTTTAGTGTGGCTGTAAAAACAACCATTATTAAACGTATTAAGTAAAAATAGCATGCCTGGGCTTTTGCCCCTTCCCCCCTGTCCGTGCTCAGATTTCCCCTTTCACCTTCCGAGAGTAAATGACAAATATACTGCGCTTTATATATTTTTTTTCACTTTCAAACCTATACTTCTAGTATCTTAATATTTAGAAGCATGGTCATTACGATTGCCATACGCTTTTCAAGGTCCGGCAGTGTCACTTATATACAGTATGGCGAGCTCCGTGGCGCAGTGGTTAACAAGCGAGCCCCGGGTTCGATCCCCGGTCAGTTCAAGATGGAAAATGATCTTTTTCAGTTTGGCCTGGGTTTTGGATGTCTATCTATATATGTATTTGTTATAAAATATAGTATCGTTGAGTTAGTATCCCGTAACACAAGTCTCGAACTTACTTAGGGGCTAGCTCAATCTATGTGATTTGTGCGTATATATTTATTTATTTACAGTAAACTCTATATAAAAGTCCCTTCACTTCGCATTTTATGGCGTTATTGAGACCTGCCGGCCTATTTGCTAACTCATTGTACAACGTTTTGATAATCACTTCAAAATACATTGCGGATATCCTATGATTGACTATTTTTATGAAAGAGATATAAAACGTAATGTACTCTGAAATGACTATCAAAACGTTGTACACTGAGTTAGAAAAAAGGCCGGCTGGTGCTAAATCGTAATAGCCTTTAATGCGCGTTTCAATAACAAAAAAACATCTTCGTCAAAACATGGTAATTTTATTTTACTCACCCTAATGTTTGAGCAACCAAGATTATCATCATCATCAGGTCCTTTTTAGTCTCCACTACAGGAGCACGACCCTCTCTGTACTACTAGGGCCATACTTGGCCAGAGCAGCCAGAGGACTTGGCCTACACTCTCCACGCTGGCCAGACGGGTTGGAGAGGTGTCTTAGATGTTTATAAGCTTTGTTTAGCTTGTGTTTTCCTAAGTCGCCTTCTAAGACATCCACGGGAAGACTTGGAGTGGTCCTATTCTACTCTGCCGGATACCACTCGGCTAACCAAGATTATACTCTTATTAAATTAAGAAATAAAATATGGTGAAAAAATATATATACTACTAGCTTTCGCCCGCGGCTCCACCCGCGTCAATGTCGATCCCTCGGGAATAGTACTTTTTTCCGGGATAAAATTTAGCCTATGTCCTTCTCCGCACTCCAGAGAACTTGTATGCATAATTTCTTGATGATCGGTTCAGTAGTTACGGCGTGAAAGCGTAACAAACAAACAAACAAACTTTCGCATTTATAATATTAGTAAGGATGTACTAACATAGTATATAGCATGGATATCTTTTTTAATAATAGCACGTTATTATTTTTTTCTAATGTCCGGGTTAACTTCTGGGGTTTCTATGTTTTGTTGATGGTCATCAAGATTGCTATGCGCTTTTGAAGGGCTGGCGGCGTGTCATTTGCATGTTAACTGCTTGTGTTAAGATATGTAAAGCAGCTGCTGGAAATAAGGATTTATAGGGTGCAGGTGTGAGGGGATTTTAATTAAAAATCCTTGTTTGAAGAATATGATTAAGAAATCTATTCAAGATTTAAACAAATAAGATTGAAGATACATACACTTAGCTTAAAAACAAATAGAGGAATATAAATGATTTGAAATACAAAATTCTTTTAATTTCAAACAATATAATTTAAAAAAACCGACTGCCTTGGCAAATTATAATCATTTAAGGCATTTAGAAATTATGGTGATACATATAAAGAACCTCGCAAACATACGAAAACCAAAACACTTCTTTTTTGGTAGTTGTATACAAATACATATTTTGGATTAAAAATGATCATAGCTACAGACTTCATACTAGTGAGTTTCACAGTCACTATTTTGCATTTTTGTATTTTGGAATAAATTGCTCTTTTCTTACTTTTAGCCTTTTTAATACGGTTCCATTTGTGTAATTAAGTACTTTTGAGTCAGTTGATTGAAAAAAATATCTTTTGACGTGATAACGTGTTATAAATTATAGATTAGCTTCGTGGCGCAGCGGTCAACACGCCAGCCTGCGACACGGAGTGACCGGGTTCGATCCCCGGCCAGGTCAAGATGGAAAATGATCTTTTTCAGATTGGCCTGGGTCTTGGATGTGTATCTATATATGTATTTGTTATAAAAAATATTATCGCTGAGTTAGTATCCCATAACACAAGTCTCGAACTTACTTTGGGGCTAGCTCAATCTGTGTGATTTGTCCGTATATATTTATTTATTTATTATTATAAATCGATAAACGCCGACTGCACGCACAAAAAAGTGACACGTTTCATGCAAGCGACAGCGCAGAACCAGCGATAGAGATGCACGATCGGCCTACGCGTTCGGCTAATGACGCATCTACCTCTCTTTCATCGATATCACGTAAACAAAAAAGGCTTTACAGACAACGAATTTTTATGTCGTGGCTTTGTATGTAAATTGTATAATGTATAAAAAATATATTTTTACTATGGTAAGAAAAATGAAATCCAATAAAAGAAAATAACATGAAAGCAATGATCGTACAAAGTGCAACATGTCGCACATAGCGACGTCGCAGACGGTAATATTTAGTGGCATATCCGCGGGGATATTAAAAATTCCTCCGCCATATTCTATTTTATCTATCCGGATATCAGATTAGGGGGAAAGTATAAAAATAAAAAATGCCGCGTGCTTTTTTGCCTTGAATAGCATCACTCCACCTTCTTGGCTTTGTGGCCTAGTGGCTTTGTGGTAATCATGCCAGCCTGCTATCAGAGGTTCAGGGTTCGATCTTGGTCAGGTCAAGATGGAAAACTATCTTTTTTACATTGGGTTTAGTATCTATTATAAAAAAGATATAGTATCATCATCAGCACTTGTACACCCACAAGATGGACGGATCTCATTAAAACAGCTACGAAGTGTTCCCTTACGGAGTGTACACGCAATGCCATTAATAGAGAAAAATGGAGAAATATTGCAAAAGCCGCAACCAACTTAACAGACGATCCATGACCACGACCACTCCGTCAGGAGTGTACGACTGAGAAGAAGAATCATCATCAGCATCATTCCAGATGTGGGAAGGCCGCTACAACTAGACAGACAGCTAGAAATGACGCTCCTTCACGAATAATCTATACTAATATTATAAAGCTGAAGAGTTTGTTTGTTTGAACGCGCTAATCTCAGGAACTACTTGGGTTCAAATTGGAAAATTATTTTTGTGTTGTCCATTTATTGAGAAAGGTTTTAAGCTAAAAAACATCACGCTGCGACAAATAGGAGCAAAGCATCAATAAGAAATGTTTTGAAAACGGGGGAAAATTATTTATTAATCATAATAACAGAAATTACCGCGTACGAAGTCGCGGGCAACAGCTAGTCCATGATAAAATGATGAATGTCCTCTTAGGGTATCAAACAATTAAAATCATTTATTGATTAGCTGTCTATCAGGGACCAATGGCGTAAAGAAAGGATCGAAATAATTTATTGGCTCTTGTGGTTATTAATTCAAGTGTGAACGTCACAGGAGGTTAAGCGAAAACAATGCGTATCCCTGCTGAGGGTATCGAGTTCCTCCAGTTGACTAAACTAGTTAGTGGATTTTTTCCTCGTTTATTAATTGAGAATTTCCACTCATTAGCAAACTGCTCCCGAGGTCCAGTGGTCAGTCGTCGCCGCGCAGAAGTTGTTTGCCTGTAGACCCAGGGGTCGTGAGTTCGATTGTCACGAGAAACATACTTTGTTTAGTTGTTTCCAGTTTGGTTAGGACATTGCAGGCTTGAATCATCTGATTGTTTGATAATACAAATGATTCTGTGCTTCGGAAGTCACGTTAAGCCGTTGGATCCGGCTGCCATCTGGTAGTAGTTAAAAAAACCACGTCAGAGGCCGAGAGGCGGTTCCGAAGAACTCTGACACCAGGGTGGCATGGTCGATTGACCGTGATACCTACACGAAATGATGATGATAACCAAAATACGAAGAACATCTATAAGTGGATACACTACGCTCGAGAGAATTGAAAAACAGGTATTTGTTAAATGTGAGTATTGCTGTCTACTTCGATCAAGGCTCCCCCAGCAGCGTGCGATAGAGACAACTGCAGCTTGACCCGAAAATACCTATGAAAAGTACACAAAATTAACGCTTCGTAGTCACCTGATTTCTTCTCCAAAACTGAACCGATTTAATTTCTTTTTTCATTAAAAATTAAAAAAAGATTAGTTTTTATGTTTTCTTTTTCTAATATAATCGCGTCAAATTTGTCTTCTAGATGTTTGAACACAACGGAAATTCTTACCAATTTTTAAGGTTTTTGACGGTTTATATCTCTTTAAATAATACAATTATGAAAAATTAAAAGATAGGGACATGCTAATATAACCACAGATTTTTTTTGTAAAAATTAATTGCTCTACTTGTACAATTATGCTTGTAAAGTTATGCTTGTTATAAAATCATATATGTATAGTCAAGCTATCTACGTCCTCCTTGGTACCAGCTGAAAGTCAGCGCTGTGATTCACCGCCATAAGCATAAAGCTGAGCTGGCTGCCTTTTCTGCAATTAACTTTTGTAGGTATAGTTCTTAAGTATTTTTCATTTAATGTTGTAATTCTTTCTTTCTTTCTTTCTTCTTTAATCCGGCGAGAATTCAGGGGACTACGCTTGTATGGAAATACGGCCCTACTATATATTTTTATATGGAGGCGGCGCGTAGTGCGGCGCGTGCAGTGGCGCGAGCTATCAAAATCTCCAACACATGATGAAGTATGGGGTTATTTACGGAAAGGCGTTTTCCGAGCGTGTACTGGAGATATGACATTTGGTTATGCTCATACGTCGCGAGAAACGCAGTGTTAGACACGGCAGTGTACGCTGCGTTAGTGTCTGAGGAAGTGTGAGGTGAGGCGTATTGACACACATGACAAATAGTAGAACTGCTTTTTCCTTACGCTGCTTATTATATGAGCGGAGGTCACATGACGAATAGTAGAACTGCTTTTTCCTTACGCTGCTTATTATATGAGCGGAGGTCACATGACGAATAGTAGAACTGCTTTTTCTTTACACTGCTTATTATATGAGCAAAGGTCACATGACGAATAGTAGAACTGCTTTTTCCTTACGCTGCTTATTATATGAGCGGAGGTCACTTGACGAATAGTAGAACTGCTTTTTCCTTACGCTGCTTGTTATATGAGCAAAGATCACATGACGAATAGTAGAACTGCTTTTTCCTTACGCTGCTTATTATATGAGCAAAGGTCACATGACGAATAGTAGAACTGCTTTTTCCTTACGCTGCTTAATATATGAGCGGAGGTCACATGACGAATAGTAGAACTGCTTTTTCCTTACGCTGCTTATTATATGAGCAAAGGTCACATGACAAATAGTAGAACTGCTTTTTCCTTACGCTGCTTAATATATGAGCGGAGCTCACATGACGAATAGTAGAACTGCTTTTTCCTTACGCTGCTTATTATATGAGCAAAGGTCACATGACGAATAGTAGAACTGCTTTTTCCTTACGCTGCTTATTATATAAGCGGAGGTCACATGACAAATAGTAGAAATGCTTTTCCCTTACGTATAATATATGAGTGGAAGTCAAAGCGTGCTCTGCGGTGTTAAACGCCACGCCACACGCGCCGCCCGAAGCACCATGTCGCTGTAAATGAAGTATAAAGCTTCATGATTTAAATTGAGCGTACAACGCCGCAATCGCCGCTGTGTGCAACGCCGCAGTGGTCGCGCCCGTTTCTCAGTAAGCGGAAAACGCTCCGCCCAACGCGCCGCGCAAAACGCCTTCCGTAAACGCGGCCTAAGATTGAACGGGTAGAATTTATGACGCCATAGAAATTTAAATAAATCGTTGCCCACGCGTTATGTAAAACTAGAGACAGGTGTAGAAGACACGGGTCGCTCTCCAATCCGGGACAAACGGGATAATTGTCATGTAAATCTGAATGCACAAAAATTTATATCCTATTTCACTCTTATACCCAAGAGATAAGATTCATATTTGAATGGACCGTAGGCCATTGAAGCGAATATGTTTGGAAAACGCCTGAATTTTTTGCAGTGAAGTGAAACTCTATATCAATGTGATAAAGTTGAGTTTTGTTTGATGGAGTGTAAGATTAAGTTTGCGTACTCAATGTCTTGTTAGGGTGACCCAATGAAATGTTGACATGGGATAAGGAAATTTATTATGATTTATGTGATGCGTGGGCAAGTGCGATGGGATCGTATTAAGTTTTAATCTACGGACGGGAATTATGTTTTTCTTTGGACCTCGCAGCTTTCAACGCGTATTTCTAATTCTCAATTAATCAAAATCAAAACGTTTATTCAGAAAATAGGCCTTTGCACGCCTTTTTCACGTTCTCTTAGCATATACCACGGTTCTATCCTAAGCCTTGGTTTTTCAGATATCTGCTTTTAAAATAGCAATAGGCTAGTTTTCTAAAAAAATAGAATTAGTCCGCCAGTAAGATTATCTATTTTTTATTATCTATTTCATATGGTAAATAAATGAAAAAAAAGATAACCAAAAAATATTAAACACTTTATACTCTTTTGTAATTAAACAATAAATCATAAAGATACAGCCCGTTAGAGCTCCGTGTGATGTCACAGTTTGCTACACATACAAAAACTAATCTGGGACAAAAGAAAAACGTAGAATGTACCAGCTGCTTCTCTTCCCGCGCAGATCGTAAAAGCCGATCGTGGAAATGAGCGAAAATCTGAGGGATGCTGTGAGAAGGCGATGCGGCTAGCAATCCATCACTATTTTGATTACGTTTTTCACCTAAACGTGGCTCTTAGGTCTTATAGACCGAGGCTCTGTCAACTCTGTCAAAAAGATGTGTAAATGTGTATGTATGTATCCTTACTATCCTTGCTGTAATAATATTATAAATGCGAAAGTGAGTTTATGTGTTACGTGTTCACGCCGTAACTACTGAACCGTTTACAAGATACATAGGATTTTCAAGTCAGGAGTAACCTAAAATGTTTTATTTTTTATTATTATATTTAATTTAATATATATTATGTTATTATATAGTGTTGTGCGGTGCTCGAAATTTTCGAGAACGGTGAGAACGGGTCGGATTTTCCCGAGAATATCTTCTTCTTTCTCTCAAGTGCGGGAATTATTGAGAAAATCTCTAGAATTGTTATATTTCCCGCAAATTTCCGTGATTTCTCACAATTCATGAGAATACAGAATTTCTGTCTGGCACATCACTAGTTATATATATTATCTTGATTGCGTAATATAACAATAATACGAAAAAGACAAGACAGCAAAAAATATTATTGGGCACTAGAAAAGAGTCATATTTTTTAATAGATGCGATCTTTTACCCCTTAATATTTATATGCCCACAGACAACCGTTTCAGTTTGTAGGTGACCCTTACAATGTCGTCTGTCCATCTGTCGCAGGGTCCGGTCACAGGGCCTTTTTATTTTTGCTGAAAACCTTATGAATTGATCGCCTCTCTACGAGGTGGAATAATATTGTTACCGCAATTGATTTTCATGTACATATGTAGATTAATATTGTTACCGCAATTGGTTTTCATGTACATATGTAGATTAATATTGTTACCGCAATTGGTTTTCATGTACATATGTAGATTAATATTGTTACCGCAATTAGTTTTCATGTACATTATATCGATTAGTATTGTTACCGCACTTGATTTTCATGTATTTCGATGTTTTACTGTACCATACATGATATGCATACTATTTTTAACCGACTTCAAAAAAGGTTTTCAATTCGATTGAAGGTTTTGACGTGATAATGTCTTATAAATCGATGAACGCTGCCTAAACTCACAAAAAAGTATCAGGTTTCGTGTGCCGAATTATACCGAACAACAAGATGTGTCGTCTTCAAGTAAATTTTAAATGCAATATTTATTAAGCTAATAAGTTAACTTTCCTTCTACATCCACAACAAACATGGAAATAACAAAATTTGTGGAGCCTGATGATGCAGTGGGTCTGAACGTCATAAGCGCTTACGTATGTTAAGCAACCCTGGGCGCGGTTCCCATTGGGATGGGTGACCGTAAGTAGCATAAAATAAAGTAGGGCTCCTCCGTGCTTCGGAAGGCACGTTAAGCCGTTGGTCCCGGCTGTCATAATTGGTGGCGGTCGTTAACCTATGTCAGTTGCCTTTACACAGCTTTGTTTTTATTGGTAAAAACTTACCACCATAAGTATTATTAATATAGAGCGAGAGACCCGGACGCCCATCCTTTCACCCCCCCCCCCCCATTTCCTCCACGTGTTCTCCCTTCAACTCCTTGAAATGCTGGCAACGCTCTTGTCTTACCCTGGGGTTGCAGTTGTTCATGGGCAGCGGTGATAACTTACCATCAGGTGACTCGTTTGCTCTCCTATACCATAAAACAGACAGACAGACGGACAACCAAGTAATCCTATTAGGGTTCCGTTTTTTTTTCTTTTGAGGTACGGAACCCTAAAAATGAAGAGAACGGTGAAAGTTATCTAAATATATATATCTCAAAGGTGACTGACTGACTGACATAGTGATCTATCAACGCACAGCCCAAACCACTGGACAAATCGGGCTGAAATTTGGCATGCAGGTAGATGTTATGACGTAGGCATCCACTAAGAAAGGATTTAAATCAATTCTACCCCTAAGGGGATAAAGTAGAGGATGAAACTTTGAATGAAACTTTGTCAATTTTAAACCGATCGGGCTAAGACTTTGCAAGCGTAAAGCTACTGTGAGTACTACTTCTTAACGCGAGCGAAGCCGCAGGCAAGAGCTAGTTAATAATATACACAAAAACAGAAAATTCAATGAAATGCTTAATAAAAGCTAAATTTGCATCTAGATAACTGATGTTTCAATTAAAGAGTAAAACTGAATATTTGGGGCCAAAATACGAGTACAACGAAATAGTTTATTAATTTGAGAGTTAAATGGAATAAAATGAAATATCAATTTACTGCTATTTTCGACAAAATAATATGTTAAATCAACCATTTGTGCATTTTATGTATTATCTACCTTTCGCCCGCGGCCTTGCTCGCGTTAATGTCTATCCCTCGGTAACAATACTTTTATCCGGGATAAAAAGTACCCTATGTCCTTTTCTGTACCCCAGAAAATAATTTCTAAACGATCGGTTCGGTAGATAGGGCGGTAGTGAAGGCGTAACAAGAAAACAAACTCACTTTCGCATTTATAATATTAGTTAGGATTAGGATAAGTTATTTTTTGTAATTATTGACTCTCTTCCATGTTGATCAAGACTGATCAAAAAACGTAAAATGTACCAGCTGCTTCCTTTTCCGCGCAGATCGTAAATACCGATCGAGGGAATGGGCGAAAATCTCAGGACTCATGTTAATAGGCGATGTGGATGTAGCACCGCACTATTTTGATTTCGTTTCCAACCGACACGCCAAAAATGCTAAAAATAGCCTTTACGCCTCATAGATCTGGGCTCTATCTACCCCGTAGGGGAAAACGACGTGACACTATACATTATTCGTTAAACGTGACAGTATGTAAGAGTAACAACAAAATATGATGAAACTTTTTGGAAATTCTGAAAAGTTTTTCCGAAGGCTTCAGTGTATCTTATAATCCTTACTAATATTATAAATGCGAAAGTGAGTTTGTTTGTTTGTTTGTTACGCTTTCACGTCGTAACTACTGAACCGATTATAATACAATTTTGCATACAAGTTCTCTGGAGTACGGAGAAGGACTAAGGCTACCTTTTATCCCGGGAAAAAGTACTATTCCCGAGGGATCGACATTGACGCGGGCGGAGCCGCGGGCGAAAGCTAGTAGCTATATATTGTTGAAGTGCTAACGTCTTATAAATTGATGAACGCCGGCTGTAAGCACGAAAAAGTGTCACGTTCCATACAATGATACTATGTTGCCATATGCAAATAACCTGATATCATAATCAAGCCACGGGAAAATGAGAAGGCTTCTAATAAACTAATTCGCCTTATTTTTTAATGCCAAATGTCCCTAACTAAGAAGCAAATCCCCAATACAAACACAACATGGCCACAGAGGTAGATAAGGTTATGTTAGTTAGTTCTCCGTGGCGCAGCGGTCAACACGCCAGCCTGCGACACGGAGTGACCGGGTTCGATCCCCGGCCAGGTCAAGATGGAAAATGATCTTTTTCAGATTGGCCCGGGTCTTGGATGTGTATCTATATATGTATTTGTTATAAAATATACTATCGTTGAGTTAGTATCCCATAACACAAGTCTCGAACTTACCTTGGGGCTAGCTCAATCTGTGTGATTTGTCCGTAATATTTATTTATTTATTTATTCTCCTTGTGACCAAAACAGAAGCAAGCGAGTGAAGCGACCGATCGTCCTTAGAAGAATACTGTAATACGTCTATTTTTTCGCCGCGCAGTTAGCCTTATTTTTTATGGAATACTAGCATGAAAAAAATATGAAGTACAGTTCAAAGATCAAAATAAATGATAACATCATAATCCTTATAAGTTACATCATAAGTTATCGATCATATTGTTTCTACTTATTTATGTATAATTTGTGTAAAAGTTGAACAAAATAAATTTATTATCTATCTATCTATCTACTTAGTAAAATAAAATAGCAAAAAAGCTATATCCAGAAAAAGTTTCGATGAGAATTCTTTGATATTTTCAGCGAAACCTACCAACTTTTCTAATTATATAAAAAGTATAACTAAATGAGCAAAATGGATACCTAAAAAAATACAATATTTGGTTCAAATTGTTAAATTAAAAGTGAAAATCAACACGGAAATGGCAGACATGGGTTTTAAATGAAACTGGTGACAGGCCAACCGGTATCGCCACTTTCAGGGCGTTACAGTATATCTTACATCGACGATATATAACGTGTTATGAAAAAGCGCAAAATCTCAGACACCCAATCTTATTTTTAATATTAAAGAATTAAATAAATTATTAAATTTAATTTTGGCGGATTATGTACGAAGGTATTAGCTTTTTTTGTTTTCTTGTGCATGTTGCAAATTAAAAAGTCTATGGTAATTACGCCCGACCTAGGGCGACGTTGCCGCTTCGCGTGCCGTCGCAAGACTAGTGATCAAACCCGGCGTAATTGAAATATTAATTTGGTTAAAATTTGAGCTCTATTTTTTATTTGTGGAATCGATTCTACTCTCGATTCTGAACAAACCGATTTCAGAGTTTGCGCTTTGTCATTTACACGTTGTACATTTTGACCATAGCATTTTGTACATTTTGACGATTGATAGTAGACTCCTACTCGTTGATGTTCCTGGGCGGTATAGTGGCTAAGATAGACGTGTATTAATGGTGGCTGACTTAGTCATCTAGAGAACAATGTAGATTTTTACAGGAGAATAATGATAAATAAATATATTGGGACATATTACACAAATTGAGCTAGCCCCACAGTAAGTTGTGAACTTGTGTCGTAGGATACTAACTCAACGATACTATACTTTATATTAGATACTTATATAGATAAACATCCAAGACCCAGGTCAATCTGGAAAAGATCGATTTCATGATCTGACCGGGGATCAAACCCGGGCACACTCGTGTCGCAGGCTGGCGTATTGACCACTGCCCCACGAAGCTCGCCAAATTATATTTAATAGAAGTCAGTTTAATTAGCATGCAATATAATCTGTTCCAGTTGACCTTACTAAAATTTTTTATTAATAATTTGTAACGCATTATCCCTCGAAAATAAAATCCGCAAATATATAATTTGACTAAAGTTTCTAATTTCTATTACGGGCTGATCTTGGCTGAGCCGCATTTGAGCTTTAAACAAACAAACTTAAAAGTTTCTTATAACCGTCGGAGCCCAACTTATTCACTTAATCCGAAAGAAAAGAAGTGAAATTAAGACCTCAAAGTTAAACTGTCTTCTCTTAAACTTAATTTTTGTGCTTGGACTTTTTGAACCGATTTTAATAAGGGAGCTTTTCAATTCGACTGTATATGTTTCTAAGTGTTTGCTCATATCACTGCGGACTACGAGACGCGAACAGAAATTTCACTCTTTTGTCGTTAAAATACCAAAGAGTCGAACTAAACACTTTGACAGTTGCTTTTTGGTTCGAGTAGAGAGTACGGTATGGAATGAACTGCCTACGTCTATATATTTCCAGACAGGTACGGTCCAGGTATCTTGGATAGGCATATAACATCGTCGTCTTCATCGTTACTTACGAGTACCATTAGGTGAGATCGGAAACAAATGCCTAATTAAATACTTAAAAAAATTGACTAAAAGAATGTACTCTTATTAAATTAAGAAATAAAATATGGTGAAAAAATCTCAAGCGGGCGGGATTTGAACCTGCGGCCATAAGTCTATGTACAACTTATGGCCGCAGGTTCAAATCCCGCCCGCTTGAGATTTTTTCACCATATTTTATTTCTTAATTTAATAAGAGTATATCAAAATAGCATTGTGAATGCAAAATATGTATAAACACTTAAAAACTAAAAGAATTTACTTCTAACTTAGTTTAGGAATCTCTTAACGCAATATTGTAAGAGATATCGACATAGTCAGCTCGGTGCATACGAGTGCACGCGTTGTTGTGTATATGGATTTACAATATTAAATACGCGGCTTGTAACTCAAATACAGTGTGTACCTACCTCCTGCCCTTTCTTCAGCATATACCACTTTCAACTCGGTCGAGTTAACTGTGCACCTGGCGCCCGCGATATCGCATTCCAGCGAGGTCACAGATAACTCGATCGGGTTGTATGTATTAAATATAAATAAATAAATATATACGGACAAATCACACAGATTGAGCTAGCCCCAAAGTAATTTCGACACTTGTGTTATGGGATACTAACTCAACGATACTATATTTTACAACAATGAGCGCACTATAAGTTTCCGGAATGAATATGAAAAAATACTATTAAAGGTACAAAATTAATTTATTGTTTTTCAAAATAATCTCCCTTGGCGTCTATGCACTTTTTCATTCGATGAAACCAGTTTTGAAAACTTTTATGCCACTCCTCTGTGGTGACCTCTGAAACGTGTTTTTCATACTCCTCGACAGCCTCTTCTAGTGATGAAAATCGTTGACCGCGTAATTGGTTCTTAATTTTTGGGAACAGAAAAAAGTCACAATGTGCCAGGTCGGGACTGTATGCAGGATGACTCATGAATTCTACATTTTTCGCCTTCAAAAAGTCGTTTGTCTGTCTGGCCGTGTGAGAACTAGCATTGTCGTGGTGCAGGATGATACTGCGTTTACGGTTATTTTTACGGAGTTCGTCAATAACTTCCGGCAAACAAATGGTCGTGTACCAGTCACTATTCAATGTACGACGATTCTCTAAAGCAACAGTAGCCACGTGTCCAGTTTTATTAAAAAAGAAGCAATCATCCGCTTTGATGCACTTTTAACGCGCGCCACTTTGGTTGGTTTCGGCTCATCTTGAAAGACCCATACGCTCGATTGCTGCTTTGTTTTGGGGTCGTAGCAATAAATCCATGTTTCATCACCTTATGATGTAGCACGAGGGGGTGTACTAATGAAACACTGTCGTTGAGGTTCGATCACTGAATAATCCTTTATTGACAAGAACATGAGTTTATATACAATGCGAGAAATAGGACATAGGTACATAGATTTTGTAGGTCACGATTATCTAGATTAAGGTGAGTAATCTAGGTGTTCCGAATAGAAAAGGTTATATGGTTAAGTAGAACAATAATGAGGGCGTGCGTCACACATCACAACCTGTTACTATGTCCCACACCAAATTTGACGCACCTTCGTTGAATCTGGTAAGCATGGCACTGCACCAAGTGACGCGGTCCGTTTTTTGAGCCTCGGTCAAGTTGTGTGGGATCCACCGCGAGCACAGCTTTCTCACACCCAAATGTTTGTGTAGGATTAATTGTATTTGACTCATGCCTATTTCTAAGGATGCGTGAATTTCATGGTAGGTCACATGCCTGTCTGTTTCAATCATACGGCGCACAGCATCGATGTTTTTGTTGGTCACAGCGGTGGACGGCCGACCATCGCGAGATTCGTCACTGAGATTGATACGACCACGCTTGAATTCTGCAAACCAGCTATAAACAGTTGTCTTGCATGGTGTTTCATTGCCAAAAGCTGTTTCAAGCCGAGCGATGCTCTGTTGAGCTGTCAAATTACACTTAAAATCGTAGAAAATCATACTACGAAAATTTTCTCGAGTTAAATCCATGTTGATGCAGACACACAATTTTTTAAATTGCGCCACAAGGTAAAAACAAAAGACAGTCAAATGAAACAAACTGCATTCTACAGCCAAAGAGTTCTATTTTCAAATGTTGCAATAAATTTTTAAATTTTGTTTATGTAAGTGGCCAGTTCCGGAAACTTACAGTGCGCCCTATGTACATATATAGATAAACATCCAAATAAATATATTAAATTGACACTTGAGCTCCAGTGTTTTCGGTCTACACAGTATAGTAATATTAGTATGGAAGTTTGGATATAGAACTTTATCATAAAGTTTAATGAAATAATTCACATAATATGAGTGATGATCAAAACTCATTATAATAATAATTCTCAACAAACTTCGATCCATCACAAAAAAGTGCTCATTCAAACTTGATGTCTTCGGGACATGATTGATATTGTATTATCAGCGATCGATACCCAAATTACCCACCCAGTCTATCCGATATTCCACCTTATTATCATCATTATATCAGTATGATGATGATGATGATAAATAAATGAAGGTGGAATATCGGATAGACTGGGTGGGTAATTTGGGTATCGAACCAGTCATTCTGGAAATTCTTTGGGGAGGCCTATGTCCAGCAGTGGACTTCTTGTGGCTGACGACAAGAAGTCCTGCTGGACATAGGCCTCCCCAAAGGATTTCCAGAATGACTGGTTGGAAGCGGCCTGCATCCAGCGCTTTCCTGCGACCTAGGTCATCTGACCACCTGGTTGGTGGGTTTCCGACGATGCGCTTGCCGGTAAGTGGTCGCCATTCCAGAATCTTTCTGCCCCATCGGCCATCGCTTCTACGCATTATGTGCCCCGCCTACTGCCACTTCAAAGAACTAATCCGCTGAGGTATGTCGGTGACTTTTGTTCTTCTACGGATCTCCTCATTTCTGATGCGGTCTATGACGGGCTATGGAGAGCCATAGCTCTTTGGGTGACTTTAAGCTTTCATATGAGGCCCATAGTAAGATCATCAATGGTAACACACACTAATTGAAGTCTTTTGTCTTTAGGCACTGAGGTATTGCAAAAAAAAAGACAATGCGGAATATATTCCCCCTGTTGAAGAGTCCCTTCTACCCAGAAGAACTTCCCTGGGCAGTATGGAAGTCCCTAAACCGACTCCGGGCTGGTGTTTAGAGATGGCGAGAAACTGTGTTAGATGGCGTTTCTCTATCAACAATTTGTGTGAATGCGGTGGAAATTGGTCCATGTTTTCACCTTCTGTGCAGTCTGAAATGCACTTTTTTTTCCTAGCCTGTAGATGTTATGTCCCACTGCTGGGCAAAGGCCTTCCCCTTGTTTTGCCATTCGTATCTGTCCATCGCAACTTCCGCCCATCATCATCATCATCATTTCGTGTAGGTGACACGGTCAATAGACCATGCACACCCTGGTGTCCATTCATAAACTTGTCGAGATCATCTCTCCACCTCCTTCTCGGTCTACCTCTAGCTCGGCGAGACTCCGGTATCCAAAAAGTAGCCAACCTAGCCCACACTGGAATGCATAAAAGCATAAAATTATAATACTTGTAGAGTCACAAATTTATACAAAATATAAAAGGCAAATAATTACTACTGGAAACTTGTGATTGTCAGACACAAAATTCCAGCTAATTCCAAAAATTTTTACGGACAAAAACAGCATTATTTTCTTCAGATGATAATTAATTAATTACTTAATTTTTAAACAAAAGTTTTTCAAAAGAATTTCACCCTTGACTTTTACCCCAATTTCTGGGGTTAATCAAAATTCTGCACAAAGCCTAATTATCGCCTTTGAAGCCACTTCGGGTTGCGGCCACTCGGGTTCATTATCCACGCAACATTTTATTCAATTTTAAACTTTTTAATCGGAAAATGTTTTGTTTTGCGACGCTGGCTGCCCTAATTAATTATACATTTTTGGGTTCCGTAAAGAAACATAAGTGGGACTGACTTTTTGACGTCATAATTTAGGCAGTAATATATCTGTTTCTCTAGTAGAATTGCATATCGTTTTAACCGCTTTTCGACATGATTTAGTAATTACTAAATCATGTCGAAAAGGGGTTAAAACGATTAATCGTAAAAGCCGTGTGGTTTCCGGTAGAGTAGAATAGAACCACTCCAAGTCTTCCAATGGAAGACGTAAGAGGCGACTTAGGAAATACAAGCTAAACAAAGCTCATAAACATCAATGAGACCTCTCCAACCCGTCTGGCCAGCGAGGAGAGTGTAGGCCAAATCCTCTGTCTGCTCTGGCCAAGTATGGCCCCGGTAGTACAGAGAGGGTCATGCTCCTGCAGTGGAGACTAAAAAGACCTGATGATGATGATGATGAATCGTAAAAGCGTCCGAAAGGTATCCATTCGACTAAATGACCATGTTGTTGTGTGGATACGGCAGTATGAGAACCAGGTTTTAGTGCCACGCAATCGACGCCAGTTTGTTGGCGTTTCGTTACCTCGTTTCTTTCTTAATGAGTGTGTAAAATGCTGTATGTTGCTTGATTTTCCATGCTACTTAAAGGCCTATGACGATAACCTAGCAACGATGAGACAGTGTCTGTTACTGCATATAAATTCGCCACACAGTGTGTTGAAGTGATGTGTGTCGGCATGGCGGAATGCGCGCCCGTCAGCGAAACCCTAGGAGTGCAATTTTTCAACTAGCGACTCTCTAGACGAGTGATTTATTCGACTGTTTTCAAAACGCATCATTTAGTAGTTTTTATTGCTTTTACATCAAAGTCAAAGCCTGTCTACTGTCGCGGAGTTTCATTTCACGCTTCAGTTCTTTATTTTTTAAAGTTGTTCTAGCATTCAGTTTGATATTTTCTGTACAAAAAGAAACAAAAATTACATTTTTGCTAAAGATTGATTGCATTGTGACACAAGTGACCATTAAGATAGAATAAAATAAATTAAATGAAATCAAATTTAGTTCAAATTTAAATATCGTGTGTCTCTTTTTGAACGTTATATTATTAATACCTATGTATAGAGAAGTCACACATATTGAGCTAGCCCCAAAGTTAGTTCGAGACTTGTGTTGCGGGATACTAACTCAACGATACGATACAAACTATTTACTATAACTATTTTATAACAATCTAGGTATCCGGAACCCGGCTTTGCAAGGGTGCAATGTACATAAAAACCTTCCTTTTAAATCACTCTATCTATTAAAAAGACCGCATCAAAATGCGTTGCGTTAGTTTTAAAGATCTATGCATACATAGGGACAGACAGACAGAGGGAAGCTCTATGTAGTAATACATATCATTAACATTCATGATCCAGAACAATCTGAAAAAGATAATATTCCATCTTGATCTGACCAGAGATCGAACCCGGGACCTCTGGTTTGGCAGCCTAGCCTGATGACCACTAGACCACAGAGCTCGTCTATTATTTTTTGATCGACAAACAGCTAATTATTTCGGATTGACAGCTCCGTGGCGCAGTGGTTAACACGCCAGCCTGCGACACGACACGAGGGTGCCCAAGTTCGATCTCCGGTCAGGTCCAGATGAAAAATGATCTTTTCCAGATTGGCCTGGGTCTTGGATGTTTATCTATATATGTATTTGTTATAAAATATAGTATCGTTAAGTTAGTATCCCATAACACAAGTCTCTGACTTACTTTGGGGCTAGCTCAATCTGTGTGATTTGTCCGTATATATTTGAACTGTTACGGAAAACTCAAAAAAATTATCAAACCCGTTCTTGGCTGGCCTTTTCTTTTCTACCATCCAAAGTTTCGATTCACAATTTGGGGTTTCTTTCATCTTTTCATTTGAGCTTTTGAAAGTTACAAAAGCCGCTAGGTAAAGCTCGCCATTAATCATGGTTTTTGTTGCAACTCTATGCCGGATAACTTTTTTGGCTCTAACAAAAAGCGCGGATTTGTTTTGCCATAACTTTCAATTTCTTAAAACGCGTTTCAGAGTGTATTGAAAATATTATTCTGCGTAAACATCTGATGTCAGTTGCATCATCATCATCATCATCATCAGGTCCTTTTTAGTCTCCACTACAGGAGCACGACCCTCTCTGTACTACTAGGGCCATACTTGGCCAGAGCAGCCAGAGAACCATGTCAGTTGCATATTCATTGATAAATATTTGATGTAGGATGTGTAAAGAGGTTTGCGTAGAATTATGAGAAAGACGATGAAAGTTTTAAATTCAGAGTGTATGACGTTTACTTTATAGATCACTAGCTTTCGCCCGCGACTCCCACCGTCAATGTCGATCCCTCGGGAATAATACTTTTTCCCGGAATAAAAGATAACATAATAATAATAATAACTCTTTATTGCACCAAGAATTCATACATAGGGATTCAATATTACGAAATAGGATGTACAATGGCGGCCTTATCGCTAAAGCAATTTCTTACAGGCAACCAATTAGGTAGGACTTCAATGAATGCGAGAGGTACATATGTCCTTTTCAGTAATCCAGAGACCTTGTTTGCAAAATTTCGTGATGATCGGTCCAGTAGTTACGGCGTGAAAGCGTAACAAACAAACTCACTTTCGCATTTATTATATTAGTAATAAGGATAAGGATGAAAGAAAGATTGGTGAGTCGCACGCCATCAGCCAAGAATGTAACAGATCATACAGACGAGCGGCATTGTGTTGACGGCAGGTACCACTGCAGCAGTCGCCACCTATCGACGGCAGCAGGCAACACGTCGACGGCAGCCGTCGACGCTTTGCCAGCTGCTGCCAGCAGCTAGCATTGCCGCTCGTCTGTATGAGGTCTAGACTAGTAGATCTAGACAGTAAAGGTGAAGCCAAATTATAACAGATTGGTACCCAAGAGATAGTAAGAGACGTCGAGGATAACAACAAATGCGCTGGAAAGATGAGCTGAAACTTACTGTGGACCCTAAATGGAGGAGAGTTGCAAAATATAGAATGAATGAAAGCTACTAGAGGAGACCTTTGCCAACAGGCACCTGAGTTAAGATACATCCTATAGCCAAACACAACAGCTACACAATTAATAACATAAATTCTTTTACCCAGTGTAACGGACTAAACAAATAAATAATGTCTTTATTAAATAATGAATAATATAATTAAATAATAAATAACTGCCTCCGTGATCCAGTGGTTACGGCGTTTGCCTGTAGACCTGGCGGTCATGGGTTCGATTTCCATAGGAAGCATACTTTGTTTAGTTTTTTCCAGTTTAGTTACGACATTGCAGGCTTGAATCGCCTGATATTCCATACTTCGGAAAGCACGTAAAGCCGTTGGTCCCGGCTATCTGGTAGTCGTTAAAGGAACCACGTCAAAGGGCGAGAGACGGTTCCGAAGAAATTTGACACCAGGGTGTGCATGGTTGATTGACCGTGTCGCCTACACGAAATGATGATGATGAATAAATAATGTTTGGATTATCCTTCTTATGTAGTTGTTGTATGTGAAACACGTGTACAACAAACATACGAATAAACGGGATAAGTTTTTATCTCATTCCGCGCATTCGAGTGAAGTACCATGCCAGCAATGAATGGGGTCTAATTTGCCCAAGAGTTTGATCTTGTTGACTCAACATGAATTTTCCGATCGTTTCGCCGATCAACGCCAAATTATCACTTACTATTTGCCTAATATGTTATATGAAAAGCTTTCGGTACAAAATTAGCGATATTTATTTTGTACCGTTTTCAGTTCTGTTGAGTAAAAAGGTAAAACCTGCTTTGATGAAACAGCCCTGCTGCGGGTAACATCCACGGCAATGATTGACGAGTATCACTTATATACTACTAGCTTTCGCCCGCGGCTCCGCCCGCGTCAATGCCGATCCCTCGGGAATAGTAAATATTCCCGGGATAAAAGGTAGCCATGTCCCTCTCCGTAATCCAGAGAACTTGTATGCAAAATTTCATGATGATCGGTTCAGTAGTTACGGCGTGAAAGCGTAACAAACAAACTCACTTTCGCATTTATATTAGTAAGGATAAGGTTAAGGATACTATATTAGTATAGTAATACTATACTATACACATAAACGATACATTACAGAGCAAGATGTCGAGTTCGATCGTAATATAGACGTCGCAATAGTCATTACAGAAGTACCAAAGTATGATTTCTATTGATCGGGCTGGGCCGAATCCGATATAAGGATGGAACAAAAGAAATTGGACCATATCTTCCCGCTTGCCGTTCTGTTCCTAGTGACTGATTTTTAGTTGAACACATGTTTTCTTTTATTTCTTTATTTATTTATTCCAACCTAAAGGTGGACTATATTATTAATATTCTGAATGCATTATTTTTTTTTGTATTTCTGAATTTAATTATTGAAAAAACTTGAGTATAAAAATTCAATTTACTCGAAGTCATCTTTAGAAAACGCCAATTCCATAGGTAAGGGTCTAATAATTCAATTATTGAATGGCTCAAATGCTGTAGGAAAGACCGATTGCAAGTTTTGCGCGCTAACTTCGTCTAGTCGGTGAATGTTGTCCATTAACATTGTTTATCGTAGAAAATATCTACGATAAACAATTGAATATGTATTGTTACCAAAACAAACGCAATGAATTTGTCAAAGGATTTATCTGCATTCATTGAAATCCTACGAAGATACTGCTTTAGACTTAAAACGATACAAGATAGAATCCAAAGAATTTTTTTTTATACTAACACTGTACTACTGCACTGCATGGAACAAACTAAATGCTACCTCATTTCAGAACTGTACTGAATCACTGGTTTAATAATGTTAAACGATTATGTCTGAACTCAAGGGAGGAAAGTTTGGAAGAGCGTCATGTGCGCTTAATAGCCTTCGTCTTCCTATCATATGATGAATTGATATGATTTTAGGGTTCCATACACAAAGGGACGGGACCAAAAAACGTGACCAGTTGGCAGAGGTCGTCCATAGACCTAGGTCACTGGTTCAAACCCCGCCCGCATGAATTTTTTTCACATACATACATAATTTCACGTCTTTTCCCTTGCGGAGTACACAAAGCCTAGGTCTATAAGACCTGATGGCCACGTTTAGCATGTTGGTGGGCTAGGTAACACAGATTCTCTGGAAACCTAACACGGGCATTAGATCTCTACATACATCACTTTTTGTTAATGTACCTATTTTATCTCTAGTGTGTTTGAAATTGCCTGATTTGTTTTGTCATTCATGTACGTATGTTTTTTTTTTTGAGATAAATAAATATATTTTTATAAATATATTTTATAAGGTAGAAAACGGAATCAAAATAGTGATGGGAGCGCCTGCGCGGAATGACCCATTCCCGTGATTGGCTTTTACGATCTACGCGGGAAGAGAAGCAGCTGGTACATTCTACTTCTTTTTTCTCTCAGACCAAAATGGAAGATTTTTTCACAATATTTAATTTAGTTTTTATTAGATTTTTTCGCCATATTGTATAAGTATTTGTCTTTGAAAAGCTCAATAGAATTTCAGTTAGGTAGGTTAACAGTTAAAAAGCTAACTCACTCGGACTTTAGAACTACGAACTGAACTAAATCACTCGCCAGGTTTAATAACCTGGAACGATTGTCTGCTCCCGAGGGAGGAGGGTTTGGAAAACGTTCATATGTGGTTCATGGAGTATGTGAATTAATGCGCAATTTCGCAATGTTCTGACTAGTTTAGTTGTGCTGAGGTTGTTTCGTTGCTTCTCATCAAGCATGATACTGAGTCGAACGCACACCTCACACTCACTTTTGGTGAGTTCCGTGTCAGCCTGCGACACATACCCGGGTTCGATCCCCGGTCAAGTCAAGATGGAAGATGATGTATTTCAGATTGGCCTGGTTCTTGGATGTTTATCTATATATGTATTTGTTATAAAATATAGTATCATTGGGTGCAATCCGTTGTTTTTTAGGGTTCCGTACCTAAAGGTTAAAAACGGGACCCTATTTATATAGCTCCGCTGTCCATCTGTCTGTCTGTCTGTCTGTCATAAGGCTGTATCTCATGAACCGTGATAGTTAAACAGTTGAAATTTTCACAGATGATTTTTTGCGCGATATTGATAACGGCAACAGGTAGACGCTTGAAATATTCACAAAATATTAAGTTATATATTCACTTAAAAATAAATAATTAAATAAAAATACAATTTATATTAAAGGAGGGCTCCCATACAACAGACATGTTTTTTTGCCGTTTTTATAGATAAGTACGGAACCCATCGTGCGGGAGTCCGACTCGCACTTGGCCGGTTTTTTTCTCTTAAGGTTTTGTAAGTCATCTACGTTATTGATTGTGGAAAGAAAATAAATTCTCAGAAAAGGGATATGGACAGCTCCGTGGCGCAGTGGTTAACACGCCAGCCTGCGACACGGAGTTCCCGGAGATCCCCGGCCAGGTCAAGATGGAAAATGATCTTTTTCAGATTGGCCTGGGTCTTGGATGTTTATCTATATATGTATTTGTTATAAAATATAATATCGTTGAGTTAGTATCCCATAACACAAGTCTCGAACTTACTTTGGGGCTAGCTCAATCTGTGTGATTTGTCCGTATATATTTATTTATTTATTGTGTCTAAGCCAACTGCAAGCAATACTTGAGGTTTGTAATAACAATAATTACAAGGTAATCCTTGCAGCTCGTAATTAACAGCTGGCGGCGTTGGAGCTTGTTTATATGCAGTGGCTAGCGTCGTCGTTAAGGGGAAGTCCTACCATAGGCTCAATTTTTGAAGTGAAAACTTCTTTAGCGGAGTTGTGCACTTATTCATCATCATCAGGTCCTTTTTAGTCTCCACTACAGGAGCACGAACCTCTCTGTACTACTAGAGCCATACTTGGCCAGAGCAGACAGAGGACTTGGTCTACACTCTCCACGCTGGCCAGACGGGTTGGAGAGGTGTTACAGATGTTTATTAAGCTTTTTTTAGCTTGTAATTCCTAAGTTGCCTTTAACGACATCCACGGGAAGACTTGGAGTGGTCCTATTCTACTCTGCCGGATACCACACGGCACTTTTTGGGATAGGTAAAAAATGTTAAACTCGCGTCAGGAACTCAGGACGCGTGACTTGTTCGAAAATTCATAAGACGGACACGTGACCTAAGACCACCGCAAAGGCGACGTTTCACTTCTGCCGGCACTTACGGAGTGCAAGCCGTTGTTTTTTTTTTAATGCAAATTAGTAAATATTTCAGTTATGGTAGAGCCATTACGCTGTCGGCAAAATACATTTTTACTAGTAGCATGAATAGACCAGCTTCTCCGGGGACGTACCACGTCCTCACAGAAAATCGACCTTTGGGTAGAAGCTTTACCGCTACTATGCTTCACTTGGTAAGTGAGAGAGCAGTGGGCGTATACATCCCACCACCTTCCTGTCTGATTTCCTCCCCCAACTCCGTGAAAGGCCGGCATCGCTCCTGTCACACCCTGGTATTACAGTGGTGCATGGGCAGCGGTAATCACTTACCATCAAGTGACTCGCTTGTTCGTTTGCCGTCCTATCATGGAAAAAAAACTTATCATAGAAAAAATTACTTATTTATCTCTTTTCTAACATCATTTATTTTACTATTTTTTTATATTTGAAGAAGACACCCTTTTTTTCTATCTTTAAATGTATCCTTTCTCGAAATATTTCTTTTCTTAAACATTCTTCTTCTTCTTATTCGTATCACTCTTGGCAGAGTGGTCGTGGTCAACATGTTGTTTGATTCTGGGGGGCAGGTGTATTTCGCCGTACGATGTCCCGCCATCTCTCCCTGCTTGCAGTCAATCTGGTCTTAAACATTATCAGGGGTGAATATAAACTTACCCCAATTAATGTGTAAGCAAACTTACGTTGTGCTCCGAAATTGAATGAAAAGGTTGAAAAGGTATTATTTCGCTTTTATAATATTAAAGTACGGGTTACAAAGGTTTTGGTCCTAAATTACTAATTTATATTATATAATTTCATAAATTCAGGCCAGGGGTGTCATACTTAATTGCCAGTCCGGTGATTGTACGTATGTCATCGGGTACGCGCACCCGGCCTCCCCGAGCTGCTACTTTCTTATCCCCAATCCTTCCGAGCAAGTAGCATCCCAAATACCTTTTCCCGTTCCCTTAGCACAATAAATTCGTTCCCTTCCCACGCTTCAAAGTGGTTTCGATGGGCAGCAGCATCGGAACCGATATAAGCCAAACTAACTGCGCTCACCAACCCGTTTGCCAAGCGTGGTGAGTATGGCAAAACCCCTCATGGAAATCCTTGGGGGAGGCCTATGTCCAGCAGTGGACTTCTTGCGGCTGATATGATGATGATGATGATGATGAATATATAATTGTTTTCAAATAGCATTACAATCTAGCAGTATTAAAATTAAAAATAAGTGATTAAAAAGAGTACGCCACAGGTAGGATTCAAACCAATTACACCACCGGACTTTGAATCAACGCGTCGAATTCTCTCATCACATTTGAGTCCACCCAAACTACTCAGAACTTCTTCAAAATTTGCGTCATAATTAGCTGTATCTTTTGAATGCGTTGGCTTAGGAGTTTGATTTTTCACAGCTCCAAGGATAGACCTGAGTATTTGTTATCAATTTCAGCTTAATACCTACGCGTTCCTGAGAAAAGGGTCTTGACAGACAGACGAACAACCAAGTGATCCTATAAGGGTTCCGTATTTTCCTTTTGAGGTAGGGAATCCCTCAAATACAAATTTTGAAACTGCTTCTTAAATAACAGAGTTAAGAACTTATCTATCTATCTATAATTTAAGAACTGTGTTCTTGTCGGTGGAGTACTCTCCATGTCTCTCGGTTCTCAGCAATTCTTTTCACCTCTCCATATAACACAACTCCAGCCTTTTCCTTTATCTCATCCAAATATGCTCTTCTTGGTCTTCCTTTCCCTCTCCTTGTCTCAATTTTTCCCTCTATAATATAGTTAAGAACTTAAAGGTAACAAAAAAAAAACATGCAACTCAATTGATAAGCTCTTCCTTTTTAAAAAGGCGGTTATAAAAATATTACGTTTATCCGTCTGGTTCTCATTTGTCACCGAATCGCATCAATTTAGTACGCTCCGCACTTCTACCTTAAAATGTTGTTTCTATATCCCCTTTAAAGTACATATTTCTATATTAATCCCTTTGGTCTATCAAGATTGCCATAGCTTTGTGTTGTCTTTGAAGTAAAGTCAGCATAACGAAGCCTTAGATTGTCACTGGTCGGGTCTTAACGTTGTTATAGTGTCAAATTGAATGTCCAAGGCGTTTCTAGCTGGATTTTACTGGACAGCTTGCATGTCAAAATATCTGACTAGTTTATCTTTTTTGACATCTGTTAGTCATTAAGTATATGTATGTATGTAGATTCGTCGGGATCAGTATGCTTTGTCGAAATAATATATGAAATGTATTGAAAACATAATTGCCTCCGTGGTCCGGTTAAGGCGTTTGCCTGCTGACCCTGGGGTCGTGGGTTCGATTCCCACCGGAAGCATACTTTGTTTAGTTGTTTCCAGTTTGGTTAGGACATTGCAGGCTTGAATCACCTGATTGTCTGATAATAAAGATGATTCCGTGCTTCGGAAGGCACGTTAAGCCGGTGGTCCCGGCTGCCATCTGGTAGTCGTTAAAGGAACCACGTCAGAGGCCGAGAGGCAGTTCCGAAGAACTCTGAAACCAGGGTGTGCATGGTCGATTGACCGTGACACCTACTCGAAATGATGATGATGATGATTGAAAAAAAAATGTTTGTCCTTTTGATTTTATTTAGACGGGCGTTTTATAATATATATTTGCTTGTGCCGTAGTGTTATTATATAAAACTGTCAGGTTTGTTCAAACACTTATAACCGAAAAATAGATGAACCAATTTTCATAATCATTGATTTGTAGGTTTTGTTATAACCTCGATATTGTAATCGATATTAAAATATTTCCGACAAAAAAATAATAGCGAAAGGAAGTTCTATAGAAGTAAAAAAAACTAAATACATAGTTTTTTTTTAATAGACAAACCGAAAACTGCATCGCCTTAAATGGAACACGGCGCGTGCAATTAACAGTGCAAATGCGCGGGACGCAAATTAATTTCTTTTTTCACATGATACTCCTCGCTGAAGACTGAAGTGGCAGAGATTCTTGCAGTTTCAGATAATTAATTTTTTTATAAATTTCCTTTCTTAAGTATACCAGCAAACCGCTTTGGATCTACAGGTTAAATTTGAACACAATTTATTTTCATACAATTTTTATTTCTATTAGTTATCCTGATTCCACTATTTAAATATTGCTCGGTTGTTGTTGTTCGTGTGTGTCAATGACCTACACTGGTGTCAGATTTTACAAGCTACCTATAGGCATCTGACATAGCTTAACTGACGAAGCTTAAGGTGCCTTCCGAAGCAGCTTGAGATATTTTTATCCCACAACGGAAGAATAAAATATAAACCAATATAAATAACATACCTCATTATCATCATTAGGTCTTTTTAATCTCCACTACAAGAGCATGACCCTCTCTATACTACCGGAGCCATACTTGGCTAGAGCAGACAGAGGATGTGGCCTACACTCTCCTCGCTGGCTAGAAGGGTTGGAGAGGTCTCATTGATGTTTATGAGACGTGCAGCTTGTATTTCCTAAGTCGCCTCTTACAACCTCCATGGGAAGACTAGGAGTGGTCCTATTCTATTCTGCCGGAAACCACACGGCTATATATATACAAAAACATACCTAAACACTCACAATAGATAGAATCCATACATATATTTAAGAAAAAGATAAGTTAGAATAATTGAGTAACAGAAAGAAAAAGATTTGCAGCGGACAGATAATGCAACGCAAAAGGTCTTTAAATTTCTTATTGCTGAGCTTTACGGATATCGAGTGGCAAAGCATTCCAAAGTCGCACCTTCTGAACAGTAAAAGAATTTGAAAAGAAACGGGTCAAGTGGGCAGAATACGAATGTTAGTGAAATAGCACTGCGCATGTGCGCTTTGCTTCAGTCGCCTCTTACGATGTCTATAGGACAAAACAGACTGTCCCTATTCTAGTTGAAACCACACGGCCACAGTGTAGGGACAACAGGGTGCTGCCGGGGGGGGGACAGGTCTGCTCGGCCTCTTTGAGACTTCTATCTATCTTTGAGACTTTTATCATATCTGTTGTTGTTGCACGTTCGATCGCTAACATAACGTGTTCCACAAAAATATGTAAATTGAAATTGTATATAACATGACATAAGAAAAAAAAAGAAAAAATAAAAATATCATACAAAACCCTTCAGGCAAGTAGGCAACCAATACTGTTGAAAAGAGTTTCTTTCGGCGTCTTCTTCTCTGCAGTGGTCTGTTCCGAAACGCTAGTAGTTTGTAGCTTTTAAACAATCCTTATCCTTATCCTTACTAATATTATAAATGCGAAAGTGAGTTTGTTTGTTTGTTTGTTACGCTTTCACGCCGTAACTACTGAACCGATCATCATGAAATTTTGCATACAAGTTCTCTGGAGTATGGAGAAGGACATAGGCCTTTTATCCCGGGAAAAAGGACTATTCCCGAGGGATCGACATTGACGCGGGCGGAGCCGCGGGCGAAAGCTAGTAATTAATAATTTGAATATAATATAATAAGTATTATTATATAATACGTATTTAAAATGTGAATTGACGTGAAAAATTGCCTGAAAAGGCCTATTTTCTGAATAAATCTTTGAATCTTTAACAAAACAGACTGTTCCTATTCTAGTTGAAACCACATGGCCACAGTGTAGGGAACACATGTGGTGTAATAAAATGGCTGCAGCTGTGGCCCCCTGATATGTAGTGACCATAAAGGTCACCGCACACTTACCAACTTGTAAACGGAACGTAAAACGTATCAACTCGAGCAGTTAATATTCTTTGGATGAAATTTCTTACTGTAACTCACACTTTTTGGATTCGTATTGTAACCGCTTAGCATCCAACAGCATTGGACAACAGCCACCGTGGTCCAGTGGTTAAGGTGTTTGCCTGTTGACCCGGGGGTCATGGGTTCGATTCCCACCGGAAGCAAACTTTGTTTAGTTGTTTCCAGTTTGGTTAGGACATTGCAGGCTTGAATCATCTGATTGTATGATAATAAAGATGATTCCGCGCTTCGGTAGGCACGTTAAGCCGGTGGTCCCGGCTGCCATCTGGTAGTCGTTAAAGGAACCACGTCAGAGGCCGAGAGGCGGTTCCGAAGAACTCTGAAACCAGGGTGTGCATGGTCAATTGACCGTGACACCTACACGAAATAATGATGATGATAACGAATATCAAATATTCTAACAAGACATTGTAGTAAGAAAAGTATTGATATAAACCTCATACACTGAGAGGTAATGTGTGACGGTTATGGCGCGCATAACGCATGAACGTAAACTCGTTTTAGTATGCTACAAAAACTTAAGTCGCACATAGTTGCTGATATAAGACAATGATGCTTTTTATGAGTATCTCTGGACACTGTCAACAGAGTCGATGTTTGTCATTCTCTTTTTTCTACAGCATTTTGACATCCTAGCACTATTTTATCTTTTTATTAGGGTAGGACAATAAAAATACAATATTTAAAAAGATAAAATATTTTAGTTAATAATTTACTGCATTCTTGCAAATAAATACTAATTGATTGATTAATTGATGATCATCATCATTTCGAGTAGGTGTCACGGTCAATCGACCATGCACACCCTGGTGTCAGAGTTCTTCGGAACCGCCTCTCGGCCTCTAACGTAGTTTCTTTAACGACTACCAGATGACAGCCGGGACCACCGGCTTAACGTGCCTTCCGAAGCACGGAATCATCTTTATTATCAGATAATCAGGGATTCAAGCCTGCAATGTCCTAACCAAACTGGAAGCAACTAAACAAAGTATGCTTCCGGTGGGAATCGAACCGCCGACCCCCAAGTCAACAGGCAAACGCCTTAACCACTGGACCACGGAGGCTGTTCATGTTCATTGATGATGATGGTAATGAATTGTCATAAAAATAACAAGCCACTGTCTTCACACGTTTTATTTTGACAAGATTTTGACTAATTTGTCGTAAAACTATATAACTAACGTTTTTGTCTGTTTATTTCTTATTCAGGTATAGACACGTGTAAAACATTACCCATAATAAAACAAAACTATTTTTGTGACTATCTTTTATTAAAAACGAATACACACTATAAAGTGATTTTCAAGACAAATCAAATGAGCCCAAACACGATTGGTGTACCTTGTTTAGTTTTCCTATAGCCACCTTACGACTGCATCATCAGACCAGCGCAATGATTCCATAATATTGTATTGTCATCCGATTTACGAATTCATGCAAAATTACAGCTCAATCGATAGCCGGAAAGTGGATCAAATTTTACTTGCAAAATTTGATTACAGACAAACATCGGGACAGGTGAAACTAAATAAAAGCTTGTAAAAAGGATAAATTTATCACACTTGTAGCCATAGTAACAGCTGTAGTTCTTGTACAGCATTCAGCGCTGCCATTAATCAACATACAACCTTATATCAATTTTTAATTAAACCCGAACAGAAGGTTATAAATTTGTCGGCCGGTTCATATTTGAACGGGGCCTCGCGTGGTTTCGTAACGTGTATGAATACCTGCTATGTATCTTAAAATTTCTTTGTTAACCCCGACACAGAAAAGGAATATTATATAAGTATTGGCTGTAAGTTTGCATCTTTTGTATTGGTCTGGCTGACTGGCATGGCGCCATTTTTTTAAATTATGGTCTACTAGCTTTCGCCCGCGGCTCCGCCCGCGTCAATGCCGATCCCTCGGGAATAGTACTTTTTACCAGGATAAATGGTAGCCTATGTCCTTCTCCGCACTCCAGAGAACTTGTATGCAAAATTTCATGATGATCGGTTCAGTAGTTACGGCGTGAAAGCGTAACAAACAAACAAACAAACTCACTTTCGCATTTATTATAATTTAACACTTTCGCATTTATGAGCTATATTTTCAACCTATGTATTGAACAAGGCGTGTTCCCGGAAAAACTAAAAACCACAGTTATAAAACCGGTTCACAAAAAAGATAGCAAAACTGATATAAAAAACTTTAGGCCCATAGCGTTAACTACGATATATTCAAAAATTTTTGAAAAAGTGATTCATTGCCGTTTATATGGCTACTTTGAATCCAAGTCCCTCCTTGCAAAAGAGCAAAAAGGTTTTCGTAAAAATAAATCAATTGACACTGCTATATATGAATTTCTGGAATTAATTTATACCAATATGGATAAAAGGAAATCAGTACATGCACTATATTTAGATATGACCCAAGCTTTTGACTATGTTGACCATAAAATATTACTTAAAAAACTAGAATGTAATGGTATCAGAGGCATTCCACTAAAACTTTTAACATCATATTTAACAGATAGGATACAAATTACGTATATTAGTAAGTTAAGCATAAAAACTAAAACTGAAGAAATATATAAATCCTCTGAGAAAATTGTCGCTCAAGGTGTACCACAAGGAAGCATTCTTGGCCCACTTCTATTCCTTATTTACATAAACGACCTTCCGTCTTCCACAACTAATAAAATTATATTGTATGCTGATGACTGTACTGTTATATGCCATAACAGACAGGAAATTAATATTAACCTACAACTAATTGACAATTGGCTAAAATGTAATAAACTGTTAATAAATGCTAAAAAAACAACTGTAACAACTTTCAAACAAAAACCATCAAAGGAAATAAATGAAAAGATAACCTATGAAGGAATTGACATATGCGAATCTCAAACAGCAAAATTTCTTGGCTTATATATTGACAGTGACATGAAATGGCAATCACACATAAAATTTGTTGAAAATAACATTTATAAGTTTTCTTATGCTCTGCGTATGCTTCGTAAAGTGGCTAATCAATCCACAGTTGTAACTGCTTACCATGGCTTTGTTGCTTCCCGGCTTAGATATGGTGTTATATTTTGGGGAAATGCTGTGAACGTTCACCGATTGTTAATTGCACAAAAAAGCTGCGTACGAGCAATATGTCAACTTAAACCCCGAGATAGTTGTAAACCACACTTCAAGGAACTTGGACTGTTGACCTTGCCCTCACTATATATATATGAAGTTGCACTCCACATAAGACGCAATCCGCACCTATTCCCACAAGTTGCAAGTGCTAGAAGATGTGAATATTTATACAACAGGCGAAATGTAAAAACACGTCTATATTCAAACAGTATTTCTGTTATGTCACCTAAAATCTATAATAAACTACGTGAATATAAGAAGTTGTCACGATTTTATTACTTTCAAGAAATTATTATTTAAGTATCTAGTAGAAAAAGCATATTATACGGTTAATGAGTACTTGACTGAATAGCAGAAATAGGTTATAAGTTTGACGAAATTGAACATTTGACTAAATACATATGTAATTAATTTTGATATTGACTAAATACTTATTGTGACATGTTTTGATAATGTAAATGGTAAAAGTAGTATAGTAATTAATATAAAATTTTTAATGTAAAGGTAATTTATAATGCTGTCTTTTTTTTTTTTTTTTTTTTTTTCCATTTGAATATAATTTAATTACATATATATTATATTTTTATTAAGTTTAAAATTAATCAAAAATGCCACCCTGAATTGTGCCTGGCTCAAAGGTACCCATAATACTAGCTGCGTTTCCCCTTTGGATAGCTATGGATATCCTTTGAACCAGGTACCACCCAGAGCGGTAGTCATACTCACGGTCCCTTAAGCGACGTCCGATCTCCCAAATAAAGTCCTTGGCTTCCGGGCACCACGGGCCGGCTGTCTCAACAGCAACCGGCACGAATTCATAGTTGGAGGACAGCACTGAATATTTTGTCATTTTGTGAGCCGCCGCTGCTTTAGCAGCAGCCCCCGGCAGCCGTGAATTGTTTGCGAGATAAGTAGCCGCAAAGGTGCTTACACAAGTTGCGTCCCATAAAAGACATCGCCCCCTCTGCCACGGTATTAACGTAATCCCATCCGGTCGTTTGCCATCCGTTCTAGAAAGACCCGGAGGTTCCAATTGGCACGGAATATTTGCCGAAACTAGCGCCCTACGAATTATGTCATTTAAAGAGTGATGACGGGATAAGCGGCCAGCACATCTTGTACAACCCAGAGCATGATGCCCATCAGCCTTGACTGTCCTACCACAAACGCAAATGTGAGGCTCACATACTGCGCAGCCTAATCTCAATGCCACTGCCACTCTTAAAGAGTCATTGTCGAGGTGTGTACCCATATGGGGTGACGGCACAGCATGCAGCCAAGCTCCCGACTCCGATTGAACGGAGGCTTTTATTCTCGCTAAATGGGCACCATCTGCTTGGTCTTCCAACTCTCTTAGAATTACACGAGCCCTGGGTTCATCCCAAAGTCGTTGAATCTCTGGTTTGTGAGGAAATTCCGTATCTGGGCATCGCATCGACCAAGCTCTCAAAGCCTCACTAACATGGGGCAGAATCAATTCAGCTCCGTCGATTCCGAGTATTTTAGAGACTAAATTGACTACCCCATGCGAGGATGCCAAGAATGCAGGCAAAGATACCTCCGACAAGCAGCGAATACCAAGACCTCCGAGTCGCACGGGTAAAGAGGACTGTGTCCACTGTGATTGATCAAGCTTGACATTGAGTATAGTCTCTAGGATAGATTTCAACACACTGTCAAACCGATCAACCTCCAGAGGAGACAACCATATTGGACTAGTTCTAATGAGATATGTCATACGTGGGATAGCCAATGAATTCCGGAGAAGTATTAAAGCAACATGCGAAGATAGCCTCCCAAGATATTCGCGCAAAGCGGCAAAAGAAGTTAGCTTATCCTCTATTGCCGTAGGGATCGCCTCTTGAAAAATAGGAGCACCTAACAAAGAAAAATTACTCTCGTTTATTATCTTCAATCCTGGCATTATAGACTCAATATGTGAAACCGATGACCGTGTCTCCGTACTGCATAAAAAGAGCTCACATTTGTTTGCACTTATCTGCACGCCAATTGACTTTAAATTTTCTTGCAAACACTGCAAATCTGTTGCAACAACCTCCGGAGGTCCTCCCAACGTACCATCGTCCAAATACCACACATTAAGAGGAGACTTTAGACTGCAAATTGTCTTGTGGATAGCGAGACTAAAAACTAAAGGACCTAGAGGGTCTCCTTGTTGCGCACCAACTTGGGAGGATATAGGTACATCATCAAAAAAAAGATGACTGGAAGATGCGTAACATTGGTGTAAATAAGGATAGAGTTCTGGCACGTGTTCCAGAACTTCTTTCAACATTACGTCCCGCTCCACACTATTAAATGCATTTTGCAAATCTAATTTCAATATAACGCTACTGGTATTTTTATTTATGGTGGCGAAATGACGGGTTGCATGTATGGCAGCCTCGCAGCCCCTCGCCGTCCCAAATCCAACCTGATGTGGTTGTAATAAAGGCGATATATTCTGTCTCACTGCTCTACACGCAAGTTTAGAAATCAACCGTCTCAATGTATTACCTATCGCAATCGGTCTAATGCCTCCCTCCCTTTTCTTCAAGGCACATAATGAAGCTCCATATAAATAAGGACACACCTCTGGGTTAAGTAAACCTCTTAACAGAAAATTGCACAATCTGGTCAGAGCCTCCACTAGATGAGTCCCATTATCTCCTGCCGAGGGAGAAATTAGTTCTTTTAGATGATCTGGACGCATACCATCCAACCCAGATGCGGAACCAGACTGAAAAGATTTCAAAGCAGTAACCACTTCTGTAGAGGTGACCGTAAGGAAGCTGTTCCTAAGATTTGGTTCTGTTGGAAAACATAAAGGACGGGAAGGTGCCGGATGCTTAAGTATTAAAGCATTGCGTGTCTCCGCATTATTTGGCGCTACAGAGCAATCGGACAATAGCAAACGAACGGCCCCCTTAAGATCTCCGTCGTGAACAAAAAGTAGATAATAAGATCCTCAGTACTAATGAAGACGTCGCAAAATATTTCGAAGATTTCTTTACTAACATTCCCGTAAATACTACTGCCTCCTTACGTTCATCATCTGAGGAATCTAAAAAACTATTAACAAGCTGTATACCAGAATGTAACAATCATTTAATATTTCAACATGTAACACCTCAAATAATCATTGATACATTTAAGAGTTTGAACAATAAGAAAACTGGAGATTTGTGGGATATCTCTGTAGCTGTCATTAGTAACATCATTGAAGTAATTGCACCATATTTAGCTTCTATATTTAATAAGTGTGTAGATACTGGGACATTTCCTGACTTGATGAAGTTAAGTAAAGTCATTCCTTTGTACAAATCTGGCGATAAAAATGATCCCACTAATTACCGTCCCATTTCTATTCTGCCAGCTCTTAGTAAAATATTTGAAAAAATGATTTTTAATCAGTTATTAGCTTTTTTTAACATAAATAGCCTTTTTAGTGAACAGTATGGATTTACAAAGGGTCGGTCAACTACAGACGCGGGTGTAGCTCTGTTGAAATACATATATGATGCTTGGGAGGGAAAACAAAATGCTATTGGTGTTTTTTGTGATCTTTCCAAAGCCTTTGATTGCGTAGACCACAATACCCTTCTCTCCAAGCTGGAGCACTATGGAATAAAAGGTAAATCTCGCGATTTACTTGAATCTTATTTAAGTGGCCGAACTCAAAAAGTTAGTTTAGATAGGGTACATTCCTCCGGATCATCGGTTAAGATGGGCGTACCCCAGGGCTCTATCCTAGGGCCTCTGTTATTCCTCATTTACATCAATGACCTACCTTACTGTGTCAATACATGTAAGGCTGTACTATTTGCCGATGACACTTCTCTTGTCTTCAAAATTGATAGACAAACTAATTCTTTTGACGTGGTTAATAGTACTTTAGCTCAAGTGTTGGATTGGTTCACAGCGAATAATCTATTGTTGAACGCTAAGAAAACGAAATGTATTAAATTTTGCTTACCAAATGTTACAAAAAATCCAACACAAATAGTAATGGATAATGAACCACTAGATTTAACTGATAAAACAACATTTCTTGGAATAACTCTTGATGCCGGGCTTCAATGGGGTGCCCATATTACTACGTTAGCGGGTAAACTTAGTTCTGCAGCTTATGCTGTCAGGAGAATTAGACAACTGACTGATGTTGATACTGCGCGTTTGGTATATTTCAGTTACTTTCATAGTGTTATGTCTTATGCGATTTTACTATGGGGTAACGCTGCAGAAGTAAACACCATATTTGTCCTGCAGAAACGCGCTATTAGATCTATATATAAACTTGGTGCTAGAGAATCTCTTAGAGAATTGTTTAAAGATATAAATATTTTAACTTTACCTTCTCAGTACATATTTGCGAATATTATGTTTGTGCGCTATAATCTTGATTTATATAAGAAAAATAGTGATATCCATGACCGAAACACGAGAAATAAAAATAAATTAGCTACACCAGTATTGCGATTGCAGAAAACTATGAATTCATTTTTGGGTTTAGGAGTACGCTTCTATAATAAAATTCCTGCAGAAATATTAGGTCTGCCTTTACTTAAGTTCAAAACGATTGTAAAAAACCAGTTAATAAAAAAGGCTTATTACTGCATTGATGATTATATTACTGATAAAAATGCGTGGAAATTTATATAAATTTATTTAATGTTAACAATTATTAAATGTTAAAATTAATCTATAGTATGAAAAATTGTATTTAATGTTAACAATGTATTCAGAGCCCTTCAGGCACGTAGGGACCAAGGCTGGATTGAGTTTCTTTCGGCGTATTCTTCTCACCAGTGGTCGTTCCGAAACGCTAGTAGTATTTCAATTTTGCATATATAAAAAAATATATAAGAAATAAAAATATGACGTTCAAAAATAGATACATGTATCCAATTTTGAATAAAAATCTTTGACTTTGACTTTGACTTTGACTTTGAACTTTTGACTCAATGGACCTATGAAGCGAATATGTCTTTGGCCTCTCACTGTAAGTATAGTTTGAGTTACCTCCAGTATCGTCAATATTTTTCTTTACCCTAGCAGTCAGAGAAGAATGTTTGTCACGAGTAGGGACCCTGAATGCAGTAAAAGAAAATGAGAGCAGGGTAAACCACGCTTCTGCACTATTCTCTTTCAGACAGTTCTCAATTAGGCACTTCAACTTCCCAGCAGCCATGAACCTTGCACCCTTTGGGATATGTTTTAAAACCGGAACATTCCTTTTTAGTGACGATAAAGTAGCTAGATGATTAGATATTCTTGCATCCTGAGACTGTGAAATTGGAATCGAGCCAGTATTGTCTTCGACACGATCATGTTTGTGTTTACGGCTCATATGAATAGCTAATCCCCTAGGAACCACAAAATGGCGGGACGTACCCGGGCAGAGAGGACATGGTCTGTGATCAACATTGTCCGACATGCTAATTATAAAACTAATTTACAAATATAGATAAAAACAAAAATGTCAAATAAATTAAATAATGAAGACTTGATTACATAAAATGTCAAATAACCATAAACCCATTAATTAAGACTGTCAAATTCAGAACCTAGACTGACTACGTCGTCCAAAAATCTTAACTCTCAATACAATTTCAAAAAGTCTATGAAATAACATGCATAATAAAATAAGCGTTAAAAATTAAATAATACCGGTATATACACAAAATGTACAATGAATAACAAAATAAAAAACTATACGAAAATATAAAATATTATACACGTCCTTGGATTTAGTAATTTGATGAAAATAAACTATTCATGATTAAATTGATAATACTAATTATAATTAACATAACAATTAAAATTAAAAAAAAAAATATATTATAAAAACAGGCCATTTTGTCCAAATAAAATTGGATAGGAATATAATTTTATATAAAAAATAATAATAATAAGAAAACAATAAAAATGTCAAAGATATTAAAGAGGTAAATAAAACAAAACAAAAAAAAAAAAACATTAACACTATATACAAAACAAAAACATTAAAGTCATTTTTACCTTCACCCAGGCTGGAACTGTCATCGAGAATTCAAGACTCAAGGCGACACTACCACTGCACTCATAGTTGCGAATAGCGTTCATTTGTAAACTGCGTATTGTCGCCGCCTATGGTGCTGCCACATGTTTTTTACCGTCGTCTCCTCCGTCGTTTTGAAGTAATTCAATAATTTACTTTAAATCTTCATATTAGCTTGGTAAAGTTGGCCAAAATAAATTTAGAAGAAAAAATTATTTTTTTGAAAATAATGTTATCGCTTGCCGGGTTCGAACCATCACATCCAGGGCTTGTTACCGGTACCAAATTCCCATTATAAGTACCGGTAAGTACCGGTATTACTATTCTGTTAAAATTTTAACGGTAATATGAGGTACCGGTAATCTAGTATTTAACGGTAATAATATTGTTAACAGTTAACGGTAATTTTACCGCTACTTGTTACCGGTACCAAATTCACATTATAAGTACCGGTAAGTACCGGTACCTCTATTCTGTCAAATTTTAACGGTATTAAAATTGCGTTAATTTTACCGGTACCTACGCATTGTTGCCGTCTACCGCATGGGACTCGCTCGACTGTAAAAGTGCCGCCCTATTGTGGGCCCCCGCCTCACGCCGCACATGCACAACACGGCAACGTTAACGAAATGATAATTCCCAATACGAGTACCGGTACTAAGTACCGGTACTGTTTACCGGTATTTGGTACAGGTACTTCTTTCAATTACCGGTACCGTCGTTTTATTGAGGTACCGGTACCAATCCGATTACCGGTACCGTTGTATTATAGAGGTACCGGTACTTGATTTTTACCGTTACCAAATGTACCGGTACCAAACCAATTACCGGTACTGTCGTTTCATAGAGGTACCGGTAATGGATTTTTACCGGTATTCCAACCCCTGATCACATCTCAAACGAGAAGCGGAGCACAAGACCGCTGCGCCGTCCGTGTTGTCAACTAGATGACAAAATGAATCCTCTTATAATGCTTGCGTTGACAACAATGTAGGTAGTAGTAGTTGAACTGTGATCAGCTGATGAATCACCGCCGTTTTGTATCCGCCAAAATGCACAATCACTGCCTCGTTTAAAAATGTTTTTGATTATTGCCACTTACTGAATTGGTTTTGCACAACTTTTTATAAAGACATAACACCTTATATCACGGTTCACGCAGTGGTAATAAGTGGACATAGGATATATCACTTTAACTATTTTTGCAAATTAAATATTCACAGAGTTTTCTTAAGAGCTGCTGCACGGAGCGAGCGCGCGCGGGGAGGAGAAAATTCCACAATGCTGTCTTTTGACATTTGTATGCCTGACGGGCGAATCACAGCCGACACAACATATACATTAAGATCCTGTATCCATGTAACCTGTGATGACAAATAAATGATTTGATTGATTGATTGATTGATTATATTATTAGTAAGGATTAGTATATTAGTATTAGTATATTAGTATTATTAGTATTAGTAAGGATAGTTAGCAAGCAAACAAGCAGTGCCTCTAGCACGAATCATTATCGAAATAGAATAGTAATCGAATAGTAACCGTTTTCGAGAAAATTTGTATGAAAACTTGAACAGCGCCACGGTGAGCGTAAATGGAACTAAAAAACGCTAGCATGAACATTTCGCGCCGTTTTCGTGACAGCTCCGAAATAGTTATCGAGTAGTAATCGAATAGTAAACGAACATTTTGTATGTAAAACGGTAGCACGAAACCTCACATGACGTATAGTAACGTTTTACTTTCGAAAAACTCGCAAGCTGCCTATCGAAAAGTCTCTCACCGTAAAAAAGCGAGTGAGATAAGTTTCGACTGTGCGAGTGTTGTTACTTTTCTTACGATTTTCAGTAAATTATTATATTTTAAAATGAGGAAGCCTTAAAATGGGTAATTTAATGAATATTAGAACCTCAGTGGAATATAATTTATGATTTTAAAAATTGTAATCGCTCAAATAATAGGTAAGTTTCACGTTAATATTTTCGTCAATGAAACTTGTAGGATTTTGAAAATAACAAGTCAAATCTAATTTTCCAATAGTAATAATTCTCATCTTTATTACACAAGTCTAGTTTTGCACAGATTTTATGGTATATTTAGTTAACCTCTTTTTTCTAAGTGAAACATACACCAATATTCTAGTAGAAATACATTGGAAATCGCATAAAAACCAATCCACAATATTTCGCATATGTAGGTATGTAAACATTATTTAACTTTCTAATGTTTTTGAGATTGTTTCAAATTTGGGCGTTATAATGTAATTAACACGATAGAACTTATTCCAATTTGTGAATTTATTTACATAGGTATATGTAAGTAAACCGAAGTACATGAGGGGTGTGCTCAATGCAAGTACCTACCTACCTAATTAATGCTAAATTACTATCATGATTTGTAACCATCTATATGAAAAATAATAACGTTAAATATTAATTACAGTTTCTCAATCACTTGGAATGCCCACCACCAGGTGAATCCAAGAGGGAAACATTATAGGAGGCTGGCCGAGAAAATAATGGTTGGATACTACCTACTAAAATAGCAAAACAGCATTCGGTGCTCGAGAGTGATACACACAAGCAGTTGAATAAAATATCTATAAATAAATGCCTTCCTTTCATTTTCTAGAAATTATAATAAGTACCTATTGTGTAATAAATGTCTGAAAAATATTCTATCAGCTTAAATGTTATGAGTAGCAAGTGTTAACACCTTTACTTCTATATAAAAGTATGTCATGCGGAGTACCAATAGGTACTTATACTTTGAATCATCATTATCATCAGAGTGTTGCTTAGCGCTTACATATCACCCACTGGGATGGGTGACCGCAAGTGGCATAAAAATATCTTCAGCTCCTCCATGCTTAGGAAGATACTTTAAGCCCAGGTCCCAGCTATCATCATTGATGGCAGTTGTTAAGCTATGTCAGATGCCTTTAGGCAGCTAGAAAAATCTGACAACACTGTTGGCCACTTACACGAGAAACAACATTTCCCAATAATTTCACCATAGGAATAATAAAAATACAATATCTAAGTTTTTATTTTATTTTGAATAAGTGCAAAAAATACATCAGGCTTATTTTAATTGAATTTGTAATGGAAACATAATTTAATCAATGGATTGCTCAGATATTGTTTAAAATTGTAACTAATGTAGTATTATGTTTTGGACTGTGTCTTATTAGCATTATTTCCAATTTCCAGCAATCCTGCTTCTGGATGTTTAGTTCAGTGCAGTCAAAATTCTTCAAGATTCCTTTCTCAATAGCCTGCCAACAAATAAAGAATTTTAAACAATGAAATTTATATTTTCTTTTGAATTTATCAAGTACAGCTATACAAAATAATTTCATACCAATTTAGGTAGTAGGTAATTACATTGTAGAAGGTCTTGAACTATCAACATTCTTTTCCTACTTCTTCCTCGCAAGTTTCTCCTGTAAAAGCAAAATAAATACAATATAACACCGTGTATTTCCATGTTCTTTATCAAAGTCATTTTTCACAAGACGACTTAAGAGACTACAAATTTTTCTATAGATCTTGATGCTTAATTACAAAGCTCTTATAATACCATTGAGTAAATTCTTGGTGTATGCATTATGTTTCACACCTATTTATCTAGATAATTTGCAGTGCTGTTATTATTGTTTTGGTATAAAACAGACCATATTATTATATATTACAAAATCTATTTCAGCAATGCGCGCATACATAGAATGCTTACCTACTAAAAACTTTGGAAGGATACCAAATATAAAACTTGATCTACTAGACTGTATGTATGTTCAGTTACTATGATGCATTTGTGTGGTTCATATGTAATAAACATGGAATATCTATCTATATCGCCTTCAGCACTTACTCTCTAAATTACTTGGCAATATAATGGAAACACTTTAATAAAATGTATGAATGTCTACTTACTTTCAGCTTTTTCTTATCTAGTTGTAATTTTTCTGTTCCTTGTTAGGCTTCCTCCCTCCATTATAGGGTTTTGAATAGTTTTGATGAAACAAAACCATAGGTATCTAAAACAACACATTAATAATTATTGTATTATTTATTTTACGCTAGCGACCCGCCCCGGATTCGCACGGGTGCAATATACCTACTAGGGGCAGTCTATACATAACCTTCCTCTTAACTCTTTCTATTGAAATCTGTTGATTGAGTAGTTTAAAAGACCTAAGCGAAAAGACAGCGGACTCGACTTCATTTTATACTGTGTAAAGATAAAACTGCATTGATTTGTTCTAAATAAAGTTAGTGTTCTACACTGTAGACGTGTTGGACAGACATTGCAATATTTTATATGGAATTTTATCGTAGTTATTTTATTTATTTTTATTTTATTTTATTAAGTACACATACAGACAATTTACAATGTTGCAACAGATTAAGATATACATAAATGATTTAAAATGATCAAGTAAATGTCCAAAATTTGTGTACATAGCATGATCTACATAAGAAAGCCAATAACAGTTATATTATAATATTTAAACAAGATTTTTAGCGAAATACTTAGAGTTACGTAAACAAATTTTGATACAATATAAAATTGAGTTCTAAAATTAATAATAAATTAATAACAAAAACCAATGTTACGGATATATGTTTCTTACGAAAGTACAGAAATGAATGTAATTTAGCCCAAAAATATCCATACCATCGAGCTTTACATTATTGTACGATCTGCACATGACACACAGAGGATTGTTGAAAGATACATTATTCTTGGCAGAGAAAACAGAAAAGGTAGGAGGGTTACGTGTTCGATAGTTAGTATTAAAATGTATTTTCTGCAAAAGTTCGGGACAATCCATCAAAGAATGTATCAGCTTATAAAGACAAAGAAGTTCATTTCTTTGCCGCCTTGAAATCAAAGAGGTCAAGTGAAAATAATTTAGCTTAGCATCATAGTTCTCTAAAGTTCTATTTAGTCCATATCTGCGACAAATTGTTGTTAAACAACGCCTCTGAACTCGCTCTATGTTGTCTTGATGAATTTTATAATAAGGTGACCATATTACTGATCCGTATTCAATTATTGGGCGAACTATTGTGGTATATAAATACTTAAGAGTAGCAGGGTTCTTAAATTGCTTTGATATACGGAGTAGAAAACCATTTAGTTGATTACATTTAGTAATGATTTGATTATAGTGGGATCGAAAAGATAGCTGATAGTCAAATGTAACACCCAAATCCTTGGCTTCTTTTCTACGCTCTAATGCCTGACTGTCAACAATCTTGGCTTCTTACTACAAAAGGACATAACAAAACACTTTTTAACATTCAGAAACATTGAATTAGATTCACACCATCTATGAACTGCATCAATATCATGTTGCAATCTAACACAGTCACTAACATCCTTTACTGAGTGAAAAATCTTTAAATCGTCAGCATACAGAAGACAATTGCAATTTAAATTCTCTGTCAAATCATTTATAAAGACAACGAAGAGTAAGGGCCCTAGTATCGAGCCTTGTGGTACGCCAGAGGTAACGTCGATCGGTTTAGACTTGAAACCCTTGATAGCAACCATCTGACTCCGATTACTGATGTAAGATGCAATCCATCGCAACAGAGATCCATGAATTCCGTAGCCCGAAAGTTTCTTTACAAGAAGCGAATGATTAATTTTATCGAATGCTTTTGAAAAATCTGTATACACAGAGTCCACCTGAAGACGATTGTCAAAAGCGTCGCAGATATAAGACTTATACACCAGTAAATTACTAGTCGTGGAACGACCTGATACAAAACCATGTTGAAGTTGCGAGATAGATTGTTTAAAGTGATTAAATAAAAATGGATAGACAAGGGATTCAAAAAGTTTGGCCATACATGAAATTATACTTATTGGACGATAATTAGTACATTTAGTCTTATCTCCACTTTTTAGAATAGGAATAATAAAACTATTTTTCCAATAATCTGGAAAGCGACCAGAATTGAGTGATTTATTGAATATAATTTCTAAAGGAACACTCAATTCCATACCACACATTTTAATAAATCTAGCCGGTATTGCATCCGGGCCAGCACCTTTATTAGTGTCAAGTTTTTTTATTCCATTAATAATATCTTGTCTAGTAATACAAATGTCGCTTAAGCTTGAATAGCTAGTTATGTGTTCGATGCCTGTTGTGCAATCTGAAGGCAATTCATATACAGATTTAAAGTAATTGGCAAACAACTCACACACACTTTGAGCATCAGAAGCCGAATCAGACATATGCGACATATTTTGAGGGATGGAATTGGTAGCCTTCTTACTATTAACGTAGCGCCAAAATACTTTAATATTATCTCGCAGGTCATTTTCGGTAGATTCTATAAATCGTTTATGGCACTGAACTATCATTCTTTTGCTCCTATGTCGAAGAAGATCAAAAGTATCGTAATCTCTGGGATTGCCATACTTTTTAAACTTGCGATGATATTTAATTTTTTCTATTAAACAATTAATTAAAGCTTTGCTATACCATTCCGGGTAGTTGGGGGATTTACTACTCTGTGTGGGTGTATATCGCTGTACAATTTCCATCAATTTGGAGTAGAATAGTTCAAGAGCCGCATCGATATCTGAATTAGAAAGAATATTGGACCAATCAATAGCTGATAAACATTCCTTAATTTTATCGTACCGACACTTCCAATAATTAAGTTTTTGAGATACATTATTACGTTTTAATGATGCGTGAGGCTGAAATTCACTCACCTCAACTGACATAGATGGATGGTGACCTTCTAACTTAACAAGTGAATCAGCACTGTTTACCTTTATATTGTTATGATTATATAACACAAGATCAAGCAATCTACCGTTAGAATTAAATAAATCATTATATTGTTGTAAATTACAGAGAGCCAAAGTTTCCAATAGTATAGGTCCACGAGCGAGGTTACCTTCATAAGGTTCCAAATAGTTACACGAATCACTTTTTCGCCAGCATACATTTGGAATATTAAAATCACCCAGCAACAAGAAAGAATCATTTAGATCATTATTTAGAATTACATTCTGACAATGTTCAAAGAATTGTGTCACATTACTTAGACTCATATCTGGGGGAAGGTAACACAAACAAATATTTAAAGGCGGTTGTGTACTAGACTGAGGAAGAATAGTAAGCCAGAGGTCTTCATAACAGCTATCCCAATTAGACCTTCGTAAAACTTTTAGATGCTTTTTGACAGCTACTATAATACCCCCTCCCTCGATCTTGGTGCTTCCAGAACAATCTGAACGATCTCTTCGGAAAATAATGTATCTTTCATCAAATAGTTCTGCATCAAATACACTGGAATTTAGGTTGGTTTCATTCAAACAAATAAGGTCGTAATCGTTATTTAATACATTCAAGTAAAGCTCGGTTATTTTTGATCGCATGCGATTAACATTTTGGTAGTATATCAACATTTAAATAAGTGGTACAAAATGCTCAACAATTAAAAAAAGTATATATAAAACTAAAGAAAAAATAAGAGTATGATAAAACAAATCAGTTTTTTCTTTGTTTTAATACTTACGCAACTAATTTGTTTTCTATTATTAACGCAACTCTAAACAGTTTAATTTAATTTAAAAGAAGCTATAAAAAAAAAAAATATTAAAAATAAAAAATTAATTTAATTTACTCAAACTATCCAAGTCTCGAACCAAAATAGCAGGAGATTGTTCATTTTTCCTAACATAAACATGACCAAATTTGACCCATACAAAGGTGTATGACTTTTCTTTCGCCGCCTTCCGTGCTGCAGCATGTAATTTTTTACATTCAGGTGACAAGTGCTCGACGACATATATTTTCTGTTTAGAGTCAGCTATATCCAACTGGGCCGAGTTCAGGGGATCAGAAGAATTGGCCTTGTTGAATCTTCTGACCGCTGACAAAATGCTATCCCGGTGTCGCGGCGAGGGGAGTGTGACCAAGAGATTGCGTGGGCGGCTTGAGCTTTTATCAAGTTTGGCGATCCTGCGACATGCGTGGATGTCGGAGTCCAAAATAGAGTATCCAATGACATCACATATTTTTTTGTTCTGATGTTATATCACTTTGATCGATCGAGTTGTCGCATGACATCGATGACTCGTTAAGCCCGTGACGACGCACCGGAGTATTTGAGTTATCGCCCTTACGTCGCGTAATATTTATACACGCCGGACAACACCACGAATTGTTGCTATTCCTAATCTCTTTATATGTCGTGAAGTTCATGTTTAAACATTTGTAATGATATGCCCCTTGGCAGGGTGCACATTGTAGCGACTCGTTAGGTTTTATATCAGACGTGCAGGCTAAGCATTTCTCCATCGCAGTAATAAATAAATCACAGTTGAGTTAGATGACGGCGTAGCAACAAAATAAATCGTATTGTAGTAGCAGGTACTTAGCAGGCAATAAGCAGGTAGCCGAGCCGGCGGGCGCGGCGATCGGTATGACTCACAGTCGCACGGCGTAATGGCGTAAACAACTTCTCACTTGAACACGTATAAGATACACTTAAATCATCTATTTGCAGCACGAACACTCCAAGTTAATGGGCACTGATTATCAAGAATTATTGTTTACTATATTTGATGCACCATAATATATATTTTGGTCGAGAACTTGTAGAAATTACATATTTTACGTATTTATTTCGGAGGAGCACAAAAAGTCACTGTTAACCGGCTGGCGGTCGGGCGCGGGGGTATGAGAATATGAGAATGAGAGTTATAAGAATATTACAATGCACACGTATATTTATGATATAAGAGGTCTACTTATGCTGCAAATTTGAATAGATTTCCTTACCTTCACGTGAAATAGATCCTATTAATATGACTTTTCCACCCTTAGGTAGATACTTTGTATATAGATAAAGTTCTGCCCACGCAGTCAATCTGCTTAAGATGGCCATCACATATACTATAAAATGTCCTAATGATTGTTTTCAAAATCACTTCAAATACAAAAACATCTTTCTTTAACCACTTTAAAACTTTGTTATTGTGCCGAAAGTTTGTTGGCGGGACAGCGGCCATTGATTGACAACAACAGCCACAGATAAGGCTACAAAACAAACAACGTTCGAAATGTACGCAATTTTTTTTGTTTATTACGGTTGTTATGAAATCCTAAATTTTACAAAAAAACATTAAATAAGTAAGGAAATAAATGTAAACTATAAAGTTATTATACTAAATTAATAATTATTTTAAATATTTTGCTTATTCAATGAAAATTGTATATTATAAAAATGGCAAACGGAAAGAAATGAGTATCGCATGGTTTTGAACGCACTTAACTAGTTGTTTTAACCTGTAGACAAACACCTTTATTTTACTGTCCCGTAATTTTCGAATCGAGTTTACGATAGTCGATTCGGAGGTGTTCGTGCTAGCTACAAAATTCGAAATAGAATAGTTTTCGTTTTCGAATAGTAAGAATTTACGTTAACTATTCTATTTCGATAGTGGTTCATGCTAGAGGTACAGGTCACCTGATGGTAAGAGATCACCGCTGTCCATGGCTGCAGCTGCAACATCAGGGTGTGACAGAAGCGTCGCCGGTCTTTCAAGGAGTTGAGGAGGAAGAAACTGGAGGCCCATCAGCGTCTGGCTCTCTCACTCACCAAACGAAGCATAGAAGCGATAAAGCTTCTACTCAGACGTCGATTTTCTGTGAAAGTGGGACGACGGACGAGCCGGCCCATTTATGCTACTAGCAAAAAAGATTTTTGCCGGTAGCGTAACTCTACCACGACTATAATAGGATTTAGCAAAGTTTTTAGGGCCGGCCGCCTGCCAGACGCTGTTCCTTCTTGGCTAGTTCCAAAACCGCAGACAAATACATATAAAGTACAAGTATCTTTAGCCGTGTGGTATCCGGCAGAGTAGAATAGGACCACTCCAAGTCTTCCCATGGATGTCGTAGAAGGCGACTTAGGAAATACAAGCTAAACAAAGCTTATAAACATCTAAGAGACCTCTCCAACCCGTCTGGCCAGCGTGGAGAGTGTGGGCCAAGTCCTCTGGCTGCTCTGGCCAAGTATGGCTCTAGTAGTACAGAGAGGGTCGTGCTTCTGCAGTGGAGACTAAAAAAGGACCTGATGATGATGATGATGATGATGATGATGATGACAAGTATCTTCATGGGAACCAAACTCGTTTAGCACACTAATGTGTTAACTCCAAAAAAACTTCAATCTCGTCCTGTCGACATGCTAATGTGATTGGCTTTACGCGCATCTCGGCTATGGGGCTTGAAAAACTATGATCTCAACGGGAATTTTGCAAATTAGCTGTTTTTTTAGGTAAAAGAAAAAACGTAGAATGTTCCAGCTGCTTCTCTTCCCGCGCAGATCGTATAAACCGATCGAGGGAACGGGCAAAATTCCGGGGAATCATGTTGTTAATAGGCGATGCGGCTAGCAACCCATCACTATTTTGATTCTGTTTTTTACCAACATGCTAAATGTGGCTTTCGGGTCTTATAGTCTACCCCACAAGGGAAAAAGACATGATACTACTATGATACTATGAAATAATGGAGTAGTTTGCCATTGCCTTCTCCATTTCATACACTAGTGAACAATTCACAAGTGTGCAGGTAGCCTCACGATGTTTTCCTTCACCGGGAGCAGGTAATGGCCGATGAAAATGACCATACTTGAGTCAGATTGGTCTACAAACTCAGAGGTACAAGTCGGGTCGGGCCGGGGTTTGAACCCGGGACCTTTCGCTTATAGGTCGAACTCTTAGAACACTGGGCCACCACCGCTTCGACCTTATTTAATTTCTATAAGGTCGGGGGTTAAAAATGCATCTCATATATAATGTGGAAGGGACATACCCGTAATAAATCGAACCACGGGCTATAGTAGATCACTAAATTATAATGATATTAAAATAACAGTCATAAAACCAAAATAAAATTCGTCATTCCCATACAAATTGCCCGGGCGGCTGCACACTTTTATATGGAAATTCCAAATTTCTTTTTTTGTTTTTTGGCTGTTATTTTAATTTCTTTATACTATAATGATCTAGTATAGACCATGGTTCGATTTATTACGGGAATGTCCCTTCCACGTTGTAGATCTGAGACCCTTGAGCTCCAAAAACTTCAATCTTGTTCTGTCGACATGGTAATTTGATTAGCTGAATACGCGCACTTGTTCCCGTCGCCGGGGCTTGAAAAACTATCAACGCGACGTGAATCTTGCAAATTAGCCGCTTTGCCGTCTTTTTTATCTCAGGGTAGATAAAGCTGCTGTTCGTTGCCCGACAACAGTCTCACTGACCGATAACATTTTAGTTATTTATTACATATTTATATTCATTTTTTCACTCAATTTATAAATAGCATTTACAGTATATTTATCTTATACATTAGGTCTTAAAACTATTTATAAATATACCTGTTCCGGCATTGTGAAATGTGTTAATACATTATGTCAAATTGTTTAAATAATAAAATGGCATTACATATATTTTGAATAAAAAATTAATTAATTAACCCGTGCATAAATATATAGCATAAATATATATAAGCCGTGTGATTTCCGGCAGAGTAGAAAGGAGCACTCCAACTCTTCCCATGGGGGTCGTAAGAGCCGACTTAGGAAATATAAGCTAAACAAAGCTCGTAAACATCAATGAGACCTCTCCAACCCGTCTGGCCAGCGAGGAGAGTGTAGGCCAAAGCCTCTGTCTGCTCTGGCCAAGTATGGCTCCGGTAGTACCTACAGAAACGGTCATGCTCCTGCAGTGGAGACTAAAAAGACCTGATGATGATGATTACATAAATAACGAAAATTTGAAATAGCAGAGATAGACCTGGGATTACGATAATCGGCTTCGGCTCGCTGCACACCGGTAACGGTACATTTTAGTATCCACCTTCAAAAAGATTTAAAAGAGTTTCATCAAATTTGAGTAGGATCAACCTCTACGGGTCAAATTTAATGATTTCCTCTTATTTAATTTCTCCTGTCCTGGTATCCATTGCACTGAAATTTAGCATACTCATGTAAGTATGAAAAATATTTCAGAAAGTTGGCCTGGCTCACAATGTTACCAAATTCTGTTGTCCCAAAAATTTAGTTTATGGCAAATTTTGTTAGGAACTGAAATAATCTTTCATATAAAAAACAGACTTTAATGAAACCACCGAACCGATGATGAAATTTCAATGAGACTAATAAGAAAGCATTCCGCATATTTTTTTTTACTCGGTTCGTAAATGACGTGGTTCTGAGGTAACAAACATAAAAAAAATACAACCGAATTGATAACTACCTCCTTTTTTTCAAGTCGGTTAAAAAGTAGACAGCTCCGCACTATTCTCTTCTTCTACATACATACATATCGTCCCTTGCGGGACAGAATCTGTGGTCATAAAACCAAAAGGCCACGTTTAACGTGTTGGTGGGCGTAAAGGTGGAAACAGTATCAAAATAGTGATAGATAGGCTTGCTAGCCGCATCGCCTATTATCATGATTCTTTAGAGTTCGCCCATTCCCTTGACTGGCTTCTACGGTCTGCGCAGGAAGAGAAGCAGCTGGCTCATTCTACGTTTTTTTATTTTCTCTTAGACCAGCGTGGAATAGTCTTCTTCAATCTTTTGATTAATAAATTTATCCTTATCCTTAATTCCTTACTTCCTTATCCTTATCCTTACTAATATTATAAATGCGAAAGTGAGTTTGTTTGTTTGTTTATTTGTTTGTTTGTTTGTTACGCTTTCACCCCGTAACTACTGAACCGATCATCATGAAATTTTGCATACAAGTACTCTGGAGTACGGAGAAGGACATAGGCTACCTTTTATCCCGGGAAAAGTACGATTCCCAAGGGATCGACATTGACGCGGGCGGAGCCGCGGGCGAAAGCTAGTTATTATATAAATAAATAAAATGATTTTTATTCAGATAACTTTGATCCATTTTGTTAGTAACAATTGAAACTTAAAATATGTTAGTAGGTAATATTCACTATTCTGCACCAATTACAACACTACTCCAGAACGAATGGAGTGTGCTCTCATATTTTGCACATAATGCCTGCAGGATGTTGTTGGTGCTACCCCGCTTACTGATTTATATATTAATAATGGAACTTGAAACACATTAATCTTTCGAACATTGATAAACCACTACGCAGAAGAATGTTGAAATAACAAGAAACTTAGGTAAGGCATTGCGCTTTTCTCGTGCACGATTTACCTAAAATATCCATAGTAAAATATCGTGACGTGAATATCCTGCTTTATTAGCTGTACGAACAGCTCTTATGCGTAAGTGTCTACGTCATGCTGACGACGCTCGCTCGTTGACTAATCTGCAGGTTTTTATAAATAGCATAGATGTTATTTTGTGGTATTTTTTTTATGACATAGCAAGCGGGTCACCTGATGGTAAGCAATCACCGCTGCCCATGGACAACTGCAACACCTGGGGTGTGACAACAGCGATTCTGGCCTTTTTAAGAAAACATAGACTCATTTTTTGAAGGTTCCAATGACGTATTGATTCGGGAATACCACCGCAGGCAGTTCATTCCACAATTCGGTCGTTAGTGGCAGGAAGTTTCTGTTAAAACGTACGGTGGTTGACTGCCAGTTATCCAGATGGTAGGGTAATCTTTCAAGAGACAAAGTTAATAATTAGACACTTGCTGACTATGACATCTCGTATTGCACTAACGAAGACTGAATCTGTAACTGTCCAATTATTGAAAAAGTGTCGCAAATAAAATATTTAGGCGTTGTCGTTGACCAGAGACTAACCTGGCATCCTCACATTGAGCAATTAGTTGGTAGAATAAGAAAACTCTCTTGGATTTTCAGGACGCTAAGACATGTAGTTCCTAAAAACATCAATAACGGGAAAGATTCATCGAGGAATATTCTCAATGAGATATATATAGCTCTAGTTCAATCGGTCTTGGCGTACTGTATTCCAGTAGGGGGGGGAGCTGGAAAAACTAAATTCCTAGAAATAGAACGCGCCCAACGATCACTTATAAAAACAATGTATTTCAAAAAGATTGGATACCCTACAGAACTACTATACAAAATCAGTAATTTACTACCAGTCAGGAGCCTGTATATCCTACATACTGTTCTAAAAATGCATAAAACCTTAGGGGAGGCTGGGATAATTGCGAACATCTAAGGGAAAATTGTTATATAAAATACAAAGTAACAAAAGTCATTTATTGATTAATGTCAACTTAAACTAATCATTATTATACTATCATAATTAACTTTGATAATTTTTTAGTAGAAAATCAAAATTTAAATTAAAAACAAAAAGGTTGTTGTCCGGGTTTACCCGAAGCATGTCGGGTAATTGCGGATGGCTTATGGGGTAATCACGAACATAGCCTAATTGGAAAAGAAATCACAGAAAAATCCTCTAGATGTAGTTTCACCACTGGCACAATTTTCGCAGGCCCAGCGTTTACAATTATAGCATATTATCCAGTCTTCGATTGCTGGAGTTTCATATTTTTCATTACAAATCAAACTATAATATTCTTCTTCGTCTTCCGGGGATTGATTGGTGGATTTCTTTTTCTTATGTGAAACATGGTCATCTTCAAAATCCTTTAAATTCTTTACACCTTTCTTTCTTTTATTGGTACGATCTCTTATTTTCTCCTTTTCCCTCTTTTTTCTTGTTGTACTTTAAGATTTATAACAGCTTTCTTTTTTTTAATTGTATTTCAGTCTTTACGTTTTCTTTTTGTTCTGTTTCTTCCTCATTTTTTCCTCTAAAGCATCTTTCATCGGGGTACTGGTTATTATAATTGAATGTTTCTTTTTGGACTTTCGCATATTCTTTGGTTGTTGTAGCTGTGGAATACTGACGATATTTTGATGAGGAGTTGATGTATTAATTTTTTTTACTAATTATTGAAGTAGGGATTTGTCTCCCATCTCAACTGATGGTAAGTGACGATGAAGGCGAGGATGTTACATGCCTATTCAAGAGATACCCATTTATTAAAGCTCAAATACTGATGAAGCTGAAGGGGTTACTGATTTGCGCTTAACAATCTGCGCTTCGGGTGTTACTACCCTTTGAAAAGATGGTGACGATGCTAGCTGATCATCAGAGGCCACTATTTCGTGCATTTAAGGCTCCGTCGGTGCTATCTGAGTTTCAGGTGTCACTGATTTTAGTATTACTACTTCCAGTTGGTGGCATCTTCACAATGTCTTTATTGAGATAGTCGTGATTAGAGCTCTTTGGAACTGCATATGCAGTGGCTGCTTTTCCTAACGACAGCGTCTTGTTTTTAACTTCATATACGGCTTTTTCAAGATCTTCTAATTTTTATTTGGTCTCCGTCTGCCTTTTGTAGTTACGGGGCATCTGAAATATTTTTGGAGTTTTAAAAATTGTTTAACCTTTAGCTATAAACGGTAAAAAAATAGTAAATTATAACACGGGGTAATCACGGACGTTCGAGATTGCCCCACTCAAATCGTCCGCTATTACCCAATACGGACCAAAAAGTAAAACTATTTAATTTTTCGATGTTAGAAACTGGCAATGCACGTGGTGATTATTGAAATAAATTACAAATTTAGTCATTACTTTACAACAAAAATGTCAGATTCTTACGTTTTGCACGGAGTATTATACACCCATACAATTTATCTTGCAAAATTAGATAAAATTACTAGAAAAAATAAAAGATCACTTACCTTTGACACCGAGCGCAGCCTCACCTCACCAGTTACTGTTCGGCACTAAGGTCGCGTCCGACTTGCGAATGCGTCATTCGAAATATCTACTATCTCTTTCTAACATCTAATTACCTTAGTGTCTGGCATTACCCGCCGTCCGTGATTCCCCCACTCTCCCCTACCATTTGATCCTAGAAAATTAGCCAGAAGACGTAAAACTACCGTAGCATTAATACCCATTACAAAAACCGTTTTTGCATCCAATCAATATCAGCACAAGTCAGCAAAACTATACAACAAGATAAATAAAAAAACTAACATATATCCAAAACAATATTATGACTGCAAAAATACGATCACAGATTGGCTAAAATTACTTAGTTATAATAATACAGCGCTACTCTTATAGCACATACAATAAAGTTCGCGTGAACAGCCTTAATAATATTTTCTATTAAGGCTGTTCACGCTTAAGATGTATTTTAATTTTGTTTGAATTTTGATTTCACTTTGATTTAATTTTGTTTGAATATTGATTTAACTTTGATTTAATTTTGTTTGAATTTTTGATTTAATTTTGATTATATTTGTATTGGATTTAATTTTAATTTAATTTGTGTTTAAATTTTATTTAATTTTGATTTAATTTTAATTTAATTTGTGTTTAATTTTGATTTAATTTTAATTTAATTTAATCTTATTTATTATAATTAATACAATTTTTTGGTTACTTTTGCATGTTATGAAAGGTTTACCTTAACTATTTTTATGTAAGTTTATATAATATGAAAAAGAATAACTGTTATGGAAGAGCGAAATCTCCTAATACAGGCATTATTTGCTTAAAAGGAGGTTTCTAACACAAATGAATGTAATACTGTATTTTGAAGAAATAAATCATTTTATTATTATTATTTAAGACTCAATTCGGCCACGGAGAATATGATTAAATATTTCTTTTTAGCCTGTCATCTTATACACGAATCGCGCTCGAATAATGGCACCGGCAAAACAGATCACTAATCGAGTTTCAGAGCTGTTCTGTCGACAGTTTCAATAAAAAACGCTAGCACTCACACGTCTCACGATGACAGTGAAACGATGCAAAAACTTCAAAAGTGAAAAAAAAGATGGGGTTGTTCCCATTCTGGTAAAAAGTATCTCTTGGATAGGCATGTAACATCCTCGTCTTCATCGTCACTTGCCATCAGGTGAGATGGGAGACAAATGCCTAATCCAAAATTTAGTAAAAAAAAGTGTGCGGTGTTGTTGAATAGGTCTTTTAAAAATATTGTAAGCTCGTAAACATCATTTGTCGATTTACTTATCTGTTTTGGAAGTATTTGGTTTTATAGTCCAAATTTTTGTTAGAGTCCAGTACCCCCGTCATCCCGACCCCTATATCTACTAAGAATATCATAGATGAACATAATAGATCATCATCTCTGTCTTAACTCTTAGATAAATGACATACTTAGATGGAGTCGTATCTTAAAACTTAAATAGTTTGAAGTCTAAACTTATAGACGATGACCACTAGAGAACCGTAAATCTAATGACACTATTATTATGGCGATCAAAATTCACTCATAAGTTCATTCAATCAATGTTTATCCATTAACCTAAGTACATAATCCTGTACCTACTTAAACTATAATACTAAGTACAAAAACAGCTATCAGCTTCGATTTACGCAAAATCAATAATTTATGCAAGATTTTCAATTCAAATGTCTACAAATTCAAAACAAAATGTAAATTGTTTTATTTCAGCAAAGTGCGTCAACAATCCGCGCGACTCGCAATTGAATATCTATTTAAATTGAATAAAGATTAGCCAATACAGATGAGAGGTGAATGAATCCTTTAACACTGTATAGGGCAGTGTACGGCTATAGCCGCTATAACAATAGAACTTCTATTGTGTCTCGTTTAGTGTCCAAAGTGTTAATATACAATAAACTGACATTTAGCCGTGTGGTATCCGGCAGAGTAGAATAGGACCACTCCAAGTCTTCCCGTGGATGTCGTAGAAGGCGACTTAGGAAATACAAGCTAAATAAAGCTTTTAAACATCTAAGAGACCTCTCCAACCCGTCTGGCCAACGTGGAGAGTGTAGGCCAAGTCCTCTGGCTGCTCTGGCCAAGTATGGCCCTAATAGTACAGAGAGGGTCGTGCTCCTGTAGTGGAGACTAAAAAGGACCTGATGATGATGAAACTGACACTACAAAGGAGAAAATCGGGACACTTTAAATAATACTCCACTGTTCGCCTGTCTGCCTGTCACCAGAACCGTCATAGCTAGACCGTTGAAATTTCAAATTAGCAGATTTATTTATTTATGCTAATAAAAAGAGATTGCACAGCATTACAGTAATACCAAAGCACTGCACAACTTAACTTAGGACTACGGATTCATCCATCCTTTTCAGAAAATATTAAGTTTCATCGAATGTACAAACCTGTCAGCAAAAACATCACATTCCCTTCCTTTTATTGATGCCAGGAATTCGCTGAGTTCAGAAAGACCTCGCAAAAGGGGGGACTTCGCATGAGCAATTGTGTTTGAGGGGGGAATTGCAAGCACCTGTGTCGGCGAGTACGCAAGTAGTTGTTTGGTACAAATAGTCTAAAAAGGCGCGATACAAAATGATGATGACGCCGCTATAATAACCATAGATTTAAAAAACAATTGCTCATACTTCTATGATAATAACATTATACTAACAAGTGCGAGTCGGACTCGCACTTGTTAGTATATTGTTGACTGACAGGTTTGTACGTTCGATGAAACTTAATATTTTGTGAAAAGGATGGATGAATCCGTAGTCCTAAGTTAATAGTTAGTTGTGCAGTGCTTTGGTATTACTGTAATGCTGTGCAATCTCTTTTTATTAATATAAATAAATAAATCTGCTAATTTGAAATTTCAACGGTCTAGCTATGACGGTTCTGGTGACAGGCAGACAGGCGAACAGTGGAGTATTATTGAAAGTGTCCCGATTTTCTCCTTTGTAGTGTCAGTTTCATCATCATCAGGTCCTTTTTAGTCTCCACTACAGGAGCACGACCCTCTCTGTACTATTAGGGCCATACTTGGCCAGAGCAGCCAGAGGACTTGGCCTACACTCTCCACGTTGGCCAGACGGGTTGGAGAGGTCTCTTAGATGTTTAAAAGCTTTATTTAGCTTGTATTTCCTAAGTCGCCTTCTACGACATCCACGGGAAGACTTGGAGTGGTCCTATTCTACTCTGCCGGATACCACACGGCTAAATGTCAGTTTATTGTATATTAACACTTTGGACACTAAACGAGACACAATAGAAGTTCTATTGTTATAGCGGCTATAGCCGTACACTGCCCTATACAGTGTTAAAGGATTCATTCACCTCTCATCTGTATTGGCTAATCTTTATTCAATTTAAATAGATATTCAATTGCGAGTCGCGCGGATTGTTGACGCACTTTGCTGAAATAAAACAATTTACATTTTGTTTTGAATCTGTAGACATTTGAATTGAAAATCTTGCATAAATTATTGATTTTGCGTAAATCGAAGCTGATAGCTGTTTTTGTACTTAGTATTATAGTTTAAGTAGGTACAGGATTATGTACTTAGGTTAATGGATAAACATTGATTGAATGAACTTATGAGTGAATTTTGATCGCCATAATAATAGTGTCATTAGATTTACGGTTCTCTAGTGGTCATCGTCTATAAGTTTAGACTTCAAACTATTTAAGTTTTAAGATACGACTCCATCTAAGTATGTCATTTATCTAAGAGTTAAGACAGAGATGATGATCTATTATGTTCATCTATGATATTCTTAGTAGATATAGGGGTCGGGATGACGGGGGTACTGGACTCTAACAAAAATTTGGACTATAAAACCAAATACTTCCAAAACAGATAAGTAAATCGACAAATGATGTTTACGAGCTTACAATATTTTTAAAAGACCTATTCAACAACACCGCACACTTTTTTTTACTAAATTTTGGATTAGGCATTTGTCTCCCATCTCACCTGATGGCAAGTGACGATGAAGACGAGGATGTTACATGCCTATCCAAGAGATACTTTTTACCAGAATGGGAACAACCCCATCTTTTTTTTCACTTTTGAAGTTTTTGCATCGTTTCACTGTCATCGTGAGACGTGTGAGTGCTAGCGTTTTTTATTGAAACTGTCGACAGAACAGCTCTGAAACTCGATTAGTGATCTGTTTTGCCGGTGCCATTATTCGAGCGCGATTCGTGTATAAGATGACAGGCTAAAAAGAAAATATTTAATCATATTCTCCGTGGCCGAATTGAGTCTTAAATAATAATAATAAAATGATTTATTTCTTCAAAATACAGTATTACATTCATTTGTGTTAGAAACCTCCTTTTAAGCAAATAATGCCTGTATTAGGAGATTTCGCTCTTCCATAACAGTTATTCTTTTTCATATTATATAAACTTACATAAAAATAGTTAAGGTAAACCTTTCATAACATGCAAAAGTAACCAAAAAATTGTATTAATTATAATAAATAAGATTAAATTAAATTAAAATTAAATCAAAATTAAACACAAATTAAATTAAAATTAAATCCAATACAAATATAATCAAAATTAAATCAAAAATTCAAACAAAATTAAATCAAAGTTAAATCAATATTTAAACAAAATTAAATCAAAGTGAAATCAAAATTCAAACAAAATTAAAATACATCTTAAGCGTGAACAGCCTTAATAGAAGATATTATTAAGGCTGTTCACGCGAACTTTATTGTATGTGCTGTAAGAGTAGCGCTGTATTATTATAACCAAGTAATTTTAGCCAATCTGTGATCGTATTTTTGCAGTCATAATATTGTTTTGGATATATGTTAGTTTTTTAAAGACCTCGCAAAAGGGGGGACTTCGCATGAGCAATTGTGTTTGAGGGGGGAATTGCAAGCACCTGTGTCGGCGAGTACGCAAGTAGTTGTTTGGTACAAATAGTCTAAAAAGGCGCGATACAAAATGATGATGACGCCGCTATAATAACCATAGATTTAAAAAAAAATTGCTCATACTTCTATGATAATAACATTATACTAACAAGTGCGAGTCGGACTCGCGGACGAAGGGTTTCGTACAATTATCTATAAAAACGGTAAAGATAATCATTAGAAATTAATAGGGTCCCGTTTTTACCCTTTGGGTATGGAACCCTAAAATCAGAATAAAATAAATATTTAAGTACAACTCATACAACAAACTTGATTTTTGAAGTTTTTATTTTTTTTCGATTTATTTTTTGTTCGATATTAATAACGGCAACAGGTATGGTTAGAGGCAGACACCGTGATTACAGATAGACACCGGGACACGTGAAAAGAAAAAAAAAGTTTATAATATAGTATCTAGCTTATTGGTGTTGTGTCCCACTGCTGGGCAAAGGCCTTCCCCTGGTTACTCATCAATCGGCAGTGGGACATAACACCCATAGATTAGGAAAATGATAATGAAAAAGTATATAGTATCTAATGTTGTTTAGATAATGGTACGGAACCCTTGGTTCGCGACTCCAACTCGCACTTGGCAGAATTTTTTTACTGCTTTAGTATTGTAAAATCCCTACTACTTCATTAAGGAGTTGTCCATCAGTAGCCAAAACTGGTAACAGATATTTCAAGATACCTTAAGCTAAATTTTTTTGCACAACGTATTAGCATTGCCGTCCAACGTGGCAATGCGGCCAGCCTTTTAGGCACTCTACCACAAGGCAATGATCTGCGTTACATTTTTTATTTATAGATAACTTTTATTTAGTGAACATATTATACAGTTATACTTACTTAGTTATAGTATATTGTTAAAGCTAACTTAATATATGGAATTTTCTCATTTCCAAACTTAAAAGTATGAAAATAGGTATAATATAAGTTCTTGATTACAATTAAAAAAGATCTATGTAGGAAAATATTGTCAAATTCCCCCCTAAAGGGGTAAAATGGGGGGTTTGAGGGTGTTTAAATATTGTATGGATATTTCTGTTTCTGGGATTAGCAGTATGAAAATTGATAATTGTAATTGTTATATCAATCTAGGTCTGTATATATCCTAATCAATATCAACATAACATAAAATGTACGCGAACGAAGTCACGGGCACTGCTAGTAATATATAAACCAGAAAGTGAGTTATCCAGGATTTTACTTGACAAAATATTGAATTACAAATGTTCAAATTCTTAATTTCAAAAGCACTACCTCCAACAATTTGAAATATCCCTTTATTCCCTTATTTCTATATTAATTTTATCATCTTCATGTATCCTTATTTATACCTGCTGTATTTTATTAACTCATTCTGAGGCTAGCTCCGTGGCGCAGCGGTCAACACGCCAGCCTGCGACACGAGAGTGCCCGGGTTCGATCCCCGGCCAGGTCAAGATGGAAAATGATCTTTTTCAGATTGGCCTGGGTCTTGGATGTTTATCTATATATGTATTTGTTATAAAATATAGTATCGTTGAGTTAGTATCCCATAACACAAGTCTCGAACTTACTTTGGGGCTAGCTCAATCTGTGTGATTTGTCCGTATATATTTATTTATTCACAGACACTAGACCAGACACAATAGATAGAACAATAGAAGGCTACGTCTACAGGCGGGACGTCCCGGAAAGTGTTAAAGAAAATTTCTTCGCTATTTACTAAGAAAATTGGAAGACGACAGCGAGTTGAAAATCAAAGGCGAAATTATAAAGCGCTCATAAAAGCTAGTTCTAGCGGTAGTCTCAAATTAAAGTAAGCACGGGGTCGGCGCAATTTTCTGCAAAGGAGCTCTGGCATAAGCAAGAGCAGAAAAGATAAGAAAAAGTCGATGTGGTATAATAAAATAACATAAATCCTTACTAATATTATAAATGCGAAAGTGAGTTTGTTTGTTTGTTACGCTTTCACGCCGTAACTACTGAACCGATCATCATGAAATTTTGTATACAAGTTCTCTGGAGTACGGAGAAGGACATAGGCTACCTTTTATCCCGGGAAAAAGTACTATTCCCGAGGGATCGACATTGACGCGGGCGTAGCCGCGGGCGAAAGCTAGTAAATATATAAGTAAGGACATATCAAACAAATTGAGCTGGCCCCGCAGTAAGTTGTGAACTTGTGTCGTAGGATACCAACTCAACGATACTATATTTTATAATACATAGTTTTAACTATTACAAAATCATTTTTATCTCGTCTTAATAAAAAAACAATGATCGGAAGCCCAAATATAAAGTATAAAATACATGTGATTCCCAAGGGACTAAAAATTTGAATTATGAAGACGATCCAAGCGAAACGTAAGGGCAAGCTAAGCTTTTCTCAAATTGCTTCATGGTTTTTTTAAACCCTCTTAACTAGGGCTTTTATTATACCTAATAAACAAGATTCTGGAGATGTTGTCTATACATAAAAGTTTAAATGCATAGCTTGACTAAATATAAATATGGTATGTGGTTTAATTAAGACAAACACTTAAGATAATAGTTTAATTCTTTGCTATAATTTTGTTTATTTCCCCATTAAATTTAAATTAGTTTAGTTAAAAGCTTTCTTATACTAATTAAAAAAATGAAATATATAAGGTTAGGGTAAAAAAAATTTACAGTGTAAATTTCATTTTTACGGCAGCGACTCGTATACGTTTAAGATGCCATATCCAAATAAAGTGCCATATCCGGCCGATTACCCCAGGGTCCTGCTCGCCGCTATCCGCTTTGCAGTTGTTTTCTCCGCTAGCCGTGATGCCTAGTTCCACGTGAGCCTAGGTGTGGTCACCGCTGCCCCAGTTGATGTTTACATCCTGTGGTAGCAACCAAACAAGGTTCACAATATAACTTTATTTTTTCAAGGGACAATTATTTAAGCTCCTGGGCAGTGACTAATAAAGTGATGATCTTCATCTTGAAATACATACCTTGTGTTGCCAGCTCGCCGAATTCCTCACGTTAATGAGAAGCCGAGACACAGACAAAAGCGCATCCTTTTACTAAAGAGTCATTGCGGGTTTACCTGCAGGGAAATTTCATCCACTACATTTCTCGTTTGAATTCCATGTACCCACTAAGTACCTATTACTTTATACCTATTACTTTGTACCTATTACTTTATACTAATTACTTTGTACCTATTACTTTGTACCTATTACTTAGTACCTATTACTTTGTACCTATTACTTTGTACCTATTACTTTGTACCTATTACTTTGTACCTATTACTTTGTATTCATCAGTTACAAGGCTCCGACCGTCTGGTGATTATCCAGGATATCCTACCTGAGCGTCTAAAATATCAAATAATCATGTAAATTACATTTACAATAAATCTTGGAAATTACATGTATACCCACTAATACTTTGTATACAAGTTGCAAGGCTCTGATCATCTTGTCAATATTTAAGATAACCTAAGCATCTAAAATGTCATATCAAACTAAAATATTTCCTCCTGTAAAGCCAATACGGGCTCTCTCGCAGGGAATTTGCTCCCACTTTATTTATAGTATAAATTTCATTTATACTCACCAATACTTTGTATTCTGCAGTCGCAAGGCTCCAAACATCTTGTCATTATACAAGATAACCTTAAGTTCTAAAATATCATATCAAACTTAAGTACATGCTAACAAAGTAGCCATTACGGGCTCACTCGCAGGGAATTTGGTCCCACTTTATTTTTCGTGTAAATTTCATTTATACTCACCAATACTTTGCATTAACAGTAGCATGGCTCTAACCATCTTGTCATTATACAAGATAACCTGCTCAGGTTATCTAAAATGACATATCAAACTAAAGTTCATGCTAATAAAATAGTCAACCTCTCGCAGGTAATTCCTCCCACTTTATTTTTCGTGTAAATTTAATTTATATCCATCTTATTAGTTCAAGAATATCTAAGATTACCTTTTTGAAGTGTAAACGCACTATTAGTCTCAGCTCAGAGTCTTAGCCTCAAAATTAAAAACATACAGCTGTCAGTGTCTATGATAAAATGTCACTTTTTACTTTCTCTCTTTGTAATTTCCTGTACTAATAATAACTCGTTCGTTCGCAATTGTATTAAATAAACCTAAGCCAATCTGCCTTCTGGTATTTCTTTTACCGATAAATCCATCATACCTGAGCATATAAAATGCCATATCTAACTAAAGTACATCCTCCTACAAAGTAGCCATTACGGGGTCTCTCGCAGGGAAATTGCTCCCACTTCATTTCTCGTGTAAATTTCATTTTTCACCGTTCACGTGCGCGGGTGCGGCGAGCACTTAATTTTACGACGTGCAAACTGACGTCACTGCTATGATTTAGGTTTTATTGTCAATTTTAAAGATAATCTTCATAAAAAAAACTACCTTTATCAGACTAACTTAACGAGATTTAAATAAACAAATCGGTGTATCGGAACACTTCGTGCGCGAATCAGACTCACACTTGGCCGGCTTTTTATAAATATATTTTTTTTATGTTATAGGACGACAAACGAGCAAGCCGGTCGCTTAATGATAAGTGATCACCGCTGCCCATGGACAACTGCAACACTAGGGTGTAACAGGTGTCGGCCTTTCAAGGATTTGGGGCAAGGAAATGGGGATGGGAGGGAGAAGGATGGGCCTCCGGCTCTCTCACTCACCGAACGAAGCATAGAAGCGGTAAAGCTTCTACTCAGGCGTCGATTTTCTGTGAGGATGTGGCACCCCGGACGAGCCGGCCCATTCATGCTACTAGCAAATCATTTTGCCGGTAGCTTGGCTCTACCATGATTATATGAAAGATCATTATGAAGAAATGTTTAAAATGTGACGTTTTGTCACTTGATACTTTACATACTAAACGGTATAGGTACTTGTATGTATTTTTAATTATTATTTTCCGACATATTCCACCTCGACCTGACCGGAGATCGAACCCGGGACATTCATAACGTGTGGCGTAACACCATGACATAATCATCATTTCGACTAGGTGACACGGTCAATTGACTATGCACACCCTGGTGTCAGAGTTCTTCGGAACCGCCTCTCGGCCTCTGACGTGGTTCCTTTAGCGACTACCAGATGGCAGCCGGGACCAACGGCATAACGTGCCTTCCGAAGCACGTAATCATCTTAATTATCAAACAATCAGGTGATTCAAGCCAGCAATATCCTAACCAAACTGGAAACAACTAAACAAAGTATGCTACCCGTGGGAATCGAACCCACTACCCCCGGGTCTACAGGCAAACGTCTTAACCACTGGACAACGGAGGCAGTTATGTCATAATGACAACTAGGTAGAAGTCATCAGAGCTTGCTAATGATACGAGGTTAACAGCTGATGTTTCAAAATAATTGGTAACGAAATAAAAACTTTATTTTTGATTAAAATATATATATTGGAATTTCAGCATTTGACCTTTTAAAAAGTCACTGTCCATTCACCTTGCGTAACGTTGAAGCAAATGGGCAACTTTCTTAAACCAAATACAATATTATGAATGAAATAACTTCACTGAAAATTTAATACGATGTGCCTGAAGGCTTACCTTAGAGCTTTCAGGTATATTTTCGTCTGATTGAACTAAACATTTTCGTAAAAATATGGATTTATTATTTTTTAGGGTACCGTACACAAAGGGTAAAAACGGGACTTTATATACCGTCTGTTATAGGGCTGTGTCTATTGAACAGTAAATAATATAATAATCCTTATCCTTACTATATAATATTATAAATGCGAAAGTGAATTTGTTACGCTTTCGCGCCGTAACTATCAACCGATCATCATAAAATTTTACATACAAATTCTCTGGAGTACAGAGAAGGACATTGGATACCTACCCGGGAAAAAGTACTATTCCCAAGGGATCAATATTATATATATAGGCTTGGGTGGAGCCGCAGACGAAAGCTAGTAATAATGTATATATTTATTCAGATTTCAAAGATCCATTGTAAAGGTAAAGACAAGATAGTAGAGGTAGAGACTAGATACTTTCACAGAATGTTATATTTTATCACTAATAAAACAAAATAAAATTAACAAGGATAAAATTAAAAAGAAAGATACAATAATATATCCTATACAAGAAGCTCGTTCTTTTGGTGTATTTTTCTTTTATTTTTGACTTTCACGCGTTACTTATTTAGCCAGTATCCTTACTAATAATAAAAACGCGAAAGTGTGTTTGTTTGTTTGTTACGCTTTCACGCCGTAACTACTGAACCGATCATCATAAAATTTTGCATAGAAGTTCTCTGGAGTTCGGAGAAGAACATAGGCTACCTTTTATTCCGGGAAAGAGTACTATTCCCGAGGAATCGACATTGACGCTGGTGGAGCCGCGGGCGAAAGCTAGTCAAATATAAATGAGTTTTCCCGCGCTTTTTCTAAGTCTTGTTATCAATGAAATAAAAATGATGGTGTAGTTCATTTCATTGATTCTACGTAGCCCCTGGCGTTCCTGGAATTCCCACGAATCCACTGGCTTGATCACAGACGACGCAACGAGGCGAGGCGGACAACCACCAGCCCGCTAAGTAAATCCCACTACATACGCACTGTAACAGTTTATTTCAGTTATTCCACACATTGTTCATAAACATAGGCATTTATAACACCAAATTTCACCGATTTCACATTATAAATTCCACTAGAAACAATTTACAAAACAATCCAAAACACAAGCCGTGCAGTCCGCCGAAATTCCCGCCTTGAACTCCCTTTTTCGGTGGTATTTATTGATTTCTGTCAAACTTTGACAGAACCATTTATTGCTGAGACGTCAAACTACAGATAATTAAGAATAGTTTCTGTGCAATAAAGAGTTTGATTAACCTCACAAATATGGAAGAGGTTTCATGCGCTCTTTACGGTACCTATTCATGCGGTTTTTGTAATTAAGTTTTGTACGGAATCTTTAGTGTGTGCGACTCGCACTTGGCCAATTTTATTTATATAAGTAAATATTTATCTTGCAGCTATGTTTGTAATAAGTTTAATGTAGTTATAAATTTAGATGAAATATTGGTTGCAATTTATTAAGACTTAATATTTTTATTAAAAATATTAAGTCTTAATAAATTGTATTTGGTACAGGTACTTCTTTCAATTACCGGTACCGTCGTTTTATTGAGGTACCGGTACCAATCCAATTACCGGTACCGTTGTATTATAGAGGTACCGGTACTTGATTTTTACCGTTACCAAATGTACCGGTACCAAACCAATTACCGGTACTGTCGTTTCATAGAGGTACCGGTAATGGATTTTTACCGGTATTCTAACCCCTGATTTTAATTCGATTGAAATTGTAAGTCTCATTATTTTTCCCGGTTGTGTCTCAACCTGTGATGCTTTGGAGCCCGGGGTTTGCAATTATGACAGCATTCATGTTGTAATATAATTTTGCGAAAGTTTTTATGACCAGCTGCCTGCCTAACGCGAACCCTCTTAAAGTAAATGCAGATACACGGCAAAAATTAACTGCCTCCGTGGTTCAGTGGTAAAGGCGTTTGCCTGTACACCCGGGCGTCGTGGGTTCGATTCCCACGGGAAGCATACTTTGTTTAGTAGTTTCTAGTTTGGTTAGGACATTGCAGGCTTGAATCGCCTGATTGTCTGATAATAAAGATGATTCCGTGTTTCGGAAGGCACGTTAAGCTGTTGGTCCCGGCTGCCATCTGGTAGTCGTTAAAGTAACCACGTCAGAGCCGAGAGGCGGGTCCGAAGAACTCTAACACCAGGGTGTGCATGGTCGGTTGACCATGACACTTACACAAAATGATGATGACGGCAAAATACCCTCGATAATGAAGTAAAAATATTTGTTCGCACCAGGAACTGAACCCGGTAACCCGCGAGTATAGTGTAAGCTGGCATGTTAACCACTGGCCGCGAAGGCCATCTAAAGCTGTATCGAAGCTTTAAGGCGACCTCTGCGGCTCAGTGGTGTCGCAAGTGCCTTTGAACCGCAGGATTCTGGGTTCGATCCCGGGCCAGGTCAAGATGGAAAATAATATTTTTCACGCTACGCCATGGAGCTCGCCATTTTAACCGCAAAGAGTCCACTGCTTGTCTAGCTCCGTGGCGCAGCGGTCAACACGCCTGCCTGCGACACTTGCATACATTATATTCTCGAATATATACTGTGAAGCTACAGTTAAGATAATAATTTCTTTAAACAACTGTCTGAGTGAGTCCCTCGCGCCCAGGCCGTAGATGGCACGAATTGCTCTTTTTTGCAGAATAAAGATAGTCTGGATGTCGGCTGCATCGCCCCACAGAAGTAATCCGTACGACATTAAACAATGAAAATAACTAAAGTATACAAGCCTAGCAGTGGACTCATCTGTCAGTTGTCTACTCCTTCTAACAGCGTATGCTGCGGAACTAAGCCTATTAGAAAGTTTAGAAATATGGGCACCCCATTGTAGTTTTGAGTCGATTGTGATCCCTAGGAAAGTAGTATCGTTGACGAAACCTAGGTTTTGACCATCTATTAAAATGTCAACATCGGTCTGCCTCACGTTCGGGAGATCTGCAACTACGTACTTGATAGGCAGGATGACGTTAAGGATGACACCCCTGACCTTTCAAATAGGCAGTTGAGGATTTACATGTGTAAGCGGTAACAAGCTTACATTGTCATGTCATAAAATAAAATTCAATTAGTAATATGAAATAATAGTAATGAAAAAAATGTTAATTAAAATTTTTGATTTAATGTCAAGTCAAAAATTTAAATTAATATTTTTTTATTACTGTTATTTCATATTACTAATTGAATTTTATTTTATGACATGACAATGTAAGCTCAAGTCCACACATTTAGTTCTAAGTATGCCGTAGATTAGAATGTACTCGTATATCAAAATTATATGTTTAGTTTTCTGTTGTTAGATGTAGGTTATTATTTATGGCGAGATTTATTCTTATAAATTGTACATGTTTATGTTTATAGTTAAATAGATATATTTATGATTTATACATTATTAAAGATATACATAGACTTCAACCTAACTGCCGTAGATTGTAAGTTGATGTCATTTGGAGAAAATGCGCTGTGCAGTTTGTTGCCGCTTCTTCTGCACTCCGCCTTGAAAGCGGCGTAAACTTAGCTCTAAGTAAGTTATTGACGTCAACAATAATAATGTTGTAATAATAATGTGTTATTTAAGTTAACGTTTACCAAATGATATTTATAATATCTTACGATGAATAAATTATTTGACTATTAACTTACGCCTACAGAGACATCGAGCTCTTAAAACCAGTTAACATATCTACCAAATCAACCCTTTACCTAAAATCCTCAAATAACTTGTGTAACAAATACTAAAGATGAATTTTAAGCTACATATCCGCCGCAGATGCTGTCAGTTAGATGTGCTATTCCTAACGAAGCCAGTTTAGACATGTTTGAAATCCGTACCAATCCGGATCTGCATCCGGATTCCGGATAAATGTTAAATTTTCATCTGCAACTAGCTACCAGATATATTAATAAACTGATCTGAATATGAACGTGTGAGATAACAGATAAAAGGTGTGTATCTGCTTAAAAAAACTACAGATATATATGTAGGAATTTCTAAACTTTATCATATTTTGTCAAACTTGTTGCCGGTTTCTGAACATAACTTCCATAAAGTTGTATGTATCTCGCTCGCTCATGCTCTCTCTCTCTCTCACGACGGCGCCATGACTATTCGCACACGAAAATTTTGTCCGCAGTGTTTTATTTAAATCCTTACTTCCTTCCTTCCTTACTAATCTTATAAATGCGAAAGTGAGTTTGTTTGTTTGTTACGCTTTCACGCCGTAACTACTGAACCGATCATCATGAAATTTTGCATACAAGGTCTCTGGAGTACGGAGAAGGACATATACCTTTTATCCTGGAAAAATGTACTATTCCCGAGGGATCGACATTGACGCGGGCGGAGCCGCGGGCGAAAGCTAGTAAGAAATAATTACGAAGTTTTCGGCCGTATCATTTAGTATTTTCCTTGCTCTCTATGTCCCACTGCTGGGCAAAATCCTCCCCTCTTTCTTTCCACTTATCTTGATTTTTGTAGTGTCCACCTAGTTCTTATCAAATACTGTTATTTCATCTGACCGACAGATGTTATTGCAGATATAATTCTAACATCAAAATTGTAATCACTATTTGTTTATTTTAAATCCGTCTGGAGCTTAAAAATACTTTCGATGTGCAGCAGCGTCGGAAACACAGCGTCAGAAATAATTAAAATAATAATAATCGTTTATTTGCTGTAAAAGTGGTACAATAGTCGTAAAAGTACGCAGAAAAAATATTTTTGTATGCTTTTTTTTTTGTTCGGGTAAATACACATATAAAACTTCTCATATAATGCCAAATTTACTGTCAAAATCCACCAACAATGTTTATTCATCATTTTTATTATTGGTGGATTTTGACAGCTGCTGTCAAAGATACCTTTTTTCATATTTGTTTTACGGCATTTGGCTTTCTACGCCTTTTAGTCATTCATATTTTTCAACGTGTTATCCTTACTTCCTTACTAATATTATAAATGCGAAAGTGAGTTTGTTTGTTTGTTTGTTACGCTTTCACGCCGTAACTACTGAACCGATCTTCATGAAATTTTGCATACAAGTACTCTGGAGTACGGAGAAGGACATAGGCTACCTTTTATCCCGGGAAAAGTACTATTCCCGAGGGATCGACATTGACGCGGGCGGAGCCGCGGGCGAAAGCTAGTCAACTATATAATGGTGTAATTCATTTCGTTGATTTGACGGAGTTCTGGCGGCAATTCCCACGAATACACTGGTTTGATCATAGACAACATAGTAAGGCAAGCGACCACCAGCCCGCTATGTAAATCTCTCTACAGCCGCACCACGACACTTCATTCATTTATAATGCCAAATTATACCGATTTCACATTATAAAGTCCACTAGAAGCAATTTATAAAACTATTCAAAACAAAAACTTTGCAGTCCGCCGAATTTCCCGCCAAGAATTCCCTGTCAAAGATGCCTCTCGTCAATGTGGCGCTATCTCATTAAAGCCTGTAACCTGCTGTGCTAATAAGCACAAATTCCGAAACTAAGTACCTAAACGAAAAAGTTACAAAAACTATCCTTAAATAATTTTAATTAAGCAGTAACACAAAACGTATAATCAAAGTTTGTTTGCGCCGACTGAACTCATAAACGTACTATGTAATTCCATTAAAAGTTTTTCGTGGAAAAACGCGAAATAACAAGAAAACGTTTTGTTTACGCATTTCCAGGGAGTTAAATTAATGCAATAAATTTCAGTTATTTCTCTAATGCCCTCATTAGTGTTGATTTAGTCAGTTGCGTTTTTATGAAATAAATACGCTTAATGTTCCTGTCCCTGGTACGGTGGATGCTTTGTGCGCTTTCCTTTGCCTAACAATACACAGGGTTTTTTTTTTTTTATGTATATCCGACGGCAAACGAGCAGACGAGCCACCTGATGGAAAGTGGTCACCGTCGCCCATGGACATCTGCAACACCAGAGGAGCTGCTGGGAAAGGGTACGGCGCGTTCCGTAATTCATCATCATCATCAGGTATTTTTATTTTTCACTGCAGGAGCATGACCCTCTCTGTAGATATAGTTATATAAAAACCAAATTTAGCTAAATCGGTCAAGCCGTTCCCGAGTTTCAGTTGGACACACGAATAGAAATTGATAAGTTTGTTGATACAAGAAGGAGATTATATGTAACTACTTTGTATGTGGAATTCTTAAAATACTTACCTAGGTTCTAAAAAGAAATAAATTGATAAGAGTAGGTAAAAAAAAACCATTTTATAATCTTACTTTTCGGTGATTGCAGGTAATTTGAGGATTTTTTATAATGGGTGGCTTAATGATGGATTTACGCAACCAAAAACAGCACAATATAATCTATATTTTACCATTTTATTCTTACACCAAAATGGATGTGCTTTTAAATAACAATATCTACTAATAAACTTTGAAACAATCACATACTCGTTCGTCCGTCACCGACTACAGCGCATCCTTGACTGCGAGTCGCTGGTTGCGTACCAATAATGTACTAGAGTGTGTAATGACCTCGAAGCGCGAGTTTCGACCGTTTGTATGAAGACGGAATACTGTTAGATATCTTTACCGTGCCCAAAGCATCTCACCTGAGGATGCATCCGGGAAAACAGATGAGAGAGGGAGATCATCGTCTTCACGTATCTTCTGAATTAGAAAAGAAGTGTTCGTGATATTGATTTGCCGCATGTGGTTTAAGATAACATACAAATGTTCACATCAAAACATAGTATGTAATTAGCGATAGCGAGTGACGGCCGCGTTAATCAGGACGGGTTTGATTTATCACTGGCAGTGAGTTTACATTGTGTAAGTGTACACAAATAATACACATTCAGTGCTGTGTTGACTCAGTAGTAGCAAAAACTAGAGATGCAAGCGAACTAAAAGTAAACTTTGAACGTTCAGTTTGTTTTATGATGGTAATTGGTACCGATATCTAAGCGCCTTTGGAGACTATGACTATTCAGGTTTCTGTAATAAGACTTACGAGATCTAGAGCTCACAAAACCACTAGTCAAAGTGATGTAAACTAGGAAAATAGTAGATCTACATATATCTGGTTTTTATAAGCACCATGTCATCATCATATCAGCCGCAAGAAGTCCACTGCTGGCCATAGGCCTCTCCCAGAATGATCGGTTAGAAGAGGCCTGCTTCCAGCTATTCCCTGCGACCTGGGTCAGGCCGTCCGCCCACCCGGTCTATGGGTGTCCGACCCTGCTCTTGCCGGTACGTGGTCACCATTTCAAAACTTTTCTGCCCTGTCAGTCAACGATTCTCCGTGGTATATGCCTTGCCTACTATCACTTCAAAAGCTAATCTGCTGAGGTATGTCGGTGACTTTTGTTCTTTTACGGATCTCCTCATTTCTGATGTGACCTTGAGCTTTCTTATGAAGCCCGTAGGAAGCACCATGTAATGTAAACAGCCCACGATTACAAACAATTAAATTCAGGCGCCATTAACAGCCTGATAGTGTAACTAAGGTACTACTAGTGTAACTAGAACTACGAATGCAATTGAACTAGATAAATATCTTGCTTTTTACTAGCACAATGTGAGCAATACGAACATCACACGATTACAAACCATAGAATACGGGTGCCATTAGCTGCGTGATGGTGTTATTAAAGTGATGGAACTACGATTTTAGTGGCATATTACGATGGATTGTTAGCACAACGTGTTTCCAGTTAGGATATTATCCGAATGTATGAATGGGTATTATCTTAGGTTCTATCTACCCCGTATGGGATAAACACGTGATATATATGAATGGAGGATTTGTCCTGGCATATAAGTATACTTCTTCTTAGGAAATACAAGCTAAACAAAGCTCATAAACATCAGTGAGAACTCTCCAACCCGCCTGGCCAGCGTGGAGAGTGTAGGCCAAGTCCTCTGGCTGCTCTGGCCAAGTATGGCCCTAGTAGTACAGAGAGGGTCATGCTCCTGTAGTGGAGACTAAATAGGACCTGAGGATGATGATGAAAGGTAATACAGGTATATATGCCGACCGGGGAACGCTCAGATGAAGAGGTGGAAGTGGTGTATGAGGACATTAGTAGGGCCATACACGCTTCCCAAACCTATTTTACGGTTGTTATGGGGGATTTCAACGCAATACTTGGCAAGCGGAGCGACGGAGAGGCCAGAGTGGGGCAATTCGGATATGGAAAGCGGAACGAAAGGGGCCATAGGCTGGCTCAGCGGATTAGCTCTTTGAAGTGGCAGTGGGCGGGGCACATAGCTCGAAGAACCGATGGCCGATGGGGCAGAAAGGTGCTCGAATGGCGACCACGTACCGGCAAGCGCAGCGTTGGACACCCACCGACAAGGTGGTCGGACGACCTAACCAAGGTCGCAGGAAGACGCTGGATGTAGGCCGCTTCCAACCGGTCATATTGGAAATCCTTGGGGGAGGCCTATGTCCAGCAGTGGACTTCTAGCGGCTGAGATGATGATGATGAAATACCCGTTGGGTTTGATCTGGATGAAACCTAACCAACTAAAGCATTTATTAAACCATCCTGAATATCGGATCCGATGAGAGGGACGCCGCTATACGTTAGACGATACGAGATATCTCCAATCGTATCGCACGTATCGTCGGATCTGAAATTCAGCATGGATTAATAGGTGCTAACTCAATCAAGTTGGCAACCCAAGAATGGCATTAGGCAGACAGTCGTAAACCCTTTCGTCGAATCATATTACATCATCATCATTTCGATTAGATGTCACGGTCAATCGACCATGCACACCCTGGTGTCAGAGTTCTTCGGAACGGCCTCTCGGCCTCTGACGTGGTTCCTTTAACGACTACCAGATGGCAGCCGGGAACAACGGCTTAACGTGCCTTCCGAAGCACGGAATCATCTTCATTATCAGATAATCAGGTGATTCAAGCCTGCAATGTCCTAACCAAACTGGAAGCAACTAAACAAAGTATGCTTCCGATGGAAATCGAACCCACGACCTCGGATCTACAGGCAAACGCCTTAAACACTGGACCACGGAGGCTGTCAACCTATTCAGAATCATATTACAAAATGTATAATGTCATCATAACGGTCATCCGCAACACAGTTGAAGATACAACCAGGAAGCACACACGACAGCTCCGTGGCGCAGTGGTTAACACGCCAGCCTGTGACACGGAGTGCCCGGGTTCGAACCCCGGTCAGGGCAAGATGGAAAATGATCTTTTTTAGATTGGCCTGGGTCTTGGATGTTTATCTATTTGTTATAAAATATAGTATAGTTGAGTGAGTATCCCATAACACAAGTCTCGAACTTACCTTGGGGCTAGCTCAATCTGTGTGGTTTGTCCGTATTCATTTATTTATATTCAGATAAGAAGGAAGTCGTCAAATGAAAGCTACACAGTATACATTTTATATTCTAATTCAAAGTTTTATTTCATCCCACAATATTATCATAAAACATTCCGACATTATCCTACCGGACATAATTATTCAAGTCCCTCGTTCCGCTAGTTTTATTCCCCATTGTCCCTCCTGTCCCCTTTCGCCCCAAAACGTTACCTTTTCACCCCGCAATGGAGAGTAATCTACCGCATTTCGGTGACAAACCGGAAGTTCTAATTAAATAAGTGTCTCCGCGGAAATATGCGTGCCGGTGGTAATATGTTATTTGGCCCTTTTTTAATTTAAAAAGTTCATTAGTTCAACCTACTGGGACAGGAGTATTTGGTGCTGGATGTGATATAGCTTCTAAGATTATAAGTATGAAAGTTCGTATGTCTAAATGTTTGTAACTCAACCGCTTGTCGGATTTGGATAAAACCTCAGAACAATAAGGATAAAACTAAGCACAACTTGAGTTGACATTGGCTTAACTTATTTTTTTAAAATATCCCAAATTAAGACCCTGGAATGGAAGTAATACAGCGACATGCATAATTTCGATTGGCATAAATTATCTTTGGCATAAAATTATTTGTTAAAGATTTAGATTGATTTGCGAGAAGATTGTCATAACAATTTCTTAGGAAAATTATGTGTAAACAACCTTTATGCAAAAGAGTTGTTTTTGCGTCGCGTTTTATTTTTATACATCCAGACCACAAACCAATTTTCAGGAATGTCATTACTTCTATTACAAAAAAAAATCTAATCTAGACTGACAACACTATAAAGCAGTCAGTGGGAATTTATTCTAAGGTGGAAAAGGACTTCCTGTTTTTTTTTTTATCTTCTTTTCGTTTCGGTAGTAAAACTCAGAACCTATTCATCCTCTAGAATTCCATAAGTGTCAGCCGTCATCAGATCATCCAATGTACAGGAGCAGGTGCACAAAGAGCAGGACAATAAGCGGGACATTGTTTAGGAAAGTCCACATTCAACCAATTGGTCGGAGTTAGTTGTAAACCCCCATCTGGACAGGTTTTATTTACATCGGCTAATTTATTTTATTTCGAGCCATCATGTTTCCCACAGCTGGGCAAAGGCCTCCCTCCACTTCTTCCATTCAGTCTGCTCCTGCGTTATTTCCTTCCAGTCATTCTTAAATTAATCCAACTCATCACGCCATCACGTTCTTGGTCTACCGAGTCTTCTACGATTGGTAGGGATCCAGCCGGAGGTGACCTTTGCCCAGAAATCATTTGGCCTGCGATATATGTGGCCAGAGCACAGTCCAATTTCAACTTTGCGGCCTTCAGAGCTACATCTTTGATTCCTGTTCGAGAGCGTAGTTCAGTGTTACGGATTTTGTCCATTAATTTGACACCTAAGATACTACGCTCCATCGCTCGCTGGCAAACCTTGAGTACGGACCTTTACAGTTTAGTCAAAGACCAAGTTTGTGCGCCATAAGTCAATATAGGAATGCAGATGTCCATCAGTTTTGTTTTTAGGGAAAGAGGAAGGTTTCTCTTATATATTGGACCCATCGGCTAATACTATTCAAAATCAAAACGTTTCTTCAGAAAATAGGCCTTTGCAGGATCTAATTTAGTAAATTTTTATTAATAATTAATGTGTAAAAGCTACAGACTAGCGTTTCAGAACCGACCACTGCAGAGAAGAAACGCCAAAAGAAACTCTTGTTAACAGTATTAGTCGCCTACTTGCCTGAGGGACTTTTTAATTTTATCATCTTTATCATTTAACATCTAATTTATCATTTCTTTGATTACAATTTTTATTGTATACATGATTATTTTTGGAACATATAATGTTAGAGATCGATTGTGCAATGACAATATTTTGCATTATACACAGTAGTCTCAAAGAGGCCGAGCAGACTATTATTAGACTTTTGAGCACTGAACTTGGTTGAGATAGTCTTGAAGACAGATAGAGAGATTTACAAGATATTCCAAAAATATAATATCACTTCCAGTGCTCTATCATTTACTGGCCTCAATTTATGGTAACAATGCATACATCGTAAGCAGATTTTTGTCACGCAGGTAAATGTTATTTTGGGCTAAAATTTTAAAGGAACGCGTTACATTATCTCATATGAAATCAAAACACTTCTATAAAATAAAGTGATACATTTTTAGATCCACTTAACAACTACGGCACTGAAATACAACGTGTAAATTTACCCTCGATAATCTCTGAAAGGGGTGAAGGGGTGACTCAGCGCATCATATAATGGATAGGATGAGTCGCCCCTTCTAGAAAGGTTATTGAATGGCGACCACATACCGACAAGCGCGTTCGGCCTGTCTCACTCCCTGTGTCGGTATCGAAAACATACCTACGCGCTGCGACCACTTCGAAGCAGTAAAACCAGGCAAATCCGAGTGATTCCACAACGTCCCGCACGCCTACAGCCCATTTGGGACTAGATTTTAACTGTCTGTAGTCCAGTGGTTAAGGCTTGCCTGTAGACCCGGGATTCGGGGGTTCGATTTCCACGGGAAGCATACTTTGTTTAGTTGTCTCCAGTTTGGTTAAGACATTGCAGGCTTGAGTCACCTGATTGTCTCATAATAAAGATGATTCCGTACTTCGAAAGGTACGTTAAGCCGTTGGTCCCGGCTGCCATCTGGTAGTCGTTTGGAGACCCAAATGTCAAGGATGTGGGGATGGACTTTACTCCTGTGGCGAGCGGTGCGGTGGTAGAAAGGTGACAGTGGCACCAATTCAAAAAGTTCTTCGAAACACTACCCATAGTATAGACGGTAGATTACACACAGAAAGCCAACGCCTCTCCGTAGACTTACTGCAAAAATTTCTTTGTTTACGTATTTCCGACACTACCTGGAATTTCACCGAGTGTCATTTTAATTAAATAACAAACAGAATGTCGTGCTGTCACGCGGAAAAATGTTTCAGATTCAGATTCATTTATTTTGTCAGCTAACATGGTTTTGGAACTCTATGCTGCGCCATTCGGCATACAAAGTTCAGTTACAGGTTGGTTTTAAATAATATAACAATTAATAAGTATTTTGCATTTGAGAAAAGAAAATAATAGTTAATAGATTCAGGTATTACTTTGCGGAAGTCAAAGCTACATTTACTTTGAGACAATTTACTTTACGTGCTTCCGCCACCAGTTAGTTGATGCAAACTATTGCTGGCCAGCGCCCACCCACTACTGTTAGTCCCTTCATACCCGCCACCAATAGGATATGCATCAACTATTGGTGGCGGGTATGAAGGGACTAACAGTAGTGGGTGGGCGCTGGCCAGCAATAGTTTGCATGAACTAACTGGTGGCGGAAGCACGCAAAGTAAATTGTCTCAAAGTAAAGAAAAGAATACTATACAAATCCTTACTAATATTATAAATCCTTACTAATATTATAAATGCGAAAGTGAGTTTGTTTGTTTGTTTATTTGTTTGTTTGTTACGCTTTCACGCCGTAACTACTGAACCGATCATCATAAAAATTTGCATACAAGTTCTCTGGAGTACGGAGAAGGACATAGGCTACCTTTTATCCCGGGAAAAAGTACTATTCCCGAGGGATCGACATTGACGCGGGCGGAGCCGCGGGCAAAAGCTAGTATCAAATAAAGTTAAAAATAGATTCAATATATTTAAACAGTCTGCTAGACAAATATTTAATGTCAATTTAGCAATATTTTTTCTTGTACTGCTATTTATGTACAGTCGAGGGCAGATGTGACCTACAATTTAAAATCTATTGTTAGAGGGATCAGTTTTATCTGCTCCAACTGTACTTTTTAACCGCTGGTCAAAAAACATCTTAATATCAAACGCCAGTCTATCTGCGCCAGAATCCTTGCAGCAGCTCGAAAAGTGTTCATGCTGTAAAAAGTGACAGGAGAGACCGACGGCTATACGTGCTGTCTGCTCAGTAAGGCAATTGAAAAAGAGATTATTAAAATGGAATTAAGTTTCTTTGAGCAATGCAGTTTATGGTTTATTTGGTAACACGCACACATATAAGTAGTGTATATTATGCGTACTGTGCAAAGTGTGCAAGTAATAGATAATTTCCGTCCATTGATCAACCGAATTCCTCATCTTCTTAAACGGCAAAAAGAATAAATTATTCTTCGGGCGTAGTGCACTTGGCCGGATCTGGCTGAAATCGGCTCTATGGGTTATTCTGAAGCTTACGAGTATGTTCTGAAGACCCACGGCTCACGATATCGGTAACATATTCAGGTGAGGATGTCTCTCGCTAGACTAGTGACTCCATGAGCAAGGCAAACTTATGAGGTTTACACCTTATGAGTGTGCCTTTTCATAGGTTTTACTTATGAGCCACCAACTATGTTTTTTTAAGACATAGGACGGCAAACGAGCAAGCGAGTCACCTGATGGTAAGCGATCACCGCTGCCCATGGACAACTGCAACACCAGGGTATGACAGGAGCGTTGCCGGTCTTACAAGGAGTTTGGGAGAGGACACGGGGGGGGGAAGAAATGGGGTATGGGGGGTCCAGAAGGATGGGCGTCCGGGTCTCTCACTCACGGAACGGAGCATAGAATCGGTAAAGCTCTACTCAAACGTCGATTTTCTGTTAGAGGGTGGTACTTCCCCGGATGAGCCGACCCATTCATGCTACTAGCAAAATGGATTTAGCCGATAGCGTGGCTCTATCACAACCACAACTAACCTATAACACGAATAAATAACCTATTTATAGTAGTTCACAATTATTTAAACTAAACATTTTTAATTAGGTATTATGTGTTCTGTGTGTCTTTTTGTGTAACTAGAATATATTTTTACGTTTATATCATTACGTTTTTCACTGACACGTCAATTAACACGTTAAACGTGGCCTTTGGGTCTTATAGCCTTAGCCTTTGTCTATCCCATAAAGTAAAACGTGATAATAAATATATACATTTTAACAAATAAAGAGAGCCAACAAATCTAATTTTACGAAGCAAAATGCAGGTAAAGCCGTAAGAATGACAATCACATTTCCATTCATAAAGTTGGTGGGTGTTTTCTTTTCAATTACTGTAAGGCTGCGCTTCCACTGAGCCGAGCGAGGGAGTGGAGCAGAGAGAAACCATTCAAAATTCTCTCCAGCAATACTTATCTCTCCATTTTATATTACGCTTTCGTGGCGCAGTGGTTAACACATCATCATCATCATCATGTCAGCACCAAGAAGTCCCCTGCTGGACATTGGCCTCTCCTAAAGATTTCCAAAATCATCTCGAGGTGTAACTGTCAATCGACCATGCACCCCTAGAGTTAGAGTTGTTCCAAACCGCCTTAAAAATGACCGGTTGGAATCAGCTTGCATCCAGCGTTTCTCTGCGACCTTGGTCAGGTGTTCCGACCACCTGGTAGGTGGGTGTCCGACGCTGCGCTTACCTGTACATGGTCAATTGATCTACATACTTATATTGAACTATTGATCAAAAGGAATATGATGGATTATAGGTATACTCTTTTTGTTATGAAGTATTGAAGTAGGCTGTTTTCTCCCATCTCACCTGATGGTAAGTGACGATGAAGACGAGGATGTTACATGCCTATTCAAGAGATACCCATTTATTTTACTTTTGAATGTACCGGGACTGTACTTATCTGGGAATATAGACGCAGGCAATTCATTCCACACCTTAGCTTTAGCTACTCGAACCAAAAAGGAACTGTCAAAGCGCTTAGTTCGACTCTTTGGTATTCCAACGATAAAAAGGTGAAATTTCTGTCTGAAATTGAGATGCCTTTAAAAATATACACAGTAACTTTTTGTTGTTTTAAGTAAGCTGAGAACGCTTGGTCGCTTTTGTTTTGGTTAGAAGGAAACCTAACGAACCTAACCTACCTGTGGCCATGTTATTTTTGTATTAATAGGACGAAACGCTAAACTACTTGTTTTTGTTATATTAGGGCTTTAGCCCTAAGTTGGGGACGCGTGGCATTTTAAACAAGGTGAAATAGATTTTGAGAAGCCTTCTCATTTTGCCGTGGCTAGATTATGAAATTAGAGGTTGGTTTCTGTGCTTAAACAAATAATGTGGCTATGGCTTAACTCATTATTTGTCTTATTAAACTAAGAAATAAAATATGGTAAAAAAATGCGGGCGAGGTTTGAACCAGCGATCTAGGTTTATGTACGGCTCTGCCATCTGAGCTACCGCATGATTCAACCTCGGCGCCGAAAGTCTTCACCATATCCAATTCCTCATAATTATACGTATTAAAGCTTACGTCACCTAACACAACTCCCGACTTTTACAAGTGAGGTATTTGATTCAACTCATTTTACAATGAATTTGAAAACCAACTAATATGTAGGACGCCATGCATTATTTTTATAAGTAATAAATAAATAAATATATAGGGACATATCACACAAATTGAGCTAGCCCCACAGTAAGTTGTGAACTTTGTCGTAGGATACTAACTCAACGATACTTTATTTTATAATAGATACTTATATACATAAACATCCAAGACAAAGGTCAATCTGAAAAAGATCGTTTTCCATCATGACCTGACCGGGGCTCGAACCCGGGCACCCCGTGTTGCAGGCTGGCGTATTGACCACTGCGCCACGGAGCTCGCCATAAGTGTTTGCATTCACAATGCTATTTTGATATACTCTTATTAAACTAAGAAATAAATCATGATAAAAATTTATTAATTATTTCCCGATTCATTTTTAGACTACTTCTTATATGATTACAAATTATTTAAGATCATGAGCGTTTTAGACGAGATGCTCATATAGACTATTTACGATTTTGATAATTCGATCTGCACGGTTCAGGTGAAAACACACACAGTATCGCAGCATCGCAACACTTCCTAGCTCTTCTCCGCTATTCAGCACATATTTGGTGGAAACGCAGCCTAACAGTGCCGGACTGAGGCTGGATTCCACGCTCATAATGAGCGTAAATATTTGCTTATTCCCCATTTAACCACCAAGTGACAGGACAGGGCCGGATTCAGGGATATTAAAAAAGTCCCAAATTGTCCCCGAAAAACCATTGTGTTGAAGCTGTAAAAATACAATACGGCACCAAACAAAGCATACTCGTTTATCACGGAAAATTTGACGTCCTGTCAACATTTTGGACAAGAATATTAATGGTTGATAATCGTTTTTTTAATTTAATGCCGAAAGTTTGAGGGTCTATTGAAAGTGGGCGAAAAGGCACGTTAATATATTTTTATGGGTCCGCAAGTTTGACAGCAATGTGTGTAGTTTTTGAATAGATTTCTTTGTGAATATTTTTAAGCTTGTTACATTACGTTATAAACATTTTAACGACGTGCTCGTTATTAATAAATAATATTTATAATATTTTCAATCTATTCATATTCATCGTCATTATCATCAGGTCTTTTTAGTCCAGGAGCATGACCAGGAGCAGGAGCATGACCCTCTCCGTACTACCGGAGACATACTGGGCCAGAGCTGACAGAGGATTTGGCCTACACTCTCCTCGCTAGCTAGACGGGTTGGAGAGGTCTCATTGATGTTTATGAGTGGTATCCCAACAAATCCTTCAGTCCCTTCACAAATTCCTATCCTTCCCAACGAAATATTGAAATCTACACTGGAACCTATACAAAGACCATTACAGACAATGTTGAGAAAAGAAAAACTCCAGATCGATGGTCCAGTTCTATTATAGTCTATCCGGCCAAATGGTTTGCGCGCTTTGACAAGCTGACGATGACGCCAGCAGCCGACAAAAGAAGTTTTGGCGCCTGCCAAAGGCGCTATCGGCAGCTTCAAAGACTCGGCAGTTATGTCAATGTGGAGACGTTCGAACAATGAGCCACTTGTTATCTTGCTCTAAATGCCCCAGCTCCTGCACAAATGGGCGACCTGATGGCTGCTAATACAAGCGCCATTCAGGTGGCTAAGTATTGGCAGGATATAATTTAATTTACGATTTAACGGTTTGCCAACGACTCAAAAAGAAGAAGAAGACTCGGCACGCGCTGTGAGAGACGCAGAGCACGTTGCGTCCCGCGGAACGGCTGTTTAATTTTATTGCGCAGTAAGTTAAGTACACAAATAAAATTGTTTTTTAGTCCTTGGGAAAATAAAAGCGGTTCTTAGCAATAAATTTTTCATGTTTTGTAGTAAAAAAAATATTTTCCAAATTAAATAATTTTATTATTTTCATTTACTTTTCAAAATCTCTTGTGGGTGTGCTGCAAAACAATTACCCGGACAGACTACAATTCTACTGCATAAGAAAGGTGAAAGAGCCAACTTAGAAAACTACAGACCAATCAGCTTAGTGAGTAATACCTATATAAAGTCTTCTCATAAATTATACTAAACTGGCTTTACAAAGTATAAGATGAAAATCAATTTATTACTAATCATCATCATCATCGTCAGGTCCTTTTTAGTCTCCTCTACAGGAGCACGACCCTCTCTGTACTACTTGGGCCATACTCGGCCAGAGCAGCCAGAGGACTTGGCCTACACTCTCCTCGCTGGCCAGACGGGTTGGAGAGGTCTCTTAGATGTTTATAAGCTTTGTTTAGCTTGTATTTCCTAAGTCGCCTTCTACGACATCCACGGGAAGACTTGGAGTGATCCTATTCTACTCTGCCGGATACCACACGGCTATTATTACTAATATTCACCTCTAATTTGTGGTAAAATAAGGGCTATTTTTTATTTTATTTTAAATGCCTAGTAGCCCAATTGCCTAGTAAGCGTGAGCTAGCGCTTACGCATGTTAAGCAACCCAGCATGGATCCCACTGGGATGGGTGACTGCGAGTGATATTAAAATATGTCGAGCTCCTCCGTGCTTCGAAGGGAAATTTAAGCCGTTGGTCCCGGCTGTCATCATTGATGACAGTCGTTAAGCTCGGTCAGATGCCTTTAGGCAGGTTTCAAAATATGACACTGGTGTTGTCACTTACTCACTCGAACAAACATTAATTTGAAGAGTTGTATTTATAAATAGACAAGCGATCCGTCCCCGCTTCGCACAGGTACGATAAATTATACACATAAACCTCCCTCTGTAATCACTCTATCTACTAAAAAAAAACCGCATCAAAATTCGTTGTGCAGTTTTAAATATAAGCATACATAGCGACAGACAGCGCGAAGCGACTTTGTTTTATACTACGAGTATGTAGTAAAGAAAGCTGCTCCTATTATATTTTACTAGCGGCCCATCCCGACTTCGCACGGGAAGATATAGGTATTTAAATAGCCTATGTTCATCAGGCATAAAGTAGGATTCTAATTGAGAAATAATTTTGCTAATCGGTCCTGTAGTTTCAGAGCCTATTCGATGCAAACAAACAAACAAACAATAAAATCTTTCCTCTTTATAATATAAGTATAGATATAGAAGTATAGATATATTTTATAACCAACATTTTCGATAAGATTATTTCGTTTACTTGACATTGAATCTACATTTCAATTCATCTACTTTGTGAAGCTTTTAATTGCATTAATGGAAGCATTTAAGTTAATTAACTTTTCGAGCTTTGGGACTTATATTAATTAAATATCGTGTCATTTGAGGTTATTTAATCGTATTTTCAGGAAAACATTTCGAATATTCGCGACGGAATGCCTTTAATGAAAATATATGAGGAGTTATTAAAATTATATTTTTACTCTTTCCCGAAAATACAACTTAAAAGATTTTGATAAAACTATCTGTATCGAAATGGTTATAAACATATTTATTAACAAGTACACAAACAGATTGATAGTTACATTTTTAACAAAACACGTTCAAATACTTATTAAAAGCTAACCTAACTCACCAATTAAATGTGTGTTATGTACATATCAGCTCAAAACTAATGGTTTCTGATGTTTTCGCGATTGTTGCACATTTAAATAAAATCTAGCCCAAAACTAGTTAGGTAGTTCAAAACTAAAGCTCAAAACTAGTTAAGTAGTTAAAAAATTAAAAAAAGAGCATTTGGACAACGATGCTGAGATAACAAAGAAAATATTTACATTACCTTTTGACCTTAATAATTAACCCATATGTTACTGAAACTATTTTTTGTTTCATATCACAATGAATTTTTGATATTACATTATTCATTTTCTTTTAAATGCCGCAATTGAATAGATCAAAATATCAGGAAATTCAGTATATGAACCGAATGTGTAGACTCATTCGGTGAACAGGATTATAATGACTAATGTTGTTTGAAGTCGGTAAGTGTGTAAATTACGCGTAATTAATGTAAATTAGTGGTAAATTACGCGGGCAAAGTCGCGGGAGAAGATTGTATAATATAGTAATACAATGCATGTTATTTTTAGGGTTCCGTACCCAAAGGGTAACAACGAGACCCTATTAATATCGCTCCGCTGTCCGTCTGTCAGTCTGTCTGTCTGTCTGTTTGTCTGTCACCAGGCTGTATATTATGAACCGTGACAATTAGAGAGCTGAAATTTTCACAGATGATGTATTTCTGTTGCCGCTATAACAACAAATACTAAAAAATATAATAAAATAAATATCTGAGGGGGCTACCATACAACAAACGTGATTTTTTGCTTGTTTTTGCTCGATATTGATAACGGCAATAGGTAGATGATTGAAATATTCATAGAATATTTAGTTATATATTTATTTCAAAAATAAACCGGAAGCATACTTTGTTTAGTTGTTTCCAGTTTGGTTAGGACATTGCAGGCGTGAATCACCTGATTGTCTGATAATAAAATAATAATAAAATAAACACCTCACGTCTGCCGCATGCATCCGGAAAGGTGGGCTCATATTCTCACTGAATGGGTCCCATCCGATGGGTATAGAAAAAGAGGAAGACCAAAAACAAGGTGGTCGGATGAAATAAGAGCGTTTGATAGGAATTGGATGGATACTGCCAAAAATCGAGAAAAGTGGAAAGAAAGAGGGGAGGCTTTTGCCCAGCAGTGGGACATGGAAAGCTAGTAAAAAAAAAAAAAAAAAAACACCTACTCGAAATGATGATGAGAATATTAAAGAGGGGCTCCCATACAAGAGACATTATTTTTTGCCGTTTTTATAGATAACGGTACGGAACCGGTTTTTTTTTAATTTTGCCATTGAATAGAATATTATGAGGACTACTGTCCTTATTTTCCGAGTAATTTCTATGCTACACTCTCAAAGAAAACAAATGTGATTAATGCACAAATATTACTTGCACATTTCCATGAATAAATAAATATATGTATTCAGTCAAATCACACAGATTGAGCTATCGTAGCCCCAATGAATAAGCAAGCTAGTCCTAAGTTCGAGACTTGTGTTATGTGATACTAACTCAACGATACTATAACAAATACAATATATTTTATAACAAATACAGGATAATTTATAAGGATGATTCCGTGCTTCGGAAGGCACGTTAAGCTGGTGGTCCCGGCTACCATCTGGTAGTCGTTAAAGGAACCACGTCAGAGGCCGAGAGGCGGTTCCGAAGAACTCTGACACCAGGGTGTGCATGGTCGATTGACCGTGACACCTACTCGAAATGATGATGATGACAAATAAATATATAGATACACATCCAAGACCCAGGCCAACCTGGAAATATCGTTTTCCATCTTGACCTGACTGGGTTTCGAACCCGGGTCCTTCCGTGTGACAGCCTATCACGATGACCACTAGGTCACATAAGAAAATAAGAATCACTTACATCTGAAAGACCTCTCCAACCCGTCTGGCCAGCGTGAAGAGTGTAGGCCAAGTCCTCTGGCTGCTCTGGACAAGTATGGCTCTCGTAGTACAGAGAAGGTCGTGCTCCTGTAGTGGAGACTATAAATGACCTGACGATGATAATGATTATATCTACGGATCTAGGATTACCTTTTTAGCCTCTTATTGTCTCGATAGATTTTTCCAATTTACGCAAACAAATTCCATCCATCCCTATCTAGTGCAGCCTGCTGTCAGCAACTCCAAAACTTGCTTGATAATATTTTTTGTGTTTATATTTTGCATTCACAATGCTATTTTGATATACTATTATTAAATTAGGAAAAATATTTTTTTTTACTAGCTATTTATGTCCCACTGCTGGGCAAATGCCTCCCCTTTATTTTTCCACTTTGGTCTATCTCTTGCAATCTCTCTCCAAGTCTCATCAAAAAAAAAGGAAATATAATATGGCGAAAAAATTACAAGCGAGCGGGATTTGAACCTGCAACCTTAAGTCAATGAAATAAGTTAACATTTTTGTGGATAACTTCTTAAGAATTTTGATGCATGTCGTGTTTACCTGTAAGGCACCAAACACACGCACAGCACTTTGGTGTCGACCAGTTAACTGCAAGCTGTCGACAGATATAACTGCAGCTGTCGAAAAAGCCAACGGCAGCTGGCGACAGCTTGCAGTTGACTGGTCGACAGCAAAGTGCAGCTGTCGGCACCTTTCGGCAGCAGCATTATTGCAGTCATTGGTGGGCTGCATCAGTCGATGTGTCGAATTATGCTGCCGAACAGTGTCGACAGCTGCAGCTGCTCTGTCGACAGCTGCAGTTGGCTTTTGCGACAGCTGCAGTTATATCTGTCGACTGTTGCAGTTGACTGGTCGACAGGAAAGTGCAGTTCTGTTTGGCGCCTAAGTGTTTGTTACATTTAGAAAAATGCTATTTGTAAAATTATAGAATTAGGTAATGATTTAAACAAATGTTGGATGTAACAAATAAAATATATACAAATACATAAATATGTACGGACAAATCACACAGATTGAGCTAGCCCTAAAGTAAGTTCGAGACTAGTGTTATGGGATACTAACTCAACAATACTATATTTTATAAAAATACATATATAGATAAACATCCAAGACCCAGGCCAATCTGAAAAAGATAATTTTCCATCTTGACCTGACCGGGGGTCGAACCCGGGGCCCTCGTGTCGCAGGCTGGCGTGTTAACCACTGCGCCACGGAGCTCGCCAAACCATAATAAATAAAGAAAAAATTAAAATAAATAAAACCTGTCGAAGTCATCCCGCCATCTTGTCCGTGGTGTTACGCTGTCGAAAGAAAGAAAGGAGCCCAACAGTGGGACTCAAATTAGGCTACTAAACAAAAAGAAAATTAACGGAGCAGACGAAATATCTTTCTCACAAACCAAACGAACATAGAAGGTTTCCAATAAATAACAACAAAGCGATGACGAACGAGGGAAAGGAACAATTATTTGAAACAATTTCATTGTTTGCACACAGAACAGTTTTTCTGTCATCTGTACTAAGCAAGATTAATCGTAACTAGTTTTATACGCACTGTACAATTCAGCGCATGCGTTTAACTTTTAATCTGAGCAGTTTAGATGAACTATAGGAGTGTAACAACAAAAAAAAGTCTCTTCATACTTTTGGGAAGCTTAATGTGGGAAAAAGAAACAATTTGGCAAATTAGGTAGGGGTTCATAGAAAAAAACTAATGGTTAGTTTAATTTCGACAAAAATCTGCCCCATTACCCGGCTTATCTTTTGCTTATTTTTTTGTCTTTTATTTATAGTGAATAATATGTATTTTAACAATAAGGACAAAACATAATAAAAACTAAATTTAACCTAATTAAAAAGAATAGCACCATAGTTTTTGCTGTAGCCGTGTAGTTTCCGGCAGAGTAGAATAGGGCCACTCCAAGTCTTCCCGTGGATGTCGTAAGAGGCGACTTAGGAAATACAAGCTAAACAAAGCTCATAAACACCAATGAGACCTCTCCAACACGTCTGGCCAGCGTGGAGAGTGTAGGCCAAATCCTCTGTCTGCTCTGGCCAAGTATGGCTCCGGTAGTACAAAGAGGGTCGTGCTCCTGTAGTGGAGACTAAAAAGACTATCAA